>CM065424.1:2793132-3993132 GCA_033060865.1 Dorcus hopei | reverse complement strand
CGCGATTTAAATATTAAACGTATTGAAGGCGAACGATCAGCAATGAAAATCTTTTTGGTGTAAATACTCGGGGGATTGCATTTAAATTAAAAAAAAAAAAAATTAATAAAGTTCAAGAAAGAAAGGTAGAAGGCTCATGCGTGAATTTTTTTTTCTTTTTTTGAGAAAATTCATGGATATGTTGTATGAAACTGCAGGATAAAAAAGTAGATCTTTTTTAAAAAATAAAATAAACACGAAACTACAATTTACAAAACACATTTTACTTACATGAATTTATGATTATTTTTAATGATAAAAAACGCTGATTTTTTTTTGTTATTTATTAAAAATGAAGCCTTTTGTTCTTAGTTAAACAATCACTAAACAAATAACCTGTCAAAGTACTCTATATTTATTGTACTTTATCACTTTCGAAATATTGGCGAAAATTAAAGAAAATTGGCCTTTTTTATTCGGTAAAAACAGTAAAATCAAGGACGACGCCGACGATTAATTAATATCTCATTTAATGTTGACTGAAAAATTTTAAAAAATCAATAAAATTAAATCACTTGGCTATCCACAGACACAGACGGCGCGGCGTCCATAAGTTTTTAAAGTTCAAATCTTAGAAAGAAATTCGACAAAGGTTCCTAGCGCCATCTATTGGTCAATTATGCAATTATTACCACTTTATTTTTTAGAGTTTTATGTTTTTTTTTGTGTGACAAGAACTGTTTCTTGTTTTACAAATTTCCTATTTTTCGTGAATATTTCATTCAATTTTGTACCTTTCGATTTTGTATTGTTTTTATTATTAATATTTTATCTACGGAGTTCGTCAATAGATGGCGCCGAGATCCCCTTCTGTTTATTTTCTTCCATGACACTGTTTTTTGTTTCTCAAATTCCCTATTTTTCATGAATATTTCATTCGGTTTCAACTTCATAGTTTCACAATAGATGGCACCAAGACCTTTTCTGTTAATTTTTTTCAGGACGCTGTTTCTTGTTTCTCAAAGTTTCTATTTTTCCTGAACATTTTATTCAGTTCTGTGTGTCTTTCGATTTAAAAAATTTTTATTACTGTATTACCTGCGGAGTTCGTCAATAGATGGCGCCGCCAGGAACCTCGTCTGTTTTATTTTTGCTGCGGCACTCTTTCTTGTTTCTCAAATTTCCTTTTCTCCTGAATATTTCGTTCGATTTTATGCATGTTTCGATTTTCAATTGCCTTTATTACATTACCATCTCACCTTCGAAATTCGTCAATAGATGGCGCCAAGAACTTCTATTGTTTATTTTTTCCATGACGCGGCTTCTTAAATTGTCTATTATTCGTGATTATTTCAATTGACTCTATTCGTCTCGATTTTAGATTGTTTTTATTATTTATGTTCGCATTCGGATTTCGTCACAATAGATTCGTTTGTTTCGTTTCGTTCAGTTGAAAATTTCAATCAATTCTGTGTCCCCCCTTCTATTTTCATTTGTTTTTATTATATTATTGGCTCACCTTCGAAGTTAATCAATAGATGGCGCCAAGCATCTCTACGATTCATCTTCTCATGACGCTATTATTTCTCAAATTTCCTACTTTTCGTGATTACTTGATTCAATTCTATGTGTCTCGTTTTTCAAATGTTTTTATTGTTACTGATTTCGTCAATAGATGGCGCTTAGAACCTCTTCTGTTTAAGGTACTACATCAACGTACTTCGTATAGAGGTAACGCATTTAGTGATTTTTTATATCTATCCTTGTCGCAAATTATTCTCATCTAGGGATAAAACAGTTGGAAATATTATTTGAAGTTGACGTTTGTCAAAGTTACTGTCAGTGGTTAAGAAAATTGAGTTTAAATATCGCATCCCAAACTTGTATCGCACTTAATGAATCCGCCTTTTTCGTAAAAGAAACATTCTGCACTTCTTTAAATAACCACTTATTTATTCGATTTTTAATTGTCTTTCTTGTTAAAACTGTTCCACTTCCGGATTTCACAAATAGATGGCGCCATTTATTAATATTTTATTATTAATTTTTTGCGACAGTGTTTCTTGTTTCTCAAATTTCCGATTTTTCGTAAATATTTCATACGATTCTTTGTGTCCGTCGATTTTCAACTGCTTTTATTATATTACCATCTCTCCTTCGAAGTTCGTCAATAGATCGCGCCAAGAACTTCATTTTGTTTATTTTTTCCATGATTATACATAGTAAACATAATATGCTCAATTATGCAAATCATGGCAGGAAAATCAAAACCACTTCGAAAGTTGAAAAATTGAATTAATAAATTAAAAATATTGTCATAAACGAACCATTAATACGAAAAATTGAAATGGAAATTCAATAAATAAATTTACCGTAATAAAAAACGTAGTAAAAGATTTACGATGTTCGTCAATAGATGGCGTTGAAAACCTTTGGAGTCCTTTATATTTACAGAGAGACCAAAGACATGAAGCGGCAGTTTGGAAGATTAATGGCGGAATAAACAGCTGGCCAATCGAAGAAACTAAATCCATTTAAAGAGAGCAATGCGCTTTTGATTGGTCAGTTGCTTATACTATTGTTAACCTTCCAAACTGACACTTCGTGTCTTTACTCCCTTTAGAAAAGACTCTACTTTTGCTTATTTTACTTTTTTCGAAATCGCCGTTTCTTCTTTTTCAAATTTCATTTATTTTTTTCTCGTCAATAGCCTGTACTTTTTATTGTTTTATACAAATTTCCTGTTTTTCGTGAATAATTCATTCAGTTCTCGATTTTTAATTGTCTTTTTTATTAAAACTGTTCCATTTCCGGATTTCATCAACAGATGGCGCCAAGAACCTCTTATGTAAATTTTTTTTTGTGACACTGTTTCTTGTTTTACAAATTTCCTACTATTAGTGAATAGGTGAATACATATTTCATTCAATTTTGAGTTTTCGTTTTTATATTGTTGTTATTATTAAAGTTCTATCTTCAGAGTTCGTCAATAGATGGCGCCAGGATCGCCTTCTGTTTATTTTCTTCCATGATACTGCTTTTTGTTTCTCAAATGTCCTATTCTTCGTAAATATTTCTTTCAATTTTATGTTTCAATTTTATGTGTGTTTCGATTTTCACTTTCTTTTATTACATTGCTATCTCTCCTTCGAAGTTTGTCAAATGATGACACCTACTACTCTTTTTGTTTTTTCCACGACGTTGTTTCTTGTTTCTCAAATTTCCTATTTTTCGTAAGTATTTCATGCAATTCCTTGTGTCCGTCGATTTTCAATTGGTTTCACTACATTAGCATCTCATCTTCGAAGTTCGTCAATAGATGGCGCCAAGAACGTCTTATGTTAATTTTTTTTCGTGACACTGTTTCTTGTTTTACAAATTTCCCATTTTTCGTGAATATTTCTTTCAATTCTACGTGTCTTTCGTTCTTCACTTGCTTTTATCACATTAACATCTCACCATCGAAGTTTGTCAATAGATGGCGCCAAGAACTTAGACTGATCAATTTTTTATCTCCGATGCGGTTTCTTATTTTTAAAATTTTCTATTTGTCGGGATTATTTCAATCGATTCTATGCGTGTTGATTTTCAACTGTTTTTATTATTACGTTTCGTGAAAATTTCATTCAATTCTGTGTCTCTTTATTTTCATTTGTTTTTAGTAGGTTCGTTCCAGCAACATTTTCTGAAACGTTCGGAACCGTTAAAAACAGTTGCCTACCGAAATAATGACTCATTTTAACGGCACGGCGCCGTCAAATGTACAATTTTGATGACGGTTTCGAACTACATACTTACGAACTGTTGCTGGAATAATCTTAATATATTACCGTCTCACCTTCGAAGTTCGTCAATAGATGGCGCCAAGAAACTCTTCTATTTTTTTTCCACGAAGATTCAGTTTTTCAAATTTCGCTTGTTTCGTTTCGTGAAAATTTCATTCAGTTCTATGTCCCTTCTATTTTCATTCGTTTTTATTATATTACTGGCTCACCTTCGAAGTTCGTCAATAGATGGCGCCAAGAACCGCTTCGGTTTATTTTTCTACGACACTGTTAATTCTCAAATTTCCTATTTTTCATAATTATGTATCTGATTTAATCCTATCTGTCTCGATTTTCAATTATTTTTGCTGTTACTCTTTCGCCTTCGAAGTTCGTCGATAGATGACGCCAGGAACTTCGTCTGTTTATTCTTCCACAACGCTGCTTCTTGTTTTTCAAATTGCCTATTTGTCGTGAATATTTCATTCAATTCTATATGTGTCTTTCCATTTTCAATTGCTTTTATTACATTACCGTTTCAACTTCGAAGTTCGTCAATAGATGGCGACAAGAAACTCTTCTGTTTAAGGTACTAAATCAGCGCTACGTTCAGGTAACGCAATCCTATTTCTATCGTGAGAACATTGAGAAGGAAGGATAACAAATACAATTGTCGCAAGTACAACAAGGAAGACATAACTGTTTTAGGGAATTCTCTTTGTCACAATGGCAATAGTTTAAACTCAAAAGTGTATTATTTAAAACAAAGTGATAACAGTTTCGATACAAAACAAATTGAAACTTTAAAGGCAAGCTGCAGTTATTGACAGTAACTTTGTTAAACGTCACTTCAAATGTTAACAAACTTTCGACTGTGTTCTTTTTATTCCTAGATGAGAATAATGTGCGACAAGGATAGATCACTAAATGCGCTACCTTTAAACGAAGTATGTTGATTTAGTCCTTACTTCTGTTTATTTATTTTATTCATGGGGCTGTTTCTTGTTTCTCATCCGCTCTCTGACTATGATGAAGAGTATTTCAAAGTACTTTCCATACGTAGGTACGTTTAGAATTCATTCAATTTTTCTTGACTTCAAATTTTTTTTAAAGTCAGTTTGTGTGAGATCCTGTCTTCCTTTAGGTTTTCAAGATTCAGGATTTGATTTAATTTGGATTACTTGGTTGAGACTATCAACAGAAAATTGTTGTTAACGAAGGATATTATTGATCAGTGATCACTTTGGGCGTAGATTGGGGGGGGGGGGTTGTAATCATTTTTATTGGCCTTCTTTTGGACAAAACAGAGGTCCAAATCAATCACCTCCTGTAACATTCCTTGTCATTCGAAGCTCGAAGCTTTACTTTGTGATCCTAATCTACGAATGTATTTTCGACTAATTTTGGTTAAGTTTAAACGCAGGTCCGCAAATATGTTTCAAAGGCGCAGGCTTATATGTCGTTTCTTGAATATTTTTGATCTAATTTTAGGATTTACGTGCACTGTAGCGACGATGATAGATAGCATCAGCAATAGTTGTATTAAAAAAACAGAACAAATCAGTTTTGATTAAAATGGATTCCTCGAGCATCCTCTCTCTGTACAGCTGTTTCAGCAGTATTTGAGGCCCCTTCAGAAGAAGAGTAGCTCGAGAACTCTACTGCAATCAAACCGACCTGTCCTAGTTATGTTAGGTCAAAAATCGGCCGCAGGATGTCGCGACCTAATAATAAATTTTTTGATCATTTGCAAGACAAGATTAACGTTTTGTATTGAATTGATTCAGAGGTTTTGTTGTAGTACATATATACATCCCAGCTCTTAAAAATTTTTGGTATTTTCTATTTTTTATTGTATTCCTGGACGTTAGGCACTTCAAGAACAAGAAACCTTTCTCCAATTCATCCTTGCGGTTACTTTCAAAAAGTCCTACCCTACATTGACGTCAACGATTTCGGAGAAATGCGTTTTTAACAGATCTCTTTGACAGTTAATATACTCTCTCAAAAAAAAAAAAAAATTTAAAAACTTGTAACTGGCTTGGCGTGTTGACGTTGCACATAAAGATGATATGCCCAAATTTCACTTCCTCTTCTAAACTTCCGTTTAAACTTGTTTAGACTTGAAAATATTTTAAACAAAAGGTACTTACATGTCGTTTGTTTCATTTCGCGAAAATTTCATTCATACCTTCGAGGTTCGTCAATAGATGGCGCCAATAATCTCTTTGGTTTACTTTTCCATTACGCTGTTATTTCTCAAATTTCCTATTTTTCATGATTATATACAATAGCGGACAACAGAATTCGGGAACATCATTTGTACAACCTCACATTAATATTTTTACTACATTTACTACATACACCTATACGAAATGTCACTAGTAGTGACTGACCTTTAATACAAATTTTGACAGAAACATAACTTAAATAAAAGCCTGATTTACCAAATTTGTCTAAATACGAAAGACATGTCAAATTCTTCCCCGGATTTTATTGTCCGCTACTGTACAGTTGATTTAATTCTTTGTGTCGCGACTTTCAATTGTTTTTATTGTCACTGTTTGGCTTTCGGAGTTCGTCAATAGATGGCGCCAAGAACCTCTTTTTACTTATTAATTTTTTTCATGGAGCTGTTTCTTGTTTCTCATCCAATCTCTGACTATGAGGAAGAGTATTTCAAAGCATGTATTTTCCATATGTAGGGTACATTTAGATTTAATTAAACTTTTCTTGACTTAAGGATTTGATTTAATTTAATTTAATCAGGAACCAATTTTCAGAATAATCAGAAAGTTTATCTGTCGGCTGAGTATTGAATAATGAAAAATGAGTTTGACTGACAGAAATTTTGAAAGCGCCATCTCTTGATCAATGCCGAATAGAACTTGAACAAACTTTAACACAAGAAAAGCAAGTTTAGTATTCAGCATCTGTTTCATATGTAACTTGAACGAATTTTTGCTAAAAATAATCGGCTAGAATAGCAAGGATCGGAATCTTTCTCACGATAATTTTGGATAGTAATATTTAAACGGTAATAATTAAGGTTACTGTACCTATTTAGAAGGTACCGCTATTCATTTCCGCGGCTTTCGTCCCCCAAATTAAAAAGGACGCGATGAAACGCTAAGAAGAAAAGGATAGATACATAATAAGTTACGGTTTGTGTTTCTTCCAGATCGGTGTTTCTCGTTTCTTTTTAATTTCGTTTGCTTTTTTTCTTTTTCGTAAATATTTGATCTCGTTCTGTGTCTTTCGATTTACTGATGCACTGCTATAATTTTGATTTATTTCTGTTTTTTGTAAATCTATCACCAAGGAAAGCTATTGCAATTTACGATGTTAGTCAATAGATGGCGGCGCCACTTCCGCTTTTTTTCCAGGGCGGTGTTTCTTGTTTCTTTTTCATTTCGTTTATTTTTTTTTTCCTAAATATTTCATCTTGTTCTATGTGTCTTTTGATTTACCGATGCAGGGTTTATAATTTTGATTTATTTCTGTTTTTTTGCAAACCTATCACCAAATGTTCAATTAGTGTCTGTTGTGCCATACATCCTAGCTTTTAAAAATTTCTCTATGTTCTGTTTCTTATTGTGTTTCTGGACGTTAGGAAGGTATGCACTTCAAGAACAAGGAACCTTTCTCTAATTCATCCTTGCGGTTACTAATCAGAAAGTCCTGCCCTGCACTGACGTCAACGATTTCGGAGAAATGCGTTTTTTAACAGATCTCCTTTAACAGTTGATTACTTTTACTCTTTCGACAAAGAAAATTAAAAAACTTGCAACTGTCTTGACGTTGCATGCGAAGATCAAATGCCCAAATTACACTTCCCCTTTTCAACTTCTGTTTAAACTTGTTCAGACTTGAAAAAATTTAAAAACAAAAGATACACGCCTTGGAAATTAGTGATTTTACAAGACGGCGATGAATTGGCGAAAAATTATCACACAAAGAAGGTTATATTCAAAAATCGAACAAGAGGCAACTCCACACGCGCAGACGTGCTCGTAGTCACGCTCGAAGGACCATAAAACCGAATGGTGTATATTTTGTTCAAATTGTAAAGTAAATTAACCCCTCTACGTTAACGTCCTGCGTTAAAATTTGTTATAAGCATACGATTGAACGTAATGGTCTTCAAGTATCAGCCAAATACCTGTTTATATGTAGACGAAATTGTTTCTTAATGATGATGATTAAGCCACGGAGGTTTTATAATCACGTAAATTAAAATTCCTGCGTTATGTAAACACGGTACAAAAAAAATCACCTAAACAAACATTCAGGTAATTAATCGACAAATCAATTACCGCGTGTTCGTTTTCGTTTTCAGGCAGCTCCAGTGTGTGTTCCACGTAAGATAAGGCGAATACCTCGTAATTATTCTATGTCGTCGCATTCTGGCCTTCGACTGCCGATAGGTATCGTGTATCCGCCTCGATTTTTCGGCAGGTGGGTCGCGGCAAGAAAAAAAAACCAAATTGCTGCCTGCCTCAAACGCACGTAAATCAGCGCGGCCGCCACACGTTACAAAAAAGAACGAGCAGACGGATGTTGGAATTCCTAGTTCATTGACATAAATCTCGTTAGTAATTTCTGACCGCAGGAAATGCATAATACAGAGTGCACGCCTGCGAGCCGGACTTTCTTCGAAACGGTAAAGCACAAAGCACAGAGAAAATGAGTCCGTACGGGATTGTTCGTTACACAACTGAATGAGATTTTTTACTGACGCACGACATAAATGATCTATGCTTATAAATAATAAAACGTACCTAGCAAATTGCTAAATTACTAAACAGTGTGTGTAACCTAGGACTTCCCTGATTATAATTTACATAGGCAGCTCACGAACTCAAACAAGTTTTTTAAGAAAATACTGAACCATTTTTTTAAATTTTACACACTTTCAGGACGTCGTGGAATTTCTTTTTTCATTTCTTCACTGTACCTCATTCAATGAAAGCTCTTACAAACCATTTTTTATATCAGCAACAAGAGCAATGAATTCCTAACTTGAAAAATTTAATACAGCGAGCGGTTTCGATAAATTTATCATCTTCAGGCTGCTATCGTCAAGAAATAAAAATTTAAATCGAAAACTGCTATTATTGGAGAGAAAAAACAGCCATTAGCTTGTGAACAGTTTGAATTTGATAAGCCAACATTTTTCATCTGAAACCGTCTCTGCATTCAAAATTATTTCTCCGGGAAATGAAAAAATAATTCAATAGTTCCAATGAATCGTTTGAAAACAAATTGAATTTTTCCAGAAATCAATAAATCTGGAACAGGGTAAGCAGTGCAAAACAAAAAAAAATGCAAAAAATGTCAAAATTCGCCGAAAAAAAAATCAATTTGTTATGATTTATTAAAACAAAAAAAAAAACTTGCCGAATTATGCAAAATCATGGCAGGAAAATCAAAACTACTTAGAAAGTTTGAAAGATTTGAATTAATAAAATTAAAAATATGTATTGTCATAAATAAACAATCAATACGAAAAATTGAAATGCAAATTCAATAAATAAATTTATCATAACAAAAAATGTAGTAAAAAAACTTTCGATATTTGTCAATAGATGGCGCCGATCGCTGAAAACCTCTCCTGTTTAGAGTCCTTTATATTTATAGAGAGAGTAAAGACATGAAATGGCATTTTGAAAGATTAATGGTGGATAATTAAACAGCTGGCTAATCAAAGAAACTAAATCCATTTATAAAGAGAGCAATTCGTTTCTGATTGGTTAGCTGTTCATTCCGCCATTAACCTACCACTTGATGTCTTTACTCTCTCTATAAAGGACTCTACTCCTGTTTATTTTATTTTTTTCAAAATCGCTGTTTCTCGATTTCAAATTTCATTTATTTTCATTCATGAACATTTCATTCTATTATGTTTTTCAATTGTTTTTATTATTACTATTTCACCTTCACAGTTCGTCAATAGATGGCGCCAAGAACCCCTACTTTTCACTTCCTCTTTCAGATTTCCTACTTTTCGTAAATATTTTATTCAATTCTACGTGTCTTTCTTAAATTGTTTTTATTATTATTGTTTTATCTGAGGAGTTCGTCAATAGATGGGGCCAGGAATACCTTTTGTTTATCTTTTCAACCACGGTTCTGTGTGTTATTTCTTTATTCTTTGTATTATTACTGTTTCAACTTCATAATTTCACGATAGATGACGCGAACACTTCTTCTGTTTGTTTTTTCCAGGACGCTGTTTCTTGTTTTTCAAATTTTCTATTTTTCCTGAATATTTTATTCAATTCTGTTTGTCTTTCGATTTTAAATTAATTATTACTGCATTCACCTTCGGAGTTCGTCAAGAACCTCGACTGTGTTATTTTTCCTACGACGCTGTCTTTCTTCTTCTTTCTGTTTTCGTGAATATTTCATTCGATTCTGTGTCTTTCGATTTTCAAATGCTTTTATTGCATTACCATCTCACTTTAGAAATGTGTCAATAGGTGGCGCCAAGAACTTCCATAGTTTATTTTTTCCATGACACAGTTTCTTATTTCTTAAATTTTCTACGATTATTTCAATCGATTTTATTCGTCTCGATGTTCAGTTGTTTTTATTTTTTCTGTGCGCTTTCAGAGTTCGTCAATAGATGGCGCCAAGAAATTTTCATTTTTTTTACGGCAATTTGTTTTTCAAAATAAAACATTCTACTCTTTTAAAGAAAAAGAAAAAATCCAAGCGACCATTCAAATTATAGTTTGTTTCGTTTCGTACATTGAAAATTTCAGTCAACTCTATGTCCCTTCTATTTTCATTCCTTTTTATTATATTATTGGCTTACCTTCGAAGTTCATCAAAAGATGGCGCCAAGCATCTCTACGATTCATTTTTTCATGACGCTGTTATTTCTCAAATATTCTACTTTTCGTGATTACTTGGTTCAATTCTATGTGTCTCGTTTTTTAAATGTTTTCATTGTTACTGTTTCGCCTTATTATTTCGTCAATAGATGGTGCTTAGAACCTCTTCTGTTTAAGGTACTAAATCAACATACTTCGTATAGAGGTAACGCATTTAGTGATTTTTTATATCTATCCTTGTCGCACATTCCTCTCATCTAGGGATAAAAAAACAGTTGGAAATATTATTTGAAGTGACGCTTGTCAAAGTTACTGTCAGTGGTTAAGAAAATTGAGTTTAAATATCGCATCCCAAACTTTTATCGCATGACATTTAATGATTCCGCCTTTTTCGTAAAAGAAACATTATGCATTTCTTAAAATAACATTTTGATTGGTAAATAACTTAACAGACTTAACTGTACATAACCTAATACACTTTTAAATTGAAACCAGTGACATTGCGATAAACAGAATTCCCTAAAACTGTTGTCTTCCTTATTGCACTTGCGACGATTCTATTTGTTATCTTTGTTTCTCAATCCTCTCACGAGAGGAATGGGATTGCGTTACCTGTATGGAGTGTTGATTTAGTACCTTACTACTTTTCACTTCCTTTTTCAGATTTCCTATTTTTCGTGAATATTTTGTTCAGTTCTGTGTGTCTTTCGACTTTAAATTGTTTTTATTATTACAGTTCTATCTTTAAAGTTCGTCAATTATTTTTATTACTACTATACTACTGTATTACTTTCGGAGTTCGTCAATAGATGGTGCCAAGAACCTCCGTCCGTTTATTTTTTCCACGACGCTGTTTCTTGTTTTTTGAATTTCCTACTTTTCATGAATATTTCATTCGGTGCTGTGTGTTATTTGTTTATTCTTTTTTATTATTACTGTTTCAATTTCATAGTTTCACAATAGATGGCGCCAGGACGCTGTTTCTTGTTTCTGAAATGTTCTGTTTTCCCTGAATGTTTCATTCGGTCTTTCGATTTAAAATTTGATAATTACTGCATTACCTGCGGAGTTCGTCAATAGATGGCGCCGCCAGGAACCTCGTCTGTTTTATTTTTGCCGCGGCACTCTTTCTTGTTTCTCAAGTTTCCTTTTCTCGTGAATATTTCGTTCGATTTTATGTGTGTTTCGATTTTCAATTGCTTTTATTACATTACCATCTCACCTTCGAAATTCGTCAATGGATGGCGCCAAGAACTTCTATAGTTTCTTTTTTCCATGACGCGGCTTCTTAAATTTTCTATTTTTCGTGGTTATTTCAATCGACCCTATTCGTCTCGATTTTCGATTGTTTTTATTATTATCTCCGTCCGCTTTCGGAGTTCGTCAATAGGTGACGCCAAGAAATTTTCAATTTTTTTCCACGACGATTTGTTTTTCAAATTTCGTCTCGTTCAATTGAAAATTTCAATCAATTCTGTGTCCCTTCTATTTTCGTTTGTTTCTATTATATTATTGGCTCATTTTCGAAGTTCATCAATAGATGGCGCCAAGCGTCTCTACGACTCATTTTTATTATTTCTCAATTTTCCTACTTTTCGTGATTACTCCATTCAATTCTGTGTCTCGTTTTTCAAATGTTTTTATTGCTACTGTTTCGCCTTCTGATTTCGTCACTAGATGGCGCTTAGAACCTCTTCTGTTTAAGGGTACTGTATTTAGAAGGTACCGCCATTCATTTCCGCGGCTATCGTCGCCCAAATTAAAAAGGACGCGATGAAGACGCCATGAAACGCTAAGAAGGAAAAGGATAGATACATACATAGTTACCGTTGCTAGGGAGTTTATAAATGAATTTGATAAACCCCAAATTAAGACGCCATGAAACGCTAAGAAGAAAAAGGATGTTGATCTAGTGCCTTACTTCTGTTTATATTTACAGAGAGAGTAAAGACATGAAGTGACATTTTTGAAGATTAATGGTGGATTGAACAACTAAATCCGTTTATAAAGAGAACAGTTTTTTATCCTGTCATTAATCTTCCAAACTGCCACTACGTGTCTTTACTCCCTTTACAAAGGACTCTACTTCTGTTTATTTTACTTTTTTCGAAATCGTCGTTTCTGGTTTTTCAAACGTCATTTATTTCTTTTCTTGAATATTTTATTCAGTTACATGTAACTCGATTTTCAATTGTTTTTGTTATAACTGTTTCACCTTCAACTTCCTCAATACCCTGTACTTTTTATTATTTTATACAAATTTCCTGTTTTTCGCGAATACTTAAATTCTTCGTGTTTCTCGATTGTTAAATGTCTTTTTTATTAAAACTGTCACACTTCCGGATTTCATCAACAGATGGCGCCAAGAACCTCTTATGTAGATTATGTATGTGGCACGGTTTCTTGTTTTATAAATTTCTTATTTTTCTTGAATATTTCATTGAATTTTGTGCGTCTTTCGATTTTGAAATTGTTTTTATTATTATGTTTTATCTACGGACTTCGTCAATAGATGGCGTCATTATTAACGTTTTATCTATGGAGCTCGTCAATAGGTGGCGCCAGGATCCTCTTTTGTTTATTTCCTTTCATGACATGAATATTTCTTTCAATTCTGTGTCTTTCGATTTTCAATTGTTTTTATTACATTACTATCTGACCTTCTAATTTCGTTAATAGATGGCGCCAAGAATTTCTATTGTTTATTTTTCTCTTGACGCTGCTTCTTATTTCTCAAATTTCCTACTTTTCGTGAGATATTTCATTCAATTCTGTGTGTCTTTCGTTTTTCAATTGTTTTTATCATATTGCCATATCGCCTTCGAAGTTCGTCAATAGATAGCGCCAATAACTTCGATTGTTTATTTTTTCTCCTTCGCGGTTTCTTATATCTTATATTTTCTATTTTTCGTGATTATTTCAATCGATTCTATGCGTCTCGATTTTCGATTGTTTTTATTATTACTGTTTCGTCTTCGATGTTCGTCAATAGATGGCGCCAAAAACTCTATTCTATTTTTTTCCACGACGATTTGTTTTTCAAATTTCGTTTGTTTAGTTTCGTGAAAATTTCATTCAATTCTTTGTGCCTTCTATGTTCATTTGTTTTAATTATATTACTGGTTCACCTCAATAGATGGCGCTAATAATCTCTTCGGTTTATTTCTTTTATGACGTGGTTTCTTATTTCTTAAATTTTCTATTTTTCGTGTTTAATTCATTCAATTCTATGCATGTCGATTTTCGATTGTTTTTATTATTACTGTTTCGCCTTCGGAATTCGTCAAAAGGTGGCGCCAAAAAACTGTATTCTATTTTTTTGCCACGACGATTTCTTCTTCAAATTTCCTTTGTTTCGTTTCGTGACAATTTCATTCAGTTCTGTACCCCTTCTAATTTCATTCGTTTTTATTATATTACTGGCTCACCTTCGAAGTTCGTCAATAGATGGCGCCAATAATCTCTTCGGTTTACTTTTCCATGACGCTGTTATTTCTCAAATTTCTCGTGATTATATACTATTTGATTTAATTCTACGTGTCTTTCGATCTTCAGTTGTTTTTATTGTTACTGTTTCTCCTTCAGAATTCGTCAATAGATGGCACCGAGAACCTGTTTCTCGTTTTATTTTATTTTTCCTCGGTTACAAATTACATTTGTTCGATTACTTAGAGTTGCATTTTTTTAATTTTCATTTTATAGTTTTTCGAATTTAATTTGTTTGTTTTTTTTTTTAATTATACCGTAATGTCTGTTCTCTGTTTCATTCTTCTTTCGTTTGTATATAATTTAGTTTTTCTTCGGATTTTCAATATTTTATTCAATAGTTAAGGCAATTTTTGGTATTAGTCAAGAGATGGCACCACTTCTGTGTTTTTCTTCAGTTTCTCGTTTCTTTTTAATTTACTTTTTTTCTTTCGTAAATATTTCATCCCGGTCTATGTGTCTTTCGATTTACTGTTGTACTGCTTATAATTTTGATTTATTTCGGTTTTTGTAAACCTATCACCAACTAAGCAAAGTTATTGCTACTTTTGGCGTTAGTCAATAGATTGTATTTTTTTGCAGGTCAGTGTTTCTCGTTTCTTTCTCATTTCGTTTTTTTTTTCGTAAATATTTCTTCTCGGTCTACGTATCTTTCGATTTACTGTTGCACTGCTTATAATTGTGATTTGTATGTGTTTTTTGTAAACCCGTCACCAAAGAAAGTGATGAAGAGCAACACTAAATCGGATTCCGTCAACAAAAGGCAAGATAGAATCAAAAAAATCAAACCTTTAAAGAAACCTTTCATTTTACCATCCCTTTCAGGAATGTTTTTGAAAAGTTATGACACAGAACTTATTTTTTTTTAAATTAAATATAAACTCCGATATTTACCATTCATTACACTGAACTTTTTATTTAAGTTGTTATTCAAATCTCATTGAAAAGAGCGAATCGTTTGAACAAACAAACACTTAATTTATAAATTGATTTGGAAGCAATTTCAGATAATCATAAATAGACTTTTTTTTCCTTGAGTGAAAATTAACACGTGAGCTTCTTTGGCTACTTATTATAACTGACAATTAAAAAACTGAAATTAATTAACAATACTATCACAGCATTTTGTACATCAATTAATATGTTATATAATTTAAATTTAATAACTTCCAAAAAAAGAAATAATTTCAAACTAGTGGAAATGACATTTTCCGCTCGGGGTCTTTTAATTTCCTCCACGGTATTCAATCTAATTTTAGGATGAAAGTACACGTGTAAGTTTGAACTGCGTTCATAATGACCACATCAGTAAAGCCTTGCGAAAGGAAAAAGATAGCGATTTAATTTACCCACGCAGACGTGTGAATTTATAATATTTTAATTTTTTTATGGTATTTCACCGTCAAAATTGCAAACAAACGAATCCTGTTCAACGTTCTACTCTCTTCTCGGAAAGCAATGTAAAATTCCTTCTATGTTTAGGTTGAGTAACCACAATTTAAAAATAAATTTTTCCTGATCAGATTACACGTCCTCGGTGACGCAATAAGTTTGCGAATAATGAACCTATTTTCACTTTGCGGTAGAGAATTAACTGAACCGGAAGCAAAAATAAAAACAAAGTGCGGATTTTAATTAGCACCGATAATTACAGGGTCGTCGACCATCTTCAAAGTACAATTTCATTTGTGAGTAGTAATTCGAGTCTGATGATTTTCTTACAATTTTTTGAAATAATTTTTATTAGACTCATCCTTTCTACAGTTTTATAATAGTATTTAGTATTTTAAAGATAAAGCTTAAGTTAAGCATAAGTTAAGTTACATGAATTTTTTTCAATGTTCGCATTAGGAACGCATTTCGAAAAGCTCGTTTCCGCACATTTTCCAAACCTGCTTCAAGCGTAATTACTAATTGCACCGCGGGCTGGGGATTCCCGGCGATCTGTTTCCTATTGTCCGCCGAACAATACCTCTATTATCCACGCGCCAACGAACGAGACCAAAAACTATTAAAATGCAATCGCCGGTTTAAAAACGAAATTACTCACTAGTTGTGTGGGGAATTAGGAAATTACGGCGCTTAAGGATCTCACGACTTTAACGACGACAGTTTCGAGTGAGCAGCTCCGAGAAATTGTGCCGCGGTGACATTAAGCTTTGAGTAATAACTACGCAAATAAACACAGATGGAATTCATTGATTCATGACTAGGCTATTTCGGTTTTGCACTCCTAAATTGCGGTTTTTATAATTGACGAAAACTTTTTGGAAACGAAGCTCCTTTCCTTGAAATCGCGTCTTCATTTATCTTGACGTTGGGTTCGGGGTGTGTCATAAAATAACCTTCGTCGTCATTGAGATCCTGAATTCCATTGTGTGAGGAGTATTTTCCCCCGGGTCTTTTCCTCTTAAAGCACTTGAACTATTCTGCCGAATTTTCTCCAGCAAATTAGAGAAGAAAAAAATCCCCTCGGAAATCTGCCAAACTTTCTCCGGCGACAAAAATCCCCTCAGAATTTCGACTAATCAGAGATAGCTTTCTACTATCTTCCCTAATTCCTTTCTCACAAAGTTAAAAATACTTTCATCATAAAATGAGATTCGATTCCGTGGAGGAAAATTAAAAATCCTAAACGGAAAATGTCAATTCCACTAAAGTTTGAAATTATTTCTTGTTTGGAATTATTAAATTTACATAATTTTTGTATAAAATGAATTACTGAAATAGTATGATTTTATTGACTATCAATTTAAATTTCTTAATGACATATAGAATAAGTAACCAAAGGAGTTCCACATGTGGATTTTTACTCAAGGAAAGAAACGTCTATATGTGATTAATGATTAATCTATATATAAATGTCTTCCACTCATTGACATGTGAAACGGACTGCTTGCGTTACTGCATATCTGAATATTTATCTAGAGCAAATCAGTTTAGAGTATTTGGGGGTCACCATTTCAACTGTTCATATGACGTAAGTGGGTGTAAAATTGCGACATCAGCATTTTTTCAGTACCTACCAATTGAAAATCGTATTACGCAAAAAAAAAATTAACAGACCTAACCTCCGTTTTCGTCCTTCTCTCTCGCTTAAAGTTTCTAAGATATTTTCAAAATCACGGAACTTGAGCTCTGCGTCACCGAAGTTACAACCAACAATTATTTCTTTGTTAACGGTGAATGAGAAAAAAGGATAGAGTTATGCCTCTTAAGTCTGATGATGCAACACCAGACGCGTTTTATTTATGACGCAGAGCGCTTCTCTTATGAAAACAACTTTGGATGCATTTATGCATTTTTTAGTGAATTCTAAACAAATTTAAAATCAATAAGAAAAGGTTTATTATTTTAACATTCGGGTAAGCATCCAAATTTTAATATAAGTATGGTTTTGGAAAAAAATATTATTGAGCACTATTCAAACAACAGTTTAGGTCCCGACCTCTTGCGGACGATTTTTGACCTAAAATTGGGTTTTGGGTGTGTCTATAAGATTTACGTCATTAAGTTACGACCTGAATTTAGAAAAATTCCACCGTGTGAAAAGTATCATCAGAGTTCTTGAGCTACTATTCTGCTGACGAGGCTCCAAATATGGCAAAAACACCAGTCCAGAGGATGCAATCAAAATCAACTTGCAACAAATTTGTAAATATTTTTAAAGAAAAAATTACAAAATTAAATTTCTTTCGATGTCAGACTTCTGAAGCGCCATCTATAAACTAATATTGATTATTATTTAAACTACAATTTTTTCCTTTAAAAGAATTGACCTTGACATTAAAAGCTAATCAAATCAAAGACGTAGTCGGCGACAAATAATTATTAAATTTTTTTCTCTCTGACATTATTATACTCATACATAGGACGCGAGGATTACGTTTACGAGGAATCGCTTAAACATGTCATGTAAAATACTTCATTTTACCTGCAATCTGTCGTTTAATTAAATTGAATTTAATAAAAAGACTAATCTAAAATTTAATTAAAAACAATCTGTAGGAGAAAGCAAACAAAGCTCATGAAACGCAAATCGCTTGGGTACTTGCTATATACGGCGCGAACTTGACATAACTTTACCGTTGTTTGTTAAAAAATTAAAAACTGCACTCAATACGACCGTGCACCTTTGGCGTACAATAAAAGAAAGTATCATCTGAGACGCCCTTCTGATGAGCTTTCATGTTATCAAATTGACTACTTTCGTTTTCGACTCGCAACAATTTTACGGCGTTGTTTCAAGATTTGGAAAGAATTGTTTATTATTATGGTCCAATAAATTGATAAAAAATTGTACAAAAAGAATTATCTGTGGCGCTATCTGTTATACAGGGTCTCCCATATAGAGTGGCCTATTAGAATATTATAGGGAAGGAAAGGTACAAAAATTCTGAAAGTTGGTACACTGCCCTAAGACATAGTGATCTTTCCGCGTAAAATATTTTCACTCTTACAATACTTCCGGTTATACCGGAAATCGCCATTAACTTTCTTATTTTAAATGGAATGTTACATTTTTTATTACAAATTCTGATTCTGCACATTATTCTAAATAAAAAATGGTAAGACTTCTCTATGCTTAAATGTAACAGATTTGGAGATATCTTTAAATTTCTTTTAAAAAAAAATTTGGGTAACCTTCCCTTTCAAAAATTGTATCTATGACATTTTCAAACTTCAAGATTCAAGTTGCATATCGTTTGAAAGTGCAATCTTCAGGCTTTCAAATCATATCGTAGTTGTCCCAAACACAATCACAGGCTGGTTACAATATGGTGTTCAATGTCATTATGTCGTTTATTAAAGTGGTAAACTTACGCTAGGTATTTAACTAATAGCTTTATTCTATGATGTACGTCAAAATAATGTTATTATTAATGTTAATTATTTATTTCTTAAAAAGTAACAGTTCAATATCTGCTTCTTTTTTCAAAGCTTGCTACGAATAACTGCATTCATTCCATTAATTAACAAAATAAAATAAACAATCATCGATAACAAGAAAACTAAAAGAAATAGGTATAGGGAATGCTAATACCAATCGATGTAAAATTTGATTCTGTATCTCAAGATGTAAAAATATACAGGGTGTTCCATTTAAGAAAATTGAGTATTGGGTAGTTAAACATAATGACATTGGTCATCATATTGTAACCAGCCTGTGATGTTTCTTGGGATAACTACGATATAATTTGAAAGCCTGAAGATTGCACTTTCAAACGATATGCAACTTGAATCTTGAAATTTGAAACTGTCATAGATACAATTTTTTAAAGGGAAGGTTACCCAAACTTTTTTTTAAAGAAACTTAAAGATATCTCAAAATCTGTTACATTTAGGCATAGAGAAGTCTTAACATTTTTTATTTAGAATAATGTGCAGAATCAGAATTTGTAATAAAAAATGTAACATTCCATTCAAAATAAGAAAGTTAATGGCGATTTCCGGTATAACCGGAAGTAATGTAAGAGTGGAAATATTTTACGCGGAAAGATCACTATGTCTTAGGGCAGTGTACCAACTTTCAGAATTTTTGTACATTTCCTTCCCTATAATATTTTAATAGGCCACTCTATTTGGGAGACCCTGTATATATGTTTTATTAATCGAATAATTATCAGCTTTCGCTTCGCAAATTTTCGTGGAATATGAATAGATGACGCCACATTTTGAAATAATTTATTGCGTTTTACCGTTCTGCCTAAAATAATAAAATTAAACTGTACAGGGTGTCTCAGAAAAACTATTCCTAACTTTCAGAAGTAGTAGAGGTCATATAATTAAGCAACTTTTATAAATAAAGTTGTGACCAGAAATGTTTCCGCGTCAAGTTAGAACGAAATAAAGAAAATGAGGATCAGGGGCCCAATTCTTGAAATCACTCGACAAATGTCGTATGCGACTTGACGTCAAAATGACGTAGACTCTCATACAACACTATACAAATCGTTCGGGAATTGCGTCATGTCGCATACGACATGATGTCGAATGACTTCAAGAATTGGGCCCCTGAAATAATCTCGATGTAAGAAGTAACTTTTCTATTTATTTCTAGTAGCTGCACAATTTTAATTAATTTCAATTTATTGAAAAAGCTTAAGGCCACTATTTTGGATGCATAAGTTATGACGACGTATGATTGAACAACGAATCCTTCGAAATATCTGAGGATGATCACGAATGGCATCAAAAGTAGGTAATAATAATTCCAGGCACTAATTCCTCTTCTGTGTTGACAGGTGTTGTATTTAATAGGTATGTCCCCAAGTGTAAAAATGAATTGGAGTCATAACTCGGGATCGTGCAGGCAAAGGAAAAGGACCGCTTCAAAAGGACAATCGCTGGATTGGGAGGAGATAGTCACTTTTCTCGGCCCGCACGGATCGCTAGATATTACTCCAACTCACAATCAGTTTTACATTCGGGGTCAAATTAAATTGAACGTCTATGCCAACACAAAAGCGGAATTAGTGGCGCGAATTATTCTGGCTTCTGATTTTGCTTCGTAATCGTCCTCAGATATTTCGAAGAATTCGTCGTTCAATCGTATGTAGATCCATCCTATAACTTATGCATTCAAAATGGTAGCCTTAATTTTGAACATTTCTTATAATTTTTCAAGTTTTTTTAATAAATTGAAATAAATTACAATCGTATAGCTACCTAATGAAATAAATAGAAAAATCACATCGAGATTATTTCTAGTCCTCATTTTCTTTATTTCGTTTTAACTTGACGTAGAAACATTTCCGGACACAACTTTATTAGTAAAAGTTGCTTAATTACATGCCCTCTACTACTTCTGAAAGTTAGGAACAGTTTTTCTGAGAGATCCTGCATAAAAGCAGTGGCGTTACATGCTTTTTAAATCTGTAAATGGCGCGCCAATAGATGTCGTCACATATCGATTACTTTTCAATTACCGTTTTCCTTTTATTACTTACAAAAAAAAAAACAGTTTTAAGAAATTCTGTTTACTAATTAAACATACATACACAGATGGCGACAACGCCTATTTCGATTATTTAAATTTTTATCCATTTGCTAACGTTTATGAAATAGGTACAAGAAAATGTTACTAACTTGAAAAATTAAATGAGATGAATTAAAAATAAGATACCCGTGGCGTCGTCTATGTTATCAAATACATTTTTTTAAATTTATTCAAAAGACATCCTCAATTTTTTTTAGTGCAGAGGTGCAGACTAAGAAATACTTCTCTGTGCTGCCATATGTTGGAGTTTCTCGTTACTAATTTGACTATATTTGAGCTTTCCCTCCCTAACAACTTTGTGTCACTCTTGTACGTCTTCATAGTGAATAAACAAAAGCCCTTTCATTACAATTATAATAAAAATAAATGTAAAACTGAATAAGTAATTATAGATGGAAATATTATATTAGAATAATTTCACTGTATGTCAAATTACATATTGCCATTGCTTATAAAATACAAAAGTTTAAACTGGCAGTCAGCAGTTCTTTAAAAAAAATGTGGCGCCATCTGTTGTACTTTTCAATTATATTAGTAACACTAAAAAAACAAAGAGTAGCGCCATCTGTTACGTTCTTAAGATAATAATTATTAAATTGATTAATTTTCAGTTTCACAACAATCTTTTTAGCTTCAGAATGAATAATATAAGTAAAAAGTGAGCAAAAAAAATCAGATTACAGTAGGCGGTGCAATGTCTGTGATTAACTGAATTAATTAATGCAATACATTCATGGACTGTCAAATTTATTGATTTTTTATTTAATCACCGCCTACTTTAGCCTGATTTTTATTTGTTCACCGTTTATAAACTGTTCTTTGCAATTATCATGTCACAAGTGCGACTAGATGGCGCCACTTTGATGAATTAATTTTGTTTTAACTTTTTTTTTAATGGAAAGTGACCGTTATATTCGAAGAGGTTATGCGCACTGAAAATGATCAGTGGATCGGAAGTAAAAAAAGAAAGTGCTTGTGGTACCATCATTGATTGACAGTTGTATTATGTATTTGTTCTTCTGTTAGGTATTGAGAGCTACATACATTTACTGAAAAAAAAAAGTTTATTAAATTGTCGGGACGTAGCAAATTTGTAAAAAGAACAATGGTCGCGTTCACCAGAAGTAATTGCTTGTAAACGGTTGGCCAAATGTTGGCAATTTTTCTGATGAACGGGTGTTTACATTGCAAACATGTTTGCTGTATGATTGCTACCAGACGCCATTTTTTTAAGCGTAAAATTTTAACGCTGAATTAGCGCTGCTAGCAGCAAACGAAGAAATCGTTCACCAGAAAGGCAACAGCAATCACAATCGTATCAGAAACGCATTACAAGCAGTGTTGCCAATATTGGAAATTCACATTCTACCAAAAGGCTAAATGAAATCTACCAGAATTCTACCAACCACGCACGGGAATGTCGCAGTTCGCGGATTCGGAAACGGTCAAAACAAAGAAGGGGTGATTTTTAATAATATTCCTAACGTCGGGTTTCTGAAACATTACATAAAGTTAACTGTCCGATAAAAGTAAACATTGCTATGGCTACACATGTTAGAATTATAGGAATATTTATTTTGTCTATTAGTTAACTTTATGAAACGTTCCAGAAACCCGACCTTAATGAAGAATTAAATCCCTAATTTAAACTTTAATTAATGTCTCATGCTTTTTAAGCAAATACATATAAGTTCTCGTAACCATTTTCATAAAATTCAGTGTTAAAAGTGTGAACTTTCATACAAGAAAACTAAGCGTCAGAGGAATTTTCTTTTGCAGTTTTGTCTTCAGTGCCCATAGAGGAAAGCTTTTATCCTAAGCTTTAAAGACATTTAAGGGACACCTGTATATAGAAGTTTTTCCCGCAGTATAGTTAGAAATGGTTGATATCTCTACTATACCTTCCTTTCCTAGTTATGCTATTAGCCACTAGAGGGCAAAACAAAAAATTGCTAATACAATAGATGTCACTAAATAATAATAAAATAATAGTGAATGTACCATGTGATCCACGGAATTTATAATTGAAGCAGGCTGTGATACTTACCATAAAGGAAGAATGCAGCAAAATAATTTTTGTTACCATCTCATCTAAGATCATACAAAGCATGAGCATAACCTCAAATATAACAATTGTCAATTTATTATTCATTTCTCAGTGATATCCAACCACACAGCATAAAATAGCACAAATCACAGCCTCCTCTAATTATAAATTCTGTTGATCACCTGGTACCTACCACACATTCAAATCATCATATCGAAACTGATTCAGGTAATTACCATACAATTACCAGAAATTATCTAAATAATTTATTAAAATCTACCAAATTTTCTACCATCTACTAGATTAAAAATTTTGTCACTAAATTAGAGTCCCAATCTACCAGATTTAGGAGAAGTTCTACTAAATTGGCAACACTGATTACAAGATGATTTGTTCTGGTGAACGCGACCAAAGGCGTTGAAAGTCTCTGGCGCCATCTACTGAAATTTGTATTTCTTTTGGTAGGCACTGAGAGTTATGTTTGTTGATGCAAAAAAATAATGATAAAACTGTCAGGACATTGTAATTTACAAAATGTTCAAGAGCATGAATTAAAAAAAGAAGAGTGGCGCCACCTATTGAAAATTGTATTATTTGTTTTTCCAGTAGATATATTTGTTGAAGAAAAAGAATGACACTTTAAGGTTATTTCCAACAGAAGAGCGAACTAGTTCGCAACCGTTAAAAGCAGGCAGTCATGAAAATTGTACATTTGACGGCACCGTTAAAAGAGGTCATTATTTCGGTGGGCAACTGTTTTTAACGGTTCCAAACCAGTTCGCTGTTCTGTTGGAAATCACCTTAAAATGAGACTTTGCAAATTTGCAAAATCATCAGTGGCGCAAACCTAAAAGAAGGGAAAGTGTCTGAGGCGCCACCTATTGACAGTTGTAACGAGCGTCTAAATAAAAACCTGGTCAAGTAGGTTGTGATCGAGAATTTATCCATTGCATTTACATAACAGAATTACTAAGGAACGGTCTTTCCATCTTAGCGTTAAAGTTATCGGGCGAATAACTTGATTTTTATGAATGGTTGACTGTTTCCATGGTAGTTATCTGTCAGTTAGTTTACCAAGAGGTGGAAAGACCGGCCCTTAATGTATAGCCTACTTGACGAGGTTTTTATTTAGACACGAGTTATTTGTTTTTCTGGTAGGTACTGAGATTAAAGAAAACAATGAAAAAAATTATAGTATATATAAATGTGCTGATTTGAAAAAAAAGTGTCTGTGGCGCCATCTATTGCATTATTTATTTATCTGGCAGGTATTGTAAATTGTAAGTTATTTGTTAAATGAAATATGTATGTGACATCAAATTTGTCGGAGCTACGCTTCTACGGCGAAGTCAATTAAAAAAAAGTTTCGTCTTCGTTCAGGAATTATTTGAAATTGATTGAGGAAGCTACGTTTAATTAGAAAAAGGTTCTTTGTTTCATAACGAGAGTCGTATACACAATCATTGGATGCAGATGAAGTTATAATTGAAAATGACGTTCCAGTATAATTCGCTTCCGATTTGTGGGTAAGTGGCGCCAGCTGAGAACATTTGAACTAATAAATTGCGCAGGCCGGATAAGACACACTGTCTCGTAAAATCTATTCGGTCGTGGTCATAGCAAAGAGAATGTAACATCAATAACCGAAGTGAAAAGAATTACATATAATAATTTATAAACATCTACAAGGGCCACTCAAAATATTCTACCGGGCCACTCTATGGCCGCGGGTCATGGGTTCGCACCATCACTGTCCTAAACCACTCTCAGAGTATCTCTATCTTATTTTAATCTCATCATGTAATAACAGGGATTGAAGATACTCTCAGAGTTCTCTGAACCAGTCAGTCGAAAACGCTGTTAATATGAATTTCTGAAAGTAAACGATAACAAGCGCCATCTTTGAGGACGTTCAGGAATCTTTTTGTTAAACGTTAGAATTTAATTAACAATTTAAGTAGCGACATCTTTCGATCGCTTTTTGACCTGACATTGCAGTGATCATAACCGATTTGCACAAAATTTGTTAGAATTTAAGGTACTCATTCTATATATTCATTCAATCAATTCGATCGATTATTACATATTTCGATGTTTTGGTTTCTTCGAAATAATTGATGAGGAAGTTTCCAAAAATTATTCAAGTACAGTCGTCTCAGTTTTGTATTGGTTTTATGATTTTGTTTAAAAAAATGACAGAGAGGCGACAAAGAGACCGCAAGGTCGCTCTTTTTATAGTAAGACCATAAAACCGATGCAAAACTGAGACGATTACCCCACGGCATTAGTAATGAATATTATCATTAACGAAAACTTAAGTGGATGGACTAATGAGACAGGTAATTTTTCTTTTTTTCTTTGACGAATAAAAATAAATGAACCGCAAACACCGTTTAGTCAGAACCAAAGATCAAAAGCGCAGGGGAAACATAATTTCATGATCAATACAAATCCAAAACAAATCGTCGGAAAATCCTAACCGAACTTGCATTAGCTTTATTTTTAAATCGTTTTTGGCCCGCGAGCGGTGATTATTTTTAGGTACATGCTTAATTACTATTGTGCAAGATTATATTGTACGCGTTACACAACGAGCACGTGTTTTATTGACTCTGTGAATAATTCCAAACAAACTGATCGGCGTAAAAGTGCGATGCTCTAAATGAAATGGCGGCGACGACGAGTAATAATTAATCCAATTGTGTCTGCCTTACATAAACCGATTTGCGGGCCAAGTTCAAGAGTATAGCTACCTGCCCGGTTACCAGCAGTATCTGACAATCGTGAAGGAAACCTTTCCACGGCTATAACGTCATCGGTTCCAAGTCGGGACTCCCACATGTTACCGTGTCGGAACTAAGCTAGTGGGGATATGGTGATATAAATATTACACACCACACCAAAACACTATTCCGAACAACAATAGCGAACGAGTTCGTAGATCGAAAACGAAAGAGACGAAACCGCGCGTTCAAAAAGAAAAGAACTTGTTCCATAAGTGTTCTGTGCTTTTTTTTTGACCATACCGAAATGGACGTCGAAGAATTCAGAAGCCGCGGCAAAGAAATGGTGGATTACATTTGTGCTTACTTGGATACCATCGGTTCGAAGAGGGTCACGCCGTGCGTCGAGCCGGGATACTTGAGGAAGCTCCTCCCCAGCGAAGCTCCCCAAGAACCAGAAGAATGGGATGACATTATGGCCGACGTCGACGAGAAGATTATGCCGGGGGTTACACACTGGCAACATCCCAGATTTCACGCGTATTTTCCCTCGGGAAATTCGTTCCCG
The DNA here is from genome assembly GCA_033060865.1 of Dorcus hopei. Classification (NCBI taxonomy): domain Eukaryota; kingdom Metazoa; phylum Arthropoda; class Insecta; order Coleoptera; family Lucanidae; genus Dorcus; species Dorcus hopei. Next base: position 3,966,726 of record CM065424.1, on the reverse strand, counting down.
TCTATCCTGGGGGACATGCTTTCCGACGCCATCGGGTGCATTGGATTTTCATGGGTGAGTTTCAAATTTTTGACTAAATTAACGTCTCAAAAAATTAAGTGGGGGAAAAGCACAACAATTTGGGAAAAGCTCAAAAAATGTCCTGCTCGAAACTTTCAAAAACTTTGGGAAAAGTCAGAAAGTAACGTATGAAAAAGTCCTGCAAATTGAAAATTTCAAAACGCTTTCAAATTTTTATTTTTATTTCAAAACGTAAACCTGGGATAGTTCGTGTAAAGCTCAGAAAAACTACAACAAATTAGACCTGCCTATCTTTGACATATCTTTCCTTAAAAACAGCGAAAGCCAAGACCAGAAAGTCAAGAAGAAAGAGTGCTACGTATATTTTAGAAAAATTTTGGAAAAAACTTCAACAATAAAAAAATGAATTGGCATACCTATGTTAATTTTCAGTTTCAACTTAAGCCTGAACGCAAGAAATCAATGTCTAAAAAAAAGTAAATTGGGGAAAACTGTGAAACAATCCAAGAAATGTTGGGGAAGGCACAGAATTTTTGGGTGAAAAATGTGCTGCTTTTATTTCGAAACTTTCATAAAAATTTGTGCAAATATCAAACAAGTAATAAAAGTGAAAGATCGAATACAGTCCAAAAAACAATAAACAACAAATTAATTAGATCTGCCTGTATATGTATGTATATGCTTTGCTAAAAAGTCTCACGACAACACCACGGAATTAAAAAGGAAATTTTAATAAACAACCTGCCTACATTTTTCTGGATTAACATTTCCATAAGCTTTTAAAAAATTTGAAGGAAGCTCAAAAATTTTTCAAGAATGTCTCTTGTTTCTTAATAAAAATTCATATTAATTGCCAAATATTTCAATTATACTCAAGAATCAAAACGCACCCCAAATAAACAACGGCCCGTTTATTTATTTTTCAAATAAAATGAAATGTGCAAAATTTTGAAGAGACTCTGAAATGAACGTTTTGGGAAAATTTTGAAAAAGACACAAGAAATAAATGCCCTATCCTGTACATATTTTTCAATTCAAAATTTCGAAAATATCAAAAGAATAAAAATGTCCTGCTAAATATTTTTGAAAAAGGTTCGAAAATTCCTTCGACAAAAGCAGCAGAAATTCGAAGACGAAAAACGCCAATAATATAACAACTCTCTATACAGGGTGTTCACGGGAAGCCGGTACAGTAGCTAACATTTTTATTTGAATTCTTACGAAGTGACTTAAAAAGTTTCGGGGCTTGTCCCGCTCGACTTCCAGGCAACGTAGGAAAAACAAATGACCGTTAGGTTTTCGAGATTTTCAATTGTTTCAAACTAATTAATTATTTTGAATTAAAGTTGTTTTGATAATGACGTCTTAACATAACCTGCTTTTCAATATTTGACACAAACACGTTTTTAATATAGTGACAAACTGAAAACAATTTCTGTTAAAAACAATCGAAAATCTCGAAAACGAGACAGTCTCTTGTTTTTCTGATATTGCTATAACAATTCTTCACTAAATAATTTATAAAATAGTAGGCCTTGGAAGATGCCATGATAAAAAGCATAACGTTCCGAAAACGACAGTTAAAAACAATCGAAAACCAGACAGTCATTTGTTTTTCTGATATTACCATAATAATTATTTACTAAATAACTTTTAAACAGTAGGCCTTGGGAGATGCCATACCGTTACTTTATTTGTGCACGCTCAGGTTTATAATTTTTTTAAAGATTAACTAGGAGGGGTTACATCGCAATTTTTTTATATGTTGTGTAAAAACCATTGAAAATTGATATTCTGAAGAAATTTCCTAAGAATTTTCACGTCAAATACCCAGCCATATATTGTTTTTAATCCCAGACCGTTACTTTATCTGTGCACACTCAGGTTTATGATTTTTTTAAAGATGAACTAGGAGGGGTTACATCGCAATTTTTTTATATGTTGTGTAAAAACCATTGAAAATCAATATCCTGAAGAAATTTCCTAAGAATTTTCACGTCAACTGTTAGAATAGAAGTGCTATTTTCGTAGCAACAGTTTACGTTTGATTTGAGTAAACTCTGTATTTATTTTAATGTAATTTTTGGTAAAACGTACTTTTGTATTAATATGACGAAATAATTGAAGAGTGTCAGGTTCAAATGAGCTAAGTGCCAAAACTGGCAAAATTTGGATTTTATTGTTAATAGAATCTAAGTGACATCGACCATAACCCGTAAAGATGCTAAGTGCCACCACAGGTGTTCAGATATAGTCCGAAAAAAATTCCAAAGAGGGTTCTAGGACCTAGGTGTCAGTTCCATTTAGGGATGTTCAGAATCGAATCGATTTATAGTTGAATCGATTCTTTGCAAGCGATGCATCGAAAGAATCGAATCGATTCTACGTGTTTAAATGTAATCGATTCAGATGAATCGTTTGTGTGGAATCGATTCAGATGAATCGACTTCATTTAAACACGTAGAATCGATTCGATTCTTTCGATGCATCGCTTGCAAAGAATCGATTCAACTATAAATCGATTCGATTCTGAACATCCCCAGTTCCATTGCATGTTGAGGTTGTTTTATACAGATACCTCATACACTAAGTTTTGGCACTTAAAAGGCTGGTTTACACGGGTAGAGTAATGAGGCAAGTACTTGATAGAGTAGAGTAACTCTACCCATAAAACCAAACAGTAAAAAAGAGTAGCGAGTAAAGTGCATAGTAGTGCATAGTAGGTAGTAGAATAGAGTAACTAGCAGCATGTGGCAAAGTGGCAAAGTAACTCTACTCTACTACCACCACTACCGTCAAAATGTCCACTCGCCTACGCACTATACCCATGGAACGCGCTCGGTTCTCGACTTCTCGGATTTGTAGAGTAGGTAGGAGAGTAAGGGCACATTATACTAGCATCAGTACTATACTATAGGACGGTAGAGTGCACTCTACTTGCTACTCTACTCTACCCGCAACTATCCCCGTGTAAACCAATCTTTAGCTCATTTAAACCTGACACTCTTCAATTGCTCAAATATATGCAATCATCTCAATATGTCATTTACGCCCGTGTCGTCCGGTGATAAAGTTTACGATTTTTATTGCTGGAAATCTATTTGCTAGCTTCACATCGGTAGCTTTTATAGCAGCTTCCCGTGGATGTGAACACCCTGTATGTATATTTTTGAATTAAGAAAAAAGTTCGGAGTAGGTTCGAAATAAGCAATCTATATAGTGACATGCATTTTATGAAATCATAGTTTCGCTCTGTAATTTAGGCTGTATTTCTCAGTCCTAGTTTGGTAGCAATTATAAAAACAACTGTTCCTACGGAAATAAACAGTTTAAAGTTAAACTAGGACTGAGAAACCCAGTCTGCGACTACGTAAAATGCATGCTAACGTACAACCTCAATCAAAAATAATGAAACGCTCAAAACCGAAACGCTGTAGTCACAGAAAGAAGATACTGAATGGAGTGAGATGAAGTCTTATGGCGAACGAATGTTTCCGAAGTCCTTCGAAACCCCACAACACGTTGCGCTCTCTCTAACTCGGCACCGTTGCACTCTGACCACAGCGTTTCGGTTTTAAAAGTTTCATTACTTTTGATTGAGGCTGTACATTAATTGATCGAATCTAATAAAAAAAAATCTTTAAAGAAATATCAACGAACGCAAGAACAAATATTTTTGAGTCAACTTTTTTATGTATTGATAACGATAACATAGCTGTACATACAGTGTGAGAAAAAAGTAAGAAACAAATTCTATAGAAAAGTAAACCATTGAGTTTTAACGGAAGTCCGAAAACAGGTCAATTTTTGTTTTAAATTACACACTTTTTGACATTGAACTTAAATATACAGGGCGATACTTGCACAAGTTATGATGTCATCGACATTATTTTTTTTTAAATAAGAGCCCCATATTTTTTGTTGATATTTTATTAGGTCATGTACAGCTAAATTCAAAAAAATCGGGAAATGTCAAAATAAATCGACACGTTTTTTTCAATATTTTCATAGTGTGAAAATGGATTTATTAAAAATAGGTTAGAATTATTTGACGGTATGTCAGTTCATAGGTAAATAGGTTAATGTTTTTTAAAGATATGTATGTATTGTCAAGTAGACAATTAACTGACAAATGGAACCAAATTTACATCTGGAAAAAAAAAATTTCCCGTTTTTTTTGAATTCAGCTGTACCTGTCAAAATTTTTGGGACAATTAATATTGAAATAAAAAAAATTAATTTCATTGTTAACAGAAATATTGAAAGATATCGGTTAAATGTAATTCAAAACAATGTTGTTAAATCAAAATTATAATAACTGCTCAAAATGCTAAAAGAAAATAGTAAATGCTCAGAAAGTTTTTTCTTTTTTTGGATTTGAATATAAATTTTCTCAGAAATTTTCTTATGCAGATACATGACCTACTAAAACATCGACAAAAAATACGGGGTTCTCATTAAAAAAAAAAGTCGATGAAATAACTTTTGCACGTATTGCCCCGTACATTTAAGTTCAATGTTAAAAAGTGTATACAGTGAAAACTCCCATAGCGGACAGCTCTCTTAAGCGGACATCTCTCTTAGCTGGACAGTTTTTAATCTCCCATTTATGTAATTTACATGCATTTGTATCTCTCTTAGGCAGACACGGTCGGTGTCCGCCTAGGAGAGCTTTCACTGTAATTTAAAACAAAAATTGACCTGTTTTTGGATTTTTATTAACACTCAATAGTGTATTGCATATCGAATTTGTACCTTACTTTCTACCACACTGTATATTCAAAAGCGAAACGATTGCGCTGAATTTTGACGAATTTATTAAAGCGCCATCTATGAAATTTTTTCGGAACTATAAAGTAGCGTTTTACTAGAGCACTCTCAGGCCCAGTTTTTCGATCACAGTTTAACTTTAATCTTCGGTTTATTCCTATAGCAGCAATGGAAATAAACTGAAGATTGAAGTTAAACTGTGATCGAAAAACCGGGCCTCAGAGTATTCTCATCTTATTTTAACCTCATGCAATAATAAAGGATGGAGATATTCTGAGAGTGCTCTAAGGCTAGAGCAGTCAATCGTAAACGTTATAATTTGAAGAAAAAAAAATGAAACTGCAAAAAATAATCTCGTAAATGCTGGAGAGTTGTGACATCGCCATCTATGAAAATCTCTCAGAACTACTATAATCATTTAAAATTGTTGAATTAATTATTTAAAAAGTGATGAGAAATTTGAAAAATCTATAATCATTTGTAAACGTTGTTTGTCTAAAGAAAGAAATAATGGCGCCGAATTGTAAACAATTATGTATTATGTCGCCATCTATGATTTTTTGTAAACTGTAAACTAGGGCGCGAACTTTAAAACTTGGGGGTAAAAAAATAATGTCGTAAATGCTGAAGAGTTGTTACACCGTCACCATCTATGAAAATTTCTTGGAAACTCCAAATTATTTAAAACTGAAAGCCACTTGTTATTATTAAAAAATATTGGCGTACAGTCGTTATTGGGAGGAGAGTTTCGAAAAATTCCTTTGGATTTAAACGGCCTGGCATGTTTTTTGAGTTATCTTAAATCAACAAGTTTAATTCGAGACAATCTGACTCATCACAAATGAATACTATTTACCTCCCAAATTAAGCTTCTGCTAAACACTACATATCATAGCGTGTGCAAATAGCTTTAAAAACTTTGCAAGGCAATCTGCTCGCTCGGACTTGAATACAATACGTTAAATATTTTCGCGCATTTTTCCGATTGGTGTTATCAACGAATTTCAAATTTCCGACGCTTATATTTCCAACCGTATTCGCTCATCTAACAGTTGGATGAATTTGTTAAAAAATCGAAACGACTTTTTGCGTTCGCGAAAAAATGAATTGAACGGACATTTTAATTTAATCTTTTGTCTAGTTTTGTGTTTGTTGTTAAGTTTGGCGACTTATTTTATTGGCATTCCCAGACGGGCACGGTTCAGAAATGTAATTCGATGAAAGATCGCAGAGTCACGTCCAAAACGACGGCCGCAAATAACCGTGGCATACGCCGCGGAAATATGTGGCGGCGCTTGTGTTCGAAGCGTGTCTCGAAACACGTTTTCAAAAAAATTTTTTTCAAGTGCGACATCAAAATCAAAATTTCGAGACAACTCCAAGCAACTGGAAGCAATGAAAGAAATTAGAAAAAAAAATCAGTCGTAAAATGACGTGTAGTGATTGAATGATTGAACCGAGATTAAAGTGAATCACGTTTACGACTAATTAACTTTAGTATAAGTGTTGGCATTAGGTTGGTAGCGACATGGTCAAACCTAACAAAGAAGCAAAGTTTATCATAAAGATCGGATGGCGTCCTCGCTCTACGACGTTCCTGCACAAATAGATAGTGTGAAATTTTGACGTTTAACTGAAATGAGATAGTTTTCTAATAACATATTTCTTGGTTGATTGCGCCTTCGGTCTATAATGAGTATTATATGGAAATACATTCCACCATGACAATTCGCAAATTGTACAAATTTCAATTTTTTTTTAATCGAATTTGTCACGCCAATTATTTTTCCAAATACGACTGATCGCTTTTGCAATAATTTTGTTTTTAATCTGAAACGAAATTTCAGACGATTGACAGATTTAAGATACTTGCAGTGACGTCAAATCAATATTAAAAAAATTCAGGCCGTGGGGGATAGACATTTGCCTGGTTGGGCCTGGGGGCAATTTGGAATTGCAAAAATTTGATTTGTTTTAACCTAATAATCCCGACGAGTCAATTATTTTAATAAATCTGATTTATTTTCTAATCAAATGATCTTGTCATGTCAATTATTTTAATAAATGCGAATGATTGCGATTGCACTTGTTTTTAATTTGAAACGAAATTCTAAACAAATGACAGATTGATAGTACTTGCCACAGTGATGTAAAATAAATGTTAAAAAAAAATCAGACCGTGGAGGAATGGACGTTTGCCTGTTTAGGGCGTTTTATATTTCACCACGGCAAATTGGAATTGTAAAAATTTGATCTTTTTTTAATCGAATAATCTTGTCAGTTCAATTATTTTAATAAATGTGAATGATTGCGATTGCCTACTTGTTTTTAATTTGAAACTAAATTCCAAACAAATGACAGTTGTATAGTACTTGCCACAGTGACGTAAAATAAATGTTTTCAAAAAAATTCAGACCGTGGAGGAATGGACGTTTGCCTGGTTGGGCCGTTTTATATACCACCACGGCAGTTTGGAATTGCAAAAATTTTATTTTTTTTTAAATTTGATTTTTTGAATCATGTGATCCTATCAGGTCAATTATTTTAATAGATACAAATGATTGCGATTTTAATTTTTTTAAATTTGACACGAATTTTTTTTTTAATATAAGGAGCTTCAAACAACGCACACTTACCACTATTTCCGATTTTCAAATTAATTGACATTTTGACAAAATCAAATGAAATTTTCTTCAAACCTGGAGATGATAACTTCATTTTTTTTATAATCATTTAAAGCGCCATCTTTTGACTGGTTACGCACATCAAAGGCATGAAACTTCTAACTTCTTTGTATTGCACGCATGCGCAGTGTTGTATTTTTACACAAAATGCAAATACCGCGCATGCGTGCAATACAAATCGCTGCAATTTTCATTGCCGCCAATAAATAATTGCGAACTGTAAAGCGGCCTTTAAAGTCGTTCTCTTTTGTTTGTTTTTTTCAGCAGAATCACACGTTCGGATTAGACGAGTTTCATTGTCAGTGTCATTCTTTGACTGACGTATTTGTCATTGCGATACGTGTCATATTTTTAATTCGCGACGATTCCACCAAGACCAGTTTTCTCTTGCTCGCGATTATATTTTGTGTTTGGCGCAATTGACTTATCAAATTGTTTTGATAATTATTAAAAGCGCCATCTTTTGACCAGTGATGCACATCAAAGGTATAAAACTTCTGAAGAACAGTTTTTTTTTCACCTGAATCACACGCACGGATTAGACGAATTTCATTGTGATTGTCAATGTCATTCTTTGACTGACGTATTTGTCATTGCGATATGTGGACGGTCACTCCTGGCGGATCATGCGTGGATTGGACAAACTTCGTTGATTCGACTTTGCAAAATTTCAAAAATTAGCGTGTGCTTGTTCTACCGGACAAGAGATGGCACTACAGATAAAAAAGCACGTAACTTATGTGAATAGTCGTAATTGTCATAGTGACATGTATCATATTTTTTAAGTTTTTTGTCGATTTCATCAAGTCCAAGAATTTGTCAAAGAATGACACTGACGATCAATAGTTTTTTCTTGCTTGTGGCTGTATTTTGCGTTTAGCGAAATTGAAAGACTTATATATTTTTTTAAAAACGCCATCTTTTGACTGGTTACGAATATCAAAGTTTGGTAAAATATTGACACGACACTTCTGAAAAGTAGGTTTTTTTTTTCACGCACGGTCATGCACGGACATCTTGAAACGTCAGCTTTTTTAATGAGCACAAAATTTCTTGAGAAAGTCTTTTTAAGACAGCGTTTGTTCAAGGCGCCATCTATCGGTCAACGATGTAAATAAAACGAACTGTAAGGTTTGAAAATTCTGAGTAGTCGTTCTCTTTTGTTCTCTTTTTCAGCAGGATCACGCGCGTAGATTAGACGAGTTTCGTTTTTGCAAAATCTCAGAAATTAGCGTGTGCTTGCTTTGCCAGACGAGAGGTGGCGCTGTAGATAAAAACGCACATCACCTCTGTAAATTAAATTTTGAGCGACTTCTTGAAACGTTAGCTTTTTTAATTGAACACAAAATTTCTTGGAGAAAGTTCTTTTTAAGACGGCGCCATCTATCGGTCGATGATGTAAATAAATCAACTGGAAGGTTTGAAACTTCTGAATAGTTGTTCTCTTTTGTTTTGTTTTAGAGGGATCGCGCGTTTCATAGATTCGATTTTGCAAAATCTCAGCAACTATTTCCAATTTTCAAATTAATTGTCATTTTGATCAACTTATCAACTTAAATCAAATTTTCTTCAAATATGGAGAAAATTTGACAACACAAAATTTTCTTCAAATATCAAGAGCTTCATACAATTTCCGAATTTCAAATTAATCAACATTTTGATAAATTTAAATAAAATTTTCTACAAATTTACAGAAAATGTCTTAAATTTGACAACACTGTCCGTGTTTTCTTCAAATACATATAAAACGCCTCAAACGACGCATGTTTGTCACTATTTCCAATTGATAAATTTAAATGAAATGTTTCTTGCATAACAGATTGAGGAGGAATAGACGCTTGCTGGTTGGGACGTCTTAATTCCACCGCGGCAATTTTCAATTATTGCAAAAATTTGATTTTTTTCCAATAATTAACCTGTCACGTTAATTATTTCACCAAGTAGGTATGACTGCGATTGCAGTATTGTTTTTATGTAATCTGAGACGAAATTTCAATTGTTCGACACGAAACTGTACATTGTCCTGGAAAGATTTTGAATAAAGCCCAAAAAATTAAATTCCTGTAGTTGTACGTCTTTCAAATCAAAATTTCGAAAACTCGAAATAAAAAGGATGACAATTTTGGAAACGAAATTTCGAAAAATTTAAAGCAAACTCTTACGAGAAGAGAAACGAAATTCGTTTGTTAATGAAACCTAGTATCTTCTGGAACCAAATTTTTTTTGAAATTTGAAAAAGGCGAATTTCAAAAAGCAATTTAGCAATACGTAGTCATCAGCAAACAGTTAAAACTGAGTTTGGAAAAATTTAAACGAAACTCGAAAAGCAAATTCCCCAAATTTTTTGAAGTAAATCTGAAATAAAAAATCACAGAAATCGCGTCAGAAATTTTTTTTAATCCAAAAATAAATCTGAAATTGAGAGGAAATGTTACAGTATGCAATTTTTATTGCGCAACACTTACAGATGGCAATAAAAATTGCTAATGAATCAAGGCTTCAAGTTTACAACTTACTAAAAAAAAACACTTTAATGTTGAGTACAGAGCACTGCGCGATGCGGGTCGAGACCGCGGCGGCCCGCACACCGCAAGACCGCGGTGCGTGGTTTGCGGGCTTGCGGTTAAAGCGGGTTTTTGCGGGCTGCCGCTAAGCCCGCAATATATAAAAAAAAGTGTACAAATTTAATTTACAGGTCGATTCGCTAGGTTCATAACGACGTAACGATTATCGTAAACCAACAAGTTGTTATTTTGTACCTTTTACTAAATAATTCCATACAAAACCTTACTTATCCAGGCGAAACCAGTAATAAACTTTTTTTGGAGCTCAACGAATTAATGCTAAAATCGGTCAGGAGAATACGTATCCGAAGGAGATTCCCGGTGTTTGAGAGAGTTTTAAAAAAATTCCTGCAGCCCGTTTTCGAAAAGTTCAAAAATCGGTTTCGAGACCCCGTCCAAATCGGGTCGATGATCATACTCAAGGTAGAGCTCATTTCGATGAAAAGTACGGGCCACCGAGTACGCTCCGAATTCAATCCGATTCGAGATCGGCATTTTTGCGAGTACAGATCACAGTTTAATTAAAGGATGGTTAAAAGAAAGATTTTAGCACTTTTTAGCGTAAAGATACAGAATACGGCCTTAGTGTTTTATTTTAAGAAATATATTACATGTTATAGTACGATAAGCAGATCCTTTTGCGTGTTGAGAAACTGCGGGTACGAGCCGAAAGCCCGTATCCGCGGGCTTGCGGGCTCAAACCCGCACAGGGCAGTTTTGGGCGGATTGCGGTGTAAGCCCGCACCGCAAAAAAAGCGGTGCGGGCTTGCGGTCTTAAACCCGCGTTGCGCAGTGCTCTGGTTGAGTATATTAAATTTGTTTATCTCGGAGAAGAGTAGCACTGTTTTTTTAATAATTGTTGACAAATAGCGAGTGTTTTTTTTTTTTTTAATTTGACGTCGAAGTTGGCCGTGACAAGATGCTTATTGTGAACGCACCACAATTTTGATTATTTGTTGTAAATCTTATTTTCTTATTGTCTGTTTTCATTGTTACATTGTTCTTCTTGTAATTTTTCGTTTATTACAATAGATTACATTCTCGTGTTGTCCTAACGTACTGTCGAGTTCGAAACCTCGAAACCAAGGTTAAATTAACAACTGTCATGACGATGATGGTTCACAATGAAATCTTCATGGCCAACTTCGACGCCAGATTTAAAAAAAAAGACTTTACATAGATACAGTCCCGCGAACCTTAAATGCACCTCCCGTATGCAAACCTTACCCTTAAAACCTTGTGATACAAGGCTCACAGAACTGTCAAATTGTAGACACTTAAGCTGCGCACGACTATACGTATTTTATAGTAGTTTTCTCTTCAACACACAAGACGAATCAAATTGAGGTTACGTCGTTGTTGTCACATATACATATTATTTTTTTTTATAACGTTAGTATTTATTGCCAACAAATTCCCCAGGATCGCAAGAAAAATAATAGGCTCGGTATTATTTTCTGCAATTGCAATGAAAATTGCCACAGCTGTTCAAAATAGCCAAATACTGCGCATGCGTTTAATACAAATCGCCGCAATTATTTATTGCCGCAATGAAGATTGCGAACTGTGAAGCGTCCTTTAAAAGATGAGACGTGTAGAAAGTTTTCCATATAAATGACTTGATTTGTTTCATTTTTATCTCTTTCATAATCAGTGAAATCTATTAGCTAAACCGAAATTAATTTGGAAAACTCCCGGCCGGTAATTTTTGGGCAATTAAGCCTCTCTAATTGCGTCGAGGAGAAAGTCCCGAGGAAGCCCCGAACCCATCAAAGTTCAAGACTCAGTCCAAGACTCGCCGAGCCATACTTAATTAACAACTAATATTTGCTCGGCGTTTCATCATTCCAAGTATTTGCACTTCGTTTAAACAGTTTACAGCAAACAGTTTTTACAACTTCATCTATGATAATTGCTGATGAGCGCCTGACGAATCGCGTTGCGTAAAAAAACGGGCATTGCTTCATTCTCGGAAGGAAACAGATAAAAAAAAACCGCGCGATTAAAATAATTTACGGTCAGAATGTAATGTGGTTATTATTAAACAAAATTTGATGAAAGATTTAATCAAGGACACGCTCCTTTCATGGCCCACTGAAAATTTCTTCAAGGTTAAACGAAAAATAAAATGTCGACAAAAGTTTCCAGGACAGGACATGAGGGGGGAAATAATATTTTTACTTATTTAACTACAGTATGCAAGGTGTTTAAACAGAAGTAGTAAACATTTGAGAGATGGATTCTAACTAGAAACTGGGATAGAGCCTGACTGAGTATTTTGGGAAATCCTGAGGCCCACATTACGCTTTAATTTTCACGTAAATCACGTGAATGGGGCCAGCCTACCTCCTCCGAGTTTTAATTTAACAACACTTTCCTTTTCCTTGTTTTTATCATCATTCACTTAAACTATTTAAAAAAAAAAACAGTCCCCCTCCCCAATGGATAAATATTATTTTATAAAATTAATCTTTTGAAGTAAAAGTGAGACCATGAAGGAAATGACTTGAAATCCACTAGGGATTTGGCATTTCCCCCACGGCATTAAAAATGAAGATGAAACTAACGAGTTTTTTTTTCTTCTTCCAGGCTGCAAGCCCTGCCTGTACAGAACTAGAAACGATCGTCATGGATTGGTTCGGCAAAGCCATCGGCCTACCGAACGACTTCATAACGTCGACCAAAGGCAGTCGTGGAGGTGGCGTGATCCAATCGTCGGCCAGCGAATGCGTCTTGGTCAGCATGTTGGCCGCTCGTAATCAAGCGATCAAACACTTGAAGAAGAACAACCCCCATTTGGACGACAGCGTCTTCCTGCCGAAGCTCGTCGCGTATTGCTCGCGCGAATCGCACAGCTGCGTGGAAAAGGCCGCCATGATTTTGCTGGTGAGGCTTCGCGTCTTGGACCCAGATGAAAACTGCAGCCTACGCGGAGAAACGCTGAGGAAGGCGATGAAGGAGGACGAAAGCATGGGGCTGGTGCCCTTCTTCGTCTCGACCACTTTAGGCTCGACGTCCTGCTGCTCGTTCGATAACCTCCCGGAGATCGGGCCGATTTGCAAAAGCCAACCCTGCACTTGGCTGCACGTCGATGGGGCCTACGCGGGAAACGCCTTCATTTGCCCGGAGCTCCAACCCCTGATGGCCGGGATAGAATACGCGGATTCATTCAACACCAACACCAACAAGTGGTTGTTGGTCAACTTCGATTGCTCATGTCTTTGGGTGCGTGACAGAATGCGTCTCACCGGCGCTTTAGTTGTGGACCCCCTGTACCTGCAACACGCTAATTCCGACGAGGCAATCGATTATCGACATTGGGGTATTCCCCTGAGCAGAAGATTCAGGTCGCTCAAGCTTTGGTTCGTGATAAGGAAGTACGGCCTTTCAGGATTGCAAGCGTACATACGCAATCACATTCGTTTGGCCAAGTACTTCGAGTCGCTCGTCAAAAAAGATTCAAGATTTGAAGTGGTCAACGACGTGAAGCTCGGCCTGGTGTGCTTCAGATTGTACGGTCCAGATGCGGTGAATAGGAATTTGCTGGCTACGGTAAATGCGTCGGGAAAGCTGCACATGATACCCTCGATGGTCAAGGGGAAGTACATCATCAGGTTCTGTGTGGTCACCGAAAACGCGTGCGATGCTGATATAGAACACGCCTGGAACGTCATCAGGGAACACGCTGATGAACTGATGGTGTCCTTGGAGAAACCGGCTACCCCAGAAGCAGTGGTCAGACCACCCCTTACCAGACAGAAATCCAGGCGTTTCTCCTTCACCAGAAGCGTTTCGAGGGAAATATACAAGAGGTCTATGAGCAAGAGCAACTTGCACGACGGTGCCACCCCCATTCTTATTCCCGACGACGAAACTGACAGCCCCAATAATGAAGATGTGCTAAACGAAATCACCAATGGCTTCGCTGATGACGATGTTTTCACAAAAGAGTTCAACGACTTCAGCATAAAGGAAGCGACGAGGTGCAATCGGGTTTGAAAAAAAAACGAACGGCTTAACTATGTTTATATCAAGGCAAAGACATTCCTATACAACCGCTCAATGATGATGCATTTACTATACTCGGTACAAGTGTTAAGATTTCCTAAAAAAAAAATTGATACAGGGGGGTTAATCCACATGTAAGTCGGTTTACAGTTCCTTTCCTTTTTTTTTGCTTCCTTTTTCCTTGGCCCGTGGATGTAAACATAGATTAGGGAGGTGCGCTCGAAACGACCAACTTGTATATAATTCAGTATTATTAGGTGTAAGCTCATTCGCGCGATTATTTATTTATTTACTCGCATCCGTCATCGCATTTATGTTAGCAGCGAATTAAATGGTAGATTAGATTTTGTATTCTCGCACAATTACTGTGTTATACGTCGTGAATAAATAAGATTACTAATTAGGTGTGCTTTTCTTTTTATCATCGACCAATAAAAACTATGATTCGAGGAACACTCTGTATATGTTACTGCGGAAAATGCATTGTACGCGTGGTGAACTGTCAAAAGAAAGTAAAAGTAAATAAAGAAATAGAATGATTACCGATCAGATGTGTCTGTCTATCTTTTTGGTGCTTTTTATCACCATTCATTTAAACGATTTCAAAAAAGTAAAAATATTTGCTTAATACACCCCCCCTTTACGGATAAATATGTTTTGCAATAATGACAAGAAAAGGTTTCTTGAATGAAAAAAACTTGGCAGAGAGAGTTATATTATGTTTGGAATAAAAGTAAGACCGTGGAGGGAATGATTGATGTCCATTTGGGATTTCGCATTTCCCCCGCGGCATAAAAAATGAAGAAAATAAGAAATTAGAACCTAACGAGTTAAAAATAAGGAAAACAAAAAATATTCTTTTAAAAAAGCATACAAACCAAATATAAATAATACAATCAATGTTTTATTTTAGGCCCAATTTTACAATCGTCGGATAAGCATTCTTCTTAGAATAACGTGACGGAGGTGTGACGTACATATGGAGGAACATTAAAGGATATTCGGCGAATAGTTATTCCTTCCTTATTCCACGATTGTAAAATTGGGCCTTAGTAAACTTCTGAATTGGTTATTATATTCGAGTAAGGCTCGGTTTTCCCGAGAATAGAGTGCAAACCGTGGAGGAAATGAACGATTCTCGCTTGGATTCTGAATTTTCCATTACGGCATTAAAAAATCAAGAAGGCCAGAAACAAAGAAGATGACCGAAAAACAACAAAAAAATGAACAATTTTCCGACCAAAAAAAATACGAAATATTAATTGGAAAATAAGAAAGCAACTTAAGCAAAAAACACTAAAAAAAAGGCTAAAATGAATTAAAAACAAAAGAAGGTCAACGATACTCTGGTGGTGTTCCGTTCCGACACACTACCCCCACCGATCACTATAAATACCACGACAACAGACACACGTCTCAACGACTAACGAGAAGCAGCAGCCACACCACCAGCAACAGCCCTGAGGAAGTTCTTCTGCAATGCAGAACGAAACGTCGGCAGTAGTAGTGACGCGATTCCAACCGGAAGCCAATTCAAACATGGACGACGGCCGCGAGGGCCTTCAAGTTAAATTATCGTGTTATCAAATAAATAAGATAGTGTTATCCAAATAACAACACGTTTAGAGCTAATATTAAAAATAGTACATTTATTGAAATTTTCTTAAAAACACAAACTTGACTCTGAGCATAAAATCATTCATTAACATGAAATATCTAGTAAATAACGTTTACAGCTGTTATCCTTCCATTTTATTTAATTCAAAATAATATTACAGACTTATTGGGCAACACATTAAAACACTAGCGCTGGATTTCACAAACGTCACTTAACTTTAATCATCGATTAAGAATAATCATTCCTATACCTTCAACACATGTAACCATGGCAACGTTTACTTTTAACGGATGATTAAATTTAAGTAACGTTTGTGAAATCCGCCACTACTCTTCTCCTTCTGTCAATGCAGTGTTGCCAACAGTCGAAAAAGGTTTTCACTAAAACGAATGTCGGAAACCACTAAAAAATCACTAAATTCAAATTAAAATTTTATTAAATTTATAAAATGAAACACGTTAAGAAAATAAACATAAAAACAGTAACATTACTATACGGGAAAAACGCGCTCTTGAAAATTAACAATTGAGAAAATCACGGAGTGGCTGGCACCTAGTGGAAGTTTTGCGAAGCGCCCTGTAATAGGGAAATCATTAGAATGACATTTGGTTAACTAATAAAAAACATTAAATTGAATTGTAATTTGTGTGTGACGCCTCCACACGAATAAATATGCTAGCATGCTTATGCCTACGCAAAGACTTCATCCAACATAGTAATAATAATGAATGGGAGCTAGAGCAAGCCTTAATGACAGGCGACAGCTCTTTGTTTTCCATATTAAAAGCGCCATCTGTTCGTTGCTGATTTTCGCGAATCGACACAAACTACAGAAATAATACCAACACAAAGTTTCACAATAATAAAAAACTTAAGCAGCTTGGCTTCAGTGTCAGCATTTTGAAGGTTTTCGAAAAATTGACTTCTACAATAAATCACAAGATTTCACGGTTTTATTTTAAGAAATCACCAAAAAAGCACTAAACACTAAATTAAGAAAAAAATTACAAACTTAAATTAAAAACCACTAAATTTAGTGTAAAAACCACTAAGTTGGCAACACTGTGTCAATGTCTCATTCTCAGCTCTTAATCACAGACTGCAAAAAAATTAGGTTAAAGGATCCCGCACACCAAAGCGGTACGGGGGGAGCGGGAGCGGGAGCGAACGCAACGCGGGATTGAATTCTGTGACGGGATATCTAAGCGTTTACATGAAAGCGATATCCCGCTACAGAATTTAATCCCGCGTTGCGTTCGGTCCCACTCCCGCTCCCGCCATACCGCTTTGGTGTGTGGGATCCTTAAGGGTTATAGAAGTTAAGTTCGTCTTTTCAACTCCGTTCGGTCTACTTACTCTTTTTGTACTTTTATCTCACTTTTACATGTGTCAAAACAGCTTCGCTCTCACTCTAATTTTGATTCATCTCTGTGAGTGAAAAACGAACTCAGCCAGACTATAGAGGCAGCTCGTCGGGCAAATACGCATCTAATAGTACTAACATAAAGTAACAAAAAATATTACATAATCAAGTAAAATAATATAAGCAAAGATTTTCTACCTATTATCAACTTATTTGGAGACATATTACCGTGTTTTCCACCTTGCATACGGTATACCGTGTGATCAACTTAAATACCCTGCAAACACGGTATTTACCATGTTGTTGGCGACACTGAACGGTGGCAGCATTCCCGCAAGTGAGATAGCGAACCGTTACGTCACCGCATACCCGCTTCTCCTTTTACAGAATAGTAACATTAACTGTCAACCGTGACAGTTAATAGTTGGTTGACCGTTAATGTGTTAGAGGGAGAAGTGGATATGCGATGACGTAACGGTTCGCTATCTCCGTTGAATGCTGCCACCTTTAGTAATCAATTCACCGTGCCGGCGGCGCGGCGGAGTACATGAAAATCACAAAGGCTAACAGAAAAGAAAACTGTAATGTTTTATTTAAAAAAATAATTCGACAAAAAATTCAAAAATGAAAATCAAATAGATAAAAACGAAATAAGTACGACGACGATTTGAAACGAAAACAAATGAAAATTGAAGTAAACAATGAGATACGGCGAATTAAAACAAAGACAAACTTAAATTGAAATAAATGAGATTCGTCGAATTCGATTAAAAAACAAAAACAAAACAAAAGACCGACGATTCCCCCGCGAAGTTTTTGAAAATTATAAGACTGACAAAAAACAAAAGAAAACTTGAAGCATCTAGCAAAAAAAAAAATTTTTTTTTCATATTCATTTCCATTATAACCTGTTATTTATGTCAATCATTCTCCGTCTAATGCAAATTACCGATGGATTCTCTTGTTTTGTTTTCATTTACCTAATCCTGTCTTATTTCTTCTTTTGTTTCAGTTATCTACGAACTTTAGCTAACTTCGGATCTGTAGTATTAAATTCTGGTATTAATAGGTCTTTTCGCGGAGACGTTCCGAACTAGTTCGGAACCTTAAAATCCATGCACTTATGAAAGTTATACACTTGAAAGCGTTGTTAGAATCGATCATTATTTCGATGGGCATTTGATTTTAACCGTTCCGAACTAGTCCGGAACGTCTCCGCGAAAAGACCTAATAAACAAGCTCTTTATTGACAACTTAAATGTCCGACGGTGGCGCTGCGATCACCGAGAGCTGATCGGTGTTTTACGTAAAACAAACATTGTTGAAATCCGCACAACAGAACAATTCCCGCATTTCTAACTCTTAGGTTGGGTTTCTGAAACGTCTCGTTAAGTTAACGGTCCGATTAATAGAATATTATTCAACAACCGAGTAATGATGGCTATTAATCACGAGAATGAAAGTTTGCAACACGAGCGAAACGAGTGTTGCAATTCATTCGAGTGATTAATAGCCTTTACTCGGGAGTTGAATACTTTTGAGAGCACGCGGTCGAAAGCAAATCTGACGTTTATAGACAGTGCAGTATAAGGGAACCTATTTGATTGTTTTCATTTGTGGTTACGATAATATGAGCCGTAAAATTTGAAGTTATTACTCAACGGGCCATTGAGTAATGAACGTCATTAACTCATTAGTAATGAACGTCATTACTAAATTAAAAAGTATTTAGTAATGATAATATTATTAAATAGTCGTGGAAAAATAAATATTCCTATGGCAGATTTCACAAACGTTACTTAGATTTAATCATCCGTTAAAAGTAAACGTTGCCATGGTTACATGTGTTGAAGGAGCGTTATAGGCGGGTAGCAAACAGCGTCACGAGCGCCACTAGCTGTAAGTTTATGTAGGAAAAGGTAGGGAAAACGGTCGTATCAGGGTTGGCAACACTGCTCTCAGCATATATAAAAGCTGCTTTCGTTTATACCCGTGATTACTAATCATGTAATCGTGATCACAATCTGCGTGTTCGTTTTCTGTGATTACTTTCTCCCCCACCTCCGATTAAGCGATCATGATTACAATTTGGATAATCACAAGTTATGTGTGATTTTGTATGATTTGATCACAAAAACGTAACCTAGAAACATTACCGGTTTCATGTGTTTTGATCAATATTGAGTGATCATATGATTCTGTTCACCTAATCATTGGCTGCGTTCCGCCAAAGATAGCGCTTATATTTCGCTATTGCTATGTAGCAGAGCGCTAATTTGTAGCGTATTAGCTAATTGAGAACTGGCTGAACGGGTTCTTCGTTTTGCTCCGTTACTTTCACATATCCAAATTGTCAGATAAACAGTAGCCAGTGTTATTTGTCCTAGGATTCTAATCTGTACACGTTATTCTCAATTAGTTCCGATTTTGTAAGTGAACTAATGAAGAATTAAAATTGTTGTCGCTCTTAACCTACGCAAATTAGAACCCAAATACAAATAACTAACTGTGTTATTACAAAGAAGATTTGTTAATAGAAAAACTTATTTCAATACTTACTGCAGCAGCATCAACTGGCAATCATATGCTCAGCCATAACCTAAAACAATAACGCTACAGCTAGCGCTAGCAACGTAGCTTTTTTAAAAAGCGATTTAAAACATGGCGGCCGCTAGGTTTATCGCTCTCCCTTAGCAGAAATTTAGCCTTGGCTTGAACACATATGTGACGTCACGCTACGTGGCGCACACGAAGCGCTACGTAGCTTTCTGCCAGGCTGAACGCAGGCATTAATTCTATGATTGGCTTGAACGAAAGCAGTTATAGTATCTATATATCGGACACGCAATGTTAAAATTTGACAATAGCATTTGGCGCCTTTTTTGCAGTGTCTGATTTCCGAACTACGGAAGGAGTAAACAACCTAACCTACAAACTTGCAACGTGCTTTATGGACAATTGGACAATGTAAAGCTGCTTTCCATTTACACATTATGAGCTGCTCGGAGCTGCCCATGCCCATTCATGTAAATCGTGTAAATGGAAAATGCCCAAAAAACATGACGAATTGTTATTCAAATCAATTCAAACATGGCGAACGAATAAAAAACGATTGCTAGCGAGAGCACACGATTAGCCGATGCCAGCGCTTGCAGCGGCTGATTTTTCGTAACAGTATTTCCAACTTTCCCTATGTAGTGTGTCTCATATACTTATATTTTGTATATGGCTGTCAGCTGACTCTCATTACTATCTCTGGAGTTACAAGCACGTTACGAGGACGATCTTTAACCTTCCATACTTTAAAACAAATCGAGAAAATACTAGCAAGCACATTCAAATCTTCTTCGAAATGATATAAATGGATATAACGTTTCATAACGTTTCAAGTCGCGTCCTACAATTTATGTCGCAACCTCCACCAGGCGGCGCCATCAGGTAGCTTGCTAGGGGCCTATAGTTCTAACATGTGCAGCCATAGCAACGTTTACTTTAATCGGACCGTTAACTTAATGAAACGTTCCAGAAACCCGACCTTAATAAGTTATTTTCGTATTTCGAATTTCAGCGGTCACAGAAATTATTGAGATTTCACATATCCAGAAGTTATAAACTCTACCAAATTTATTTCTGAAGTAACTATACCTACTATGAAAATTAAATTTAAAAGCATTCATGCAATTTCTATAGTACTGAAGAAGATTGCTTACCGAAATACGTTTTCACTGTTTATAAAAGCACTTCTAGTGAGATTAACATCTTAAACTTTATGATTTTTGAAGTGTCGCCCCACACAAATTTTGGATGTTCCAGAAGACTTTCGTATGTATACTTATTTACCTTTTATTGGAATAGAGTCGCTTTTGTTAAATGAAGAGAACAAACTTTCATACATTTTCCAGCTGGTTTCTTTAATAGTAAAATCTGTTCCCATGCTAATCTTCTGTCCACTTTCTCAACAATGCCAAGTTTAATTATTCTAGTTATTGTTTTATTTTACGTGGAAAACTATCAAAACATAATTCCAGATTTTTCTTTTGCGCGAATAGCAACAAAATACACTACAATTTATATTATTAATGATATTATTCGCAATTTCTTTCAAACACCGTTTAAATGTCACAGCACATTTACGTAGAACGTTAATTCCGTAAAATACCTCCAGAAGTCGCGACTCGTGACTAAATTTTTATCGTCTAAATTTTCAATTTCCCAATATCGACATTTTTTTACAATTTATAATCAGATCCAATGTAATTCTTGTTTAAATTTGAAAAATCGTACAAACGCTGTGCTTCAGAGAGTTAATTATTTTGCACGTGACTGTACATGTATTAGAATGGCCGCAAATTTTAAAATTTTCTTACCTTTATGCTTGCTTATAGAAAGGCGAATTCCTGGAAATTCGAGGCACAACACACACACATTTCTTTAAATTACACCGCGCACTAATTTGTTATAAACTAAATAACAAAATTGTTTTAAAAAAACGGAAAAATCGACACGCGACCGGCGGTACGGACACAAGCACGCGTTCACCACCACACTTAAATACGTAATAAAGCGACGCCTCAAACAAAAGACGTAAAAACGCGCAAGCAAGGCCTACTTTTTGTGGAATTTTTTTTTTGCACATCATTGGCCCAGACAAATCAGAAGACGCGATTCTTTTTTGCTGTGTGATAAGAAAAGGTATAAAGTCAGACTTTTTTTTGTCTCTTTCTGCTGATGGGATCACGTTCAGAAATCATCGGCAAATGCACGTGTAATTAAAACTCGAAACCGATTGTTAAAATCATATAAAAGACACGATATATTTTACACCTTTTTTTTTACAGTAACAAAACTAGATCTACTGTTAATTAACTAAAATAAAATTAATTAAAAATATCGTATATGAAGTACAAAAAAATTACTCGCGACTTGTAAAGTCGTTAATAAAAAAGCACAAAATTAAATATGAACTCGTACGTGTTCGGTTAAGCCGATTTTACTGTAAAACTTATCACCGCACAAATCACATTCAACGGTCTCGACTAAATCCTGAATGAAGTTGAGCACATCTCCATCGGTATTTTCCACGGTGGTCGTTTGCTCCTCACTTTTCGAGTTCGAGTGAGAGCTGAGTGGGGTCTTGTCTTCTTTTTTCTTCTCGACGGCACCCTCGCTCTCCTGCTTGGCATTCTTCAAACTGTCTTTCGCTAATAAGGCCATTTTATCACTGTGTTTGACGATGTGAGCGCACAGAACCTCCCTGTCAGACACTTTAATATCACAGAGGGTGCAATGCAGCATGCCGTCTTCCTGCCGTTGTTTATTCGCCGTGTGCAACCACCGGACGTGCTCTCGCAGGACCACCTTTTGATTGAACGCTTTCCCACACAAAGGACAGGCGTGTGGCCTTTCACCCGTGTGGATTCGCTCGTGTTTACGCAGAGTTCCACCGTCGCGGAAAGTCTTCCAACAAAATCTACAACCGTACGGACGCTCGTCACTGTGCTTGCGCTTGTGTATCAAGTAGCCTTGCCGACTGGAGAATGTCTTTAAACACTCTGCACATTTGTACAAGCTTGATTCGTCCCCGTGTATGCGGCTGTGCTCCCATAAACCTGCAAAGTACCATTAGGTAAGTTTGTTTTATTTTAATTAGATAGTTACCTTGACGGCTGGAAAAGTTTTTACCGCACTCGGTGCAAACGTAAGGCGAGCTTTTGTAATGCATCGAAAGCCGATGCGAATCCAAGTCCTCCTGTTTCTCATACGTGCTCAAGCAGATCTCGCACGTGTGTATTTTCTTGCGGTGTATCCACATGTGCCTGCCCAGCTTTTGCCTGGTCGAAAACGACTTCCCGCATTCGTCACAAACGTGCTTGTTCACTTTGGTCTTTGCCACGCCGACTTGCTCGTTGCCGTGCGACGCGACGGTTTTAGGCACAACACTCTTATTAGTCACCGGCATTTGTAACTTGCAAAACGCCTGGTGCTTACACAGCAAGATCTCACTGTTAAAGTTCTCCTCGCACGCGTCGCACTGGAAATAATTCTCCAACAAATCCGAGTGTAGCTTCAAGTGACAAACCAACGCTTTCTCGCGCGTGAAACACTTGTTGCAGTAAACGCAAACGTACGGTCTTTTATCGATCACCTCTTCTTTCAAGGTCGTTATTGATTCGATGCTCTTCTTGTCCGGACTAATCATAGTGGGGCCAATGTCGAAATCCACTTTGAAATTATCCTGATCCTTCACATCGCAATGCAAGTTCCAAATCAGGCTATTCAAACTCGGAAGTGGGATCCGTTTGTTCTCCACGTTCTCGTTCCCCTCATTGCCGAGTACACCAGAGAGATGCGTCGTATCTAATATTTTGGGGGTCATGTTCAGAATTGCCCTGCCCGCTTGGTAAGTGTGCACCTTCATGTGATTGGATAGACTCGAAGGCCTATTAAATAAATTCCCACACACGGGACACTGATTCACGCTGGCGATGTTCCCGTGCGCGAGCAGATGCGTCGACAGTTGCTTCTTATCTTTGAACTGCGAGCTGCAAAGTCGGCACAAATACTTATCCTCCATGTGACTTAACAAGTGGCCGTTCAAATCCTTCATTCGTTCGAACACCTTCTCGCAAACGTAACACTTGAAGCGCGTGTGCTTACATATAGAGAGGTGATTGTTTAAATCTGCCGTCGTTTTGAATTCCAACTGGCAAGACGAGCAGGGCAGTAAAGGCAAATCCTGCGGGGTTTTGGTTTCGATGCGAGGCACCGAATTGAAAACCGTGCCGCTTCCCAACTGACGCAATGCCTCTGCAGCCATGCTTAAAGAAAAATTAATAAATTGGCCTATCAATGGCAATTTCTACCTGCTGCTAGAACAGACCTATTATATTTACACTATAATGGAAAATGAAACAAACTGAAAGCACAAAAAAGAAAATGAACTTGTAGTACCTTTCGTCTTCGGTTGCGCTCGAATGAACGACTGCGAATTGTATGTCGGTCATCTCCGGTTTAACATTGTTCAAGTAGTCGTCGACTTCTTTGCCCATATCGAATAAACCCACACGGTCATTGTGTACCAGCACCGATGAACCGTGAATGAAATCCTTCTCGTCTGAATGTGAATGTACTTCGATGTTGTAAACGCCCGGGTCGGCGGCGGCTTGCAAAAAATCTGTCGCATCCATCATATTAGTTCTTACGCATTTAAAACGTGTTCAGATCCAACGTTCTTAACAATTTAATTGCAGAGGCGTCACTGACAGCGCTCGTAAACCTGTTTTGCAAGGTTAAGTCGTTCCTCGTTCCTGTTCAAGTCGCTGCAAGTCAGATACATGATTAAAAAACGCAGTGGCTGAAATTAACTATTGAATTTTTTAGAGTTAATAAATTCTTTCATTAGACGCAGACACCGGACGATTTTATTTAACTTTTGATGATACTGACAGATGACATTTGCAAATTGGTTATGTGATGTGCTCTGCTATGTCGGTAAAACAGATCACTGCGGGCACTTAATTATAAAGGTTTGTTCGGGTTCGCACAAAAACAATCCATCTGCATCGTACATTCTTGTTTGGTATTTTTCTGAAGGTAGGCATTTAGTTAAATTAAAAAACAAACTTAAAATCAAAACATAAAATCATAATGGAGTCGGAGAGTCCCGAGAAAAATTTGCCGGCACAGAAGATAGATAAGACGGCTTTTCCTTACTTACTAAAAAGCACTGGTGAATTTTACCAAGTGAGGATAGACCTGTACGATAAACTAAATGTTATGTTTATAATACCATTGGATATTTCAAAATATAAACCAGTCGTAATTAGAAAAAACTTCAAACGAGCTAAGATGTAACTCGGTCAGCTCTACTTCATAAAATTATTTTTGGCTATCCAGAGTGTTCAGTAACTGAGAACCATACCCAAGTTTTATTTTTTTAAATGGAACACCCAGTACATTTTTACATATTTCGAAAGTACGCATAACGAGTAGGTAATAACCAAAAATTTTGGGAAGTTTTACTTAAGAGTTTGTAAGATATTGATGTTTAAGTGTAAAAAATTACCGTGTTGGCTGAATGTGAAAAATAAACGACTGTCGACTCTTGTAAAACAAAACCGGGAAACTTACACAATCTACTTTTCTAAGGAAAACAAACCATGCAAAATATATTTATTGTACAATCATATAATCATACAAATGTTACCTTATTAGGTACAATAAAAGGTACTATGCTTATCTGACTATAGAATTTCCAGTTTTTTTCAATTAAAGGAGCGCAGTCTTGGAACTGATGCGAACGATCCTTCATTCACCGTTTTCTTTCTTAAGTAACAACTCAGGGCTGTAAGTCTTGTACAAATCAGGATACAAAATATGTTCCCTCTCTGAGATGGAAAAAATCTTCTCCTCCATACCTGATGAATAGGAGAGGGATATGTTGATATCACTGTCCACGGACAAGCCTAGAAAACATAATTATGATGTTCAGGTGTTACATCTTACTTAACAGGGGGCTAATTACCTATGATAAGTGCTTCTCTTCCAAGTTTCTTTAACGAGTCCATGTACTTTTTAGTCTTCCCATTGGTGGCTGCAATGCCCCTTGCTTCCTGCAAGGCATGCAGGGATGTCGTATACTTGTCCTTCGTACCATCCTTCTTATATTTCAGTTCCCACAGAATGGAGAATTTTTGATCATATTTATGCAGCAATAAAAAGGTTGGCCTATCTGATGTTATAGACCTACCTTCCACATCTTCTTTTGGCAAGTCAACAGTGAGCTCACATGATTTCACATCAATTAAAGTTTTGTACATGATGCATAATATTCTGGCCTCATTTACATTTATGGGATTGTGTTCTTTAAGTTGTCTCAAAGTTTCACATATCATTTCGTGAACATCCAACATCATTCTCTGTAACAATTTCTCGTCTTTCATGGCAGACAAAGAGATGTCCTCAATGACCTCAACCAGTCTAGTGTATGAGATTTTCCAAAATCCTTTTACAATCTGTCCCAGCATGGAAGAAAATGCCGCTCGAATTTCTGCATTTAGCAGTTTGAATTTTTGATCTTGAGAACCACCTTCAGGATAGCTTAGGTAGCCCAGATCCTTAAGAAAATTGAAAACAATATCAGGATCAGCTTCGTCCTTTCTTCCAATTGTCAAGAAATGATGCAAGTTCAAAAAGTCCTCTACATTGATTTTATCAAGACGTTTAAATTCTATCTCTTCCCCCCTCATGAGCTTCATAATTTCATATGCAACTGTTTCACATTTAAATATACGGTGAAGATCTGCATCACCATCAGTGCGATTCCAGTAGTTTCTTGGATTCCCAGTTTCTAAATATTGCAGAACAGACCACGGACAAAAAATATGTGCTCCATTCCTATCAAAATAACCGTTGTAACGGGACTGCACATCGGCCATGATCTTGTCTGCATCCAGCTCATGAGCATTGTTGAGGAACTCTCCCTTTTGTTCGAACTTTACTAAACGCTTATCCTTTACCAACTTCTGAATAAGACTCATAACTTCATTTTTTGTTGCACCATAAAATGGCACAAAATCTTGGTCTGATGGCAAAATGTTATCACCTTCCAAGAATTTCATTTTGGTGATATTATCTGAGAGAGGAGAATACCCAAGAGCAGCCATATATGACACCCCAGTAATCAACACCCCACCAATACACGGAAGTTCTCCCCTTGTGACGCTGCTCAACATTTCTGCTAAAATGTTGCATATACCTCCAAGTTTCTGGACTGTGTCCTCCATGTTGTTCCCATGAATACCATACAGTGCACTTGCATTAACAGAATCAAATTCATCAACCAGAATATAAACCTTTGCATTTATTTACAGTTGGTTCTTGTCCGATGAAATTTGTACCACAAAATCTTCTAAGCGGACACTAAATCGCGCAACTATACACTTTACGTTTCGCAGTCGTTCGACTGCTTCGTCAGAAGTGAAAATTATGTTGTCAAAATAAACAAGGTTGTCAACGGAAACTGAAAAAGTAACTTGATTTTTTTTTATGTATATTATATTTATTTTTTAATCTAAAAATAATTTGAACATTACAAATGTTAAAAAATTGACAGATCTATGTTCTATTTAAGGAATCGAGAAAACTACAAAATGTATCGTTTAAATTTGCAAAATCAGTACGTTTATTAATAGAATTCGACGACTTGTTTTATTTTACACATTTCAATAAAACGTCTTTTGAAAATATTAGACTCGTAATATAAAATGTTAGTATTTTCAAAATCAAAATTATGGTCATTTCTCAATGAATGTTCTACAAGCATTGAATGATTTTGATTATTTTTTGGATATGATATTTATGTTGGTCTAAACGTTTTTTTAAATTTTTGGCTTGTTTCTCCAATATAACATGAATTACAATTGAAACATTTAATTTCATAAACTACGTTTGGCTGTTTTAATTTTGGTGTTTTGGTTTTAAATTTGAGAAAATACTATTTAAATTATTTACAGATTTGCTAGCTAAAATTAAATTGTGTTTTTGAATATGTGTTTAAATGTGTCATATAGTGGTTCAATGTAGGGTAATGATATGTATTTTTTGTTTGAAGTTTTGTTTATTGTTATTGTGGATTTTGAATTTTGTAAATATTTAACACGATTTTTTATTACTGATTCTATAAGATTTATTGGATAAAATTTTGAACAAGAGTCTTTTATTAATTTAAATTATCATAAATGAAAAGTTTATCTGAAAGTAAAACAGCTCGATCTGTTAAAGAAATAATTGTTGCAATTTTATAGTTTTAGAAGTATACGAATGAAAATTAATATATCTACCTGACCACGTAGGTTTATGAAACCAATTTGTTATTAATTTGTTATTACGTCTGATGATATTTACATCTAGAAAACTTAGTGAATTGTTAATTTCTTTTTCTACTGTAATTGTAATCTATTATGAAAAGAGTTAAATCTACTTAAAACAAATTCTACTTTATCTGAAGGCAAAATCAATAAATATCATCGACGTAACGAAAATATAAGTTAAATTGAAGGTAATGAGTTAATGACACTTTTCTAGTTCCTGCATGACAATTTCAGCTAAAGCAGGCGATAAAGGAGACCCCATTGCTGTACCGAAAATCTGTTTATAAAATTTATCATTAAAGCGAAATAAGATGTTTCAAAACATAAAGTAACAATTTCTAAAAATTTTCTTTGGAAATGTCTGTAAAATCTTTAATTTCTATCCACCTATCATTAATGCTTTTTAAAGCTAACTCTTTGGAATGTTAGTAAACAAAGAAACAACATCTAAAGAAATTATAATACAGTTATTTGGTATATCTATGTTTTCAATTTATCTACAAGTTCATAAGAATTTTTATAAAGTATTCTGATTTACTAGTAACTTGAGTAAGAATTTTTGAAACAAATTTTGATAAGAAATATAGAAGAACCTATAGTAGAAACTATTAGCCGAAGAGGTGTGTTAGGTTTGTGAATTTTGGAATGCAGTATAATTTAGGAAATATGGGATGCTGTACTTTAAGAATTTAGCAATATTATTACTAATTTCAACAGATTTTTCTAACTTATTAATAATATTGAAAGTTTTACGTTGGAAATTTTCTGTGGGATCGTTATTTAATTCTACGTATGTATTATTGTCAGAGAGCATGGTTTGAACTTTTGAAAAATAGTCATTTTTGTCAATCAAAACAGTAACATTGCTTTTGTCTGCTACTGTGACAATGATGTTTGGATTTTCTTTAAGAAATTTTTTACAAGCCAAAAGATCTCGAATAAGAATTTTATATTTTGATTTTTCAAACTTTTATATCAAATTTGACCAAAATACAATCGATAAATGGTTAATTAATTATACCAAAACTGAAATTCCGTCAAATTTAAAATA
Source organism: Dorcus hopei (assembly GCA_033060865.1). NCBI lineage: Eukaryota > Metazoa > Arthropoda > Insecta > Coleoptera > Lucanidae > Dorcus > Dorcus hopei. Next base: position 3,937,776 of record CM065424.1, on the reverse strand, counting down.
CATTTTTGCTTTGGGAAAAAAATTTTCATTACCCTATTTTAATAAAAAACAAGTAGATTTTCTAAACGTTTTAAGTAGCTTAGAGTTTGGTATAAAATCTTTAGATTCAACTTCCAAAATACAAGTAAGAAATAAATTTTGTTCTAATTTTCTAAATTACATTAGGAATATTGATAGGACTTTTGAAAATCAAAATATAAAATTCTTATTCGAGATCTTTTGGCTTGTAAAAATTTCTTAAAGAAAATCCAAACATCATTGTCACAGTAGCAGACAAAAGCAATGTTACTGTTTTGATTGACAAAATGACTATTTTTCAAAAGTTCAAACCATGCTCTCTGACAATAATACATACGTAGAATTAAATAACGATCCCACAGAAAATTTCCAACGTAAAACTTTCAATATTATTAATAAGTTAGAAAAATCTGTTGAAATTAGTAATAATATTGCTAAATCTCTTAAAGTACAGCATCCCATATTTCCTAAATTATACTGCATTCCAAAATTACAAACCTTTCAGACAATAGTTTCTACTATGGGTTCTCTATATTCTTATCAAAATTTGTTTCAGAATTCTTGCTCAAGTTACTAGTAAATCAGAATACTATAAAAAGGTGTATGAACTTGTAGATAAATTGAAAACATAGATATACCAGTAACTGTATTATAATTTCTTTAGATGTTGTTTCTTTGTTTACTAACATTCCAAAAGGTTGAGCAAAAAGCATTAATGATAGGTGGATGAAATTAAAGATTTTACAGACATTTCAAAGAAAATTTTTTAGAAATTGTTACTGTTTTTGAGCATCTTATTTCGCTTTTAATGGGATAAATTTTATGAAACAGATTTTCGGTACAGCAATGGGGTCTCCTTTATCGCCTGCTGAAATTGTGCAGGCAGAAAGTGTCGTGCTCAATACCTTTCAATTTAACTTTATATTTTGCGTCGATGATGTTTTATTGATTTTGCCTTCAGATAAAGTAGAATTTGTTTTAAGTAGTTAACTCTTTCATAATAGATTACGGTTACAGAAAAAGAATTAACAATTCACTAAGTTTTCTGGATGTAAATATCATCGGACGTAATAATAAAATTAATAATTGGTTTCATAAACCTACGTGGTCAGGTAGATATATTAATTTTCGTATACTATGCTATAAAATTGTAACAACATTTCAATGATCGAGCTGTTTACTTTCAGATAAACTTTCATTGTAATTTAATTTAATAAAAAAGACTTTGTTCAAAATTCTTATCCAATAAATCTTATAGAATCAGTAATAAAAATCGTTAAATATTTAAAATTCAAAAATCCACAATAACAATAAACAAACTTCAGGCAATATTACCCTACGTTGAACCGCTATGTTGACATTTAAATATATTCAAAAACACAATTTAATTTTAGCTAGCAAATCTGTAATAATGTATTTTCAAATTTAAAACCAAAACACCAAAATTAAAACAATGACGTGGTTTATGAAATTAATGTTTCAATTGTGTTGGAGAAACAAGCCAGAAATTAAAAAACGTTTCCAACATAAATATCATATCCAAAAATAATCAAAATCATTCAATGCTTGAACATCGTTGAAAAATGACCATAATTTTGATTTTGAAATACTGGCATTTTATATTACGAGTCTGTATTTCAAAGACGTTTTATTGAATGTGTAAAATAAAAATGTCGTCATTCAATAAACGTACTGATTTTGCAAATTTAAACGATACATTTTGTAGTTTTCTCGATTCACTGGTATCGAACATAGATCTGTCGGTACAACATTTGTAATGTTCAAATTATTTTTAGATTGTGACGGTTCAGGTTCGAATTCGCCGGAAATAATAAACAGCTCACCTTATTTTAATCAGCTTTAATTTAAAGGGTTTACGAAAATACACAAATTTAAGAAAAGGGTAAATCTTATTAACAAATATTAAATTTAAACTATAAAACTACACGAGACGCGCGCCGTGACTGCAAGCTTATCGATGACCAAATTAAGACTAACTTTTCCCTAAAAACTAAAAGAACTATTGTCCGCGGTCACCACTCTTCCGGAAAACTCTTTAACCCTCCCCGAGAGGGCGTAGGGATACTCTCTGCTACAGACTCCCCCTCTGGCTCCGAAGACGTCTCGGCGAGGAAGCCAGTCTGGTTTTCTTCGAGGGTCGACCTCGTCTCCGACGTGGAATCACCGCTTCCAACGAAACCGATTCTCCCTCCATGTGAAAATGTCTTAAGTGGCTACAGTGGAACTTGCCAACCGGTGTTCCGTCGAAATTCACCACCTCATATGACGTCGGGCTAACTTTCCGCTGTATTTTGTACGGGCCGTCCCGCCTTGGCGCAAATTTTGCAGAGAAGCCTTTGTTTGCATCACTGAGTGCGTGTGTTGTGACCAGCACTAGGTCGCCTTCACGGAAAGAGTCGATCTCTTGCCTCGATGCGTCAGCATGCGCTTTCCGGCGGTCCTGTTGGACTTCCACAGTCTCCTTGGCGGCCTTTAAAACTCGAGAGAAATTACGTAAATAAGGCGTAATCTCTGGGACGAAGTTGTCAGTGGTTACAATTGCTCTAAGGTCTCGGTTCACGTCATCAGGTGTCCGTAGCTCTCGGGCAAAGGTTAAATACGCAGGTGTATGCCCCGTAGATTCGCACTTCGCTGTGTTGATTGCGAACCTGACCGCAGCCAAATGTTCATCCCATTTGCTGTGCTCTCGCTGGACTAAAATAGCAAGCTGCGTCTTTAAGTCCCGGTGCTTTCGTTCGACTGGGTTGCTTTGGGGATGATAAACTGGTATCAGCGTCTGATGCATATTGAGACAATACATAACCTGCTGCATCACCGCCCCTACGAACTGAGGACCATTGTCACTAATCACTTTTCTAGGAGTGCCATATCGAGTGCAAATTCCTTCCACCAACGTTTTTGCACAGTTTTCCCCTGTTGCCCTTTCTAATGGGAAAATTTCCACCCATTTCGAAGCGGTGTCCTCCACACTCAGGATCCATCGGTTTCCGGCTGGGGTCTCTGGCAATGGACCAAAAAGATCGATAGCGATCACTTCGAATCTTCTAGCTACAGCGGGGGTTTGTAGTAGGCCGGCTGGTTTGGTGTTGTCTGTTTTATATTTCTGGCATTCAACGCAGTGGCGAACGTAGTTCTCAACGTATTTTCGCATTCCTATAAAATAATATCTTGCTGCTATTTTCTTGAGAGTTCGTTCCACACCATAATGTCCAGCCAGTGGGGAGTCGTGGTACTCTTGCAGGATTTTCTCCCGTTCCTGCGCTGGCACGACTTGCTGGGGTTCCTCACTCTCATCGTCTTGATCGTATCGATACAATACCCCGCGAGACATTATGTAGCCCCTCTCGGCCCAACGAGAACTATTGGCTTCGTCTTCGTTCTCGAATGCTTCAATTATTTTCCTTACATCCGGGTCTTGAAGTTGTGTTTCTCGGATGGCTTCTGCTGATCTGGTGGGTATGTCTACACTAACCGACCGAACTTCTGTAGGTACTGCATCGTTTTGGTCCACGCTCAGGCGAGAAAGTGCGTCGGCTATAACATTCTGCTTTCCAGGTACATGAGCTACTTGCAGACGGTACGCTTGCAGTTGAAGAGACCACCGTGCCAGGCGTCCACTTGGAGATTTTAGCGAAAACAACCATTTTAGAGGCTGATGATCCGTGATAACTTGGATTTCACTACCTTCTATGTAGCTGCGGAATTTGGACACAGCCCACACAACGGCAAGTGCTTCCCTCTCCGTCGTGGAGTAATTCCTTTCCGCTGCTGATAATAGTCGACTCGCGTACTCGATAGGGCGTTCGTCAACTCCCTCCCCCTGCAACAAAACAGCCCCCAACGCGTATGCACTCGCGTCTGTGCGTATAATATATTTTTCCGATGGGTCCGCCTGTCGCAAAATTGGCGCGGTTGTCAAACGTTTTTTCAGCGATTCAAAAGCGCGCTCTTCTTCGTCACCCCACTTCCAAACAGCTGTTTTCCTTGTAAGTGATGATAACGGTTTTGCGGTCTCAGCAAAATTCGGTATGTACCGCCTATACCAAGAACACATTTGATAAAAGCTAAGCACTTGCTTTACATTTTTAGGTGGCGCGATATTTAAAATAGCGTCCACTTTGTCCTTATCTACGCTCACGCCTTCAGCCGATATCACGTGTCCTAAATATTTCACTGAGCTGCGGGCGAACACACACTTTTCGCGATGAGCACACAAATTAAAAAGTTCTAGCCTTTCGAACACCGCATTTAAATCGTCCAAGTGCTCCGCATAGGTACTCGACACTATGATTAGGTCGTCCATATACGCGGAAACGGTTCGCTCCTTCAGACCGGCGCGAAAACGGTCCATCATGCGCTGAAAAGTCATGGGCGCGTTTGTTAAGCCGAATGGCATTCGCGTAAATCGGTACGTTCCGAGAGGGCACACGAAACACGTTTTATCTCGGTCCTCTTCCCGAACGCGCACTTGCCAGTACCCTGCCCGTAGGTCCAGCGTACTAATAAATTTTGGGACTTTATCTGTTTGTAAAAGTTCATCCAGTCTAGGCACTGGATAGCTATCGCGTTTTGTTATAGAATTTAACCGCCTGAAATCTACGCATACGCGTACCCCGCCGTTCTTTTTCTGCACTAACACGAGTGGCGCCGCCCATGGTGATTCACATTCTTCGATGATGCCTTCCGCTAACATTGAATCTAATTCTTTCCGAAGTATGTCCTTGTTTGCGGGGCTCATTCTATACGGTGGTACCGCGATGGGTGCGTGGTCTCCCGTGTCAATCCGGTGTTCCGCGAAAGGCGTTGGCTCATCCTTTGCTTGAAACACTCGCGCGTGCTTTTGTAGCAGTTTCGTAAGTTGTCGGCGTTGCGTGACTGTTAAATTCTGTCCTTCGTCCGGCCGAAGATGTACCGCTTCTTCATTGTCAGTACCCTGAAGCGCAATCGTTACGTCCGAAGTAACAATAATATCCTCCGCGAATTCATATTTTACATCGGGTTCCTCCGAAAAATTCCATGTATTCTGGCTATAATCCATCACGATTTTTGCCGCCTGAAGGAAATCTATACCTAATAAGGTGCGGTTATTTTGCAGTTCGGGGAGAATTATAAAGTTTACCGGAATGTCTCGGTTTTTTATTTCAAGGATTACGTCTGCGATGAGAACGTCTCGTACCTTCCTTTCCCCGTCCGCATATGCTATTGTCATTGAGCTTTCCCTGAATGGGTGGTTCAATGACTGCAGGTAGTCGTACACGCGACGACCAGCGATGCTCGCTTGTGCTCCAGAATCAGCGATGGCGATCCCTTTACAGCCGAATAAAGAAATAGGCAACAGCGGTTTTACTGCAGTTGGATCATTTGCGTATGTTGTTTGAATTACGGTGTAATTTAGCATTACTTGAGCGGCCTCAGTTGTAGGGCGTTGTGCGAGGTTTGGGTTGCAAGTTGGGCACTTCGAGCGTATTTTCCCGAGCGCCCCACATCCATAACACCGGATTTGCCCCGCGCCTGATGTGTTCGAGGAACTTCGACTCGCCTCCTTTTTCAATTTATTCTGACACTCGTTTACTAAGTGACCGAAATTTTTGCAGAACGTACATCGTGGTCGCGACTTCGTTTGTAAGTCCGGTGTTCCCGGATTCTTAGAAGCGTGGGCATTCTTCGAAGCTTGTGATTCATGCAGACGCTGCTCGGCTTCGCGCGCGGTTTTCAGAAGCTTTTCGAATGTCGTCACGTCTTCCCGTTTCACTGCTTTCCTAATTTTCCGATGCAGTAACCCATAAATCATATCTATTTGTATTTCTATTGACGGTGGATTCTTTAAACGTGCCAATAATGCTCGCGATTTGCTGACAAATATATCCGTTGTCGTTTTGTCGTCTTGCTCCGTCGCGAACAATTCGCGGTAAATCTGATACGCGGGTTTTTCCGGGCCGTACGAGTTCTTAAGCGCACTTAATGCTCCTTGCCAGTTCGTAACACTCGATTTGACTCCTTGCCACCACGTGGCAGCGTCTCCCGTCAATAACATTGAAAGACCCCTGATCGCGTTTTCTTCCGAAATACTCACACAGTCTTTGTACGTCTCGATCGCGTCTATAAATGCCTCCACGTTGTCCGATTTTCCCGAAAAACGCGACGAACATTTGCAAAAATTACCTTGCGAACCGGACGACACTGTAGAAACCGGCGTTGGAGTTCGGATCTCCAAGTCCCTACGAAAATTCGCCTGCATCTCCTGCATCTGTTGCGTAACTTGCGCCTGTACACCCGCGAGTAATTGTTGCAACTGTTGTGCAGACATTTGAACTACTTCCGGCGCGTTGTCCATCTTTTCACGTTGAACGGACGTTGTTTTATTTCCCAGAACTCGTATTCGTTCGCTGCGGCGTGGTTTTTCCGACATTCACATTAAGAAACGCGGCGTATGTTTCGCGTCGCACACGTATCGCGTCGCGCACTTTGTATGTGCAAGTAATGCGAGACTTCACCTACCTCGTGGATGCGTACGTGTATTTACCAGATCGTTCCAGTTTCTCTTCGAGTTCGCACAACTTGCTTGCGAAGACAAAGGATGATCGGTATCCAATATGGCGGTGATCCCGTTTCCGGTTGAAGATGCGGAACACGTGGATGTTGCTAGCGTCCAGATTCCGTAAAAATCTTCAGCATCGATTGATTTTCTACAGCTTGGCACAGCCGAAATTTACTTTCGTTAGTTTTACACGCACTGTGAATTATATTTCCGGGCCACGAGTTGGGCTGCCAATGTGACGGTTCAGGTTCGAATTCGCCGGAAATAATAAACAGCTCACCTTATTTTAATCAGCTTTAATTTAAAGGGTTTACGAAAATACACAAATTTAAGAAAAGGGTAAATCTTATTAACAAATATTAAATTTAAACTATAAAACTACACGAGACGCGCGCCGTGACTGCAAGCTTATCGATGACCAAATTAAGACTAACTTTTCCCTAAAAGCTAAAAGAACTATTGTCCGCGGTCACCACTCTTCCGGAAAACTCTTTAACCCTCCCCGAGAGGGCGTAGGGATACTCTCTGCTACAAGATTAAAAAATAAATATAATATACATAAAAAAAAATCAAGTTACTTTTTCAGTTTCCGTTGACAACCTTGTTTATTTTGACAACATAATTTTCACTTCTGACGAAGCAGTCGAACGACTGCGAAACGTAAAGTGTATAGTTGCGCGATTTAGTGTCCGCTTAGAAGATTTTGTGGTATAAACCTTTGCATTATTAAAATGGTTGTACAAATACTTTGCCAAATTGTCCAAACAGCCTCTCAAGTTTTGCATCGCCCACCGTTCATCATCACACCACTTTTTGCATATATTTTGAGCAGTTGCATTAATATCTTCATTATCTGGATACAACTTCTCACTGTTTTCTAGATATGTATGCTGTGAGTAGGCATCATGAACAACCTTTCGACAATGCATAGTGGCATCTTCAATGGAATGTATGTTTCCTGCCATGAAGTCGAGGTGAATCACTGGATGCTTGCCAAGATGTTCTTGCACAATGTTCTTATATTTATCATTGGTGATGATACGAGTCCCAGCAAATATTGGAAAATTCTTTCTTCCTTCTGGTGGATTATCGACAGTTGAAGATACCTCTCCAGTTTTTTCATCGACATGGATCTGCAAGAACTTTTTTACCATGTGTAAATGCGATGACTTGCCGAACCGACGAGGAGCGAATATGGCCAACTTTGGTTGCTTTTTTAGTAAGAAACTCCCAATAAAATGTGTGTGGTCGATGAAACCAGCCATGTCTCTAATCTGCTCAAAGTCTTGTGTCCCTGTAATAATTATCTCTTTCTGAGGATAGACCTATAAACACAAAATAACAATTGTTATTATTATCATTGGACTTAAGACCCATAATAGAGGATCGGAGCAATTACATCTAATTTACGACTCTGGAGGCTGCTGCTACTACTACTACTTCCTCGACTTGGGTTATCCATTCTTACTCGTTTTGGATTTGACTCAGCCATCAACTGAAAATTTAATTTCAATATTATAAGCGCAAACCACAGTATACTTGACTCTGACGTTCTGCTGACATTTAAGATCTTTAAGATAACGAAAAACACGAGCAACTGCAACTGGACTTATGCCCAGTTGCACCAACCTTTTAAGCAGACCTTAAATTTAAGTGGTGTTTAGACTATTAGCGTTTTCGATTCCCCTGCACTGGTTGCACTCGGTGTATTTGCATCTTTTTCCAACCTCATGTATTAATACGAGATGAAGATACTCTGAGTGCGCACTGGTGCAGTCAATCGAAAACGCTATAAGACATTATTTATAGATTTCACAAATGTTAGTCACATTCGAATTGATAATTAAGTTGAAGTTTAAATGTCAATCAGAATGTATTTGACACTGTACTGACCATATGTAAATGTCACATTCTAGACATAACTTAAACTTAAGGTCTGCTTAAAAAGTTGGTGCAACCGGGCACTAATCTCAAGAAGAAGTTGGCGGCCATGTTGTCCGAAGCAGTGTTGCCAATGAACGAAACCGCTATTCCCCACAATCGACGACAAAATACCCGCTTCTCCCCGATCCTTGGTAATAAAGTACTGATAAAACAAAAATAAATATTCTATAATCGTCAAAATAGTATGAATAGGAAAACACGAAATTTGTTCTTATTGGCAAATAACATTGCCGGTAGAGGCGCTAAAATCTCCGAACAATGGCGGTGCAGACGTGATCAACAAGCGACGTTTAATTACTTACTGCTTTATAGAAAATAGGTTTCATAAATATTTTTTATCGGAAACGACATTTTATAATAATTGATGCGTATCTAACGATTCTAACACGACTTAAGTGATCACAATCGATCACGTCTACTCTAGTACTCATTTCTCCACCAGGCGCCAACACTTGTCATGAAAGTTCCCAATTTCTCGATTATTTCATTTGGTTCCGAGTGATTATTTCAATGCGTTCCGAAACTTTGTGCTTTCTTATGGCACACTTTTTGAAAGACACTGTATATTATGTTGACGTTTTATGTTTAATATTACTTTTGTACTGTTATTGGGATTGTTATGTTGTTTTATTTTGTTATTTTTTTCTAAAAAAAATTATTTATATATGCTGTTCACAAATTAAGGGCGTGTACCGAAATTACCAAATTGTAACCAGGGTTGGTTGTGGTAGCTAAATATTGCGTTTCTTAAATGGAATCTGTTATTTACGGAACGCAATATTTAGCAACCACAACCAACCTGGTTACAATTTGGTAATTTCGGTACACGCCCTAAAAAAACACCACCTGCTGCATTATGTTGGTATAAAACATAAGTCCCCTATAAAACATTATCAAAAAGTAAGGTTGGCAAGGTATTTGAAGTTTCATGTCAAAGTAATTTGTCAAATCTAATTATCCGCCTGTGTATTACTATGAAAAATTCGTACGTTCTTGACATAATGGATAATTACAGTTTGTAGGATGCTATAAAATTGTTTACGAACGATAAGGTAAAAACCATGAATCTACCACAATTATTAAATTTAGCACCACGGATCTGTTCAGCACGCATAAAGCTGGATTTACATGGAGCGTTGAGCGCGTCAAAACGGCGGGCGCACTGTATCTCATTAGTTACTGTTCTTTACGTAACGAGCACTAACCAATGGGAGTACAGTACGCCCGGCATTTTAACGCGCTCAACGCTCCATGTAAATCCAGCTTAACCTTGACGTTTATTTCAAACACTACTTGTCAATTTTGTTACCAAATTTCTAACTAGGACAATGTTGCCGGTTGTACTTTTCACAAGGCAACATCGCCAGTGGTCTTTTAATTTGTGAACAGAGAATAAGAACAGGAAAAATTAGGGAATTCTTTTAATTTAGGGTTGGGGAAAAAAAGGAAATTTTCATAATAGCGTTTTCGATTGACCGCAACCGCACTAGTGCGAACTCAGAATATCTTCATCTCGTGTTATTACATGAGGTTAAAAGAAGATGCAAATACACTGAGTGCAACCGGTGCAAATGAATCGAAAACGCTATTAAACGTGGTGAGAAATTTTCTTTGAGAAAGTTGGTAACAATCCCTAAACAGTTACGTTTTCTACAGTTGGGAACGTCATATGAACTGGTTTTGACATGTTCGGGTTGTCAAGAATCCACGTTGTAGAAATCCCGTTTTCGAAGCGTTCCGCCGAAATCGCCACCCTATCATCAGTGAAAGTAATGTTTTTCCTAAAACTGCGAAATATTAAGTGGACCGTGGACTCTACATAAACCCGCAAGCGACCAAACCGCGACATAACCTCAATCGCATACGGAAGCACGATGTCGGTGCGCGCGGTAAGCACGAAGACTTCTTCGAGGACCTCGATCCTCAAGACGCCCAGCATCAAGAGCAAACTGAACATCCAGAAGTCGGCGACGAAAGTGAGATTTAAGCTGCCGAGCGCCAAGAAGATCCGCGATATCTTGCGGAGCTACGCGCGCGGTGAAAACGTGAGGGATTTTGAGAACCTCGTCGTGTTGATACGCGACTCCGAGTTACTAGACGACGACATTCAAGATTTATTGTCGGAGGCGACCAAGTGCATTTCACTTTTAAAATGCGAGCTACACTTATTCGTCGAGGCCGTCCTGTCTTTGAAGTGGACGCATCGCAGCTCTGAAGTCACCGAAAAGTATCAGTCGTTCCTCTTAAATTTATTGTCTGCTCACAATTACCATGCCAAGTACGCAATAGACAAATTAGTAACGAATTTTATTCCCGGTAAGTCACAAGCGACCTTGAAAATCGCTCGCTGAACAACTCAGTTTTTCTGAATTCGCAGAATTCGACGAAGAGGAATGGCCCGACGGGATTTTAACCGATGAAGACTGGCGCAAGTGCTCCGTGATTCACTGCACGTTCAACATGATGTTGGAAGTCGTTCCTATGTAAGTCACGAATTTCTTTGCGTTACTTTTCTTTAATTGTTTGTTTGCGGCAGGTGTCGAGAGCTACTGAAGCAAGCGCTTGTAAATCATTACCCGTATTTTAAGAGGTGCACTCATCAGCACGAGTACTATTTACATAATTTATTGTGGATTTTACAGTATATACCCGAGTTTAGAGGCGACGTCTTTCACTTAATTTTTTCAAAGTAAGTCGCCGTCTCTGTTGAATTAAAGCATCGATTGAATTGTGTGGAACTTCTAGGTTGGTACTGTTGGATGTGAATGTCCCCAGGGAAGAAATAGAAAAGGCAGAGTGTGAATTGGAGGATGATGATATGTTCGACTTGGACGACGGTGCTAAATCTCTTAATACAACAGAATTGAGAATGAAGCATCCCCTTGCTCACACGTTGGACATATGCATGGATAAGGTCTTCATGTTTGTAGAATCTGAATGCTTCGACGCTGAAAGCGAACAAGTCAACTGGGATGGGATTAAAAGTAAGCAAGCAAATTCCTTTGTCTCTTTAAGCTAAAAATCGACGCCCGTTTTAGATTTATATCACGAGATTCTGACGGTCTTCGACAAAATAATTTTACCGACGTATAACATCCACCACGTTCAGTTTGTGATGTTCAATCTGTGTTGTTATAAGACTGCGATAGCCGAGGCTTTCCTGAACTTCCTCTGGAAGAAAGTGACCGTGCCGAACGTCCCTTCTGTCATAAGGCAAGCTGCCGTTTCCTATTTGGCTAGTTTAGTTGCGCGAGGGAATTTTATTCCATTAGTGTAAGTCACATTCTCTATTATGTGCCTGAAGAAACCTAACCGTGGATTGTTGCAGTATGTTAAAGGGAACGCTGCAGCAAATGGCCGATTGGATACACTCGTATATAGCAGCTCAGGACGGCTTGGAATTCGTTAATACCGATATTAGGATGCACACTGTGTTTTACTGCGTGTGCCAAGCTCTGTTTTATGTGATAGCCTTTAGGCAGAAGGACTTGGTTAACACTAAGAAAAGTGAGAGTGAATATTTTCCACATTTTTAGAAACTAACGCGATTCGACTTGCAGATATTTCATTTTTGGGGAGTCTGAATTTAACTAAAATAGTAACTTGCCAGTTGAATCCGTTGAGGGTGTGCCTTCCGGCCATCGCTCAAAATTTCGCAGCCGTTACTAGGACGTACCAACTGGCCTATTGCTATACTATAATGGAGCACAACACAAGGAACGTGATTCCAACTATTTACCAAACCGAGAACGGCTCTGTTTTGATGTGTGATAGCATATTGGATTCGTTCTTCCCTTTCGATCCATATGTACTGAAAAGGTAATTCATTAATCATCCCTGATTAACTTCAACCTTTGGTTTATTCCCAATTAGAAAGACAATTGTTTCTATAGCAATAAATCAAAGATTAAAGTTAATCAGTGATGAAAGTACCGGCCCTAATGCAGTTAGAAATTAATGAAAAGGAAAATTAATTCTTTTGTGTTGCCTGTAGGTCGGGGTCGAAGATTAGGCCTTATTATTTGAACTACCAAGAACCTGTCGGTGATAAATCGCTTCAATCAGAGGATTTCAGGGAGTTTGAAGATGATGACTTTTTATGGCAATCTGAAGCTAACAGCGGACTGGAGAAGTTTTCATACGGAACATCTCCGGGTTTTAAATTAAAGAATTAATTGTAGGTATTACATTATGTGATAAGTTCTTAACTTAAATTATGTAAATATCCAAGAGATTAAGTGGAATCAGAATACTATATTTAACCAGATGTAGATAGATACTTCAGGTTTTTATATAAAAGACGTTGTTTACAAACAATACATGATTTCATAAATTATGTACACTCTTCGTTTTTTTGTTGCCTTTGAAATTTCTTGCACCCGAGCAAAAAATTTCAAAGATGCGCCCCACATTACATTCATTACAAAGAAAGCGTTGCCCTCACGAAACAACAGGTTAGTGGTGGTTCGTTCCGAAAACATTCGGTTATAAATAATGCAAGTTACACAAAATGGATTATACAAACAGGCACAATTCATATTACATAATTAATTAATTTAAAAAAAAATTATCTAAATTAATCTAGAAATCACGGTTTTCCAGTCTGCGTTGTTATTTCGACTGCGCCTCCAATTCTTGCTCGACTATTTTTCTGTACTCGTCGAAACCACCCTCGATGCTCTTCACCGAACCGTTCCCACAAACCCACAGCTCCTTGCACACCATTCGTATGAGACGTTCGTCGTGAGAAACCAAAATTACACCACCCTAAAAACAAACCCTTTTTACTTAATACCAAATATTAGTAAAGTTAGTGCAAGTTATAATTTATAGTTTTCAACTGACTGCTCCAGATGGACTCTGAGAGTATCTCCATCCCCTGTGGTTAAAACAAGATGGAGATACTCTGAGAGTGCTCTAAAGTAGTCAATCGAAAAGGATATAATAAATATTGGCAGAAAAATGTGAACTTTACATTGTATTTATTTATGGCTTTTCCTAGTGCCTCGATCGTCTCAATATCCAAGTGATTGGTCGGTTCGTCAAGCACGAGGAAGTTAGGTCTGCCCATGCACATACGTGAGAAAGCGACCCGTGACTTCTGACCCCCCGAAAGACTCCCCACAGTCTGTAGAGCAAGGTCGCCGGAAATCCCAAAACTGCCCAGTTGTCTCCTGTATTCCTCAATGGGTTTGCCTGAAAACAAGTTGCGTCACTTTCCAATAAAATAAAAAATAGAGAAAATTGATTTAAGCCCAGTTGTTCGATGCCATTTTAAATTTAAGCCGAAGCTTAAACGCATGACAGCAATTATTTCAACAATTGTTGCAATTATTCCGACAATTGTTGTCAAGGAGAGGAAAAATAATTTATAACCATTTTGTGATTATAAATGGCGCCCAACGTGGGGCCCGAACTTACGACCCTGAGATTAATGGCCGATTGCGCCACTTTCTTAAGCAGAGATGAAATCTAAGCCGTGTTTAGAGTGTGACAATCGTGAATACATGTCAATCACCACCTAATTGACACTTAAACTTCAATAATTTAAGTGTCAGTTAGAATTTCGTGTACATTACAGCATTTCCATTTCATTAAAAAATAAATAAAATAAAATTAGTTTAGGAAAAATTTAACCGCACACTGCTCCGTAAAGTAGTTCTCGAAATTCTCGTGCTACACGAACCGAGGTCTAAACATGTCAATTTAAAACCACGGGTTTAGCTCCTACACGAACCGAGATCTGAACAGATTACGTGTTACCACCGTGTCGTGGACGATTGGCGGGAAGGCCGGTGAGGTGACGGGCCGATTGCCCTAGCGGTGGTGTCGATTCCTCGGTGGTTCCGTGTCGTCCGAACGGCGCTCCTCGAGATCCGGAAGCGGATTCTGGGGTGTCCGGCTTGCTCGATGCTTCTCGGGGTGAGAGACAATAAATGGTGAACACGAAGATAGCAGAAGGGAAAAAACACATATATTGAATTAATATACAGATAAAAAGAAAAGAAACAATTTATCGAGGATCGATTCCGCCGTCGGGCAGAGATTCGATCCGTGTTAATCGCAAGGAATAATGTAGGTAGATAAGGGAGCGTTGGGGACGGCCTCAATCTGCCTACTCCGTCCCTTAAATGATCCCGGAGGATCTGAGATCGAGTGAACAGATGCGGGCCCTTTTATTTGGTCGACCGAGGGTGTTTCCTGGAACCGGCTCGGTCGGTCGTCTGACGTCATAATCCCCTGAGTCACTCGAGGTTGAAACGTTTAAACAAAGAAAACTTTTTTATTTCCCCGCCGACCCAGGGTTTTCTTTATGTCACCGGATAGCGCTCTTTGCGGGCTTTAATTTGATGTCGCGTCCGGCGAAATCTGACGGGCGGAAACGCCTGAAATTACGACGGAAGCGCGGGAGTGCTTCCGGTCGCGTAACTATTTTTTTAGCGGTACGATCGGGATGAAATTTGGTAGGATTGTCTGGGATACTACTCTGAATATTTTTACAAAGTTTCAAACTTTTGTTTGATCTGACGGTACAAACAAAAGTTATTCGAACTTAATTAAGCGCGGGCGGTGATTGGCTGACGTTTGGAAACTAGCCTTTGTCTATGATTACAATGTAAATCGCAACGTGATGCTGCGAGCAATAAAGTTGAAAGAGTGATATTAATTATGTGCCTAGCCGTTTCCGCATGAGAAATAATTAACCTACAATTGATATAATAATAAAATAACTTAAAATTAATAATAACTAAAGGTCCGCGGAACGGCGTTGGTAACACTACATGAACCGAGATCTGAACAGATTAGGCGGTTTTAAGGCCCAACCAAAGAATAATTTTCCTCAGTACACGGACCGAGGACGAAAGGAAATCATTTCCTAACTAGGTCAATGAGAGTCGCTTTTTTTGAGGGGAGGAGAGGGTAAATTCGTTTTTCGATTTAAACAAATTTGTATTTCCATCTCTACGAGCCCCTCGGCTTCCATCATTTAAATACATAAAATGAATTATTATCGCATGCTGCCGTATTGGGTGTTAATAGCACAAGAATGTCATCCTTTCTCAGATTCGAGTGGAGTGCCGCACGACTGCATCAGATAACGAATTCAGGTTTTTTTTTGCCTTTGGTTTTCGTTACTATATCATAATTTTAATATTTTTGGAGGGGAGGGAAGATTTGCATGCGTGTGTCACCTGTCACCTGTGGCTTACTTTAGTTTGTTTTTCTTCCGGCAACATTACGTTAGATTTCGTTTCAGTCCTACTCGAACCGAGGTCTAAACAGATAAATTTGAAACCACGCGGCCTAGTCCTACTGGAACCGAGGTCTGAACAGATCAATTGTTACCGCGCACCCCCATTCCACGAAAGGACCACTCAGCCGTTCCACGAATGGAGCGCGTCCCTCGTGACGTCACAGCCTTTGTGGCGTCATTCCTTTGTCTCCTTTTTATAAAATAACGAACAAACGCGCAACGACACGCTAATAACAATATCATAATTGCATTCCCTGTTCGTACCTCTATCTGACGATATAAAATAAACCACTATGATTCGCCCCGCGCGTGTAGCGCAAAGTTTTATTTTCATAACTTTTTAATCCTGACAAGATTATCAATCAAACTCCATACACACTTTCAACTACATTATCCCAGACGCCCATACAAATTTCGCTCAGATCCTACCGCGCGAATGAAAGTTATTGCGCTCCAATTCCTGCAATGACGCGCACGAATATTCGCTCTATAACATTGTACCCGGTCACTTCTCATCGACCAAATTTTGCATACTAATCAAACACATCACCTTCGATCTCCATGCCGAATTATAGCAAAATCCTACCGCTAGAGCAAAAGTTACAGAGCTCACAATGAGCGCGCAGTGCGCAAGGGCATCGGCTGAGTAGCTTCCATCCCAGTCGGAATTCGGCGATTAAACTTTGCACATGTCCTATTTACGTCATTCTTAATTCCCATACAAAGTTTCATGCAATTCTAACGGTACGAAACGAAGTTATTGAGCCACAAGTTAATTAGCACATTTTCGCTAATTCTCTTTGTTCTATTTGTCATTGATGCGATCCAGTTACCGCATCAAGTTCTCTCAACTCACAAGATTCATTACCGACGAAAAAAACAGAAGAAATAAGCGCCGAGAGCATATACAGGCGAAATTAAACCATAAGCGTAAACGCCAGTAAGAACAGCGTCAAAGTCAACCCGAGTCAGGTAGCCGGAAGTTCCTGGAAATGACCCTCGGCCGGAAATAAAAGCAGGTCCGATTCCGCCAGGAAGGCACTCTCTTCCGAGCTCTCATCGAAGTGACTTCAAGAGCTCACGACTCCAAGACACCAGCTTCGCTGCCGCTCCGAGCAAGTCCGCTGCCGCTCCGAGCCAGTCCGCTGCCGCCTCCGAGCCAGTCCACTGCCGCTCCGAGCTAGTCCGCTGCCGCTCCGAGCCAGTCTGCTGCCGCCTCCGAGCCAGTCTGCTGCCGCCTCCGAGCCAGTCTGCTGCCGCCTCCGAGCCAGTCCGCTGCCGCCTCCGAGCCAGTCCGCTGCCGCCTCCGAGCCAGTCCGCTGCCGCCTCCGAGCCAGTCCGCTACCGCCTCCGAGCCAGTCTGCTGCCGCCTCCGAGCCAGTCCGCTGCCGCCTCCGAGCCAGTCCGCTGCCGCCTCCGAGCCAGTCCGCTGCCGCCTCCGAGCCAGTCCGCTGCCGCCTCCGAGCCAGTCCGCTGCCGCCTTCGAGAGCGTTGCTTCGCCGCCCCTGGTGTTGCCTCAGGAATTGTTTATACGATTATACTCTTGTAAATATATCATAGTTCTACAGTCTGCATCTGATTGCCAATCCTCCAGTCGTTACCCGACGTGCGAGTCAAAACGGTAACACAATTTGAAGCCACGCGGTTTCAAGAGCCAACCAGTGAATTATACTTAGTACACGGACCGAGGTCGAAAAGAAATCAATTCCTAAAGTACCTACAGTTATTTAGTTTCGCAACCATAGTCCATCAGTGTCCTTGATTTTGGGGTCAAGTCCCTCGTTTTTGCTTATATTGAGGCTCCCTCTAACACGAACACTCTCGTATGTACATACAAGTCAAGAACTTTGTAGTAAGATAATTTCACCACTGCCAAGTGCGCCTTGAAATTTCTCGAATCCCCCCTTTTTAACATCCATATTAATTTATTTTTCTTTCTCGAATTTTTAGTTATAAAATTTCTAATAGACAAAAACTGCATTAGATTTTAAATAAGGGATGATCCAAGTTAATCTTGTAATTGCTGCCTGCAATCGGGATCCAATGAAGTCGTTTTAGTCGTACACGAACTGAGGTCTGAACCGATCAATTTGAAGCCACGCGGTTTTAAGAGCCAACCAGTGATTTTTTCTTAGTACACGGACCGAGGTCGAAAATAAACGAGTCCCTAAATTAGCAATTATTTAATTTAAAGACATTCGCGACCATAGTCCTTAAGTGTCTTTGGTTTTAATACGTAATAGTAAAATATACACTGGAGGTATCTGACTGGTGAAATTTTTAAAAGTTCATCTGAAAGTTTTGAAATTTGAGCCAGGAACGACTCGCTTGTGACGTCAGCTTTTCGCATAGTCAAGCGCCACGCAGATGCGTAAAATGACATTCATTAAGTGTCAAAGTGATAATTTGGCGATAGGAGAAATGACGTCACACCGCTCGGGCCGACTGAAGAAGAAAAGCAACTTTGGTCGATTTTAAAGATGTGTTAATAATTCTATTTAATTGCTTACGCAATCGTAATCCAATGAAATAGTTTTAGTTCTACTCGAACCGAGGTCTGAACAGATCACGGGCTTTAAGAGCCAATCAATGAATTTTTTTCAGTACACGGACCGAGGTAAAAAAAATCAATTCCTAACAAGAAAACTTATTTCCAGTTTTTCATTTTAATGTTTTAAAAAAATCGTCAAAGAATTATAAACGGCTAAATTTTTAGCTAGTCGCTAAATCGGAGTTTTGAACGCCAAATTGGTCATAAAAGTAGCCAATTTGGCTGATTGCTGCAATCGTGATCCAGCGAAATCGTTTTAGTCCTACACGAACCGAGGTCTGAATAGATCAATTTGAAGCCACGAGTTTTTAAGAGCCAACTAATGAATTTTTCACGAACCTAGGTCAAAAGAAATTAATCCCTAAATTTACAATTATTTAGAATTCGCGACTGCAGTCCATTAGTGTCCTTGGTTTTGCTGCTAGAACTGGAGGTCGAAAAAAATTCAATCCAGGTTAATCTTGTAATGGAGAATTTTAATTCATCTTTGAACTACAATAAAGAGTGAGAGTGAATAAGTTTAAACACAAGCAGTGTTGCCACCTGCCTGGCGTATCCCGCCGCTACCGTGATCCGATAATTCCGCTACATTAAAAAAAAAACCGCTACGCTAAGAGTTTTCTGTAATGGTAAACACAATGCTAAAAGGCAACACATTTTTATTTATTTTATGAAAATATTAACGGAGTAATAAAAAAAAACGGAAAATGCGACCTCACTGATTTCTTATTGGCTAGATTTGAAAATGGTGTGTGTGACTAGTTTCACGACGGCCGATAAAGTAGTTAGCATAATACACATTGTAAAAGCAAGTAACGTGTGTGACATCGTTTCTAATAAATAAATAAATCTACTATAGTTCTAAATTTGTTTGTCCATCCTTTGGCATTCTTAGAAAACATACATACTATGTATGTGGAGTCTTTATCTGATGTTTTATATACTTCAAAATGTTTTGTTTTTAAATGAACGCCTTGGAAAATATAAATTTTGATGTGGAATAAGATCGTCAATTCTTAGAACGTTAATATAAATTAAAGTAGAGCGATGGTGGTCTCCCGATTGAAATGCAACAGATTCCGCTACTTTTGAAAAATAATGGTGTTTCCGCCGCTACGCCGCTACAAGGGGTAAAAATCCGCTACAGTAGCGGAATTCCGCTACGGGTGGCAACACTGAACACAAGTAAGAGAGACAAAGTATGAAAGTAGTAAATAGAGTGAACGAAGTTGAATAGACGAACGTAGCTATTATTTTAACAATGTTGTTGTTAAGGGTAGGAAAAAAAATATTTATAACCAAGTTGGCGCCCAACGTGGGGTCCGAACCCTCAACCCTGAGTAGGGTTTACGCCTGAGCTTAAAGTCAAACTGGAATTGTACCTGGATAACTCTGTTGCAAAAGCTCCACAGAATTCACATTCATGTCAAGCTGTTCGACGTGGTGTTGACTGAAATATCCGAACTTCAAGTTTCTGTGGGTACTCCTGATTCCGGATGTCGGATTCAATAGCCCCATTATTATCTTCAACAGGGTCGTTTTGCCGGCCCCATTGTCACCGACCTGCAACACACTCGTTTAAATCGAGCCACTGAAAGGGTCTCGCCACTCACGATGCAGATCCTCGACTCCAAGCTCGCTCCTAAATTCACGTTGCTGAACACAACTCGCTCCGGAACGTACCAGAAAGTGACTTCGTTGAGCTGCAAAATCGGGGGTGAAAGCGGTTCGGTCTCGGGGAACCTCAAAACCACCTCGAGTTCCTTCTCGATGGGTTTCAACTCGGGCCTAAATTAAAATAATGCACGCAAGAAATCGTGGGGGGGGGGATCAGACTTACAGTTTCTCTAGCATCTTAATCTTGGATTGCACGGAAGATGCTCGATTCGCATTGTACCGAAACCTGTCTATGAATTCCTGCACGTGAGCCCTGTGCTGTTGTTGGGCCTCGTACTCTCGCTGCTGGTTCTTGTGCTTTTCGGTTTTTGTTTTAATAAACTGGTCGTAGTTTCCCCTAGAATCCCCGACTTCAGTAAAAACCCCACGGGCAAAAAATTGTACCCACCTGTAAGATTCAATTCTCTGCGAGTGTAAGTGTAAGACGTCCGTGGGGACGGTGTCCAAGAAATTACGGTCGTGTGAAACTACCAGGAGCGTAGTGGGCCAGTTCTGCAGGTAATTCTCCAGCCAGATTATGGCCTTTATGTCCAACATGTTCGTGGGTTCATCCAGCAATAGTAAATCCGGCCTGCAAATTGAAATTAAAACGAGTCCAGAGTACTCTGAGAGTATCTCCATCCCCTGTTAATATATGAGGTGTAAACAAGAGTGGAGAGTGCTCTGGAGCAGTCAGTCGAAAACGTTGTAAGCGTACCTTGAAAATAGGGCCCTCGCTAATGCCAGTCGCATCCTCCAACCCCCGGAGAACGTTTTGGTCGGTTGGGTCTGCATGACTTTGTTGAAACCCAACCCGTTGAGTATAATCGAAGCCCTTGCCGGGGCTTTATCCGCTTCGATGTTTTCCAGCTGTGCGTAGACTTCCGTTAATTCTTGAGATAGCGCAGGATCGCTTGATCTAAAAGAAGTAAGTCGCATTTGCTTTCGGCTTAAGTTCAAAATAAAAATGAATCGTCGTACCCTGAATTAATTGCAGCGCTCAGTTCACGCTCTCTTTTTATGAGGTCCTCACGGACGGTATCACATTCTAGAACGCTGTCTATAGCTATGGTGTCGTCACCTGTTACCTGTTAAGAGCAAGCGATTTCATTTTATTTTTATTTATCAATTGTTACATATTAATATTCTGTATACGTTTCTTAAACAAACACTTGTACTTGTTGTGATTTTAAATTTTACTCACTTCTTGTTCTACGTGTAGAATTGAGATGTGCGATGGAATTCGCAGTTGTCCGCTTGATATCAATCGCAGCAGAGTGGTTTTGCCTAATCCGTTCCTGCCGACGAAGCCGTACCTTCTGCCAAAAGCCAGCGTAATGTCTGCTCCTTGTAACAGTATCCTGAAATTTTACCTGCAGGGTTCTGTGAACGGTGGCTTTAGAAGAAGTTACCTGTCTCCGTATGCGATGTCGAAATTTTCGATGCGAATGTCCTGCGTCCTGTTGCTGCCTTTCGCTTCCATTTTGCTCTCTTTTTTGCTCGTTACCTGCGAAATTGATTTTTTATTTAATTAATTCCATGCACACGTTAACTTTATAATTCACACACAATGATACCCTCTTCTTTCTTTCCATTTTGAAACGAAAACGTCTTGTTTCTGATCGATGCACAAACTGATCATAGTAAATTTCTTACGCAGAAATTAATAATAAATATTTTCTCACGTTTTACAATCTTTATGAATCGCATTCTAACATTTTATCTTACAGTCCAAATGTAAATAAAAACAATCTCTTCTTGCAATTTTAAGTTTTCTTTAATACAAGATAAATCAATTTGTTGAATGTTAAAAGTGACGAATATTTATTTTACTACGTGATCCTCACAACAAAGTTAAAAAAAATAACATTGTGCAGTACTTTGTAATTAATAGTAAGAGTGTCTATGTTATTTTCTCTTTATATTTACAAATATTTTTGTAGAAAAAAAATCCTGCTAAATAATATGCTACATACTATTTAGCAAGATTTTTTTTAATGCAAAGATATTTTTAATTCTAAAGAGAAAGTAACATAGACATTCTTATTATTTGTTACAAAATATTGCACAATGTTATTATTGTTATTATTTTTTAAATTTTGTTGAGAGCATCACTTTCCTTATCTAAAGTCCCCTGTCTAATTTAAAGATCACCTTAATTGTTAATCAAATAAAGATTTTAAAAATAATTTTTGTTTGCATCTGTCCCCACTAGCTTCTTTCTACCCAGTAAGAAGATTATGGACACACATTGAGGAGATGACTTAATTATGCAAGTGAGAACTTGGATCGACTCAAATTTCCTTGAAATTCTTTAAAAAAATTCGTGAATTCATTCAAAACCGACCGGAGATGCCAACAGCTTAGCAAAAAAAAAAAATTATTGAAGACGACAGAGTAACAAATAAATAAATTTTTAATAAAGAATCACGATGAAAAGAGATAGCAAACACTAATGAAAAGTTGCATTTTAAGCATGTTTCTGTTAAACTGTTTCTAAGTATTTACACAAGATTACTTATTATTGCACAATATAAAACTTTTTTTTTAAGAATAAGTAGGACGAAAAACGATTCAAAAATATCGGGAGACGAGCAGAAAGAAAAAGAAAACGATATGAAGAAGAGAAGAGACAACTTAAATAAATAACGACGGAGCGAAATTTGACAAAAGAAACAAAAAAAAAACTGGAGGCAAGCAAATGCGAAGATTAAGGTGAACGAGAAACAAAAGAAAAACGACGAAGAGATCAAACATAACTTAAACAAATAACGACGGAGAAACCAACGGAGATAAACAACAACAAACCAAAAGTCTGAGGAGAAAACAAAATTAATTTCGGATAATGTAAAATACGGAATAAACAAAAAAATAAACAATACAGGGTGTTCTTTAAGTTCGTGCAAAAAAATGAATGGCGTATTTGGTAACGGATATTCTCACGAAAAAAAAAATCAAAAAATTCATACCGACATCCGGCAATTCCTTGCGAAATGTTTAGAACCGCTAGACGCAACGGATGGTGACCTTCACTCACAATAAGTGTTCGAAGTTCCCCCCTGCGCGAGACGTAAACATGCCGTTTAACATACGTGCCCACACATACATGTAGTGAAAATTAAACATACCATCCCTTGTAAACATTGAATCTGCGGGCATCAGAGCTTGCACTCTTTAAACATGGAACGGGTAATTGTTCCTCACGAATAATTTGCCAAACAACAAACTGCACAACTGACGCAAAGGATCTGCTCATGGCCTTCTAAATGAAAAGCGTGTTCTATCTGGCCTGCGCAAAAGTGCAGTTCAGGCGTGCTCCGCCAAGCAGTGCTTACAGGGCGCTTTCTTAACCTAAAATCTTGACATTTCTGTCACATGTGAATAGTGGATGAGTTCGTGTAAGAGCAATTAATGTTATTGTTGTAAAAATTTGAGCATATTGGATATTATTTACGTTGGAATAAGGTGGAGTATTTATGTCCAATTTCGACAACTTAATTTAGCATTAAACCATTACGGTTTTAGATTAGAATCTTACCTGTGGTAAGTTACAACATGTATAATAAAGCTTTTCTCATTGTGCGTAATTATCAACGCCTTTTTTAACACGTTTTACATTATCAAAAGTCGAAACTCTTTTATATAACTTGTTGTAATTATTCATAACACGAAAGCTTTTTAAAGTGCCAGTCTTTCTTTATTGCGCAAGCGTACTTCACTCCGACGAGATCAAATGATTTTTGCATGAATCTATAAAGTTCATACCACATAAATTATCTTGTATTACGATAATTACAATATTAATTAATTTTGCGTGAACTCACTTTGATTGACAGTAATGACAGTACACTTCACTCATTGCTGTCAGTGCCCCATAACCAGCGCCAAAGTGTCGACTTTTAGCGTTTTCTCGAGCACAAAAATTCAATGTAAATTTTTCAAAACGCCCAGGCCAGTAGAACTCGCTTTTGATTTAGAAGGCCATTTGCTATTTGGCAAAGGGCGATCTCGGTTACCCTGGCTGTGCATACAAACGTCTTGCAGCCAACGCATTTAGACCACATTCGCCGTAAATTAAAATCATGTCCACAATAACACTATTGGAAAATTCGGCCATGTTTTCAACACTGTTATCTGCGACGACATGCACTTGAGAACTGAACCACTTAAACAGCCGATGCTGAGACACCAGCATAAGTAGTTCTGCGATTACGTAATTACGTAATAAAAATAAACCAGGGACTATCAAACTATTTTTATCGTTCGCCGAAAACATTTATTATCTCTAATATTTATCAAACAATTGTTTTACAAAAACTGCTTCATTATACCACTTTTAATGTCAACTTTCACTGGTTTCATTTTTGCATGAAGTTAAAAAACAGCCTGTATAATACATACAAAAATCTTGGGAAAATGACATTTTACGAGGAGTTTACAACAGTAGTTTATCTTTCTTCGAGCAAAGTGAAAGCAATTAGGGTAGTTATGTCACCACCCTAATTGCATTTCGTTTTACAAACAACTCTCTTCTGTAACTTACATTCAATAGCGAGCTGTTTAATTTTTAATTAATTATTCCAATTAATAGTTTTTAAATTGAGAAAAATGAAATGAATACTGAAAATGTGGTAAACACGATCAAATATTGTCAGTGGCGCCATCTACACTTCAAAAGTTGAAATTGAATGACATTTCACGCGGCGTTTGGAATTACCTTTATTTCCGGGCAAGTCGGAAATTAATTTGCAAATTCGATTAAATACCCAAATAGGTGATTTTTTGAAAAACAATCTTGGACATTTTACGAAGAGTTTACAAAAGTCGTTCAATATTCTGTGAGCAAAGCGAAAATGCTGTTAGAGTGGTGCCATCTATACAAACTCCTTGCAATTACTAGCGAATCATTTAATTCTTAATTAAAAAAAATATATGTGAATTGTCAAAGTACAGTGGATGTATATGTATATTATGCATAAGGATATCAATAATAAAATTTATACACAACGTCATAGCGTCAATAAAAGATTACTGTGAAGCGGCACAAGCACATACAATCATTGTTGATCATAGTGTATGCATTTGATGAAAAAAAATCCACGGTAGCGCCATCTATGTTTCAACAGCTCAAAGTGAACGACGTTTCGCTAGGACTTAGCATTTTACTTTGCTTTCAAGAAATGTGTTTAATTTTAAGAAATTTCAAAAATTCACAAAAAATTCATCTCGCAAAGAAAGTGTAACAATTTTTTCTACGCAAGAAATTTTTAGTGGTGCCCTCTAGGTTTTATTAGTAATACTCCAAAATTACATGTCATGTAGGCATTTTTTTCCTAGCATATTCGAAAATAAATATGCTAGGAAAATGTATATTTGCAAAGTTATACTTACTTTTGAACAAAGTAAGACTAATGTACATATTTAGATTTTTGTTTCTGCTTTCACAACAATAAACTTTGTATTAATTGACTTATTTTGTTTTAAATCTTTATTCGTAAATTTCGAGTTTGATTTCTAAAGTAGTTTTTGGAAGAAAACAAAAATAGGTGTTATTTAACTAACGTTTAGGGGATAAGTTCATTGAAAAGTTAGCAACACAACAACTGGAATGAACTTGTCTTCAATCTCCTGACCACATACGACCTTCTAGTGTCCAGAATGAATGTCGATACAAGAGCGGTTTTACACTTACGTCCTTTATTTTTAAAATCAAGCAATATCTTGTCCCCGCCTTTTCTCAAGTTTCAATGAAACAATCGGTATATCACTAAGTGTAATTTTATCTATGTACACGTTACCCCGTGAAACAAAAGAGCAACAGCACCATATAAATCCATAAGCGGCAACTCTTTGAATAAAATTCGCAACTTGTCAGTTTTTCAATTTCAATTTACTTTACTCCTTAGAGATTGAAAGGGTTCATCGTTAATCCGTCTCTTCCAATCCTCTCAGTTTCTTGACATTGCACTTATTCCCTATTTACTTTGTACCTCTTCTAATTCTAATCTTCTACTTCCAACAAAACTCATGAAGATTGTAACTGGGTTTGAAAATTAGAAAACTCTTGTAAGTGTTTTTTTTTCTTTTGACTGAAACGTAAGAAGTTGATGGCAACAAATAAAAAAAAATCGCGCCATCTATTGGTGCTGATTTTTTCTAGCGCGTGCCCCTATTTAAGACCATGAATGTGAAGTTACGTTGCAGTTTCTTGTATGTTGTTGCAACTTTAAGGAAAGGAAAACTGCGCGATGCAATTTATTTTAAAAAGAAAAAAAATCGAAAAATGGTTGATGATTTATTCATAAGTTTTGCAACAGATGGCGCCACTTTACTACTGTACAATTGTACAGTAATTGCCCAAATCCAAACGCAATGGGTACACCTCCTGCTACAATAAATTTGCAGGTGATATATTATTTCTGAAGTGTTTAAGCGGAGAAACGAATCAAATTAGTTGAAATTATCTCATAATGGCGCGTTGCTAGGGTAGGCCATAATGTGCAATATTAGTGGACCATGACGTTCATAAGTAACTTGCCACCAATGACAATTACAAAGAAGCAACGAGAAATGAATGGCAACCAATTTAGCAAAATCACGCCATCTATTGGTGTTGATTGTTTCTATCGTGGGGCCCCAATTTAAGGTAATGAAGCTAGCATTGCACTTCCGTTATTTATGTATGTGTTGTTGGAGACAAAAAAGTAACTTTAAGGTTGATAAAGAAAGTGAAACTGCATAAGCCAACTTATTTTAATAATAAAAGAACCAAACATCACTCGCGCCATCTATGAGTCAGCTTGAAAAAAGAAAAAGAAAAACCTGTGATTCTCCGCCGGAAAGTCTTTGAGAATCATAGACGAAGAGAAACTTTAAGGAACGTCAATAGAACGCGAAAAATTAATTAATTTAAAAAAATATATAAAAGAAACAAACAATAAAATATGAAGAACAAAGGTAGATCGCCGGTTCGGATTTCAGAAAATATTTAAAAAAAAAGGAAAATATTGCTTTGCTGCAAAACAAGTATTCAAGCCTGAAGTCGGCAAATGTTCAAAGCGATTATAAATTTTCTGAAATTATTTTGTGTTGTAGGCATAAACCTAGATAAAAAGGTAACTAGGTAATTAGGGACATTTTTGATACCAACCCCAATCAGTTGAATCTAATCACTCTGTATTACGCTCATGAAAATAATTACCAATGTAGTTTTTTTTAGGGCACAAAACTCTACGAAAAATTTGATTAAAATCCGAGAAATAGAAAACAAATTCACAAGCCACATTAAAATTTAATTCAGTTTTTTTAATTTGATCAATTTAATGACCCTCATGACTTAGTTTTTTCTTTCAAATTTTTTATACGCTATTTTTTTTACTGTCAGAATCAATGTAAATGTTTCAAACCTGAGATGCAGTTGCCGATTCTATCTTTGACACAGTGGGCGCCTTAACTCCATCTTTTGAGCGTTTCTCTTGTTTCTCTTGCAGTTTAGCCTTGGCCTTCTCTAATTTTTTCGCATCCACTTTCTTAAAAAAATAATAAAAAGCAAGTTAAACCAACTTAAAACTCAATTCCTTCTTCTTGCTTGAACTAATCAGAACTAATTCAAAATACAAACTGCATTGCAAATTCTTACCAAAGTATCATCCCTCTGCGTCACCCAAATACTTTTAATATCATCAACATTACTCTCTAAATTCGCAGCCATCGATCCTAAATGCACAGGAGCATTCAATACCTTCGTTAATCCGTTCCTATTGCTATCCTCGTTATTTGGTTTCAACATTTTCAGTAATTTATCACATACTTTCCTGAAAACACTTGAATTAGTTGGAAGGAAACCTCGGTGAAAGCAACTCAGGCAGAGTACTTAATCTCTTCCTCCGTCTTATCGTTTGAGATTTCGTGCAGGACTTCGCCGACCGCCTCGTATATCTCTTCGCCGTCTTCGAAATCGTCCGCCCCGTTCTCCAGCACATCTGAAACGTCTCGATTAATAAAACGTCGGAGCGCATCCAGAGTGATACCGACCCTCCACGTATTGCTTGAGGTCGTCGTCGATTAACGGGAACTCGGTTTTTATGTATTCGCTGCACCGTGTCATCGCGGCGGCTTTCGCTTTCAGGTCGAGTCACTTTCGCCCCCGCCGTGCGCCGTTCGCATTAAATCAACTCGGCGAAATTACTGCGGCCTTACAGGTTATGGTCTATGACAAATCTGACATTTGAGAACGTCACTACCAACACACGAAATATCGGCACCGAAAACTGAATGTCACTGAACTTGAGTGAAAGTTAACTTGTTTTGGGCGTGTGTTGTGTGTTCGAGCGCAGTAGTACCAATTACCAACTCATTAGGTAATTTCGTTAATTCGCTCGGAGCACTTTGGTTACTCTATTTTTCTTCACAGAGAGAAAACTATTAGGAACGAACCATTACTATTGCCGTTTTCTATCTCTGCTAGATGCCGCTGTATATGACCACTTCTCCGCCATTCTTGTGTTAAAAAATAAATAGGGATACTCATGGCCGTATGCATAGACAGATCTCGAAGTGGACTTGATACTTAAAGCTAACTTCATATCAAATTGTCCGCCGTACAGTTACATTGTTCAAGGTAAAGGTTTACTTTGGCTTAAGTCTAAAGATTTATCTGTGCATACGGCCAACAGTCTTTTGCGATTTTTACACTGCGGTACGGAACACATTACAATTTATACGAAGCCATAAGCGTAAATAAAACTGTTTTTTAATGATTTTACTCCCTTCTTAACAGCTCTCACCAACAAATGTTAAACACGTGTATTTTCGGGTGCGTTTCGTTTGCACGCTCATACGCTTTAAGCGCTCACGCTTACAACCGCTATTTTCTGTGGTTCCATTTGGCGTTCAGTCGCTTAAAGTATTATAAACAAAAGTGCTTGCACGACGAATTTATAACCTCAAAAACATAACTTCAATATTGAAATTAAGCCAATCACAGCTGCCGCAGCTATTTCTAAGGTGTAACGTTTGTTTATAACCTGAATTATATATCTTTACTTGACTATGATCAGCTGATCTCCTTACACGTTCCGTTTCGAACATAAGCGCTTACGCTTTTGCTTCCCTACCTCGATGGGATAAGCGATCGTGAGCGAGTAAGCGATTGTTATCAGATTCGAATAATTTTTTATAAGAATATGTTTTTATAATATACGTAGTCTCCGTAACAAAGTTGATGAATTAACTATTTTTATGCTAGAGCAAAATTTACCGGATGTTGTTTTATTAAGTGAACACTGGTTACTACCAGATGAAATAATGTTTTATCAACCGGATAAGTACAAACTGGTAACAAGTTTTTCTAGATCTGAAAATAGAGGTGGTGGGGTTGCGAGTTATGTAAATAGAACAACTAATTGTCACGTTAAAGAGTATGATATGAAAATTATTTGCAATATTGAAAATACTTGAATTTTGTAGCTTTGTGATGGAATTAGATAGTATTCAAATTTTAATTATAACAATTTATAGATCTCCAAGTACTAATCTAGATATTTTTATAAGCAATATGAATTATTTATTGGAACGTGTTTTTTCCTTCAATGGAGTCTTAATTATTGGAGGTGACTTTAACGTAAATTTTGTAAAAATATTCTGATGTTAGAGCACTTACAGGCTTATTCGCAACATTTGGCTTATATCCATGTATTAACTCTAATACTAGAATAACTAGAAACCCTCCAGCAGAGTAGATAATATATTTACTAATATAGATTCCAGTAGATTTGAAACTAAAGTGATAGATCCTGGTCTCTCAGATCATCATTGGCTTTGTTTCGGTTTAAAGTCAATCAACAAAAGTTATAGAAAACCACATACAATCGAAAAGAATTTTTTAGCGATGGTAATCTTCATAATTTTAAATTAATGTTGAGGGCAGAAAATTGGTCTTTTTAAATGCGAGTATTGACTCTGAATCAAAATTTCAATTGTTTATAAACACTTTTAGTTACTACTCAATATAGCCTTTCCTAAGAAATATTTTCACGCACTGCACAAAAACAAATGTTGGATTACTAGTGATATTATTAAAGAAGGAGTTCTACTGCGTAATATGTTCAACATTTTAAAGTTCACGAACGATCCTGTACTTACGTCTCAATATAGGGAACTAAAAAGCAACATAAACTTAATATCCAATCTGCTAAGCGTACAAGCAATGAAAATATATATATCAAATGCTCGCAATAAGAGTAAAGCCGCGTGAATATTATAAATTCGTACCTAATAAATCAACTAAAAAGCCTGATTATATAAGCGACTCGGATGGAAATAAATTAGTGGAAAATATTAATATTGCCAATGCATTTAACGAACACTTTATTAAATCAGTAGATAAAATAACTTCAAAATTTGTAAGTTTAGACATTCAAAGGTCAAAGTCAGTACCAGTGAAGAGCATTAATCTAAGGCCGACTGATGAGTTGGAAATTTCTAATGTTATACGAAGTGTTTCTTCCAAAAATTCATGCGGTGTAGATGGTATTTCTGTACAATTGTCGGCCACGTAACTGATTTCATCACATCCCCATTAGTGGTACTTATTAATCAGTCTTTACTGAAGGTAAATTTCCTGAGGTGTTAAAACAAGCCAAAGTGGTTCCAATCCATAAAAAGAATGACATTCATGATATAAGAATTTTCAGTCCAGTCTCACTTTTAACAGTTTTCTAAAATTGTTGAGAAAGTAATGTTTTTCGGTTATGTGAATTTTGATAAAAATAAATTGTTAAATAATTTTCAATTTGGTTTTAGAAAAGGGTTATCTACGCAAGACGCATTAATCAATTCTTTTTAATAGTATACTTGTTACATAGAAACGCATAAAAAGCTATGGGTATTTACTTTGACTTGACCAAGGCATTCGATACAGTCAATCATAACTTATTACTTGATAAACTTCACATATATGGAGTAAGGGTAATGCTTTGGCTTGGTTGGCAAGCTACTTAAGGAATAGATCACAAGTAGTCAGTTGGAGTGATAATATCTCAAAACGAAACTTCTTAAAGCGGAATACCGCAGGATAGTAGAGTGGGCCCATATTTATTCACTGTTTATAAAAATGATCTACCCAATGCAAGTAAAAGCAATATATTTTGTTATGCAGATGATACATCAGTAATTGTATCCAAGTCATCAAACGAAGAGTTACTTCTAGAAACATCAAATGTAATCACTAAAATGAAATCATGGTGTATGCAGAATGGCCTTGAATTGAACATTTCTAAAACCAATATAATTTATTATTCTAGATGTAGTATAGAACACCTTAATTTAAATATAAAAGTTGATAACATAAATTGTACATTTGATTCTGATAGTAATGTAACATTTCTAGGACTAAAATTTGACAACAAATTGACATGGAGTCATCACTGTTTTGATTTAATTAAGAAACTTAATTCATATTGCTACTTGTTTAGGAGGTTAGTGGAGAATTGAATTTAGACACACTAAAGCTGTTATATTACGGACATGTCCACTCGTCTTTCCTACGGCATACTATGCTGGGGTACTCTGCGCATGCTGGAGATGTGTTTATTACTCAAAAGTTAATTATAAGAGCTTTTGTCAGGTACCCAAAACTCACACTTGCAGATTATTGTTTAAGCAATTGCGGATTATAACTCTTCCATCTTTATACATATTATCCTGTATAGTGTATGTAAAACACATATACATCTGTTTACAACGACAATTAATGAATACTTCCTATAAAACACGCACGGCCGATAGTAACTTAATATACTTACCAAAACATCGCACCCAATTATATCATGATAGTGTCGTCTACATAGCGCTAAAAATTTTCAATCACTTGCCGAAAGAATTTCGAATGTTAAATATAAAAATGTTAAAAAGCCAAAATTAAACAGATTTTATTGGATACAGTTTTCTACTCTGTAGAGGAGTTTCTGCAATACCAGTTTGCATAATTTGTATAATTTTTATTTTATTTTGTCATTTGTCTTGTTTATACGAGTGTATTAGATTATTAAGTTTTTGACCACATACGTTTAGTATGTATACCTATATCATACATTTTTTTTTTTATATATCTGTTCTGCGAACATTGTATGACTAGTCGATATTTACTATGTAAATCAAAGACAATAAATTATTATTAATTATTAATTAATTATTATTAATTATTAATTATTAATTATTAATTAATTATTAAAACTATGACGTCATACTGACGTTGCTGCTTCGTCATCTAGCGCTTCTTGAGCGTTTGCAAGGCCAAAGGGAATGGTTTAAGCACTGCTTATGAGCGGTCAAAACATATGAGCGCGCAAACGAAACGCACCCTTCATGAGCAGTTTACAGTTTCCGCATAATTCCGCCGCGCGGCAACTCTTTCGTTCAAAGACGCGAATAAAAGCCAGATTGAAATGTGCGACGGAAGTGCCATTTTGAACCTCCACGTATGAATCATTTCTTGCTGACGTTTTGGATGCTGGTTGTGTTTACAATTTATATCGGCTTATGGTACTTCCCTAACCACGAAGAATAAAGAATTGGGAATTACGTTTTATAGGTAAGTATTTTCATTCGTTTAATTTGTCTGAATGTTAGAGTACTTAAAAGTATTTATAAAGAATGAGGTTATGATTCAAGTGAAGATCATGGGCGTAACGTAGATATTAGCTGCATTCGATATCAATTCGTTTTTATCAGTAGATCACTTAGGCCCGATTTTACAATCGTGAGTTGAGCATTATTCTTAGAATAACGTGACGTAGATATGTTAAAGGATATTCAGCGAACAGTTATTCCGTCCTTATTCCACGATTGTAAAACTGAGTTTCAGAAGTGATTTGGATCAGTTTCGTTTATGGTGAATCCAACACGAATCGAGCGCGTAAATTCTTTATATTCTTACGGATTAACTGAATTTATATTCTTATGAATGTCCTTTTGAAACAGTGCGCGTATGTCTCCCGGAAACAGCTCTTCAGCACTTGTAACCATTTTGCAACCTCCGTTCCGGACACATGTAGTTTTCTGTTTTGTGTGTGGCATAGCTCGTTGCGTACGAGTTAAGAAAAACAGGAGAAAGTCATACCAACAATAGTTTCTCGTCCAAACTGGTCACTAAATATGGCATAAAATGTTTACTTACCTTCAAACTCACATTATTCAGATAAAATTTCCAGAGTCAGTTTTAACTTGTATGGGTAAATGATGTATTTAGGAATTTTAAAATAATACCATAGTATAAGAATCTACACAGTAGCGTCACTCATTACATTTCCATAAGGGTATTAAATAGTATGGCCCCTTCTTTTTTGACACTGACGTTATTATGCTGTGATAATACCACAGTATAAGAATCACACAGTAGCGTCACTCGAGTATAACTGTCACATTTGTTCTTTTGTTTGATACCTACCCAGCTGTAAATTACATTGCATTTCCATAAGGGTATCAAATAGAATGGCCGCTTCGTTTAAGTGACGCTACTAGGTATTCACTTATACTGTGAGAATACCAACAGTGTTGCCAAATCAATAAAAATAAATACAAACATCAATTATTTTGTCAAATTTAAGAGAAACTCCAGTGTTCTCAAAATCACAAACAATCTCTATTCAATCAATTATTTTGAAACAGTTTCTAATTCTTGATTAGGTTCTAATCGCCACGATAAAAGACATTTGTATTTAAAATGACAATAACAGTATTTACAGTTGGTTTTTGTCCGATGAAATTTGTATCACAAAATCTTCTAAGCGGACACTAAATCGCGCAACTATATACTTTACGTTTATATTATAATAATAAAATTATAATAATATATTATAATTTTCACTTCTGACGAAGCAGTCGAACGACTGCGAAACGTAAAGTATATAGTTGCGCGATTTAGTGTCCGCTTAGAAGATTTTGTGAGACAATAACAGTGTCGACAGATCACCAAAAAAGTGCCATAAGCAAAACAAGTAGCACCATCTTCAAATTTTATCAACTTTAACCACGGCCAGCTCCATTAACATTCACTGACGTGTATGTATGGCCGTTTCAATTCGCCTAAAATTCGGTTCCGAGAAAGCATGCCGTGGGTACTCCCTTCAGCGCTCCCTATAAGGATACTACAAAACTACCGATAGTAACGTAATGACAACTGCAATTACTTAAAAATTCACAAGAGGCGCTGAGTGGAGTACCGTCAAAATTTTTAAAAGTCGAATTGAAACGGCCAGTCACGACACGTCAGTGAATGTTAATGTAGCTGGCCATGCTTTAACAGAAGTAATAAAAAATTCGTTTCACATGTAACAGAAGTTCTTTTTTTTTACTTTTTTATTGGAATACCATACGAAGTACAAATAAATAAACTAAAGTTCTCTTAAATTACTTTAGTTAGGCATGTTAACAAACAACATATTAGAATCAGCCAACGTTATTGTCGATCGCTGTAGTAACAATTTAAACCGTAATATTTTTTACATCAGTTACAACAATTACAATAATTCATTATCTACAACGGCAACGTTAAAATCAACAAGTTCAAATATACAAATCTCTTAATTTTTTACAGATCTCGATTACTTATCTAATTGCTTATATCTACATTATTTAAGACTCGTATGCACTGGTTGCCATACAACTTGCTGTACAGAAAAGGCAAGTGTTTTATTAAAAGGTTTGATCGTCATTGCAATCTTCAGTACTGTGCCCAAACACTGAAAAAAAAAAAAAACAGTGAATTAAGGACTAAGAAAAAAAAAGAATTGGAAATTGTACCTTCACATATCTCGCAGTAAGGCCTTTCAGGTGGCTTCTCTTTCGGTGCTTTGTTACTGGGGGCAGGGGCATCGTCTGTCGCTTGTTGCGGGCAATCTTCTGTCTCGTGCAAGTCGAATTCTTCACAAATATCACAGTACATTCTCGGGGGTAACTGTCTCTCACCTAGTCCCATTCTAAACAAATAACAAAAATTACAAGTCACAAAGCAATAATTTTAAATTTACCGCCTTATAAAATTGTTGTTATGTTGGCAGTTTGCAGTGGCGTCTCGTTTAGAGTCATTTCATATTTTCCTGTAGCTTTTAGTAATGTCCTGTGTTCTAAATGAAGGAGTTAAAAAAATTACTTACAATTTCAACTCCTCAACAGCTGCCGGACTATATCCAGACTCCAACAGGTCGATCCTCATTTTCTGTTCCTCATTCTTCTTTTGTATATCGACGATTATAGAATTGAGGAAGGCCACTTGGCTTTCGGCTAATAATTTCTCCTCCAATAATTGCTCGTTGCTTACCACATTGTTGTTATTTAAAGCTTTAGTCTGAAAAGAAGTGTCAATAATTCACAATATTGGCAATATACAGACATTAGAATCACAGTATTCGCGTCCTAATTGTCAACGCGAGAGGTCTCTGTTAATTGCAACATGGCCGATAAAAGGATGAACAACACTGTGGTTGCGTTAAATATTAAAGTTTGATTGGTGCATGTTTTCAACGGACTGGTTTAATAAATCAATCCGTGAAATGTTCTTCACCCTTTTGATGGTGTCAACATTGACAACCAGACGTCGCCTACTTTAATTACCCAGTAGCGTCATTTGACAGTGACAAAAAAAGCGGCCATATTGTTTGATACCCTTATGGAAATGTACTATTGCTATCATAAAAAAAACTAGGACAAGGCTTTCTAAGCTGTGTAAAACTGCTACCGACCATAAACTTAAAATTATTTGAAATGGTCACTCATTGTCAATCATACCTAGAATAAATATTGTTTAAAAGGCTAGGGTAGCTGCTTGCACAGAAAAGGGTGTCAGAGTTAGACAAATTGCTCAGAATTTCAGCGTTAACAAAAATACAGTTACTGACTTGACAGCAAAGTAAGATTCAATATAATAAAATAATGGAAACGCATGGCTGCTGGATTGAAAAGTTGTCCTAGTTTTTTATGATATCGATAGTAATTAGCAAATCGGTAGGTATCAAACAAAATGGATGTGACAGTTATACTCTTTGATTATATAGACTACGTGGATAGCGCGTTGGCTCCGTACACGTGTTCCAAAAAAAGTGACAGATATAGAAGTATTCTCGAGCGTTATGCGCACGCGCGAAATTGAAAATAGCATAATTCGTGCACATACTAATTAACGCCGGATTAGTCCTGCGCAATGAGGTTTTAAGTACTTGGGCATATTCTTTATTTCAACGCAAATTTGTGATTGAAAGCATCAATGTTGGGACCTGATGCAGTGACGTCATCTACTGATGGATACAACAGACTACGAATAAAAGAACGCTTTGCGTTCAACTGGAATTCTCTTGGAAATTCTTTCTAACCTCAAAAAAGTAGATATTTTATTTACGTCCTTAAAATCATTGGTTGCAGACCATTTTGTAGACACAAAATACATTTTAAGGTGCTTTCCTTTTACCAATCTCACCTCAGATCACATATACGTCATTTCCGTTAGCACGAACAAGTAAGTTTGAATTGAGATTTCCACCTCCCACCTTGCCAATCGAGCACTCCCATTAGTCGCTAGGTTGAAATATCCATTCAAACTTACTTGTTCGTTTAAACGGAAATGACGTTTATGTGATCTGAAGTAAGATTTGTGTCAAAAAGAACGCAGCTTTAGTGTTGCAATAGTGACGTCACACAAGCAACTGGTTCAAAATTATTGAAGCGCTCAGAGCTCGGTTTGAATAACCTTATGTAGGTTTGAAACCGTAAATTTGTGGAGAGGTAAACGGACGAATTATTTGTAGGTCAGGTGACAGATTATAGCAAAATGTATTAATTAATAAATAAATTCACATTACATACACGAATGATTATTCAGAGATACGTATCTCTCTGAAAAAAGACACAAAGTGTAAACATAACCAAATTTCACTTTCCAAAGTGTGGAGATATAAAAAAAATGATTTCTTTCACTTTTCTGCAAGAAATAAAGATAATAAAATAATAATAATAAAAATAAAGATACTTGAAAGAATTTCTTTCAATTTCGAAAACATTTGTCAGACCCGCAAAATAAATGATCTTCCCTAAAGTAAGTAAACTTTCAAATGTATACCATTTCCCGCTAGACCGAACTTTCAAACAGTTCCACCATCTGAAAAGAATGATGGATCTGTGATACCATCTGATTACAACTAACTGGAATAAAAGAACTACTGTTGATGAATCTGAGTGATCCATCAAGCAATAAAAGAACGGACTTGATGGAACTGATGCCATCAAGCGGGCTTATTGATGAAATAAAGAACACGCCCCTTCTAACACTGTCTCATTCTCACGTACACATTCCACACTATCGCTTCTATCACTGTCTAAGAATTTGGAACATCAGATGTACTTTTCTTACGCTATCCACGTTAGTCTATATAATCAAGGGTTATACTCTGCGCTACTTTGTAGATTCCTATACTGTGCTTTAATTACCAGTGCCGTCAATAGGCGTTCGAAAAAAATCTGAACAGTTAGCTAAAGTAGTCAGTAGAAGCAGAAAATAATTCACTAGAAATAAATGCCGAGAAAATCAAATTATGTTTTCACTCTCTTGACTTTATTCTACTTAAGCGTATCAGAATTGGCAAGCGTAAAACTGCAAAAGAAAAAGAAAAGTGAGTTGAAGGTTCCGTGAAAAAATTAACAAAAGACGATCGGATTGTTTAACAGAACAAATGCAAGAAATAAAAATTTAGGTCAACGATTTGGACGTGGATCAACGTTTTTACTTTTGCGCCAGAAAATAAATTAAGAGCGACGACAGAAGACGTTCGGAATTCCAATCGAATGTCGACTTTTTCTTCATAAAAAAAAAAAACAAAACAAAACACAATCAAATCTGAAATAAATTTAGAATAATCGCGTTTTCTTTCTCGGACAGACACAAAAATAAATAAAGAAAAAAAAAGGAATCTGTTATCTTTTTGACCAAAATAGGGCAGAAAAAAAAGGGAATCGCTTATTTTTTTCTTTCTGAACAAAATAGGGCAGAAATCCGATCATCATTCATTTGTTCTTCGTTTTAAACAATCACTAGATTTGTCACTAAACCGGTCACATATTTTCGACATGCTTGAACTCACTACAAGTTTCAACAAAACCAAAACTAGTGACGAGTCACTAAATTGGCAACACTGATAATGACATATTTACAGTTGGTTCTTGTCCGATGAAATTAGTATCACAAAATCTTTTAAACAGACACTAAATCGCGCACTATACACTTAACGTTTCGCAGTCGTTCGACAGCTTCGTCGCGCTTAAAAGATTTTGTGATACTGATAATGACATTTAAATTCTTTAAAATCTTTTTTTTAATTGACACGTGCCTCATACCAAATCTTTTATTTTATTTTTTGTAAATACTAGGCATCTAGTAACACCAAACAGTCGCCGAGGTGATTTATCAAAGAAACCGGCTTATGCCAAACATAAATGAAAGCGGACGATCCAGGAAAATCACGATGACTCATAGGGCAAGTGACCCACACGCAGTTTTTCGTAATCGGAATTTCCGGTCTAAAACCGTATAAAAGGGAACAGAGTTTTACGACAGATATCACTTAGCCAGTAGTCGTGTGGTCGCATACATCTCCCACTGGGAGACTCCCAAAGTCCGAAGGCGAAATAAACATTCACAGAATGTCTTAGTATGTGATCTTAACTGTGTTAACTCTAAGTTACTGATACATAATTGTTACATTTTTATACTCTATATCTTTACAATTATATATTTTATTTTTTGTTTCCTTGTGTTAACTTCAGTTTTCTAAACTGTAGTCGCTTGAATTCTTTACTAATCTCGATTTACTGACACGTCTAACATCGTTATATGATCAGAAAGACGAATCAAATAAGTAAAATAAATAAATAAACAAATTCCGAAAATCCGTCCGTCCCTCTGTGTCTAGTACCATGGTTTGGGTGAGAAAACATTAATTCGTTTGCCAATTAGTTATGTTATTAGGAACTAACAGATGCTTTATTTTATTTACAAAATGCCTGTTCCTTTTCAGCGGAGAAACACTTGAACTAATAAATTGCGCAGGACGGATAAGACACGCTGTCAGTTTCTAACAGTCGTCATTTATTTTCGAGATAATGACAAAAAAAACTTGTTCTTGTCTAAAGTCGTGTCTCCTCCGTGTTAACCTTGAAACAAAATAGGATAGGAAGTTTGAACAAAAACCGAATCAAAGCAGTACATAAAAAGTATTAATTCCAGAGATATAATTACATTAGACGATGTACTAGATGGCGCTGTGCGTGCTATGAATTTCGAAATTTTAAGTAGCAAGTGACTTATTATTTGAAAAGAACAATTTCACAACCAATGGCGTTTTCAGTTTCCAGCATTTGCTTTTAAATTTGTAACATAGATCCATTACAGAGTTTGTTGATGGAGGCCCCACGTTGGGCGCCATTTTTATGTAATGCACGATCATAATGGAGAGGCCGTAAAGCGCTTTTTATGTGGAAGATTTTTCTTGTTATGGCCCCACGTTGGGCGCCAGTTTTATGTAATGGTTAGCGTGAAATCGTAGCAATAAATAAAAAAAAGAATCAAGAACGAAGTCAACACGTGAACGCTTCTACGCTTTGATCATCATGGTAGGACTTGAATTCTTAACTAGTCCCTATTTATTGACGTCTAATATCATTATATGATCAAAAAGACGAATCAAATAAATAGATGAACAAACTCGGAAAATGCGTCCGTCCCCCTGTACCTAGTACCATGGTTTGGGTGAGAAAACATTAATTCGTTTGCCAATTAGTTATGTTATTAGAAACTAACAAATGCTTTGTTTTATTTACAAAATGCTGTTCCTTCTCGTTCTAAGGTTATTTTGAATTTGTTTTGCACTGTGTCGGATGGCAGAAGGAAGCAAAATTGGAAACGATTGATTGGTACAAACAGAGATTAGCAAAATTGGGAATGAGTGGATGGTGTGCAAAATATTTTAGTCAAACTTTGATTTCAATTGCGTAATGGAAATATGATTACATTCACAGAAATGCAAAATGCCAGACACCAAGACATAAAAATGAAATATGTAGTTTTTCGACTTTTTTCCGCTAATTGTAACGTCATCAATCATTCTTATTTTTATTTCTACTCGTTACCTTACCTTTTAGATTTTATTTACGTATTTCCTTTACATTAATTTAAATATGTTCTTGCTTTATTATTTGATTCTTAACAGGATGCTTTCCACGTGAGAAATTTATTGGATTCAAAGACATAGCGTCACTCGGGTTATAACTGTCACGTTTGCCATTTTGTTTGATACCTACTGATTTGCAAATGGCATTACATTTCCATAAGGGTATCAAACAGTATGGCGTCTTTTTTTTTACACTGACGTTTAAGTGTCGCTACTGGTTAATTACTTATACCTACTGTGATTCAAATGTCAATATTGCCAACTCAAAAACTATTGTACATTTTCTGTTTAAATTGGGTTTCACGGTACATAATACTTACAGTATTGTCAACCTTGGTGGGTATTTTCGACGACACGTTTTTCGTTTTGGACACTTCTGAAGCCTGAAGAAAAAAAAATTGAAGTGAACGAAATCTTGAGAAGCACACCCCTTACCTTAAGCAGCTCGTTTTGTAACCTAGTCTTCTCAACTTCCTGCGCCTTAAACTTGAGATCAGATTCCTGAAGCATCTTCTGCAGCAACTCGACTTCGCTTCTCGCTTCTGACAGCTTCCGTTCTTGCTCCTCATCGCGGTAACTCACCACCTTGATGTTGTCAACCAGCTTGAAAAGTTTCGCAAAGTTTCCATCGCATTCGTTTTTCGCAGTCGTCCCAACTTGGTCGACCAAATCTTTCTTTTGCTTCTCCGTGAGTTGCAGCAACTGCAGTAACGTTACGTAGAGATTACTGTCGGATTCCAACTCGTAAAGCGCCTTGCTGGTGTTGCTGGCCTCGTCGTTTAATTTGTTTAGTTTTTCCGTCAAATCAAGACATTGCTTTGATTGTTCCTCTTGTAACTTACTCGCGTCTTCTTGTTTTCTTTGCAGTTCCTGGTTTTCCCTGCGCAGTTTCTCCACGAACTGGTGATTAATCTGCAGTTCCGTCTTGAGTTGCCTTATCTGCTCCTCCTTTTCAACTTTTGAGGTTTCCGTGGCGCCGGCGACGCCCTTAATTTGCTCAAGCTCGCCCACGAGCTTTTGCAATTGCGTTTCCTTCTCGGAAAATTCTTTTTGCAACTTCGCCACTTCTTCGCCGTGGGTTACTTTTAGGCGAGTTTCCGTTTGTTGCGCAGCCGCAAGGAGCTCCGAGTATTTCACCTCGAACTCCCCCGATTTCTGCCTCAGCGTCTCGTTGTCTTGAACAAGCTCGTTAATTTTTTTCTCACCCTCCAGGAGCTTGCCCTGCAAATCCGCGCAGGTTTTTCCCAGTTGTTCCTTCAAACCTGAGGCTTCGTCTTGACCCTTCTTAATCGCCTCGTCTTTCTCCAGTAGCATCCTCTCTTGCTCCTGGATTTTGGCCTGCAGGCCCTTGAGTATTTCGGCGTTTTCGCTCGCGTATTTGCCATGTTCTTCTTCCAAAAGATTCCTCTGCGAAACGTGGCTTTTTATTTGGTCTTCAAGCTGGGCCTTCTCAAGTTGGCTCTCTTGTAAAACCCTGTTGTATTTGGCTTCGAGTTCTTGGTTGTTACACGTGGAGTTTTCGAGTTGGTCAGACAGTTGCTTCTTGATGAGTTCGATCGAGTTGTTCAGGTGGTTTTCGGACTCTCTCCTTTCGAACTCCAACTTCCTCAACTGCTCCTCGTGCGCCGCCTTCAACTCGTTTTCGCCTTGCTTCGACTGTTCAACGAACTGATTGCGTTTCGACTCGACCTCGATGAGCTCCACCGTTTTCTTCGCCAGGCCCTCTCTGGCTTCCGCGTTTTCTTTCGTGAGGTCCTCAATTTTTTCCCGGAGCTTCGCAAGATCCGCTTGCAAATCCCCGCTGGTTTTCGTCAGCTCGCCCCTCAAGCCCGCCTCGCGCTTTTCGCTTTCTTCCTGCAATTTTTTTGCGGCGTTTTCTTTTTCCTCCAAGTTATCCTGGAGGTACTTGATTTTTCTATTGAGGTCCTCGACGACCAAGCTGTTTTGGCTTGAAAGCTCGTCACATTGGTGCTTGATGGTTTCCTTCTCGGACGTCAACTTGCTGATTTGGGTTTCAAGCTCGGCTTTATCGCGTTCTGCTTTTTCCGAGTGGGCGTTGTGTTTTAGCTCGAGCTCTTGCTTGGTGCGTTCCGCTTCTTGCAGTTTCTGAGTCAATTCATTTTTGACCAACTCGATCGCCTTTTCCTTGCCCCTGAGTGCTTGGGTGAGCTCTTCCAGTTTGTTACTGTAATCCCCGGACGATCCCAACAATGACTGAACCTCACCTTCCAATTTGGTTTTTCCTTCAGATAGTTCTGCCACTTTCGCCTCCGACGTTGCCAGTTTCCTCTGCAAATCGCCGAAATCCAGTTTTAAACGAGTGAGTTCCTCGTTTAATTTGGCCCCGGCTTCCGCCTCAGTTCCAATCCGTTTTTTGGCCAAATCCAGTTCACCTTGCGCCTTAGCAATGACTTCGTTCTTACTGGCGACGTCTCCTTCTAATTTACGTATAGAATCGCACGCCTTCTCTAGCTCGTCAGTTTTGGATTTAAGTTGCGTAGTTGCATCGACGAGTTCCCCTTCGACGTCTTGCAGTTTCTTGCCAAACGTCTCCTGCATTTCCTGGCTCGTCTTGGTCGAGCTCTGCTTCAGTCCTGAGATACTCACGTTTAGTTTCTCAATGTCCGCCAGATATTGCTGGATCGTCTTGTTCGCCTCCTTCAATTCCGTCTCTTTCTGGTCGAGAGTGACGGCGAAATCTTTCCTGGATTCTTCCACCTCGATGATCTTAGTTTTGATGGTCGCCCTGGCGTCTTCCAACTCTTTCTTTAGGGTGGCCTCAACGAGTTTCACGTTTTCTTTGTAGATGTCCTGCGAGCTGAGGTTGTCGTTGAGTAAGTCGAGCTGAGATCTTAAATTCTTGGTTTCCTCTTGCTTTCTCTTGAGGGCCTCGACGTTGTTCTCCAGGTCCAGATTCTTCGCGCTCAGTTCCATCTTCAACTTGTTTATTTCCTTGTTTAATTTTTCTTGGGCCTCAGCGTTGGAGCTCGACGATTTTTCTAGGGCCTTCACCTTCTCGCCGAGCGCCTTCTTGGTCTCCAGTAGTTCAGATCTTAGGAGATCCATTTGACCCTTTTGCTCGGAGGTTTCGCCTTCGAGCGCCTGAGTTTTACTCTTGTACTCCTCCAGTTCTTTTACGAGCGCGTTTTTCGCCGCGTCATAGTCTTCGACGAGCTTCTGGCCGTCGTTTTTGAGCCTCTCCAACGCTTCATCCTTTTGTCGGGCGAGAGCTTGCAACTCGTTCAGTTCGGTTTGAAGAGAGTTTGTAAAATCTAATGTTTTTTTTTTTTTTTAAATCAAGACCAAAAAGGTTGCGCAATTTTTGACTTACCTTTGCCCGTCAAATTTTCCCCCTCGACGGCCAAAATTTTCGTCGTTGCGACCTCGATTTCGTAACGCAGGATTTCGTTCTCCTCCCTCAACCTGACCAACGCCTCTTCAGCCTCGAACAGCTTGTTCGAGTCGCCTTCGAGGTGCTGCGCTTTTTCCCTTTCCGCCCCCAACTGCACTTCCAGGTCTCTAACTCGAGCGAGGTTGGCATCATTGCTCACCTAAAAGAAACGGCTTTTACATGGTGTAATCGTTGGTCTAAAATGAAACTAACACAAGCATGCGGGGGGGAGGGGCTTAAAGATAAACGCACGCAAAACACAAACGTCAAACTTACACAGTGCGCCTGGATTTTGCGCTGAAATTTTTAAGAGTCATAAAAAAATTAATCAAACAAAATAGCGGGGC
The DNA here is from genome assembly GCA_033060865.1 of Dorcus hopei. NCBI lineage: Eukaryota > Metazoa > Arthropoda > Insecta > Coleoptera > Lucanidae > Dorcus > Dorcus hopei. Next base: position 3,893,842 of record CM065424.1, on the reverse strand, counting down.
TCACCTCGAGGTCCGCCTTGGTAATTGCGGCCTCCTCAAACCGGAACTGGAGGTCTTCGTTCTTGTGCCTCTCGTCCTCCAAGTTGGCCACCAGCTCCGCGCGGTCGTCTTTTAATTTGCTCAGCAATTCCCTGTGTTCTTTAAGGGTGCTTTCACACTCTGCACGATACTAAAAATGGAAACGGTCTTTAAATTAGATGACCACTTGCTGAAAATGGGGGAAAGGGGAAGTACCTGCTCGTATTCTTGCCGCAAAGTAATGTACTTCTGTTCGGCTTCGTCGGCCTGGCTGGCGGCCCTTGCGATTTCGGCACGTTCAAGATCCCTCTCCTTCAAAAGCTGTTCGATGTGTTGCTGTTTCTCTTTCAGGACTTCCTGTTGCCAAAAGTGTTTAATGTAGAAATCAGTTTTCAGAGGAGAGTGTACGTTCCACCACTGGATTATGCATCATGGGACAAGCCCGACCATAAATTTGAATTAATAAGTTATATCTTTTTCGCATTCCTTAACTCGTTTTATGAGGCAGGGGGAGAGTAAAGTTTTTTCATTCGCCAACAGATGGCGCTCTGGGTTTCCCACTAGAACGTGGATTCCCCTCGTGTAAAACAGGTTTTATTTATTTTTACTGGTCGTTGAATCACGAGTAGTGGTGGCATTTATTGTTGTCGAACATAAAACGGGTGAGTTCATGCACGTCATACTTGCTTACTTTTTTTTTCTTAATAAATATTTATGAGGTTTTGCTCAACTGAAACGTACCTACTTTTTACTTTGCTGTGTTCGTCCTTTGAAACGTCTTCGCTGCTACTTTACAGGGTGCTGAAAAATTGATACCCCCCATTATTTTATTTTTTGTAAATAGTAGGCATATACAGTCGCCGAGGTGATTTATCAAAGAAACCGGCTTATGCCAAACATAAATGAAAGCGAACGATCCAGGAAAATCACGATGACTCATAGGGCAAGTGGCCCACACGCAGTTTTTCGTAATCGGAATTTCCGGTCTGAAACCGTATAATGAATTTTTTCTTGTTTATTTCATTTCGTTTTTATTTGTTGACTGAATTTGCATTGCTTAAAATCTTTGCTTGATAACTGATGTGGTGGTAATTTATAATAAATTTAATAAATATTTTTTTAAATTTAATTTTTAATCTGTTTTCCTGGTATAGTATTTTTTATAATTTTTATTTCCTGTGTCTATTCCGTGTAGTTTCCAATAATTTTGTCTTTTGCTGTTTAGTTTGAAACGTTCCGATAATTTGTTTTAAAAATAAAAAGCGATTATTGCATGTCTGCTTTCTATAAACACATGTTCGTATTCCTCAGGGCTTGCAGCAGGGCTTTACGTGGGTGGTCAAGAATTCGGGGACTCTGTGTCTTTTTGAACGGTCAGGTTGTAAATCTGTCCAGTAACTTTATCTGTCATTTTCGTGCACATGTACTAATATCGCCACACAGTAATTGCAGGCGCCAAGCGAAAGCCAGAGGGATGGGCAGACATCATAAACAAATCTATTTTGACGTTTTAAAACGTTTTTCTAAATTTTCATATGCCTTACAGTGTCAGAATTGCAGGCGAGCGGGCCAAGTGGCCGAAGATATCGAGTTGCCCGGCGGGGCGTCACTGTAGTCTGCCTTGTTTCAGTCCGATAACGGACACTTTAAAAACGTCAACTTCCACACTTGAATAGTAAAATTTATAGGTGTTCGTAAGGCATACGAACAGCAAACATTCCGAGGGGTTAATAGAATGTCTCTTGATTTTTCTTGGCATCTGTGGAGGCGGGCGTGTGAAACAAATACCACGACCTGGATTGCCAGAGGGATGGGCAGACATCATAAACAAATCTATTTTGACGTTTTAAAACGTTTTTCTAAATTTTCATATGCCTTACAGTGTCAGAATTGCAGGCGAGCGGGCCAAGTGGCCGAAGATATCGAGTTGCTCGGCGGGGCGTCACTGTAGTCTGCCTTGTTTCAGTTCGATAACGGACACTTTAAAAACGTCAACTTCCACACTTGAATAGTAAAATTTATAGGTGTTCGTAAGGCATACGAACAGCAAACATTCCGAGGGGTTAATAGAGTGTCTCTTGATTTTTCTTGGCATCTGTGGAGGCGGGCGTGTGAAACAAATACCACGACCTGGATTGCCAGAGGGATGGGCAGACATCATAAACAAATCTATTTTGACGTTTTAAAACGTTTTTCTGAATTTTCATGTGCCTTACAGTGTCAGAATTGCAGGCGAGCGGGCCAAGTGGCCGAAGATATCGAGTTGTCACTGTAGTCTGCCTTGTTTCAGTCCGATAACGGACACTTTAAAAACGTCAACTTTCACACTTGAATAGTAAAATTTATAGGTGTTCGTAAGGCATACGAACAGCAAACATTCCGAGGGGTTAATAGAATGTCTCTTGATTTTTCTTGGCATCTGTGGAGGCGGGCGTGTGAAACAAATACCACGACCTGGATTGCCAGAGGGATGGGCAGACATCATAAACAAATCTATTTTGACGTTTTAAAACGTTTTTCTAAATTTTCATATGCCTTACAGTGTCAGAATTGCAGGCGAGCGGGCCAAGTGGCCGAAGAAATCGAGTTGCCCGGCGGGGCGTCACTGTAGTCTGCCTTGTTTCAGTTCGATAACGGACACTTTAAAAACGTCAACTTCCACTCTTGAATAGTAAAATTTATAGGTGTTCGTAAGGCATACGAACAGCAAACATTCCGAGGGGTTAATAGAGTGTTTCTTGATTTTTCTTGGCATCTGAGGAGGCGAGCGTGTGGAACAAATACCACGACCTGGATTGCCAGAGGGACGGGCAGACATCATAAACAAATCTATTTTGACGTTTTAAAACGTTCTTCTAAATTTTCATATGCCTTACAGTGTCAGAATTGCAGGCAAGCGGGCCAAGTGGCCGAAGATATCGAGTTGCCCGGCGGGGCGTCACTGTAGTCTGCCTTGTTTCAGTTCGATAACGGACACTTTAAAAACGTCAACTTCCACTCTTGAATAGTAAAATTTATAGGTGTTCGTAAGGCATACGAACAGCAAACATTCCGAGGGGTTAATAGAGTGTTTCTTGATTTTTCTTGGCATCTGAGGAGGCGAGCGTGTGGAACAAATACCACGACCTGGATTGCCAGAGGGATGGGCAGACATCATAAACAAATCTATTTTGACGTTTTAAAACGTTTTTCTAAATTTTCATATGCCTTACAGTGTCAGAATTGCAGGCGAGCGGGCCAAGTGGCCGAAGAAATCGAGTTGCCCGGCGGGGCGTCACTGTAGTCTGCCTTGTTTCAGTTCGATAACGGACACTTTAAAAACGTCAACTTCCACTCTTGAATAGTAAAATTTATAGGTGTTCGTAAGGCATACGAACAGCAAACATTCCGAGGGGTTAATAGAGTGTTTCTTGATTTTTCTTGGCATCTGAGGAGGCGAGCGTGTGGAACAAATACCTCGACCTGGATTGCCAGAGGGACGGGCAGACATCATAAACAAATCTATTTTGACGTTTTAAAACGTTCTTCTAAATTTTCATATGCCTTACAGTGTCAGAATTGCAGGCAAGCGGGCCAAGTGGCCGAAGATATCGAGTTGCCCGGCGGGGCGTCACTGTAGTCTGCCTTGTTTCAGTTCGATAACGGACACTTTAAAAACGTCAACTTCCATTCTTGAATAGTAAAATTTATAGGTGTTCGTAAGGCATACGAACAGCAAACATTCCGAGGGGTTAATAGAGTGTCTCTTGATTTTTCTTGGCATCTGTGGAGGCGGGCGTGTGAGACAAACACCACGACCTGGATTGGCCGAAGCGATTTTTGAATTGCGCTGCAAGTCCGAGGGGCGGTTTTTTGATTGTTTTCGTGTTAAGGAAAAAACGCGGAGGAAGGCAGATAGCATTGAAGCTTAGTCGGAAGCTGTCGAGTTAAATTTTTAGTTTGACTTCGCAGTTTTTTTCTTGGCACTTGTAGTCTTTATTCAACTTGGTATTCTTATATAATTTTGTTGTTTGTTAAATCATTTATTCCGGCACGGTTTTTAAATTCAGTGACAACAAGGGCAATTAAAACCAAACACGGGCGTTTCGCGTCGCGGGTGGTTTAAATCAGCGTGCGCGAAGTGTGTGAGTGTTCACGGGATACGTGGCTGGTAATTTGCATTTATTTGTATTTCTCCATCGCACCTTTGGTGGCACAAATTGCGTGAGAATAATTTAATTTGCATTCACTAGTGTCTAAAGAGTCAGTAAAGTTCATTGTTATCGTTGCATTTAGGTAACTTTAATCAGACTATTTTTATTTACATTTGGAGCGAGTATTAAAACTCACTAGTGGCTTCCATATTTAAAATCTTTGATTGGTCGGTATTCGTAGATAGAAGTTTTGGCTCACTGCACGGGTCCATTAATTAGATTAGTTAGAGATAGGGTTAATCCATCACCTCCCAAGGGAGTCCGTGAAAAACTGGTGATTGCTACTGATTTACCTGCAGATTAATCGCTGAAGGCGGCAGGTGTATCACATACTTCGCCCAGAACATCTGATTAGTTCACTAATTCACTCCATTTATTAAGTACACTGTCGTCCCACAGAGACACTTTGTGCGTTGGTTTGTTAAATCGAACAAGTCTTTGAATACCAGCAGAGTTACAGACGCTGTACTAAGACTCGAACCTTTGAAACTCAATTAATTATTGATCTAAGTCAGGAGCAGAGCTCTCCAACAAACATCTGCGTAAACATTATACCACCAACGGTGTGAATCGGAGAAAAGAGATCGCGCCGATACCCGAAGGTGAAAACTGTTAAACGAATCACACTGTATTTTCTGGAAATCGTAATTTTTGATTAATTGTATTGATTTTCAACGACAGGGTTTTTTTACGCTCACGTTCTCTGGTTCCATAGAGTCGGAGAGCAGGAGTTTTTTGGCCCAAATCTAAATTTTCTTTAATAAATAATTACTTAAATTTAATTGTTGCGTTTCATTATCAACTTGCCTTTTTCCTTGTTAGAAAGCTATTGTACTGCCCCACCAAAACAAAGAACCAGGTTATCACAACGTAGCGGCGGATTACATCCGACGATTGGGCATAATTAGATAATATTAAAATTAACTTTAGAGCGGAACAAATTCCGACAACAACAGCTGGAAGGTCCGACCGTTAGGTCGATGAACCTCGGCCGCAGGTAAAGACTCGTCCGGCACTCTTAGCTATAAATCTTAATCGGTGTTTCTGTTGACACATATTTATTATTTGCTTACCTAAATTTATAGTCTGTTTACTTGTCATGATTAATTCATAACCAAGCAATTAGTGGGCGCATCACAAGTTTATATTATTTGTTTTTTTTTATTACATATTCTATGCTAATACCTGCAGCTCTGTTTAAAACTAATTAGTCCGAGAATGCTTTATTAGTACTCACCTAAATAAAACCATCAAAGGAATCCATGTCATATTAGGGGACAATGTTTAAGAAATTCTAAATTAGAATCATAAAATCATGTTACGATACTGTCTGAGAAATACAGCGTGACAGTGACCCACCGTTATTACGTCACATAGTATCAGCTCGTCTGGAAGAATAATTGATATTTTTTTACACCAGCGAGAATGTTATAATATCTACTTATGGTTAATTATTTCGTGTTTGTTATTTTAATAATGAATTTAAATATGTATTGTGAATGCTACGTTGCGTTTTCTTTTTTTGACAATAGTTGGCTTGCGAAATCTGCACGTTTTCTCCGTTGCGTTTTGTTTCAGAGAAAGCAGGTAGGCTTTCTCTCTCTGTCCAAAAAAAAAAGCTCCAGTTTAGGCCGTAAACAGTAATACTATTAAACGATTTTTTTTAACATAATAATCAATTAATTATTTGGAAACAAGAATTAAATTTCCGAAGAATCTCCTTCTTAATAATTTATCAAAAAATTATAAACGCCACTCGATATACCAACTGTTTCTTTTGAATTTGACAAAAGGCGGGTAAAAAGAAAAAAGAAAAACTGTTTGCTCGCTCGCTTTACTTTTTGTGTAGAAGAGTGTGAAATATGCACAACGTTTCCACTCTTCAAACCAAAACATTTCTTCGAATCAAAGAGGCTTATGGTTTATGAAACAATTCCTCTCCATATATTCTTGTCCTCTGCTCTCTTCTTCCAGTTTGGTAATTTCAGTTTTCCTAGATTCCTTTCGTCCATCCTCATCTTTGTTCTTCAGTAGGTACGTCCACAGATCTCTTCTCTTTTCAGTTCTTTACTTTCACATTCCTTCTCTCTGTAAAGTTTTTCTTCTTATTTCCATTGTGAAATAAGTTGTCTTCATTTTCGTTAATAATTCGAAATTCTTTTTTTTTGTCTAGTCTTATTGGTTCAAAAATTACCAGCCCGGCAGGTTCGTGGTTCATGAAACAATTCTTCTTCACTTTTCTTTGTCCCTCTGCCTTCTTTCTTCAAACTGGTAATTTGATCTTACGTAGATTCTCTTCGGCCATAACTTCTTCTGTACCAGCTAAGTTATGTCCATAGAACTTTCTGTTTTCCATTGTCGCTAACAATCCGTAATTATTTTCCTTTTAATTTTATTATTAGGTATCTGATCTTATTGGGCCAAGAATTGCCATGCCGATTCATAGTTTACGAAACAATTGTCCTCCACTGTTCCTTGCCTTTTTTTTTGTTTGCCTCTGATAGTTCGATCTCGGCGACCATACTTCTTCATTTATCAGCGATGTTATGACCATTGAACTTTCCTTTCTTTACTTCCACGTTTCTTATGTTGTTTGTATACGTTTGTATACGTTCCTGGGCTTCCCTTTACAGCGTTTGTCTTCTGATTTCCATTGTAACATTTCGAAATTATTTCTTTTTAGTTTCTTTGTTAAGTAGTCTTATTGGCTCAAGAATTGCTAGTTTCATTCTCTTCGGCAATTCTCTTCTTTGTTGGCCAGTTATGTCACAACTATATAATTCTCATTTCCTTGACGTTTTACTCGTTCCTTACTTCCATGTCACTTACATTTTCCGTTATAAATCCCTGGGTTTTTCTCTGTAGCGTTTTTCTTCTGATTTTCACTTTGAAACAAGTTCTCTTCATTTTCATTCTTCTCCGCTGTCTCTGTTTTTTCTTTTCCCTTTCAACTCGGAAAGCACTGAATTGTCAGAATTTTTTTTTTATTGTTTTTTGAAGTACGTAATTGATTATCCGTAGATCGTCTTGAATTCGTCTTTTTGGTCAATAATTCGTGGCTTACGAAACAATTCTTCTCCACTTTTCTTTGTCCCTCTGCCTTCTTCCTTCGAACTGGCAATTTGATCTTACGTAGGTTCTCTTCGGCCTTATTCTCTTCTTCGTTTGCCAGCTACGAACTTTCGTGTTACTTAGATTCTCCATTGAGTATTCCTTTTCTGATTTTCATTTTCGCTAGCAATTCGTACATAATTATTTTCCTTTTTAATTTCATTGTTACCTTGGGTCAAGAATTGCCGGTTCATAATTCTTCTCCACTATTCCTTGCCTCTCTGCACATTTTTTTCAAATTGATAGTTTGATCTCTGCGACCACACTTCTCCATTTTCTTCTTCGTTTATCGGTCCATAGAACTTTCCTTTCTTACGTTCTTTCCGTTTCTTATATTGTGTGCTACACGTTCCTGGGCTTCCCTTTACAGCGTCTCCCTTCCGATTTCCGTTCTAACATTTCGAGAATATTTTCTTTTTTAGTTTCTTTGTTATCTGTTGGCTCAAGAATTGCTGGTTTAATTCTCTTCGGCTATTCTCTTCTTTGTTTACCAGCTACGTCAAGTCCCTACTTCCATGTCGCTTAGATGACTCACAGGGCAAGTGACCCACACGCAGTTTTCGTAATCGGAATTTCCGTTCTAAAACCGTATAGAAGGGAACAGAGTTTTACGATAGATATCACTTAGCCAGTAGTCGTGTGGTCGCATACATCTCCAACTGGGAGACTCCCTGAGTTCTAAGGCGAAATTAACATTCACACGGAATGTCGGAAGTGTGTAAATCAGAACTCCATATTTAATATTTAACATTAAAGCTTTGTGATCATTAATTGTGTTAACTCTTAGATCTCTATAATTAAATATTTCATTTTTGTTTCCTTGTGTTAACTTCAGTCTTTTAAACTCTAGTCACTTGAATTCTTAACTAGTCTCGATTTATTGACATGTCTAATATCATTATATGATCAGAAAGACGAATCAAATAAATAAAATAAATAAACAAACTCCAAAAATCCCTCCGTCCCTCTGTGTCTAGTACCATGGTTTGGGTGAGAAAACATTAATTCGGTTGCCAATTAGTTATGAGCGGAGAAACACTTGAACTAATAAATTGCGGAGGACGGATAAGACACACTGTCAGTTTTTGACAGTCGTCATTTATTTTTTGAGATAATGACGAAAAACTTGTTCTCGTCTAAAGTCGTGTCTCCTCCGTGTTAACCTTGAAACAAAATAGGATAGGAAGTTTGAACAAAAACCGAATCAAAGCAGTACATAAAAAGTACTAATTCCAGAGATATAATTACGTTAGAAGATGCACTAGATGGCGCTGTGCGCGCTTTGAATTTAGAGGTTTTAAATAGCAAGTTACTTATTATTTGAAAAGAACTTCAGCTTTACAACCAATGGCGTTATCAGTTTCGAGCGTTTGTTTTTAAATTTGTAACATAGATCCATAACAGAGTTTGTTGATGGAGGCCCCACGTTGGGCGCCATTTTTATGTAATGCAGGATCATAATGGAGAGGCCGTAAAGCGCTTTTTATGTGGTAGATTTTTCTTGTTATGGCCTCACGTTGGGCGCCAATTTTATGTAATGGTTAGCGTGAAATCGTAGCAATAAATGAAAAAAGAATCAAGAACGAAGTCAACACGTGAACGTCTAACATCATTTGTATATGATCAGAAAGACGAATCAAATAAATAAAATAAATAAACAAATTCCGAAAATCCGTCCGTCCCTCTGTGTCTAGTACCATGTTTGGGTAAGACAACATTAATTCGGTTGCCAATTAGTTATGAGCGGAGAAACAGTTGAACTAATAAATTGCGCAGGACGGATAAGACACGCTGTGAGTTTTTAACAGTCGTCGTTATTTTTGAGATAATGACGAAAAACTTGTTCTTGTCTAAAGTCGTGTCTCCTCCGTGTTAACCTTGAATCAAAATAGGGTAGGAAGTTTGAACAAAAACCGAATCAAAGCAGTACATAAAAAGCACTAATTCCAGAGATATAATTACATTAGAAGATGCACTAGATGGCGCTGTGCGTGCTATGAATTTCGAAATTATAAATAGCAAGTGACTTATTATTTGAAAAGAACTTCAGTTTTACGACCAATGGCGTTTTCAGTTTCCAGCATTTGCTTTTAAATTTGTAACATAGATCCAAAACAGAGTTTGTTGATGGAGGCCCCACGTTGGGCGCCATTTTTATGTAAGTAATGCACAATCATAATGGAGAGGCCGTAACGCGCTTTTTATGTGGGAGATTTTTCTTGTTATAGCCCCACGTTGGGCGCTAGTTTTATGTAATGGTTAGCGTGAAATCGTAGCAATAAATAAAAAAAAAGAATCAAGAACGAAGTCAACACGTGAACGGTACGCTTTGATCATCATGGTAGGACTTGAATTCTTAACTAATCCCGATTTACTGACATGTCTAATGTCATTATATGATCAAAAAGACGAATCAAATAAATAGATGAACAAACTCGGAAAATCCGTCCGCCCCCCTGTACCTAGTACCATGGTTTGGGCGAGAAAACATTAATTCGTTTGCAAATTAGTTACGTTATTAGAAACTAACAGATGCTTTATTTGATTTACAAAATGCCGTTCCTTCTCGTTCTAAGGTTATTTTGAATTTGTCTTGCACTGAGTCGAATGGCAGAAGGAAGCAAAATTGGAGATGACTGATTGGTACAAACAGAGATCGAAACAAGTGGACACTACCCAGTTCTAAATGCTAAATGAATAATAGAAATTAGCAAAATTGGGAATGAGTGGATGGTGTGCAAAATATTTTAGTTAAATTTTGATTTAAGTTGTGTAATGAAAATATGATTATATTCACGGAAATGCAAAATGCCAAACAGCAAGGCATAAAAATAAAACATGTAGTTTTTTCGATTTTTTTACGCTAATTGTAACGTCATCAATCATTCTTATGTTTATTTCTACTTGTTACCTTACCTTTTAAATTTTATTTATGTATTTCTTTTACATGCTTTATTATTTGATTCTTAACAGGCTGCTTTCCACGTGAGAAATTTATTGGATTCTTTTTATTTAAGTAAAAAATAAAATAATTGTGTATAATATTTATTACTAGAGATCGGAGTCACATATTACGACGTCATCGTGTGAACGGCGCCCTCTATCATGAGATGACGGAAGTCAGGGCGCTCCCCAAATTATTTCGTAAAGATTTGCGCAATAAAAACGAATTAAAAATTCTTTGTCTCTTTTTTTTATACAGGGCTTCTATAAATGATTCTAACGTCAAAGTAGGCACTGCATATTGCGTTGGATATTCCACCTCCTTTTGAATGTGTATTCTACTATCTGAGAGACGTCAGTGTCATGTCAACACTGTCATAAACTTGAAACTTTTAAGTTATGAAGTGAATTAGTTAAACTTCGTTTACACAAAATTAAAAAGCTAAAAAATTACTTAAATTATGTAATGTTATGAAATTTACAATAACTGCTTTTTATGTCAATAACAAAGCTTGATTGAATCGTGATTAAAAGTGAGGTTACGTTACCAGTGACTGTGTTCAATATCGGTGATTAGTGGCACATATTCATTTGTTTATCAGAGGTAATGCGATGTTAGAATCATTTATAAAAAGTGAGCAAATAAAAATCAGATTAGAGTAGGCGGTGCAAAGAAAATGTATGTCTGTGATTAACTGAATTAATTAGTGTAATGCATTCATGGACTGTCAAATTTATTGACTTTTTATTTAATCACATACATTTTCTTTGCACCGCCTGCTCTAATCTGATTTTTATTTGCTCACAGGTTAGAAGCCCTGTAGTACATATACGAATTACTCGTTCTCTTTTTAAAGACGTCAAAATATATGACTCCGGTCTCTATTTATTACTCTCAATCTTGTCCTGTTCAAGGAAATGTGTTATTCCTCTCCCCATGTTGCTTTGAAAAATATTGTTCATTTTTAAGTAAACATAAATAAATCTACTTTAATTTTTCAGCAATTTAAATTCTACGCTTTAAAACAAAGGAACACAGAAAAGAAATAATCTCATTCAATGGTTCAAGGTCGAGTTCAAGGTATTTCAAATTGTGTTGAACATTTTTTTCTAGTGTTTTTTTTTTGTATCTTTAAAATTGGGAAATTTTAATTTAATTGTGTCTTTATAGGTTAAGAGAGAAGGAAAGGAGATTTTCATATGTTTATCAACAAACGACTTTGATCAAGATGAATCTCAGATAAAATAAATATTTTAAAAAATCATTTTTTTAACATTTTCATAAACAGACTTTTCAACTTTCTATTTTTATGCTTTCTGTGATTCTGGTACCGTAAATAGAATTGAAATAACCAATGCTCTATTTATCTTTATTTTCGAAGATATACTGTATCAGTAGGTACATGTAAAATAAAATAGATTTTTTTTTACACGTAGTCCAAAATTTTTGGGTCATCACACCTATCCCGAAGTCAATCCTGGGACACACTGTATATTTATAAATACATGTACAGGGTGATTCGAAATTCTCTTGTCCAATATTTTCAAGATGAATCACAGAGCAAAACAAAATATTAAATATAAAGCTGTCCCGAAATTGCTGCACCTTTGTAGTAGTATCCCCTGAATTATGTCTACCTGGTTTAATACAAATCTTACTTCCACTTTTATTTTCATTATTTAAAAATTAGTATGTACCTATACACAAAAAAAAAAGAAATTTTAAAAAGAATTAGAGAAAGACGTTTGTTTCGTTGTTATTCCCCACACATCGGTAAAAAGAAAAAGGAATGCGAAAAAAGTTTATTTTTTTTTTACACAATACAATTCCATGTACTAGTAAGAAGGTGAAAACCATTTATTAATAAACTAAAATACGCATACAATATTAACATGTTACATCAACATAAATTAATACTTTCATGCGGCGCCCCTCCCCCGAAGAATTTCCGACGGTGGGGGGCCCCGCGCCTAAAACTTTATTTATTTATAAACCTATCAACAATGTAATTTTAGTAGCTAAAATCTACAGGCTCGCCAGCGACTAAGGCTCTCTCGTTAATCGTGTAAAGGGGAAAAAAATACTTTAGTCATGCCAGTGGTGGAACGAAGCGGAAGAGCTTAGTATGTTACCTGGAGGGCCGTCCTCGTGGGCAGGGGGGCTGCGGAGGTCTTCGGACTTACTTTCTGTTAGGGAAGAAAAAAACACACCAAAATGCAGTGAAACTCAACAAGACCGTTATTGTATTACGTAAGAATTAACACAACACAAACCAACAAAAACGAAATAAAAAAAAATAAATAAAAAACATTAACATGCAGTACATACTTACAATTTTCTACGACACATGTATTATTAGATGCAAGAGAGGGTTTACAATTAGCTACTTGTTTTCCTCCCCCAGTAACATTTTCTTTTTTCTTCTTTATCGAATTTTTGCATTTTCTACTACTAAAGTTTTGTACCCTTTTGTACTCGACAAAAAACTAAATAAATTTAGAAGCCAGTCCCAAGTTTTCCTTTCAATCACCTGAAGGGTGTCAAAGTTAAAACAAAAAAAAAACAGTGGTGCAGTATACCACATAGCAAGTGGAATAAGATCACTGGAGGGGAGCGGGGAATTTTCTAATTCTCTTTTTTTCGCCGCTGTTGTACGTAAGGGTACATAACGAGGACAAAATGCCATGAAATAATTACTAGAGCAGGGGGTCGTAATTAAATTTCTGTCTCCCAGTAAATGCCAAGTCATGGAAAAGAAGAAGACGAGGAGGGGGAAGAGGAGTAGAGTGCAATAATTTAGTTAAAAAAAAATTCAAAAATGTTTCTGGAGATAGGAGTAAATTAATTTATTCCGCTGGTGATTTGTAAAAAAAAAAAAAACTTAAGGAAAATACAGTTACATTTAAAATGACCCAATCAAGACTGTAAAAGAAAATAAACAAAAGAATTTATCTGCCTGTTTTTTTGAAGAAAAAAATAATGTTGCAAAGGTCGCCGTTTATTTTTATACAGGGTGTCCCAACAGTGTGTTCTCGGGCCATATCTCCATAAGTACTGAAGATAGAAAAAAAATTTCAATACAATTTCTTTTTTAATTTAAGAGATCTACAACAAGAAATTATTTTCATCTATACAGAGTGAATCAAAACAGTAATGCCGGACACAACTTTTTTATTTCAAATGGCATGCCCTATATATGAAACCAAATTTCGATTGCCCATAAAATTGTAAACATTTTCTATATACCATTGCCTATACCTAAACCTAACTGTTCTTGAGATATTTAACATTTTGTCTAAAAACTGCCATTTGCAGCCACTATTTTATTTATTGATATTTTATTTAATTTTAACTCTAAGAAAAAGATTTTTAGTACAGATGTAGTTGATACATAAGCTTATCATAAGCCGTTATTAAAAGTACTTTTATCGCTACAGGGTGGTCATGGTAATAAACGAAATCTTAGAAATTTCAAAATGGCAAAACATAATTTTCTTAAATAGCATGCCCTATATTTTTCTATCCTAAATTCTTCGTTTAATAAAGTACTTTCATTTTTCTTAAGTATGTCTTATACCTATCTGCGATATTTTTTGAGATTTTCAGATCTATTTGAATTATATCTTTTAAAACGAACGCTTGTCTAAGGTGGCTGTGGAAAACCGGCAAACAATGAACCGGTTGACATTAATAATTATTTTTCAAAGTGTTAGACTGTTGGGTACTTGTTAAGACATGAATTATTAGATTTATTGAATTATTTCTTTACTAAATGGTTGCATAGCGAAAGTTGGTTGGATCCGCTGGCAACGGGCTTGACGCTTGGTCGGACAATTATAGGTGTGTGTTCGAATCCCCTCCTGGTATATATGGGTCCTATGTGACAAATGGAACACTTATGTGTCGGATTGTGTTCAGGATTCATTTCGGCCCCTTCGAACTAGGTTTTCTGCGTTTTCCCGGTTTGTAAGACGAATGCCGATGGAAAACACCTAGTAGGTCGGTCGCAGCCGCAGCGGGCAATATTACAATAACCAGCTTAACGCATTCTGACAAGCTCATAGAGAGCTTGGGGCATGTATGACGTAAGTACAAAAAAAAATGTATAACTGTTTAAAGGAGTCACGTACTAGAACTAACTAATGCCTGTACATTATTGTCGCTTGAAAATTAATTATTAAAGTCAACAGGTTCATTTGTTTGCCGTTTTCCACGGCCACCTTAGACAATAACTCGTTTTAAAAGAAATAAATCAAATAAATCTAAAAATCTCAGAAAATATCTTAGATAGGTATAAGACATATTTAACAAAAAGGAAAGTACTTTATTAAACGAAGAATTTAGGATAGAAAAATATAGGGCATGCTATTTAAGAAAATTGAGTTCTGTCATTTTGAAGTTTCTGAGATTTTGTTTATTACCATGACCACCCTGTAGCGATAAAAGTACATTTAATAATGGCTTATGATAAGCTTATGTATCAACTACATCTGTACCAAAAATCTTTTTCTTAGAGTTAAAAATAAATAAAATATCAATAAATAAAATAGCGGCCGCAAATGGCAGTTTTTAGACAAAATGTTAAATATCTCAAGAACGGTTAGGTTTAGGTATAGGCAATAGTATACAGAAAATGTGTAGAATTCTATGGGCAATCCAAATTTGGTTTCATATATAGGGCATTCCATTTGAAATAAAAAAGTTGTGTCCGGCACCACTGTTTTGATTCACTCTGTATAGATGAAAATAATTTCGTGTTGTAGATTTTTTAAATTAAAAAAGAAATTGTATTGAAAATTTTTTTGTATCTTTAATAGTTATGGAGATGTGGCCCGAGAACACACTGTTGGGACAACCTGTATAACGACCAGAATTTTTTAAATTTATTATTTTAGTTGAGCTATAAACTTAATTTAAGTACATAATTACTATAATTAAAAAAAAGGAAAAAAAAAGTACATATGTATACTGGGTGTCCCAATATGGGTGGCTACCGGCGATATATAGAAAAACGTAATACCTAGACACCTAGAGCTTCGGGAAACAAAATATATCCGAGTAACTGAGAGAAATTCAAAGATCGGATGTGACCACAAGATGGCGTTATCAATAGGTTCAACAATAAAATCTAATTATACTAATCAAAAAAATTTAAAAAAGTTACAAAAAAAAAGAAATTATAAAATTATTTATCCAAAAAATTCTCTTCATATTTATACACGTAAAAATTTGATGTAAAAGAGACTGAATCAGGTATATGTATTGCAAAAGGTAAACTAATCTAACAAACCAACTTTTTCGGACTGATGCACTGTTAGGAAAAATCAAAACCATTAGATGGCGTGACTTTTCTCTTTATAGGTAGTCACCACCAGTTGTCAGTAACATCGCCGACAATCATTAAACATATTCGCTTGTGTTTGTTAAATTACACTAATATCCATTCACGATCTTTTCAGACTCTAGAGGGTCACGTTTCTTTTTTCGTTAAATGACGTAAACTTGCGGACAGAAAAAGTGACCCATCACATTGAAATTTAATGACGTTTTGATTAATTAATTAATTAATTAGCCTTGCAGTTTTGGAGGTTATACTAAATGTCGTGTTACATTTTTATAGTAGTCTTTCCTACATCTTCTGTATTAGTGACAATGCGCACAAGTTGCACTTCATTTATTCAAAGCAGAAAATTAAATGTGACACACATGACAGCTCAAATAATTCACTACTTTGACAGATTGGACACAGATCGAAAGCCAATTTACAATACAAAAAAGAAACGAGTTAGTTTTTGTGACCGCAAGTTTACATGAATTTTGATAGAACTCAAAATGTGACAAATGTAAACTTCTGACACTTTAACGTCAATCCCATCGACTATATTATAATAGAGTTCAGTTTTCAAAAACGTAACCATCAAATTAAAATGGAACATATTCACTTGGAGGTACCAACAAAAATCTCACCCTAACATGGCCTACTCTGAGTCTAAAAAGATCGTGAATGGATTATATGTGACAAATTTTTAAGTGACATTAATAAAAACAGCTATTTCTTTCGTCGTTTGCAACTCGATTCAAGGACGTAACAACAAAAATTTTATAACACGTACCGTTTCCGTGTTATACGAGCCCTAACAACTATATGTTGGAACAAGCAGTTATGTCTGAAATAAATCGTGAATTCGGTGAAATATTATGACGAATTTTTTCAAGATTTTGTGAATTTATTTCATTATGTTTAACAGACCTTTTACAAGTATTTTTGAACAATGGAAGTTAATTGCTTTAATATAATTCTTTTTTTATTTATTTTCAGCGCAGTACTGTTGACAACTAAATGTTGGAACACGTAGAATTTAACAAAATAAGAAACAAATTTAATAAGAGTAACATCTCCTTTTGCTCGAATAACTGCCTGAAGTCTATCAGGCATAGTATCGACAAGACGTTTGCAAAATTCAGGTGTAAAACTATCCCAAATTTCTTGTAATTTGACGCGCAATTGAGGTAGGGTTCACTGAGAATTGTTTTTTAAATTTTGTTTCATTTTATGCCACAGTATTTCTATTGGATTGAGATCTGGGCTGCTGGAAGGATGTGACAGAACTTTAACACCATTGTGCCCAAACCATTCTTTTGGTGTTTTTGCTGTGTGACATGACGCACCGTCCTGTTGGAATATGTAATCTCCATTCGGATATATTTTTGCAACAAGTTTTGAAGAATGTTTTTATATTTTTCTGCGTTTAGAGTCCCTTCAATGAATTTTAAAGTGCTCAATCCCTTAGCTGACATACATCCCCAAACCATAGTGCCTTGTGGGAACTTAACTATTCGATTAAGGCAGTCTTTATGGAAAGCTTCTGTTTTTTCTCGATTTACGCGTTTACGATGATCTCCCACTCAAACATTAAATTTGCTTTCATCACTAAATATGACTCTACGCCAGTCAATTTTAGACCACGAAAGTTTAGATTTAACCCAAGCGTAACGATTCCTTTTTTGTTTTTCTATCAATAATGGCTTTTCTTTGGCCTATAAATTGGAATATATTCAAAGGTAAAATTTTTGCACACTAAGGCCCGATTTTACAATCGCTGGATAAGCATTATTCTTAGAATAACGTGACGTAAGTGTGGCGTAGATATGGAGGAACGTTAAAGGATATTCAAAGAACATTGTTTTGCCTTTATGGTACTGCCGAATGATAATCTCGCGCACTTTTCGATCAGTTGGCTTCCCCCGTCCCATTATTGTCACAATATTTCAAAAATTATATAATTTTGACGACAACAGAACAAGGTACAGACAACATGTCAACTTTACGACTTGGTAAAACCACGTAAAACATTGTTGACAACAAAGGCTTGTTTTGTTTCAAAGCGGCCTTAGCGTCACTGTGATAAAATTGAAGAAAAGTAAAAAACCAATGCGTGTTCCAACATTTAGTTGTCAGTGTTTTCATGTATCAAATGTGTAAATAAATTGCAATAAATTAAACACAAGTTAATTTTGCTCTAAACATAATTCGAAACAACATTGAAAATATTGCTAGTTGCTTATTTACTGTTTAAATTAAAAAAATAGTTATAAATTCAGTAAACTAGCATTTTATTTGAAAAAATGTTGCTTGTTCCAACATATAGTTGTTAGGGCTCGTAGTTATAGGAGGAATAAGTTGAAACAATTGATTAACAATTAATTAACAGTTACAATAAAAAACAGTTCTTTCACTGACACAATATCAAGATGACACCTAAATGACACAATCAATGTTTTTTTACAGCGCAATCTTGATAGTAGAGAAAATGCAAATGGTATGAAACTGATTATTTTGGTACTGACAAAGAAATGAAGCAGATTGAAATAAAAACGCCAATAACATAAAAACTAGACGCGATAGGCCAATGTTGCTGCTTTTAATGCCCGATTTCTTCATCGCCTTATCTTGAGGTTAAATTTATCTGTCAGTTAGAATGTGACACATAGTATGTATGTAAGTCACATTCCAACTGTTAGATAAATTAACCTTAGGTTAAACATGGTGAAGAAATCGGCCATAAGTATCTTATCTCTATATGAAGAAGTAGTAATAGCGATAAAATCTTTAATGTTACGGAAATCGTGTCACACAGTGGTTATTATGGCTTACCCTTCATTATGTAATCAATACATAAAAGAGGAGAAACATTTACCAAACATACTCAAATCATCAACGAAGTTATTGACATATGGTGGTCATAAATGTAAAATGTGATTCATTACATTTCCATTCTAGGCAAGCCATGCAGTGAATTGCTTAATCCGTACATTTACGTAGAATTTAGACATGACTCTTTTTGCCACAGCCAGTCTAGAACGGAAATTTACTGAACGTGAACCGCCTGATATCATCTACAAAAGGAAAAATCGCGCCACCTATTGGATCAGATTGTTGTTAATAACTAGTGTGTTTTTAACATTAACTCAAAAATTGAAAAAGTTCTTTCCAACGTAATACGAAATAGATATGTTGCAAAAATTTTTTTCTAGTTCATTTAATTTAAATATTAGCGCCACATTAGCTCTGTACCTGGTTAACGTTTGTTGTCACAGATGGCGCGACTGTAAAGTGCTTCTTACCGCTTCTATCCACCTAACAAAATTATTTCGTCAGAAAACGTAAAAAAATATAGTTTTAACGTAACGTCTGAAGATGTTTTATGCAAGAATTAAAACAAATGCTTCATAGATATAATGTTCCTTACAGTTTTTTTTCTAAATTTGGTGTCGAAGTTGGCCATTGGCAAATTTAATTGTGAACCAGAGCCCGGACAGTTAAAAGGAAAGTAAAAATCCGAGTACAGTGGCGGCGCCATCTGACGGCTACCTCGTAGAAGTTACAATTACTTTCTGACAACGAGTGGCCGTCAGATAGCAGCATTAAAATTTAATCAAACATGACTTATAGAAAATGAAAATTATACTTATACACAACAATTTATGCTCTGAATTTGACGTCTATTCCCTGAAAAAGAAAATGGTATTTATAGTATTCGTTTTATGTCTCTTATAGCCAATTGCACCGCCTTTTTAAGCAGAGATTAAATTCAAGTCGTGTTTAGAATGTGATATTTAAGGTAGATTCAGCATAATGTCAGGCGCATTCTAACTGGCAATCTAACTGGCACTTAAACTTCAACTTAAGTGTCAATTAACATGGTGATTGACATGCTGTCATGTATTCACGATTGTCACATTCTAAACACGTCTTAAATTTAATCAATGATTAAAAATGCGGTGCAATCAGGCATTATTTACTTTCCATGTAAAATAATTAAAAAAGAAGGTAGAGGAACCTGCCACGCATTTTTAAGCAGAGACTAAAAACAGGCCATTTCGGTTAGGCCATCGTAAGAGAGCGTGCATGCGCTTGATTAAATAAAGTCCTTAGATAGATAAAGTTTTTGATTATATAGACTAACGTGGATAGCGCATTCTTCTTGTAAGAAGAGTACATCTGATGTTCCAAATTCTATGACAATGACAGAAGCGATAGAAGTGTGGAATGTGTAAGTGAGAGTGAGACAGTATTAGAAGTACATAAAACCTCATTGCGCAGGACTAATCCGGCGTCAGTTAGTGCGTACATAAATTATCCAATTTTCAATTTCGCGCGTGCGCTTAACGCTCAAGAATACTTCCTATATCTGTCTCTTTTTTTGGAACACGTCTACTGAGCCAACGCGCTATCCACGTAGTCTATATAATCAAAAGATAAAGTACTGCAATTACCGCCATTTTGAGTCAAAATAAGCGCGCCAAATTTGAAATCACATTACTTTCAGTTTTAAGTTTGTGCGTTTAGTTTGACCCAAAATGGCGGTAATTGCGGTACTTTAACTATCCAGGGGTTACTTATTACGTTCAATTTTAAGTTTGCGCGATTAGTTTGACTCAAAATGGTGGTAACTGCGAAACTTTAACTACCTAGAGACTTTATGATTAAAGCGAAATACATTTGACTTGAACGTCCCTTGTCGATTTCCTTTTCTCCGTTGTGAACCATCATCAAAATGATGGTTGTTGATTGTCAACACTGCATCGGGAAATTGTTGACGGAACAATTTTAATTTCAAAAACAATTTTTAATTTCAAAACTCAAACAAATTGACAGATAACAGATGTTTCAAAAATTGCGGTGCATTCACAATGAATACCTTGTCGTCGCTAATTTCGACGCCAAATTAAAAAAAAAAACCCTCGTTATAATTAAACCAATGGCAAACAAAACCACACACGCCTATGTTCACTTTGGTTACTTTCTTTAGTGGCATGCCAATGGCTTACAGTGTGGCCAATCTGTGCGAAACAAAATTTCCAAAAGAGGTCACATGGGCCTCGGGAATTGTTGAATAACTATATCCACGCGAGAATTCCTATTTTTTTACCCCCCTTTAATTTTCTTACTTTTGCTTCATTTAAAAAATAAATATTTAAATATAACTTCAACTCAAAATTTTATAGATGTAGATATTGAAGTTTTGTATTAAACATTCCTCTATAATTTCAAAAATAAGATAGTTAAGGGGGGAGGAATATTGACGTTAACGCCTTGTACATAAGAGACGACGTACTTACATGATGGTCATTTTTAATAGTGAATTTGGCCTAATATAATAAAACCTTCAAAATACTTCAAACAGGCAGACAAACAGAAAAATAAATTTCCTCACACATCGAAATTTTGAACGTTCCAAAACAAGACTTTGTACAGGTGGATCTAAAAGTTTTCATTCTATAGGAGACAATTCCAAAATCACCAATTTTTAAGCCCTTTTTTTAGATCCATACTATACATAACGTACAGTTAAACGTGTTTGCCCAAGACATTGACAGAATGTCAAGTTACGTTTTCTACAAACACGCTTAACACGACTTTGATTAAAGCCAAAAGGAAAATAAAATACCTCAAGCTTACACAAAAAAACAATTTCTACGGGTTGGTTGGTTGGTGTTGATTAATCGTCGGGGGCAAACCATTTCTGCTCAACACTCAACCTACCTGAGGAGTCGTCAGTGACGTGACCCCGAGTCTTACCCGTCTAACACCGGAAGCCGCGCTGGTTATGGACGCGTTGGAGGTCAGGGATTCCTTCGACCCGGCCTTCTTGAAACCCGAGGGTGGAATTCCGGGTCCGGAATGAACGACGCAAGAGCCCGGCTTCCTACTCGACGGCGACTTGCTCACTTTGGTCACGGGGGCGAACAATCCGAAATTTGGTCGGCATTCGAAATATCTACAGAAAATTTACACCATCATTTACACCACCTCTTGATCCTAATTTAACTTGCTGCCCTTTTGTAACACACCTTTTTCCTTCCACGGACCCATCATTTTTGCCCCTCGGATCATCCAGTTCCACCCCGCACCATTCCCCAGACGCGAAATCGGTGGAGCCGATGTACCGAAGCGTGCCGATCTTAGACCCCTGACTCGACTTGATTATGACCCGATCTCCGATCTTGAAGTCGACGTAGGTCGAGGCCAAGCTCGTGTTGGACGTGTCTGCGTCAAAAGAACGGGTTTCAACCCCCCGATTCTCGGTCGGCCCCCCCGAACTTACTCAGCGATTGAGGCGATCGAATCAAGCTCGTGCTTCCCGTGGGGGAAATGGGGCTGCGCCTCGTGCCGTTATTCAACGGGGTCGAGCAAACGTACGTGTCGCCCGAACCCATTTCGGGATCTATCAGGGGGTACCTCGTGAGGCGGGTCAGGCGGGAAAAAACGCCCTTTTTCGGCTCGCATTGGAAGTACCTGATTCCACCGACGGAACCATCATTTTTACCTAAAATTTCAACCGTGTAACCGATGTTGATTGATTAAAGGCGGGGTGTGATTAGAAGAAGCTGTGCTAAAAGTGTTTTGCTATTACCAAAGTCTATTAAATTAAGGAATGCGAGTAGGGTGAGTCCAAAGGGATGCAATTTTTTCCTCAGTGAAATTTGCCCAGCTGCTCCACTGAGGAGCATTTAAGACTACTGAAAAATACTCCTGAAATATCTAAACTAGAAAGCTTCTACGTAAATTACAGAGAGGCTTAAAGACCTGCTTACTCGCCGACCCGTCATCCTCTAAAAAGGCAGAAAGTACATCGCATCCTGTACAAGATGTTCGCAAGACTTATGCAGAAGCTTACCGATCGGTTGATCAAGAACAATCCCTGCCCATTCTCCAGGTGCGAACTGTGTGTCCCCGATGTAAGCTATAGATCCCGGTTTCGTCCCACCGACCCATACTCTCTGCCCAATAATAAAACTGTCGGTGTCCTCGGTCAAAATGGTGCTGTTATCTGTTTCGCAACAACAAAACGAGCGTATTAAGATCTGCCGGAAGACGCGCCCGGTGGTCATCTACTAATCAGGGGGAGTAGTAAACGACCCACCGGCCCACGTGCTAATAAAAACGTCAACTTATTAAAGTGGGATGAATTCGAATGAAACAATGACACAAGTGCAACAACGTAACAGTACCTGAATGACGGCTGAGTCCAGCCTCGCTAAGGCGACGAGGATGCAAATCCCAAAGATAGTCCATGGAGGAAGCGGTACTACCAACTAAATAGCAACACATAAGCAAATACACAAAACAGGCAAAGTGCAACAAACAAAAACTAAAAAAAAAAAAAAAACATGCTCTCGGTAGTTTCGATTTTCGTTCAACTGATCAAATCCAAATCAAAAATCAAAATTTTCCACCACCTTAATTTTTGGAGGTGCCAAATGGTTTACTGTGCAAAAAAAATTAAGATCGCACGCGAATCGATTAATTAATAATACAGAGTGCGTCCTGATATTATGCAAATAACGACGATGACTGCGTGAAATAATAAACAGCGCGAACCGACGAAGCATATCGATGATGAGAATGAGATGATCTCTCGAATTATTTATTAATAAAACGTTTAATTGAATCGATTATTTCGGGCAGCGCGTCTTTCTTCTGACATACCTACATGAGTTTTCAATTAATTGAATTTAAATTCTTTGCGTTTTGATTTAAAGAGAATCGATTGCTTTTTTTTGTCGAAGTAAAATGGCGATAATTGGGGTACTTTATTTATCTAGGGACTTTAGTTGGCCGTTTTATTCAGCGCCATCTGTTAACCTGATTCCGAGCTAAAACTGTTAATCCTAATTTTCTTCAATTCAATTCAAATTAGTAACAGAAACTAAAAGATTTCATTATTTCAAGAATAGACAGAATATTTGACGACAACGCCATCTGTCGATAAACTCTCGAACTTGTGAATTTACATTTAATGAAGTGCAAGAAAATAAAGTATAGGAAGTAAGAGTCTTAGGGTGGGTTTACAGAAAGCAAATCAAATATTTAATTTCGAATTAAACTAATCACGATTAAGCTGTCATAAGAATTACATTGCGAACTGTCAAATTAACAACGTCATTAAAATTTGATTGCAATTAGATTTTCTGTAAACTGGCCCTTACTGTAACAGAAAGGAGATTAATAATAACACAAACGAATGAATGCAGTCTGGCGCCATCTGTTGAGCATATTTCAGCGCCAATTCGTATACTTGCGTTTCCTAAATAAAAAGAAAAGACAAAGTGAGACGAATAAGCGAAGAGAAAACATAACAAACAAAGACAGGGACGGAAACTTTCTGTATAACGGACTTTCTGTGTAGCGCCGCCATCTGGTCAGTGTTGCCAATAGAATAAAATGGAAAATCTCAATTTCCTATTCTAAAAATCACCAGAAATCACCAAATTGAGACAGTGTTATACGAAAAATCTCCAAACTTTTATATTGAACACCAGAAAGCATTTGTGATCTAAATTAAACAATCTGTCGCGGTCAAGCGACGCACAAAAATTAAGGAAAAAAAAAAACAAATATCAAAAATGAAAAGCAAAAAGAAATTAAGAATGTCAATGACGTAAGTAAAAATAAAAGCAAACTGAAAGGAAAACCAAATTTGAAGAAAAGAAATCAAAAACCAGTGAAGAACATCAATGGAAAAAATTTAAATGAAAAAAAAAAATCAAATGAAAGACTGAAGGGAAATGAAAAACCAAAAGCAAAGGAAAAATTAGAAAAAAAAAATGAAAAACAGAAACAAAAAATAAAATGAAAAACCAAAAGCAAATATTGAATGAAAAGAGAAATTAAAATGAAAGCCCAAAGACAAGCGAAAATGGAAAAACTTAAAAAAAAGAAGACACAAAAGAAAAGCAAAAAACGAAATGAAAAAAAAGCAAACAAAATTTAAGCATATGAAAAATGAAAGTTGTTATGAACATTACGATAGTCATTTGTTTTTCTGTCTTTTTCTTTCGTAAAATTTACGATTGGCATTTGTTTTTCTGTCTTCGTTCATTCGAAATTTTATGATCGTAATTTGTTTTTCTTTTGAAGTTACCGTTTTCTTTCTTTTCTATGTCAATGACATTTTTGCAGTAATCAAAAATGCTTTTCTTTTTTATTTGTATTCGTTATTAATAATGTTATCTGGAATTATATGATCAAAACTTTTCTGCGTTCCTCGTCTTTTCGCGAATATTACGATCGTCATTTGTTTCTCTCACTATCTTTAGAATTTTTTTTTAAGTTCGACTAGATTTCTCAATTATCAAAAAAGTTCTTGATCTTCTTCATTTTTAATTGTTTATCATTTTTCAGAAATTAAATACATAATCAAAAGTTTATTTTCAATTTTTTGCGTTTTTTCTTTCTTAGATGTTTCTTAGATTGTGATTTGTTTTCCATTTTCTTTTTTTTTCTTTACGAATTTTAATTACCATTATGTTTATTAACCATTTTTTTGAGCTTCTACAAAGTAGTCAAGAATAACCGTTTGAGTTGGCAATACATATAAGAAACAGCATTTTTTTTATTCGGCTATTTGCAACACTGCCAGCGGATGTATGTTTGATTGATTTATTTGACATAACCTGAACAGCGACAAACTTGTAGGTTATGTGAATAGAAACTATAGTCCATTTTTCCTGCAGAGAATAATACAGGTTCACATAGCTAAAATATCTACTAACTCAGCAGGAATTAAGTTAGGAAACTGTAACACATTTTGTCTAAATTCGTGAGATGTACCCGATTGCGAAGTATGCTATGAGTATGCATTTGAATGCCTGTCAAAATTAAAATGTAAACAATACATGAAACAATACCTTCTGTAGGAGCCATATCTGGTTGTTATACTTAACTTAAACAAATACTATGAGTGAAATGAACTTAACAAGTGTAGTAATGAACGGCTAGAACGCTGGAAACTCAACAAATACTGTGCGAAGACGATACTGTGGACGATACAAAGTAATCTGTCAAAGATGACAAATATATTAACTGACATTTACATTCCTGCTATCCTGCTATGAATCCGGCAAAATTTTTTCGCATCCGTTTGTCCTTTGTGAATAAGACCGGTAAACAACCAATTAAATGCAAGTATTTTGAAATTCCCGCCAACCCATTAATCTCTGCAGGAAAAATGAACTATAGCGTTTTAATTTTAATTTGAAATGTCAAACGATGCTTGTGAAGGTTGTCAGTGTCAATAAGAAGTTAAAAGCTCCTACGTCACTTCAAAATTCACCAGGTTTGAGACAAGTCGCAAATCACCTCAGAAAGTCGCAACGACTTGAAAAAAATCACCAGATCTGGTGAAAAAAACACCGAATTGGCAACACTGCATCTGGTGAGATGATTGGGAGTAAACTTTGCGTCATTTGTGCGGAAAACTTAAAAAACGAAGTTGCTTTTGTTATGATTCAAATGTGAATCGATTTGCAACAGAATTAAAAAAAAAATGATCGCAAGTAAACGACTGTCCTCCAGCGCCATCCATCGAGCGTACCAGTTTGTGTAATTAAATTGCAAGAAATTAGAAAATCACAGAAAGCAAGAAGAAAAAAATCACATCAAGACAAAAGCAAATTCGCAGTTTTCTCCAACGTCATCTATTGAGGAAACCCTGAAGACCAACTTCAGCGCCATCTACTGACGCAACCTTAGAGCTAGTCTATATGATTTCGTTTCATGAACTTAACGGACGAATCAGACAAAAGAAAAATGTCACGTCCTGACAGAAAATTCATCGTCAACGTACACCGGCGCCGTCTATCGAGAGAATCTCGAAGTCAGTTGGCGCAATTGAACTTCTTGAATAAATGAAATCAAGGAGGAGGATAAAACAATAGAGAAGTCACTTGACAATGCAAAAACGACGATGAAAATCGCATGGAACGCCATCTATTGAGCGAACTTCCAAGTCGTTTTGCTCAGTCGCATTTCATGAACTTCTGAAGACAAGGAGAAGAATAAAATAAAAGGAAAAAATCGCATCACAACAGATGTTCACGGAAAAATGTTTTCCGGCGCCATCTATTGAGGAAGCATCAAAATCAAGTTGTGCAATTTCATGATTAAAAAAAAAACTCAGAAGAATGAAACAAATCAAGCCTCAAGAGGTTTGTGTCATAACGGAAATTATGATGACAAACCTCTTTGTTCACATGGTAACGCCACTTACCGAAAAAAACAATGAAACAAAAAAGAAAGCCGATGTCAACATGATAGCGTTGACGGGAGATAGTAACTGAGACATTTTCTCAAAAATGAGGAACTCGCGTGTACGTTATAGCCGCTCTGTCGAGGAGAGCGCCATCTAGTGTTGAAACTGCTAATAAATTTTGCGTTGTAAATGCATTTTCTCGCAATAAATCAGATGCAACTGTTCACTGGCGCCATTTATGGATGATGTCTTCTGGGTGTCCTAAATAGATGGCAGCACGTGTTTGACGCCTTCCTTACACGAATCACACTGCATTTATTTTGCGTCGTTTTTGCTTGTGTTAATTTAAATTTAACTGTACAATCTATCGATAATGCCAGAACTCTTTTCGGTTTCGCCAACAGATGGCAGCACGTGTTGGACGCCGTTAAAGTCCCTAGATAGATAAAGTATCGCAATTAAACGCCATTTTGAGTCGAAATAAACCAAATAAATCCAAAAATGTTTTTTAATTTATAAATAAGTACTTCAATTAATTAAATTAAAGTTAATGTGTAAATGTTTAAGTGATTCTCTTGCCTGAGTTGTGACGTTTTAATAATTTTGTTAATGTTTTAATTTCTAGAAAAAAATTAACACTGACAACTAACAATTAACTCTTAGTCAAATTTTGAATCCTAATTTATTCGTGTATTTTGAATTCTCTGAAATTGGCTGGCAATGTCGCGAACGGTCAATTTTTAAAAGAATTTTTAAGCAATTTTTTGACTGACTCGTGATGTTTTGTTAATTTTTAATTTCTATACAGGGTGATTTATTAGCTCACCGACAAGCTTTGCCATATGAAAGCTCATGTAATTTTAAGAAAAAAAAATCATTTGGACATATGTCCGATTTCATTTATTTAAGAAAATAGAAGACTTCAAAGTTTTGATTCTAATTATTTTAACGTTGTAAAATAATAGCCAATTTAATAATAATTTAATAATAATTTAATAATAATTTAATAATAATTAGAATTTTTTATAATTATGTATTTATATGATTTTGAATTTTGAGCAATTTATGTAAATTTAATAATATTTTAATTCATTAATTGAATGCGTGAATTTTTAAGCAATTTTTTGACTGACTCGTGATGTTTTGTTAATTTTTAATTTCTATATAAAAAGATTAACTTTGAGTAAAATTTTGAATCTCTATTCATTTATTTTATGTATTTTAAATTCTCTGAATTTCAATGTCGCAGAAGGTTACAATTTTTAAAAGAATTTACGTTAACTTCACATAATATCTAAAAATATTTTTTATAAATAGTTTAATTAATTAAATTAAAGTCAATGCGTAGATTTTAAGCAATTTTTTGACTGAGTTGTGAAGTTTTAATTATTTTGTTAATTTTTAATTTCTACAGAATGATATTATCAATTAATGCGTAATTTTTTTTGACCGGCTTTTGATGTTTCGTTAATTTTTAATTTCTGTATAAAAAATTAACTTTGAGTCAAATTTTGAATCCTAATTCATTTATTTTTGAGTCTTCTGTATTTGACAATGTCGCGAACGATAGTAATTTTTAAAAGAATTTAATTAAATTATTTTCGAATAGGCAAAAGTATTTTAATTTATAAACACGTTGTTGAATGAAACAGAATTTTAATTAAATCATGTTTTCTCTTAATTTATAAAGTTTTAAGTGTTTTTTTGACTAATTTGTTAAGCGCTTGAAAAGTGACTTTAATTAAATACAATTTTTTTATTTATGTTTTTGACAATTTTGTACCTATATGTATAAATGGTGGTGACCACACAAATGTGGGTTAATTTAATATAAACATCCGAACTCTCACAAATCACTTCTTTTCAAAAAACTTCAAATTTGTTGATAACAATTCACTTTGCATTAAATTTTGAATCCGTTTCACTCGTTTCCAACTCTGAATTTAATAAACGGCGCTAATTTTATATGTAGAGATTTTAATTTTCAAAAATCGAAATTTGAATTTAAATTCGGAAAAATGTTCTTCTTTAGTAAAAAAAGTCATAAACTCATAAATTGAAAAAATAAAATTAGATTTAACAATTTTAGTTCAGAATCAGGTTAAAAGATGGCGCTGAATATAACGGCCAAATAAAGTACATATCCCAATTGTCGCCATTTTGAGTGAAAATAAGCGCGCCAAATTTGAGATCACATTGTCTGTTACGTTCAATTTTAAATTTGCGCATTCAGTTTGACTCAAAATGGCGACAATTGCGATACTTTATTTAGCTAGGAACCTTATGGCCAATTTGGAATCAATAGCTTTGTAATTTTGGAAATAGTTGCTCTAAATACTGGCCCTAAATTTGATTTCATTTTTCTTATAAAAAATAAGATAATGTTATCATCAATTCTATCACAAACTGTAAAAACAAATTGCAGAATAAATAGCAGTTTCAGCTCGGATGCAGTTCAATAGGTGGCGCTGAACACAACTGTCTACTTTAAATTATATCTAATTATATCTCAAAGTATCTTCATCTTGTTTTAACATCATGTAATAACAGGGTGCCTAGAGCAGGCAGTCGAAAACGCTACCTATAACTTAGTAATTTATTGAAATAATATTTTAGCAATTAGATGGCACTAACATTGAATTAAATTTCACTTTAATAAATTGAGAATTTTTACAAACAAATTACAACAACCTTAAAGCTGTGAAACGCGAACCAAATTTGTTTGGGATTAACATCATTTTAATTAAAACATTGATGATGTTTGCGTGGCAAAAAAAATGCGCATCCCATGCACCCCAAAACATTAGAAAAATACATAATTTAAAATTAATATCTGAATTTTAATTAGACACACACCGTTAGAGATGATCCCAATTTAAATTTGTATATTACGCAAAATTTCGAATTTTTTTACTACAGTCCTTTCTTTTCTATAATACAAAAATAATTTCTATTCTATTATCTATTTGTTATCGCAGCAGGCCGTGATTTTAAGCCAGTATGTTGGCAATCATGTTAAATTAGAGAAGTTTAATTTGATGTCATTTTAATATACGTCAAATTGTGACAACAAAATCAGATTTGTATCACAAAATCTTTTAACCGGACACTAAATCGCGCACTATACACTTAACGTTTCGCAGTCGTTCGAAAAATATTTTTCAATTCTGACGAAGCTGTCGAACGACTGCGAAACGTTAAGTGTATAGTGTCCGGTTAAAAGATTTTGTGATACAAATTTCATCGGACAAGAACCAACTTTAAATATAAAATCAGATTGACTAAACGGTGTTGTCAATTCTTAACTTTATGCAAATTTGACCGTGAGTACACCTCGTGACGAAAACAAAATATGGCAACACTGCCTAATTCGGTGTAACCTTAAGATCCAAGTCACGACATGACATTCATTGTAAAAATTTAGTTACCTACATGGGTACCACATTCTCACTAGACTTTTACGGCATGGTGTGCGATAACAAATAGATAAGGAATGAATTATACGTTTAGAAATAAAGCAGGCTTCCAACAGAAACCCTAGAATTTTGACACTGACAGGTATTATAGAAAAAAAAAACTTTACACTAACGCTATGGTTTTTTGTATTTATTTTATATTTTTTAAATGACGTTATGATTTTAAAAACCATTCAACACTGTTAATTTTTGCTATTTCGAATTTGATTCTTTAACCATTTTAATTTCACCAGCGAGTGCTGTTAGTTATTAAAAAAAAAAAAAAATGCCAGCGCAAGCCACCGCCGAAAATGTTCCCCCCTTGGCCAATCACAAAAAGCAGCAGCTCACGAGCAACTAGTATCATTAAGACTTACTGGACGAGTATCGGTTACGCCTCGTAGTATTTACAGGGTTCGAGTTAAAATCATCTTCAGTTTCTTCTTGCACATCTACAACATGCCAAACATGCTACACATACAACACCAGGTCAAGCCACAAAATATTTTTTGAAAAAAAAAAGAAGGAACATAAATCGTGAGAGATCTAGAAAAATAACAGAGGTATTATGAATTGTAACGGCAAATGAACCCACCTGTTAATCTGTGTCTTCCCAAATCATCGGTTAATCTCCTGAGTGCGTCGTCCGATCCGTCTGTAGCACAAACGCAAAAATAACAAGAAAAGAAAATAAGTGAAAATTCGTCGTCACTTCTTTTTCGTGGATTCTGTTTTTTTTTTTAATTGATTGGAACTGCGTGGGGAAAGTAGGCGCGATTTCCGTCGCGGTAACGTCGTAAAAAAACACCTGCGCATAACATTTTGGAAATATCAGGACGCGGGGCGCCCCCGTATTTGCGGGGTTTGTTTTGTATTGCGCGTGAAAATTATCTGGCGATATAGTACAGTACACAATTTTGTTGAGTTTGCAATTTATAAGCTTCTTATCGAAAGAAATTGATAGAACAGAGGCAGTTTAACAAATTTATTAAAATCAAATATAATATTGTTCATTTTATTGCGGCAAAACAATCCAAAAAACGCAAAATATTTTTACGATCAGTGACATCCAAAGTAGCGACTTTATTGAACTGGTGGAACTATAGCGGAATCTAGTCTGATCATTTCAATAAATCACTGCTCGTTTAAATGCAAGCAACATAATAAAGGAGTTGTTTGAAATTAGTGTAAATAGCCCCCGACAGGCAAGGATGTTTTTGCTTCGAAAAAAAAATAAAATAAAAATAAAACCCGATGGCACTAAACCATACGATGATTAACCTTGCTCGAAACACAAGGCAGACCCATTATAAAATTTATTTATCCGGCAGACGACCTGCTGATCGCTTGCCAAAAAAACCATCAGGCCGTCGCGACGCCTCGAATCAGTCGTCGCTGCAGTTTACTAACACGCATTATTATTAATGCGTGTTCATTATTCATTGGCAGGATAGATGAGATCAAGAACGACCTTGCTGCCGTGCTAATTAACTTGATTAGCAAAACAAACAGACTCGTCTCGAGTGACGGACACATTTGCCGTTTTTTTTTTTCACAGCGTGTTGCGCATTGTGAATTACAGTGTCGATAGGTATGGAAATCAATTTTTTTTGGGAGGTATTTATGCAGGTTGTTTGGCCATGATGCTTGGGCTAATGCGGCGCCGAAGAAACCGGTCGGATATATCTGGCGGGAGCCAATTGTCTTTTCTTTTTTTTTACAGAACAAGCAACAAGACATGACATGATTAAAGTCCTATTCATATAGCAGATGAGATTTTAAAAAAAAAACCTCAGAAGGCCATGGAATTAAAAGTCATGTCTGAGATGGATTCATAAAACTTGTCACATTTAGGCTGTTTTAGACCAACCAAAATTTTGTCGTTTAACCAAAAACACTGACAAATTGTACAATTTGTTTGTTATTTCGGATAATAGATGGCGCTAATTCAATCAAAATGGCAGAAATAAGGTTAATGGTGGATTTACTCAAGTTTAATCATCCGTTAAAAGTAAACGTTGCTATGGTTACATGTGTTGAAGGTATAGGAATGACTATTATTTAACCGATGAGAAGTTAGCAATAAAATTCCATCAATTTTAACAATAGTCACTTTAGACGCTTACATCTCATTAACCAGCATCTGCATAAACATTTTCTTTACAGAATATGAAAGCGCACGTCGAGATCTTTCGTTTCAAGTGAACCCTGAGTTTTAGCCGATTGATTTGAAGTAATTAGAAATTAGCGAGTTATCGCAACCATCACGTTAACTTACGGTAAACGTTAAGATCATGTGATCCAATGGAAAATGAATGGGGCCACGTAATTTTAACGTTTACCGTAAGTTAACGTGATGGTTGCGATAACTCGCTATTAATTAAAAGTGACGTTCACAGCAATAAAACAGTACTAACTTTAAACGCTCATATCTCATTAACCAGCATCTGCACAAACATTTTCTTTACAGAATATGAAAGTACACGTCAGATCATCAATTTCGTAATTTCTAATTGGAGAATTTTCTTAATCGAGTCAATTTTTCATATCACAGTTGACGTTTCAAGCAAGTTTATTCTTTTGTTGTCTGGTTGGCGATTTGTTTATCTCAGGCTCCGCCAAAGAAATGTCGATCTTCTTTCGTTTCTTTTAATTCTTTCAATAATACATAAAACCCGGTGATTTTTTAAATTTTTTATCGACTCTTGCCATGGAATTTGACGGCATGTCTTAGCTGTACTGTAACACAGCATCAAGTCACTTAAGCTAAGACATGCGTCCAGATTTCATGGCAAGAGTTGATAATTTTTTTAATCACTCGGTATAATTCTGTATACTTAAAGCTGCTGTATTTTTTTTTAAATTTAAATTTGTATGGAATCTTTAAAGCCATTAATTTTAGATATGGCACCGAAATTTCATTAAAGTCTAAGTGAAGTACAATTAATTTAAATAAATTCATCACTCACACGAAGCTCGCTAGATGGCGCTAGTGCTAGTTGTTAAACACTTCGCGGTTTTGAAAACACGGAAAAAAATTAATAATGGTCAGGTCTGATTTTAACTTTTATGATTACTACGCCGCCACACTAACGTAATAGATGTGCGCTGGATTTCACAAACGTCACTTAACTTTAACCATCGATTAAGAATAATCATTCCTATACCTTCAACATATGTAACCATGGCAACGTTTACTTTCAACGAATGATTAAATTTAAGTAACGTTCGTTAAGTCCGCCATTAACTATCCACCGCGTTAAATAAACAGTAGACGAAATTAGGCAAATTGTAACAAAAAAATTGTCGCGAAGCTCGACAAAATATGGCGTTAAATTTTGCCTTCACCTTACACCTGTGTACAGTGTTGCCAATTCACTCTAAGCCGATTACCCAATTCAAATTTTAAAAAACCCGCTCTTGCCCACATGGAGTAATGAAGTTACTCACTTATTTACTCGCACTCCCAAAACAGAAAATAAATGGTACAAAATTTATTTTATTTAAATACCTAATAACTTACACATTTGGACGTTGCACGACAGATTTTTTAGGTTAAAATCATATGTAGGACTGTGGGCGGCAATCGGCAACGGTGCTGCCAAGCGGCAAGCGTACATTTCGGTAGTTGTAAACAATTTCGGCAGATGTCTCTGAATTTCAGTAGATTTATTAAAATGGTTGTGAAATGATAAAATCGGGGTTGAGCTAATTTAAATCACTTTATTAAAATTATGTTTAAAACCACTGATTTTATTCAAGCGATTTTTATTTTTGAAAATCATGATTAAAAAATTCTTTTTTTAATTCTCATGAAATAAACAAAATTGGGTCCAAATTATTTATTTTAAGACGTTTAACAGTTATTGTGCAATTTTTGACGCAAAATAAAACAAAAGACGATCGATAGATAAATAAAAAAAATTTCTAAATTTAACAAAAATGACACAAAAATTAAAAAAATAGCAAGAAATTAAAATACCTCGTTAAATAAACAAAACTCTCTAAAATTAAGAATTGACAGTTGCGTAATTCTTGTAAAATAAAACAAAAGATGATCGACAAATTTATAAAATTAAAAAAAGATGACAAAAATAAAAAAATTCTCATGAAATAAACGAATCTGGGTTCAAATTATTTTAAGACGTTTGACAGTTATTGTGCAATTTTTGACGCAAAGTAAAACAAAAGACGATCGACAAATAAATAAAGAAAATGTATAAATTTAACAAAAATGACACAAAAATAAAAAAACAGCAAAAATTTTAAAAATCTCGTTAAATGAACAAAATTTTTTAAAATTAAGAATTGATAGTAATGCGTAATTCTTGTAAAATAAAACAAAAGACGATCGACAAATATAAAATTTAAAAAATAAAAACAAAAAAAATCTCATTAAATAAACAAAACTGGTTCGACTTTCTAAAATTCAGAATTAACAATTACAATAAAACAAAAGACGATCAACAAATTTATAAAATTTAAAAAAGAAAACGAAAATTAAAAAAATTCTCATGAAATAAACAAAACTGGATTCAAATTATTTTAAAACGTTTCACAGTTATTGTGCAATTCTTGTTGCAAAATAAAACAAAACACAATCGATAAATAAATAAAATTTATAATTTTAACAAAAATAACAAAAATAAAATCAAATAATAAAACATTTTAAAATCTCCTTAAATAAACAAAACTTTTTAAAATTAAGAATTGACAGTTGCGTAATTCTTGACGCGAAATAAAACAAAAGACGATCGACAAA
Source organism: Dorcus hopei (assembly GCA_033060865.1). Classification (NCBI taxonomy): domain Eukaryota; kingdom Metazoa; phylum Arthropoda; class Insecta; order Coleoptera; family Lucanidae; genus Dorcus; species Dorcus hopei. The sequence continues at coordinate 3,858,821 of CM065424.1, read as the reverse complement.
TTTATAAAACTAAAAAAAAATAACAAAAATAAAAAAAATCTCGTTAAATAAACAAAACTTGTTCGACTTTCTAAAAATCAAAATTGAAAAAATTTCATTAAATAAACAAAATTTTCTAAAATTAAAATTTGATAATTGTGTAGAGCTGGGCAGCACTGATCGGCAACGTGGATTTGGTTAGTTAGTTACTTTAGTTTTTGCCGGCTACCGGCTTTAGTGGTTTCTTTGTAGCCGATAGTAAAGCTGCAATATCACTAACAAAACGTCAGTCAAAAATTTAAAAATTAATCTGTTTTTTCTTCCTTCTTGAAAATACCCATTTTTACCCACGCATTTCTTTTACTCGCAAGGTTGCTTAAATTACCCGTAATTCGGGTAATTACCCGCACATTGGCAATCCTGCCTATGTATTTCGTTTCAATTTTATTTATGACCTTGACGCTCGTTTATATTTCGCCAAGAAACTGGTAGGATTTTGAATCAACAAGACGCATCAAAACACAAAGGTCGAATATTTATTTTATTGGCCGAGTACAAATTTATAGATGACTCAGGTGAAGACCGATAGATGTCGCTGGTAATACGTGTCAAATGGTTTTAAAAAATTATAAACTAATTCATGAGTTTAACTTATACAGTGGACGGCAGTAATTGAGAATCATAAAAAAAAATCACGCAATTTAAAAGAATTCGTACAAAATTCTAATGAATAGCAACAACTTGGGCTCAAGAGATGGCGCTGAATGTAATTTATTCCAATTCTCACTTTTCAAACTCTCATGGGATATTTATCCACCTGACATCTGACACATTTATATAGGGTGCTGATAAAGTCCCGCAACAAGTTCATAATTTGTTTATTTAATGTATTTTCGCAAAATCCTGAAACAGGCAAATTTTTAGTTTTAAAAAGACACCTTTTAGTGCAAAAATCTTTTCTCGATCGACATTTGTTTCTCCGCTGTGACGTCATCATTAATTTTTTTGAAAAGGCAACCCTAACTTTTCTATGCAGATTTTGATAGTCCTTCTCGTCAGCAAAATGGTGATATAAAAAATAGTACCTTACGCAACAACTTTTTCGAAAAAAAAAAAAAAATAGACATAGTCCACAGACATAACCATTGTCTGGAATTTTTTTGAAAAATTTACGTTTTGCTGCAATGACAATCACAACAATGGGTTCCTGGAGAACAGCTTCAATATTTTTGTTAATTTTTACTTGTTTTTGTTTTCAATTTGAAGATAATAATCATTAAAATAAAATAACATAGTATTTTTTTCGAAAAATTTGTTGCGGAAAGTACTAACTTTTTTACATTACTGTTTTGCTGACAAGAAGGTCTATCAGAATCTGCATAAAAAATTAGGGTTGCCATTTAAAAAAAATTAATGATGACGTCACAGCAGAAAAACAAATGCCGATCGAGAAAATATTTTTGCGCTAAAAGGTATCTTTTTAAAATTAAAAATTTACCTGTTTCAGGATTTTGCAAAAAAAACATTAAATAAACAAATTATGAGCTTGTTGCGAGACTTTATCACCACCGTGTACGTACCCAGATATACTTTATTAAAGTTGAAAACAAAAACGAAAAGCGAATTGTAACAATAAATTTAAACAAATTTATCTGTGACGCAGATCAAGTCCGATAGACGGCGCCGGTAATAATTCCAAAAAAATATACTACTGATAATAGTAACAGTCGGGCGAATTTACAAGACTTATTAAATTAATGCACAGATAACACACTGTGGTAACACGATTTTTGTTCCCGGGTTTAAACTGTTATTTTCTTATTACTTAAGTCTCAAAACAATAGAAAATAATTTTTGTTCAACTCAAACTTTGCTTTTGTGTTCAGGACATTGAAACTTTGATAAATAGCAAGAATACGTTGGAATTTGTTACATTTTATTTAGTTGAAGAGAGACAAACAACATTTGAATCAAAATTAACATGCAGGGTGTTAAAAAAAAGTGTCACAAACCTTGAAGGGGGGTAGTATGGTCAAAAATATGCAGAAAAGTCTTAATGAACATTGACAGTTTCGGAGATACAAAATATTTCGTATTTATGCAATTTTTCAAACTAGCAATATTTATGAACAAACAACAATTGTAAAATGTCAAATGAGATGTTCAAAGTGCGCCAGAGATGTCGTGGCTGCTGTGAAATTGAGGGAGGGCACTTTGACTATCTCATTTGACTTTTGCAATTGTTAGAAATACTGTTAGTTTGTTTATACATAAATTTTAAAAAATTGTGTAAATTGTTTTGTATTTCTGAAACCATCAATTCGCATACTCATGTTCATGTTAAAACTTTTCTGCATATTTTGCCCTCCTCAAGATTTGTGACACTTTTTTTAACACCCTGTGTGCAGGCAATTCTAAAAAGAATGTTAACAACATTATAAAAATTTCTAGAACGCTACTTAATAATTAAAAATCCGTCTCATTACGGATAAATGATGAATCTAAAAATACAGTTTTCCCGATCATAAAAGCAAACTTTAAGGGGAAAAAAAAGCATTTTCTATTGGTTTTAGATATAATGAACTAGTAAATAATATTTATATATAATATGTAATAGAACTAGACAGATGGCTGATCAATGTTCTAAATTTGACGCCCCAATTTTGGAGACAAACTCAGTTTAGTTTGGAGACAAGTAAGTGGTGAGTGGTGGCGCTACTATTATAATAGCAGAGTGGAAAACAGACACCTGTAAATATAAGTAGCATCTAAACGAATTTTATAACTAAGAGGTGTGATGCAAAGTTTAAAAAGGGAATTAACAGCGTACTACAACCGTACGTCACATTATCATGTCCTGGCTCCCACTTTAAACTTATTTTTCCGTTACTTAAAAGCGACATCTGGCGGTAAATGGGCCAACTGAGCTTCGGAATTAGCAAATGGTTCAGTTTTCGAATTTGTGCATACAAGTCACATCTATTGAGTATTTTTAACAAACTATTTTCAGAACGTCCATCCGTTCCTATCTCGTTGGCTATCCGGAGAGATCTATCATCTGTGATTAATGACCACGGGAATCAATAGATGGCGACACTGTATTGTTTTTGCTAAAGTCCCTAAATAGGTAAAGTACAGCAATTACCGCCATTTTGAGTCAAAATAAGCGCGCCAAATTTGAAATCACATTACCTATTATGTTCAATTTTAAATTTGACTCAAAATGGCGGTAATTGCGGTACTGTACCTATCTAGGGACTTTCGTTTTTGCGAATTTGCAGGTACATTAATGTGAATTATTTTGAAATTCATCCAGAATGAAATTGAGATGAGAAAGCGATATTTGTGGATTTTTTTAACGAGAAAAGAAAATCTAATTTGTCGTACGGTCTTCATTATCTTACTATTACATTCAGAATGCAGTAGATGCCGTTCTTCGCGTTATTTAAGGATATTATGTACTGACGAATAATTCATATGTTAATCATATCTCTTTTGAACTGCCCACGATTGTTGGCATGCTGTTGTGAAAAAGAGCAACCTGGTTTCAGCCCAAAAGCTCAAGAAGTCCCAATGGATAACGGCTGTACGAGACGCTACACGACAGTTTAGAGTAAACTAGTTAATTTTTCTTTTTTTCAAACGTAATTTACTTAGATTATTATTAGTTTTTAGTGATTTTTGAGTACAAATGCTTCCAATACTTTTGAAAAGGCACCGTTACGTCAGAATCGGCGATGATTCAATCTTAGCCTGGTCACGCCATCTACCCTCTCGATTATTTCAGTGAGTTTCGAGTCGAACGCTGGATGGTTCCAGACGACTACTAGAAAATTCGAGAAGGAAAGGATCTCTACTATAAAGGCCCAACCTAGCGTGCTATTTAAATCCGTTATTATTGCGAAAGCGACGAGAGTGAATACTCGTATAGCGATTAGTAAACGTAGAAAGTTATAGAAGCGTTTTTTCTTAGACAAGTGTTGCAGCTCGTAATCTTGTGTTTTTATTGTGATAAACGACTTTTGACAGTACCCCAAATTCGTAACAGCACAAGTGCAAATATATTAAACCGATTTTCTTTAAAAAAAAGAATGAGTTTCTTTACTTGTGTAAAAAAATAACTATTTTTGAGCACACTTGTGTTTTAATTACTTTTCAAAGGCTGAAAACAAATGCAAATAACTCGAACCGATAACTTTAATTGCGTAAATAAACAGCTTCTTGTATTAAGTGTTTCGAAATGTAAATCGACCTTGCATCCTAATGCGTTATTTGAGTTTTTTGGAGCAAATTGCAAAACGCAAGAAAAAAGAATGGAAGGTTCTTAGTTGTGGAAAGAAATGATCATTAAAAGCGTAGCATCTGCAAGTGTAAATCGGCCCTTTAGGATTTATGTATGTACATATCTCTCGGAGCAAAAATGTGGTTTTTCCGATTAAATGAAACGATAAAGTCCTCTTCAAAACAAGTCCGAAAACCCCAGGAAAATTCGTTGTTTATGCAATCCACGTTTAATCCTGACCAAATTACATAACGTGGTCAACACCGTGCATTATTCATCCGCTCATATCACGTTTATATTTAGTATTTGCCGGTGTCTGTTTACAAATGTATTACAATTTCGCTACGTCATTAACACGGCACCGGCTAATTCCAAAAGCAAAATTCGTAGGACGAGCGTGGGCTTCAACCTCATCCACATACATACATATACACACATAGGTTTTAAAAACACGCGCACGTCATTCGCGTGGCAAAATCCTCGAGTACGTGTTTTGTTTTTTGAAGTTGAAGTCAAATGGCTCTGAATAATCGCGAGAAGGCCTTTGTTGCTTTTGGAATTTACGGCCGCCGTTTAAAATTGGGCGGGGTGACGAAAATACCTGAGCCTACCGTACATGAGATGTTTGTTAATTAGCACACGCTCGTTAATTACCGGAAAAAATGGATTGTGAAGTTGATTCTGGATGTAAAAGATCACGGAAATGAATCAAAAGAAAATTTGGGAGTGGTGGAGCTTCAAACAGGAACACCGATGTATGTAATTATTTCTGACGGAAATGAACCAAAAGAAAATTGATCAAAATTTGAGAGCGGTGGAGCCCTCAAACAAGACGCCGATAAATTTTTGATTTTTACGAAGTTTTGCGCTGCTTATAATTTAATTTTTATCTCCTACTTTCAAATTATTTTTCTTGCTTCATTACCTCCGAGTTATTTCCGTTCCAATGTGTAAATAAGTCGGTTCTTTTTAGGTTCCCCAGGTTCGCGTTCGTTGCCTAACAGGGACAAGGTAAAAAGATGCATTTCAATCAATTTTTGTTTATACTTAGAATAAAAGGAACGGTTTTTAATAACTCACGTACTTCTGAATTTCTTCGAAGATATTTACGTTCACTTCTTAGCGTTTGGAGTTGAACGTTTCGTACGAATCGAAAACCGTAGGTACGTTTTCCATAAACATTTTGTTTCAGGGGCCTAATTCTTGAAATCACTCGACATCATGTCGTATACGATATGACGTCAAAGTGACGTGATTCTCGAACGATTTGTACAGTTTTGTATCAGAGTCTACGTCATTTTGACGTCATGTCGCATACGACATTTGTCGAGTGATTTCAAGAATTGGGCCCCAGTCCAATCTACATTACTTTATATTGTAGTATGTGTTACGTAAAATTAATTATTTTCTTCATTCCCATCTATGCAATAGTAACTAGAAGCAAATTAAATCGGAATGCGGAAATTTACCGAAGGGTTTGCATCTTATACCAGCGTTCAATTCACCGCAACGGACGAGTTTCCTTGACACCCGCTTTTCCCCCCCGGAGAACAAAACTTAATTACGAGTCAGTCAGCTTAAAAATATTTAATTTCAAGCGATTACAGATAAATACGTATAACTAATTACAGTCTACTTCCTGCTGTTATGTGGGTATACTTTCTTTCACGAGCCGAGGCCTCCTGCACTTTCAAATAACTTATATTCTGCTGACTTTTTGCGTGGCATTTCCAGCACAGTTCGGCGCGGAGTTGCCGACCTTTTCCTTCCAATAATAATTACCAAGTAGGTAAAGTTCTATGCGGCGCAATAAATTAGCAAAATCGCGTCTGCATGATAAAAGTCGTGATATCGTGTCGGAGGTACGCGATTATATTATTGTGAACCGGTAGCGGAACGTAACTTAGCATGACGGAACGCATTTAGCTTTGTCAAAATAAATAAGAAAGTTTTCTCTGCATGGTGTGGACGATTTAAATAAATGCCGACGTAAAACGATGAGATCAGCTTGTTCTTGAAGAATGAGAAGTAAAGGAAGTCTAAATCACGCTAGGAATTTCATGAAATTAATACAAAACGACGTCTTGTTTCGTCTTTGCAATTTTTGTATAACTTACAATAATGTACAACGTATAGTCGTGGGTAGCTTAAAGAGAACGAAAACTGTTTAGTTTTCTGGGCAACTCGTCCTTAATCATTCATCCTTCCTTCGTCCTGATAATATGACGAAACCATCTAATCGTTTGTGTTCTCCTCTTAACTATTAGGCATATCCATGATTTTGCTTCCCTGTAAACATTCTCTTCCATGTTTCTCTCTCCTACACACGTCGACATGTCTCTCCAGATTCTATTAATTACTTAAAACATAGGATGCGAAGTATGTAATGGGAACACAAGCAAATTAATCACAATCACCTTTACAACGAAAAGTTGTGACATCACTATTCGTACCTATTCAGTACAAATAAAGCATGGGATGGTTTTCCGACATCTTTACTTAAACGGGATACTTTGACACACATGCAAAGTTGCGAAAAGTACACATTTACTTAATGATACAAGCCTGAAACTAATCAGGCACATTCCGTCGGTGTTTCACATACAATCTGTCAAAAGAAAACACGCATTCCGCTATTTAATTTCATTTAATTTTAATTTAACGGTAGCCACGGCACAGTTATACCTAAGGTTAATCGAAACGGCTCCGAAGATTTTACTTCTGGGTCCTCCGCAACGCAGATGTCGACGATGAGGTATTCTATATACCGTGTCGAAAATCAACGGATGTAAGAATTTACGTGGGATATCCTATACCGTTGAATATGTATTCGCTCGCCCGTTTAATTTATGCAAACTTATGTATGTGGTGCCTGTCACTTGCCTGGGTGTCAGTCAACACATGGAAAATACTATCGAAGAGGTTTTTTCCTTAAAAAAATCGTAAATGACGCAATAGTATAACAATGAATACGATCTTTTTAGATTCTTGCTTGAAAATTTTCGGATTTTTAGTTCAGAAAGCAGTATTTACTTTCAAGACCCTCCCCACGCGCAGACATGTTTGTATACGTGCTCGAAGAACCACGAGCAAGTCTGTGTTTCTGCTTGTAGACTTTTGTTTGTCATTGTGTCACAAGTAAAGCCACGTGTGTATAACAGGCTTTACGTAAAAAAAATTACTTACAAAGTGCTAACTATGCAAGCAATAAAACATGAGACTTATACAAAAAAATATAATAAAATAAAGTTAAGAGTTCCTGGCGCTAACCTTTCCGCAAAAAAATATAGATAAAGAGATGATCGAAGATTGTGAGGCGGATTTTTCGAAAATCTCAAAACTGATAGGAAACCAAAAAAGAAAGACATAATAATTCCAAAATTAATTGGACTTAATGTGAACAGTTGATTCGATTATAAGAAATTGAACAAAGCTCTCCAATTAAAAAAAGGACAAATACGAAGAAAAAACAAAAGAAGATCGACGATTTGGGCGGATTTTTCGAAAATCTTAAGACCTATAAGAAAACAAAAGAAGAAACTATGTTGATTTGACAAAAAAAAACTAATTATGTCAAAAGAAACATTGCGGTGTTAATGGACAAAACTTATTTCTTCGAAAATTTCTTTAATATAAGAAAAATTTTAAAAATAAATTAAACTATAGTGTATTAAGTGTACTTTAGAAGATTTGTTTAAGGAATTCTTTCATTCAAGTTTGTCTTTTTCAAATCTCTTAATTTTAAGTAAATATTTTTAGAAACAATCAAATTGAAATTAACTCTTTATTATAAATAAATTATTTAGATTTTTTTAAGGTGTAAAAATGTAGGAATTAAGTTTAGAATTGTAAATATGTATTAGGATAATTTAAATAATTCAACGTGTCAAGGAAACTGTAGGTTATAGAAAGAAGTTCGGAGAATAAATTAGTGAGGGCGCTGTGTTAGTTATCGCGTGAACTTATTGGCAGTCACGCTTATAAAACCGCCGCCGCGCGTAGTTCGAGTAAACCTTTGCTGGATCAACATATGGAAGACAAGTGAGTAAAACTTTAGTGGGAAGGTTTTGTGAAAAACCCGACCTAATAATATAAATTTCTAAAAATTTAGTTGCACTCATGGCCGCCTTGTATAGGATGACTTATTATGTAGCGAACTAATGCTTTTTTTATGAATTGTTTCCATGGTAGTTATTCGTTTAATAACTATTAGCCAGTTTATTAAGAAATGGATATCTTCGCCCATAATAAAATTAAATGAATATTCCTATTATGTTCTGTCATAAAGAAAAGGAAATTGTGCAGCGCCATCTATGTATAAATTTTGTCGAATTATTCTGTCATTAAGAAATTATTTGTTTTGCTTCTTGAGTTTTTTATGCAATTTTAATTCGGTATTAAATTTTTATGCCACTTTAATCAGACATGCTGAAATTCTGCGACGCCATCTAGGTACATTCTGATCGAGTTTAATTCCTCTCAGGCGCGAAATTTGAAATTAATTTTTCCTATTTACTTCATCCACATTTCAACATGAGAATCGCCGCTCATTTTTGTTTGTGTATTGTAGTCTTTCGTTACTTCTATTAGAATTATGTAATTTTCTAAATCATGATTAAAATTGAAAAAAAAAGGAACGAAATTATGTGGCGCCATCTATGTACGTTTTAACGACTTATATTTTTAAGGTACGGTATTTTAAATTGTACATAAAAAGAAGACTCATGTCTTTTATTTTTCTTGACAGCGGTATAACAAATTTCGATTGTCATAAAAAAAATTATTTTCAGAAAATTAAAAATTCCATAAACAAAATAAAAAAGTTAAAGTTCAAGGTCGAAGTATATTTCAAGGTCAATCCAACCTAACTCTACTCTACCCAAGCAAACATTTTGAAAAGCTAAATCGCGAGGCGATTTCATTTGAGTGATCACACGACGTGTTTCGATGTTTGACCTTGAGTTAGATGGAACTTTTGCGTTTTAAAGTTCCGTCCAACTCAAGGTCAAACATCGAAATACGTCGTGTGATCACTCAAACGAAATCGCCTCGCGAGTAGAGCGACCAAAAAACACACATTGATCAAATTTCTAACTGCCGCGAACCCCCCAGCGAGGAGCGGCCCTTCGAATTCTTAACAAACGCTTCCAACACTTCACGAATTTAACGTTTTCTCTGTTGGAGCGGCCTCCAGTTTGTTATTAAACAAAAGCAAGCCAAAATTGCATCGCGCCCGCGTCACCTAAATTTTGTTTGATTCTTTTTTGGGACTAAATTTGAAAATAACTTCGGATTTCCTTAATTTATATTTCAGCCCTCGTCATATTTTTGTGCTAATCCAATTAAAGGTTTCTTTGTTTATTGTCTGCATGTTGTCTTCTTCTAGTAGAATTAATATTCTAAATTACATGCGATCGATACGTGCGATCACTCAAATGAAATCGCCTCGCGAGTAGAGTACAATAAAACACGCTGATCAAATTTCTAACTGCCGCGAGCCCCAGAGCGAGGAGCGGCCCTTCGAATTCTTAACAAACGCTTCCAACACTTCACGAATTCAACGTTTTTTCTGTTGGAGAGGCTTCCAGTTTGCTGTTAGACAAAAGCAAGCCGAAATTCCATCGCGCCCGCGTTACCTCTAATAAATTTTGTTTGATCCTTTTCTGGCGCGAAATTTGAAAATAACTTCGAATTTCCTTCACTTATATTTCGTCCCTCGTCATATAAGAACCGTTCATCATTTTTGTGTTAATCCAATTAAAGGTTTCGTTGTCTATTGTCTGCATGTTGTCTTCTTCTAGTAGAATTAATATTCTAAATTATATGCGATCGATACGTCGATACGTGCGATCACTCAAATGAAATCGCCTCGCGAGTAGAGGACAAAAAAACACATTGATCAAATTTCTAACTGCCGCGAGCCCCACAGCGAGGAGCGGCCCTTCGAATTCTTAACAAACGCTTCCAAAACTTAATGTTTTATATTTCATTCCTCGTCATACAAGAACCGTTCATCATTCTTGTGTTTATTCAATTCAAGATTTCGTTGTCTATTGTCTGCATGTTGTCTTCTTCTAGTAGAATTAATATTTTAATTGCAGTAAAAGGATGAAATTTCCTTCATTTATATTTCATCCCTCGTCATATAAGAATCGTTCATCATTTCTGTGTTAATCCAATGAAAGGTTTCGTTGTCTATTGCCTGCATGTCGTCTTCTTCTGGTAGAATTAATATTCTAAATTACATGCGATCGTATACGTGCGATTACTGAAATGAAATCGCCTCGCGAGTAGAGTACAAAGATCAAATTTCTAACTGCCGCGAGCCCCCAGCGAGGAGCGGTCCTTCGAATTCTTAACAAACGCGTCCAAAACTTCACGAATTTAACGTTTTTTATTTCATTCCTCGTCATATAAGAGTCATTCATCATTTCTGTGTTTATCCAATTCAAGATTTCGCTGTCTATTGTCTGCATGTTGTCTTCTTCTAGTAGAATTAGTATTCTAAATTACAGTAAAAGGATGAAATTGTGAGGCGCCATCTGTGTACGTAAATTTTAATGTATTATATTTTTAGGCGCGATATTGAAGTATCTAAAAAAGACGTTCACTTTTTTTATAGTTTTTTAATCTTAACTGCTAAACTAAATTCAAATACATATCAATTTTAAGTTCTGTCATTTAAAGCTTTTATATGTATGATTTAAATTACATATACTATTTTGATTTTGTAATAAAAAAAGCCAACATTGTTAAAAAAATTGTATTGCACCGGCGCCATCTATGTACGTTTCGTTGAACTACAATTCTAGGCGCGAAATTTGAAATTACCTATCAGTTTTTATTTAACTTATGTTTTAATCGTCGTTCTTCTGCACTTCGTTTTGTTTATTTCCAATTTCTTTTGTATAATATTTCATAAAGTTTTAATTAAACAATTAAACTTTTATATTACTTTGATTCGGTGTTAATTTTGAGAAAAACCAGCCAAAATTGTATCGGACTGGCGCGGCGCCATCTATGTAAATTTTGTCGAACCACAGATCTTCATAAGCGCGAAATTTAAAATTAACTTTTCGCCCTTACTTCACCGATACTTCAATTGTTCTCTTCCTGATGAGAATCATCGATCTTCTTTCGTATTCTGTTATTTGTACTAATTACGTATTTGGTTCTTGTTTGTCTATGACTCGCCCCACGCGTACACATGTTTGTGTACATGTTCGAAGAATATAAAAAAATGTTCCTTTATGAAATTAATTGACGAGCAAGTCTGTGGCGTTCCACGGCTTTGTATCATCACCCTTTTCGTTTAAAGAAAGACCACGTGTGTGCAAATAGCAAAAAATGACTTACAAAGTTGCTGAATGCGAACAAGAAAAGGCAAGCAATAAAACCTGTTTCTCTGCAATTAACCCGACCGGTTGCACTCTTCAGGAAACCAAATCGAACGAATCTACCATGTAACCAACGACCAAACGACCAGCGGATCGTAAATTTTCAGCGTTTATTTCTAAAAAATGAACGGTAGCGCTTTAGTGAGAGTGATTTTGACGTCATCGGCGTAAAATAATTAATTGCGGTTTAAAGGTTGACATTATCGTAAGCGAGCAACAATCTCTCCCTGACATATTATTAATAGAACCTAACACTCCGCGCATAAGAAAAAAACAAGACAAATGCACAATCACGCAATCATTTATGCAAGCGGTGCCGGCGCGTTGTCTTAAGCTATAAATAAACAAATAGGAACTTTAAATCAAAGGCATGGGCACGGAGTTACCAAGGTGAGAGAATTTTCGGTCAAGGCCGCCGGAGAACACGAAAACAATTTCGCAATTTGAATTTTATTGTACGCGTTAGGTTTGTTATTATAAAAATAATAATCAGATTAATTTGCCCCCGCAACAACTACTCTGCAGAGATAAAAGTAATTGACAGTTAAATACAAGAATCGTTTATTGTAATGCCAAGGTCCATCTTTCCTGGGTACCGCGTACGTAAAAGGATTCTTCACGTGGTTCTTTGTTATTTACTTACGCAATGCATGTTCGTGTACATGTCTTCGTAATTATCGGTACTGAAAAAGCCTGTTACGGAAAGTATTTGACCCTCAAGTTTAAATGGGGTATTGTGGAATAAACTATTAGCAATTTATTGTTGGCTCAATTGTTAGTTATCGCTTAATCGGGGGGGTAATTAAGTGAACTTTGTACAAAACGTATTGTTCTGCAAGTTCACTATTAAACTAGTTAGAAAGTCGCCGTTTAAAGGTAGGGCTTGGCAATGGATAGAAACTAGTTTCGATTTAAAAAAAATCGAACTCGTCTTGAAAAGACCTTTCATTTGATGTATTACACGATGTGTGTAAATATTCTTCCCCCATATGATGGACGTTTTTGTTTCGAGAAACTGAAAGGATCTGACTCTAGACTACACTTTTGACAGATACGACTGAAGTTGCAGCTACATACATTCTTCCGCAACGTTAACTAAGCTGCAACTTCATGTCAATCAATCATTTTTGTTCTCGCTGTATTAAAAACAATATGTTTATAATTATTTATTATTTCAACAATGCAAGCACGCAGCAAACAACAATAAATATTTACCGAATTTCTAATTGCCTTCTTTCCCTCAATTTCACTTACACTGTAGGATTTCTCACACGTAGAAAACTCAACTCAATTAAATCACAAATTGATTTAACTTCATTAATTATTTATTTATTTGACGGCAACGTTTCTAGAAGCGCGACGGTTACCGCTTTTAATCAAACAAATTAAAATTTATTTCAGTTTGAACAAGCGCGGGTTTTATCGTCGCAACTTGCGGTAGTCATTCAAGTGTAAATAATAAAATCATTAAAACGTTAGTTAGTGAAATATTTATTAAAAGCAGACATAAAATAATACCAATTACATTCCAAGTATCATCCACATTGATCGAAGTGTTCTCATACAAGTAACAAAATTATTTTTTTTTAAGAACTTTGAAACGCAAAGAAATGGTAGAGTGTGCATTCGAAGTTCACGTTAATGTAAATACGCGCGCGTGTGTGTGTATAATAATAAAGTTGGAAGGCGTCCAATCATTAACTACAAATCAAGTTATTTCTGTCACACCCTGTATTATGAAGCTGAGTATTTCAATAAAAAAAAATTCTCACCTGTAAGCACTAAATTTTATTCTTCCTTTCAATTTTAAAATAATTGCAGAAAATTAAGCGAAAGTCGAAACTACCATAATTAAAAGCAGTGTTGCCACAACACTGTTAAACAGTGTCCTAACATTCGAGCAAGAAAAGCACTAGATTTTTGACAAAAAGTACCTAACTGTTAAATGAATCAACTGCACATTGATTTTTTGTTTTTATTATGAAACAAATGCGAGAACAAAAACATAAAATCGTTTATCATTTTTGTGGTAATCCAATTAAAGGTTTCGTTGTCTATTGTCTGCATATTGTCTTCTTCTAGTAGAATTAATATTCTAAATTATATACGATCGATACGCGCGACCACTCAAATGAAATCGCTTCGCGAGTAGAGGACAAAAACACAGATTTCTAACTGCCGCGAGCCCCGCAGGGAGGAGCGGCCCTTCGAATTCTCAACAAACGCTTCCAAAACTTCACGAATTTAACGTTTTATATTTCATTCCTCGTCATATAAGAATCGTTCATCATTTTTATGTTTATCCAATTCAAGATTTCGCCGTCTATTGTCTGCATGTTGTCTTCTTCTAGTAGAATTAATATTTTAATTACAGTAAAAGGATGAAATTTCCTTCATTTATATTTCATCGCTTATCATATAAGAATCGTTCATCATTTTTATGTTAATTCAATTAAAGGTTTCGTTATCTATTGTCTGCATGTTGTCTTCTTCTAGTAGAATTAATATTCTAAATTACATGCGATCGATACGTGCGATCACTCAAATGAAATCGCCTCGCTAGTAGAGGACAAAAAACACAGTGATCAAATTTCCAACTGCCGCGAGCCCCCAGCAAGGAGCGGCCCTTCGAATTCATAACAAACGCTTGCAAAACTTCACGAATTCTCATTTGTAAGCACTAACACTATTCTTTCTTTTAATTTTAAAATAATTGCAGAAAATTAAACGAGAGTCGAAACTACCATAATTAAAAGCAGTGTTGCCACAACACTGTTAAACAGTGTACTAACGTTCGAGCAAGAAAAGTACTAGATTTTTGACAAAAAGTACCCTAACTGTTAAATGAATCAACTGCACATTGATTTTTTGTTTTTATTTATTATGAAACAAATGCGAGAACAAAAACATAAAACTTCTTAAACATCTAAAAACAAAAGTACCATTCATGTCAGTCGAGTAAAACAATCAAAGAAAGTAATATTTTCTATATTTTTTTTTTGAGTTCCTAATTATGTAACGAAGCTTCATTAGTAGTGACATTGACACTGATATTAGTAGCGACACTAATCACTAACCTGAGGCGGAAGTGCACTATTCAATTTGGTTGAATCAACCAAATTGTGACTCGTGTATTTCCGCCTCTAGGTCTCGGAAAGAAATGTGAAAATAGAAGGAAAGCGAAATATACCTCCTAAAATGTGAACTGGCAAAACTGTCACTTAGGCCCAGTTGTGAAAGGTTTAGATTGCTTTCGATTGTGGGTGAGAGCAACAGGCAATCCAAAATTTCTACCTATGACTTAACGTTAAGTGTATAGTGCGCGATTTAGTGTCCGCTTAAAAGATTTTGTGATACATTTATTGGCTATTGTAAATAAATTTTGAAACAAGCATTATCTACCTATATTTATATGATATATCCTGTCCCCAATAACAGATGGCGCGAGAAACACTGTCTCTATACAGTGACTTTCATAAAGTTCGTAACAAATGGGAAAAAATTTTATTATTGTTTTTTGTGAAAAAATTTTAGTACAGTTAGTTCGTGCACCAATCAAAATGAAAGACAATACAATGCCATCCAACTACTCGTTTAAAATGTGGCTGAAAACTTGAAAAATAGAAAGTCTCGAAAATGAAAAATTGCGATAATTGAAAAGTTATCAATCTTTTTGTTCTAGAATCGATGTACTCAGATAAAATTAAGTGTAATGAACAACCTACAGTGTCTAAATACAATAATTTGCTAGAATTATGACCAGAAATCCATTTTCTTGGAATTTTATTTTATGTGATCTTAAAATTAAAATGCTGTTTTGAATCCTTCAAAAACAAATATAATCTCGTTCCTTGATCTGTGTATACTAAGATAAATATCACTAATCTGAAAATATTACTTTAGATAGGACGCTTTTTACGAAAAATTGAAATTTCGCTTTAAAAAACACGTTTTTGTTACATTGCGTTTTTAACAAATAAAAATAAATTGTTTTAATTTATTTTTTGCATAATAGAAAGCTAAGATTTAAATATGCTCTTTTTATAGAAAAAATTTTCTTTACAGCATATTAAATGCATACTTCTGGCCTTCAGAAAAGTATTGTACATTTTAAGCGAAAATTCGTAAAATAGTGTTAGCCATGACGTTGAACTTAACGTCAACAAGCGAAAACATCAGTTGGTTCGTTGATATTTCTTGTTCATAGCAAAGTTAATCTTAATACATATTCCGTTAAAGACAAAGTTGACTCAACAAGAAATATCAACGAACCAACTGATGTTTTCGCTTGACGTTAATTTCACGGCTAATATTATTTTACGGATTATCGCTGAAAATTCACAATATTTTTCAAAATACTAGAAGTATGTATTTAATATGCTGTAAATGACATTTTTTGTACAAAAGAGCATACTTACATCTTGCCTTTCTATTACGCAAAAAAGAAACGGAAACAATTTATTCTTATTTGTTAAAAACGCAATGTAACAAAGACGTGTTTTTAATAGCGAAATTTCTATTTTTTGTAAAAGACGTCCGATTTGAAGTAATACTTTCATATTAGTGGTATTTATCTCAGTTAACACAGATCAAAGAAAGAGATGATATCTGTTTTTGAAGGATTTAAAAGAGTATTTTAATTTTAAAACCACATAAAATGAAATTCTAAAAAAAATGATTTTTGGTCAAAATTTTAGTAAAATATTGTATTTAAACGCTGTAGGTTGTTAATTATACTTAATTTTATCTGAGTGCATCGATTCTAGTAGGAAAAGATTAATAACTTTTGAATTATGGCAATTTTTCATTTTCGCGAATTTCCATTTTTCAAAATTTTAGCCATATTTTAAATGACTGGTTAGATGGAATTATGTGGTTTTTTATTTTGATTGATGCACGAACCAACTGTAGTAAAAATTTTTGCCAAAAGTCAATAATAAAGAAGTTTCCCATTTGTTACGAACTTTATGAAAGTCACTGTAGAATGCAATGGAACATCGCATTCTATAAGTATTTCTTTCTAGGCGTTAAACCAAAGCTTAAATAACATGGTTGTAATGGACGTTGCTATGGGTTTAGGCTTCGCTTAAAGTTAAATTCGAATTGTATGTACCATCGTGATCATAAAAATCGACTACATGCGAAGTGAAATCGACACTTCCATTTTCAAAAAATTCAGTTGTGTAACATTAGGTTCGACACCATTTGTCATGTATTTGTCAACCTATAAAATCTCATCCATCTCATTCAATTCCAAAGAAATAAATATTCTCTATGATTACTAATACTAACAGCAAATTCAGTTGGTACAACTGGGCCTTAGTTAACTCTGTTGCAGAATGTAGTGTTATGTAGGTATCCTACATAGAAGAATCAAGATGGCAAGAAACAATAAGCAGAGTTGTCATAAACAATTTTTTGAACATTCTCAATTAATTTTGTATTCATTTTGGTATCACAAAAATAATAATGAACTCAATGAAACATGGTGTCAGGTATGACTACAAGTAAAAGGTAACAACTATGTGGTAGCGACAGAATTAAACAAAAATGTAGTAGTAGGAAAAGATGGTTTAAATATATTCATGCAATTAGGCGTAGCAGAAGAAGACAAAACGAGAGCTAGATGAAGCTATTATGCCAGAGCTTCAGGCTCCACGTAGAGTGCGAGTTGCTTTGAAGACAGATTTAAAGAAGCATATAGAAAAATCATTAGGAAGAGACTGTATCATCAAGAAAGTTACAGAACCCACGAAATAGGTGAGTAATATGACTTTTGTGAAAAGAAATAATAAAATACGAATATGTTTAGAGCGTTTAGACCCTAAACCTCTTAATAGAGCTCTGCAGAGATCACACTATCAAATTCCATCAGTGGAGGAGATATTACCAGACTTAGGAGAAGCAAAAATATTTACGCTGGATTTCACAAACGTCATTTAAGTTTAATCATCGATTAAGAATAATCATTCCTATACCTTGAACACATGTAACCATGGCAACGTTTACTTTTAACGGATGATTAAATTTAAGTAGCGTTTGTGAAACCCGCCCATTAGTGTTTTGGACAGCAAAAATGGATTTTGGCAGATGGAATTGGAAGAAAAAAGTAGCTTCTAAACTACGTTTTGGACTCTTTTGGCAGATATCGATAGCTAAGAACTCCTTTTGGGATATCGACAGCACCAGAAGAGCTTCAACGAAGGCAACATGAATGATTAGAAGACTTACCAGGTGTTCATGTGATTGCAGATGACATACTAGTATATGGTAAAGGTGAAACAGTAGAAGAAGCAAGTAGAAATCATGACGGAAACATTAGAAACTTATTTAAAAGAGTAAGAGAGAAGAATATGAAATTGAACAGGGACAAATTTAGATACAGACTTGAGACAGTACCGTATATGGGTCATTTATTAACATCCCAAGGAGTGAAGGCAGATCCTAAGAAAGTAGCAGCAATTCTAGAGGCTCCTTCCTAGACCAACAAGGAAGAAGGAACTTCAAAGTTTGTTAGGTTTCATTAAATATATGGGAAAATTTTTGCTAGATCTAGCAACAGTACTTAAGTGCTCGGTTAAGAAAACTGACTCGTAGAGATGAAGACTGGAAGTGGGAAAAATGCGAAGAAAAGGCATGGAAAACATTAAACCAATTAGTAGGTGCAGCAACAACGTTAAAATATTATGACACACATAAGGAAACAACTATACAGTGTGATGCTAGCAGCTATGGGCTAGGTGCAGCTCTCATGCAAGAAGGTAAACCTGTTACGTATGCTTCAAAGGCGCTTAATAAAACAGAACAACAATATGCACAAATCGAAGAAGAATGTCTTGCAGTCTTATTTGGTAAGCCGGTAATAAATTAGGTGACTACCAACCACTTGAAACTATCTTTAAGAAAACTATTTTATCAGCACCATACAGACTACAACGAATGATGTTACGACTGCAAAGATTTAATTTACAAGTCATCTACATATAAGAGAGGCTCAAGCATGCACAGAGCAGATTATTAATCAAGAGCGTCGTTAGAATCAAATATTATGAAGGAAAAAAATGAAGATTATATTTTTCTTCTTCAACAAGAAAATAAAATTTGTTAATCAATAGAGAAACTGAATATATTTATGTTAAAAAGAATAATGCAACATACAAAAGACGATAAAGATTTGCAGTTATCAAAATCTGTCATCGTAAATAGTTGGCCCGATGCAATAAACGACGTTCCGATAAATGTAAGACCTTACTGGCGTTTTCGGGAGGAAATGTCAACTCAAGATGGGATTATATATAAAGGTGGAAGAATAGTAATACCACAATCCACGATAAAGGAGATGTTAGAAAGAATTCATGCAATTCATTCAGGAAGAAATTCAAGTATATGAAAAGCTCGTGAAGTTTTATATTGGCCAGGAATGGCAGAGGATATAATAAAAAATGTGAGTAATTGCAGAAAATGTCAAAAATTTGAAATCGCACAAACAAGAGCCCATAATGTACAGTGAGGTTCCACAATTACCTTGGAATATTGTAGCCATGGATGTACTCATGGTACATGATAAGAATTATTTAGTAACGACTTTTTTTGAGTTGGACTATTTGCGAAATACAATTATAGAAATTTCAAAGCAAAATTTCAGTAGACATGGAATACCGAAACGAGTGATAACTGACAATGGACCACAATTTTCAAGCGTTGAATTTCGATCATTTGCAAAGTGGGAATTTGCTCATAAAACTTCTTCGCCTTATCATAGCCAAGGCAATGAAAAAGAGGAGGCAACAGTTAAGATAGCAAAAAGATTGATTAAGAAAACAGAGGATAAAAAGGAAGACTTATGGATAGCTTCACTGGAATCAAGAAATGTGCCAACAGAAGAACTAAATCCAAGTCCAGTACAGCGATTAATGGGGCGAAGGACAAAAACACTTCTACCATTAACAAAAGAGCATTTAACTCCCAAGCTGTACTCAAATATAAGCAAAAAAATCTAATATAAAAAGAAAACGCAACGACAAAGGCAGCAAAGAACTTTCCCAGCTGGAAGTAAAGGATATAGTACGGATGAAAAATAATAAGGAGCGGATACCAGCGGAAGTAAAAGGAAAGGTACCACCAAGATCATATGTTGAGGAAGTAGAAGGATCAATTTTTAATTAATCTTATTGTTTTTATGATATACTGCATCAGTCAACTACTGTGAATTAGGTTCATGTTTACACGAAGTCCTTTTTTCCTCAAAATGATCCCAGGAACACGATTTCTAGATACATACTGGACTTGAAGGGCAGACTGTATATTTGTATAACTAAAAAGTGAAACAAAGAATACGGTAAATCCTTCAAATTCGAGTTCTTTTTGCAATACACGAGTTAAAGTTAGCAACGTCTCTTACACCACGCCGAAACTAATGCCAACGAATTTGTTAATGCGCTTGTAAATCCAAAATTTTTCGGCAACTTTCTTTGGCTCCCTTCCCACGCCCTGTGCGAAACGAAGAAAAATCCGTCGAATCATTGTTTTGTTCATGAAATTAATACGGTACATACAAAATAAATGGACACGATCCAGCAAAACAGGATGAGCTAGCAGCTCCAAAAGAGCTCGGGGTTATTTATCATCGTTACTTTACATGCGGCCGGGTCCATTCATTAGAGTTTCGCGTTCGCAATGCCCGAGCATAAATCTTGGGGCCTTTTTGTGCGCGAGTAAACTCCCACGAGAAACTTAATATTACGTAAATAAAAGACGAGGAATGCAAAACACGTAAGCGTAAGCGCACAAATTACGTTAGCTTTTTTTCGTTCTTGCAAATCGCGTAACTTGACTCGCGCGAATTCGCTGGGAATTCTCAGTAAATTAAGTCACGAGATTATTGTTAAAAATAACAGTAATTACTGTTGCGTAACGCAGCTTTTTCTGACCGAAATTATTTTTGATTATACTTACTTAAAATAGAATGGTTTCGAAAATAATTCCTTGTCTTACAGAAAGTATACGTGCAGAGTAATTTTTAATTATTGTTGTTAAATAGGTGAGATATATCCTCTTTGTATTAGCACTTTTGTGAACGATTCAAAGTTTGACAGTTGTTAAAAATAAATAAATAAATAAATAGAAAGTACGGTAAATAAGAAAACAACTGATGTTTATAATGATTAACTCCAGATTTAAAAAAAAGGGAGAAAATTAAACTTTATATTATATACAGGGTGCTTTAGAAACTTTATTGTTATTTTGTCAAGATTTCACTTTGACATGTTTAACAGTTAACAAAAAATAGAAATTGTAAGAACAAGAAAATAACTGATTGTGCTCTTTCGTGGGCATTTCACATCGAGTAGTTTGACAGTTAATTTAAAAAAGAAATAAAAAGTACGGTATTTCAGTTACAGTTAATCTTCAGTTTATTCTCATAGGAACAATTGTTTTTATAAAGGTTAAACTGAAGGTTAAAATTAAACTGTGACTGAAATATTGAGCCTAAGAAAATAACTGAGGTTTATGCTCACCTCCAGGTTTAAAAAAAAGGAAGAAAATTAAGCTTTACATACAGGATGCTTCAGAAAATTTATTACTCTTTCGCCAACATTTCACTTTGACAAGTTTAACCGCTAATAACAAATGAAAAGTGTAAGAATTAAAAAAAATATTGATTGTGCTCGTTTTTGTGGACATTTCTCTTTGAGCAGTTTGACAGTTAATTTAAAAAAGTAATAAAAAGTATGGTAACTAAGGCCTAGTATTTCACTCACAGTTTAACTTTAACCTTCAATTTATTGTATCACAAACTCTTTTAAACGGAGACTAAATGGCGCACAAACACTTAACGTTTCGCAGCCGTTCGACAGCTTCGACGAACGACTGCGAAACGTTAAGTGATTGTGCGCCATTCAGTGTCCGTTTAAAAGAGTTTATGATACAATTTTCATCGGACAAGAACCAGCTTTAATTAACTTCAATTTATTCCATAGAAATAATTGCTTTTATAAATTGTTAACCGAAGATTAAAGTTAAACTGTGTGTGAATACCGGGCCTAAGAAAACAACTGAAAAGAATTAAATCTATAGTCAGGGTGCTTCAGAAACTTGATTGCTGTTTTGTCAATATTTCACTTTGACAAGTTTGACAGTTAATGAAAAATGAAAATCTAAGAATTGATGTTATACAGAATGTTTCACAAAATTAAGGGCACTTCACTTTGACAAGTTTGACAGATAATACTACAAAAAAAGAAAAATATGAAAAGTATGGTCACTAAGAAAACAACTGATGTTTACGACATTACACTTTGCCAAGTCTGACGGTTCTCAAAAAAGACATAAAAAGTATGTGACCTGGGAATGTTACTGATATTTGTACTTACCTTCAGATAGAAGTCACGATATGTCAGAAACGTAATCCCTCTTTCACAATCGCTTTACTTTGACAAGTTTGACAGTTAATAAACATAAATAAAAAATATTGTATCTAAGAAAACAGATGATGTTTGAGCCCCAGCTCCAGATTAGAGAAAGGAAGTAGGTAAATTAAACTCTTTACACAGGGGTGTTTCAGAAATGTGATTGATTCGTCGACATTTCACTTTGACAAGTTTGACAGTTCATAAGAAGTTAGGAACGTCTACCGCTTGCGCTACCTCCAGGTTAGAAAACCTAATCGCTCTTCTATCTTCGGTTCACTTTGACAAGTTTGACAGACAGTGTAATCAAAGTAACGAAAATGTAAACTAGGAAAATTTGTTTGTCGTGGCCCACTAGATTAGAAATGCCCCCACCACTTGATTTTTGAAACATCCTAGATGATATAAAAATTACCAAATCCAAGCGGTTTCAAATAAATTTGAAATAAAAAAGTTTGACAGTTAATAAAAATAAATAAAAAATATTGTATCTAAAAAAACAGATGATGTTTGTGCCCCTCCTCCAGATTAAACTGTTACACGGGGGTGTTCCAGAAATTTGATTGATTTGTCGACATTTCCCTTTGACAAGTTTGACAGTTCATAAGAAATTAGGAACATCTACTGCTTGTGCCACCTCCAGGTTAGAAAACCTAATCGCTCTTCTATCTTCGGTTCACTTTGACAAGTTTGACAGACAGTGTAATCAAAGTAAGGAAAGTGTAAACTACGAAAATTTGTTTGTCGTGGTCTACTAGATTAGAAATGCCCCCATCACTTGATTTTTAAAATATCTTAGATGATATAAAAATTACCAAATCCGAAAGCGTTTCCAAATAAATTTTAAATAAAAAAGTTTGACAGGTAATAAAAATATTGTATCTGAAAAACAGATGATGTTTGTGCCCCTTCTCCAGATTAGAGAAGGAAGTAAATTAAACTCTTTGCACAGGGTGCTTCAGAAATTTGATTGATTCGATTTGACATTGCACTTTGACAAGCTTGACAGTTAATAAGAAGTGAAATCATGAGAATTTGGAACATCTGTTGCTTGCGCTTATCTCCGGATTGGAAAACGTAGATAATCGCTCTTCTATCTTCGGGTCACTTTGACAAGTTTGACAGATAGTATAATCAGAGCAGCGAAGTGTAAACCAGGAAAATTTGTTTGTCGTGGCCCACTAGATTAGAAATGCTCCCACGACTTCATTCTTAAAGCATCTTAGAGGAAATCAAAATTACCAAATCCAAAAGCGTTTCCATATAAATTTGAAATAAAAAATGTTGACAGTTAATAAAAATAAATAAAAAATACTGTATCTAAAAAAACAGATGATGTTTGTGCCCCCCCTCCAGATTAGAGAAAGGAAGTAAATTAAACTCTTTATACAGGGGTGTATCAAAAATTTGATTGATTCGTCGACATTTCACTTTGACAAGTTTGACAGTTCATAAGAAATTAGGAACGTCTACCGCTTGTGCTACCTCCAGGTTAGAAAACCTACTCGCTCTTCTATCTTCGGTTCACTTTGACAAGTTTGACAGACAGTGTAATCAAAGTAACGAAAATGTAAACTAGGAAAAATCGTTTGTCGTGACTCACTAGATTAGAAATTCCCCCATCACTTCATTTTGAAAACATCGTTTATGATGAAATCAAAATTACCAAATCCAAAAGCGTTTCCAAATAAATTTTAAATAAAAAAGTTTGACAGTTAATAAAAATATTCTATCTGATAAGCAGATGATGTTTGTGCCCCACCTCCAGATTAGAGAAAGGAAGTAAGTGAAACTCTTTATACAGGGGTGCTTCAGAAATTTGTTTGATTCGTCGACATTTCACTTTGACAAGTTTGACAGTTAATAAAAAAATGAAAGCATAAGAACCAGGAACATCTGTTGCTTGCGCTTATCTCCAGATTAGGAAACGTAGGTAATCGCTCTTCTACTTTTGGGTTCACTTTGACAAGTTTGAGACAGTATAATCAAAGTAACGAAAAGCGTAAATTAGGAAAATTTGTTTGTCGTGGCCCACTAGATTAGGAATGCCCCCATCACTATTTTTAAAGCATCTTAGATGAAATCAAAATTTCCAAATCCAAAAGTGTTTCGAAATAAATTTTAAATAAAAAAGTTTGACAGTTAATAAAAATATTCTATCTGATAAACAGATGATGTTTGTGCCCCACCTCCAGATTAAAGAAAGGAAGTAAATGAAACTCTTTATACAGGGTGCTTCAGAAATTTGTTTGATTCGTCGACATTTCACTTTGACAAGTTTGACAGTTAATAAGAAATGAAAGCATAAGAACTAGGAACATCTGCTGCTTGCGCTTATCTCCAGATTAGGAAACGTAGGTAATCGCTCTTCTATCTTCGGTTCACTTTGACAAGTTTGACAGGCAGTATATTCAAAGCAACGAAAGTGTAAACTAGGAAAATTCGTTTGTCGTGGCCTACTAGATCAGAACTGCCCCCACCACTAGTTGACTTATAAAACATCCTAGATGATATAAAAAATTTTACATAAAAAAGTTTGACAGTTAATAAAAAGGAATTAAAAAATATTGTAACTAAGGAAACATAATGTGATGTTTATACCCACTTCCAGTTTAGAAAAAGGACGTAAATTAAACTCTTTATACAGGGTGCTTCAGAAATTTGATTGGTTTGTCGACGCTGCGCTTTGACAAATTTGACACGTAAGAAAAAATGAAGGAATTTTTAATAATTTGGAATCGGACGGATTTTTATGTTGGCAACGCATTCCTGCCTTGATGTTTGTTCATCAGTGACATCTTGATTAAAGATTTTTTTAATACTACTTGTCACAAACGGGTTCTAAGGCGACCTGTGATTGAAAAACGAGTGAAATTTAAGAAATACAAAATATGAACAACCGTAGCAATTTTTTTTCAGTCTGGCCACACTCAACACGTGAAATACACTAAATACTAGGCGGCAAATTCAAACTATCCCCCACACAATGGGTTTTGAAACTGTGTCAAATCACTCACGAATAAATAATCTCTAAATTATTTATTGACGAACGTAAAGAATCAACCGAAATAAACTGGTGACGTTTCCCATTTTCTTGTTATATTTTAAATTCTAGCAAAATTTTGTGTTTCATTTGCGATTCGTAAACCCATCTTTGTTTGAATGCTGAATGAGTTCGAGCGTTTAAAAAATGTGGTCACGGAAAAAAACGTTTCACAAGAAAAGCGTCAAAAATAACACGAAAAACCAAAAGTGTGTTAAGGTCACCGGTGGCGATGATGCGATGCAATCTTCTGAAAAATCGCCGGCGCTCTTCTTAACGAACCCAATTAAGCAAATCCGACGCCTTCTTCAGGCGTCTCCGTCGCGTCGCCGTCGTGTTCTTCTCGAATGCGACCGACTCACTTACAAATTGGCAGGCGATTTGCATTCGAGGCACGTCCGCGAGCTTATTTGTAATTTGTACGGTTCTTTATGAATGGTTGACGGGTGGGCGTCGCAAAAATCCGCGAACGCATTCTATAAACTTTCTGGGTTAAGATAGTGAAGTCATCTGCGCAATTCACTGACGTAATCCTTTGTGGTTCTCGTGTTTCATAAGCAAATTTCTTTTCGGGGAGAACGAGAACAATAAGTTACTTTGCTAGACGCGAACTGGCGATGGCATCCGCGAGATAAACGTGGGAATGTCTTTTTTTAGACGAAGAAGATGAAACAATTGCTTCTTTTACGATAAATATACAAGGAGAATAACTGCTCAGTTGTGAGCACTGATTTTCTATCGCAGAAAGGCACAAATGGGAAAAGAAAATTAAATGAGTAATAAAGACACGAGAAAAACATTCGTTGCTCATCTTCGCCTTCAATGCCACTGTCGCCTCCAGAACCGGCTTCATTTAAATTTAAAATTAATTGCTTATGTAAGCGGCGATCACGCGCGTTAATTATTTTCGGTATCTACAAAGTTACGAATCCTATTCTTATTCTAATCAGGGAACAGAAGCAGATGTTAACAGTTACGACGTTGTAAGTGCATCTATGAATGGGCTTATGATCGTCCAAATTCGCTTTGAATAGTAGGCTGTGATTGTTTCAATTTGAACACTTGCAAAGCCTAAATCTAACCTCAAATGTCGGTGATTGTCAAAATCCTGTCAAAATCGTGATTTTGTTAGCAACACTACTCCACTTAGAAATTTTTATTTCATTACTGTTTTTTTGGATACCACGGAATTTTACAACATGATATTCATCCTTGCGAATCATCCTTGCAAAACAAAATGTTTAAAGTCATTCCGGTTTTATGGATGCACGTAACATAAACAGCAAATGGATGTTACTCTCGCATAAAACATTCTGCCGTATACATTGTTTGTTCGTGCCGAAAATATTTACGCCATTTCCGCCCGCATTTTTATATGTTAATCCAATTTAATCGGAACCACCAAGAAAATATATGTGTGTACATACTACGTACATCTGCGCGTCTGAACAAAACAAGTCAATGAAAGAAACCTCAAAGTTTAAAAATGGACAGATTTCAAAAGCGTTGCAAAGCGACAGTCACTCCGACAAAAAAAAAACGATTTGACCTAGCAACAGATATGTAAATAATAATGATTAATTGTTGCGTACAGCACATTTTGTGAGACTGACGTAAAATTGTTGTGTGAACACCGGTTCGTCACGTGTGCATGAAATGCTAATTAGATTCCGTCATTAAGTCCCACATTATTCAAATCTATTCGCTCTTCTACGTACAGAAAGGAAAACACTTCGATGTTACGACATTATGGAAGCAATTACAAGTTACAGTTTCACGACAAAAAAAAAATCGAATCAACGGGAAATCGTCGCAAACTTGTAACACTCTCATAAAAAAGGTTTCAATTCGTTTATACTGAAAAAAATTAAAATAAAAATAAACGAGGATCTAAACAAATACGATAAATAAAAATCGACGTTATAATACTGTCAAAAATCAACAGATGGCGTTGGATAAGTTGAAACTTAGAGGCAGAGGCCAATTACGACATTTTACAATTGTACAACTAATATTTAAAAAAAAATAATCAAATGTGTAGAAGACTTGATTCCAACAAAATTCACTAGATGGCGCTAAGTACCTTAAAATGCCTTCTTTTAAAAAAGTTAAATTCGAGCAAAACTCAACAGATGGCGTTCATTAAACCAAACAACGCTCGATGCAAACGAAATGCACATGAAACGAGAATGTAAGGCGATGAAAACATGTACAAATTTGAAGATCAAATAACGAGCAGAAAATAAAAGAAATAATTCGACGAAAATAAACAAAAAATAAAACAAAAACTGTACTTCATTCGATAAAAAGAAACGAAACGGAACTGAACTTAAGCGACAAAGAAATACATCTATCTATTTTAAGACGTCTTGTGCTTACTCTATTACCATGACAACGAACGCACTTTTCACAGCCCACTTTTAAAGTAGAGCGTGAAAAATGCGACCTTCGTCATGGAAATTATGTAAACACAAGACTTCTTGAAACTAATAAGTGAGATGCAAACTGAGTTAGTTAGAAACCGCGCATGATACACGCCCATTTTTCACTTGAGGGTGTAGTTCTCGAATACAGCTGTCAATTACTAAGGGCCCGGTCGTATGCATCGAACACTTAAGCTGAGTTTAAATTTGAGTGACGTTTATAATTGTTACGGGGGTGAAAATCCCGTTCAAATCATTTTAGTATTGTCAGACACCCTGTATGGTGAAATAACATGAACATTCCATTATTCTGCCATGCGCATTTCATTTGTACGCCGATTAAACGATGGCCTGCAATACGAAGTACGGAATTGCTGTCATCTCCCTCTGTCCTGAAGTGAGTTATTTCTGTTCTTCTATCAACCCCCCCTCTTGATATCTTACATGCATCGAAAATTTCTGTACGCCTGCAGTCTTTCGTGGCTCGGTGTAGAGGGTGCACGTTAGTGCCACTGTTGTGGTTGGTTTTGTGCTTTGTAATTCATTTGGCTGAAATCGCCTGGAGATGGATGTCTACATTTGGCTGAAATCGCCTGGAGATGGATGTCTACGGTACGTTGATTACCGGATTTTATAATTCGTCACCCCTGCATTGTGTAAAGTCGGCCGAAATTACCAACATATTTTTTTTCAGTATTATTGAAATGTGGTAATACGTATACATAAATTTAAATAATCAAAACGCTCACCATTTCTTTTGGCTACGGAATACCGTTCGCTACCGTCACCTTCCATTGAATGGTGCGTTCATGCAACAATAACATGTGTTTACAATGAGCCCTGGCCCCAACGGTCTGCACCTGCTCAACTCCTTGGTCAATTCACAACTCAACGTAGTGCCTCCATCATCGCACCTGATGATGTCCAACCTTGGGCCTTCAGTATCATATCTGTTGCTCTTCCATAAACTATTGCTCTGAAATGTTATTTCCAGAAACACAGCACAGATAACCTCAATGACATGCAAACATACTCTACCCTACGTCTTTGTCATATCCGACCCGTGGATTCTCTACCACCAATCCATTCTTCCGCCAAGGTGACTTATTCCGGCGTCATCCGCATCTCACAGGTGACCGACGCGACGTCCTTACCATGGACGCCCCTTCACACCCGGCACGTAGGGGTGGTGACAATTACATAATAACCTTAGAGGGGTTTACTATCCGCTACATCGGGGCCCTAAGGAGTCACCATGGGACCGTGAACAGTACGTCGTTCACTCTCGTTTTATGTCATATAATAAGAAAATCTTAAGCAAAAAGCTTGATTGCAGGAATTTCGAGATGTGATCCAGGTAAATCCAACTATGAATTTTGATTGCCAACTTTCTACGAAATGGATTTTTTTGATTTCGCCCCCGTTTCGGAATGTGTCCCGAAAAACACCCTCTAAACTTAAATGACAAAGAAATACAGAAAACATGAGAAGATCGACGGTTTTCTGATGGAGAACGATGAAAGTATCAGTGAAAAAAAAAATACGAAAAATTGGATTAAAAAATGAAAGAAACAGCATCGATACGCAAGGAACAAAATTAACGAAAAACAAAAGGATATCGACGATTCTTTGAGAGAGTATTAAAAAATCAATGCAACGAAACAGAGAATTTGATGAAAGGAAAACAAAAGAAAGGCGGTTCTCATCTAACAAAGAGTGATTAGGTGTACAGAAAACAAGAGAATAGTGATTAGATGAACAGAAAACAATTTAATTCCAACAAAATTCAATACAATGACATTTGTTACATAACTTGACTAAAAAAGTGAAATTCCCACAAAACTCAATAGATGGCGTTTGCTTCATTAAAATCTTTTGATGTTTAAACATGGCCACCTCCATTAACATTCACTGACGTGTATGTATGGCCGTTTCAATTCGCCTAAAATTCGGTTCGAAAAAGCATGCCGTGGAGTACTCCCCTCAGCGCTCCCTATTAAGGATACTACAAAACTACTGACAGTAACTTAATGACAACTGCAATTACTTAAAAACTCACAAGAGGCGCTGAGTGGAGTACTGTCAAAATTTTTAAAAGTCGAATTGAAATGGCCATACATACACGTCAGTGAATGTTAATGTGGCTGGCCATGGTTTAAACAGAGAAATTTCAACAAAATTCAATAGATGGCGTTCGTTACACTGAAGTCTTTCGATTTTAAAAAGCGATACAACACGTGAAGCGATTTAAAATTTGACGAATTAAAAATTGAGAGGTACGGCGAATTTAATTCCGACAAACCCGGTCAGATGGCATTCGTTGCAATAAATTCTTTTGTTTTTGGGGACTTGGATGATACACAGAACCAACTCGTTTTAAATTAAATGCCATCATTCAAGGTAAAAGAAACGAAACGAGCTCCTCACCTCATACATTTGATACTCTTAAAATTCAATAGATGGCACTACATCAGTTGAATTGAAACTTTGGCGTAAATCAAATTCCAATCGAGAATCGGCGCCAACTCCAAATTCAACCAAATGAACGATTTTTTATTCTAAACGAAAATAAAAACGTATAAAGGCGATGTATGTATATTTAATTCCAACAAAACTCAACAGATGACACTACATCGGTGTGAATTGAAATTTTCAATTGAAGCTTCAACAAAGAATCAGTGCTAACTTCAAACTCAATCAAATAATTAATTTTTATGATTTTTTTTA
Source organism: Dorcus hopei (assembly GCA_033060865.1). Taxonomy (NCBI): domain Eukaryota; kingdom Metazoa; phylum Arthropoda; class Insecta; order Coleoptera; family Lucanidae; genus Dorcus; species Dorcus hopei. The sequence continues at coordinate 3,828,561 of CM065424.1, read as the reverse complement.
ATAAATACACGTAGTAAATTCCTAGAAAATTCAATAGATGGCGTACGAATAGAATGAATTAAATAAATAACTTTATATAAGTTTGATACATTTGGTCAATTAAAAATTGAGAGATGCAGTCAGTTTAATGCCGACAAGCCCGAACAGATGGCGGTGTACTCTATTAATTTTAGGAAGCCGAAGATATCTAATTGTAAGTCATTTTCAGTTTCAGCACGATTCGATAAATGTCGTCAGTAAAAAGCCAAATAAATTCCATAAAGAAAATCTCAGCGTTACACGTTTCGTACTATGAAAATCCGATAGATGGCGCTGCAGTAGTAAGTGAAATGAAACTTTGAGACGTAAGTATTCAGTTACAACCAGGAGTCGACGTTCTAATTTCAGAATTTAATAAAATAAAAATTCTTTGGACTTTATAAATAAGTATGAAAATAAAAATCGGGCGTCGCAGTGAGTTTAATACCGGCGAAACTCAACAGATGGCGCTCGTTACGGTAGAAATTTTTTTACTTTAAATATCGAACAGTATTCATGATCAAAGAATGCGTACCTTTGATTTGTTTCCGTGTGGTTAGGTAATACATTTTTTTAAGCTGCGTTCGTTTATTCAACCCTGTTCACTCTACTTACTCTATTCGCACTTTTGTCTCACTCTTACTTGTGTTAAAACTTATTCGCTCTCACTCTTTAGATGCGAAAAGAGTGAATAGAGTGAACGGAGTTGAATAAACGAACGCAGCTTTAATGTATTTTAAATAGCGAATTAAATTAAAGAGATTTTAATTACAAAAAAAAATTAAGAAGTTCTTCATAAGGTACTTCATCAAAAATAAAAGCAAATGCTCAGGATTCACGATGATAAGTATGTCCCGACTATCATTCAGAAAATAAGAAAAAAATTCATAAATTATATAACGTATGCTTTCATAAAACGTAATCTTCTTTTTTCATAAAATTAATAACATGTTATTTTTAAATTCGAAAGTCACCGTTGATTTACAGCTAAATTAGTCTCGTTTGTAAGATCCGTTTGCATAAAGACTTAACAACAAATAAAACTGTAAAACACATACATTTTTCAAGAAGCTTTGTTATTTAATTCAAATTTTAATACAATGTCCTGATCTTAATCATACCTCTTTAAATAAATAAACGAATTTTTACATTGCTTTGACAACACATAACTTATAGAGTTATATCATACTTTCTTTAATTGAGACAATTGATCCATTTGACCAAATCAATTAGCTCCAAATTCCTCAGCAATTGATCCGGTAATTTCTACTCTTCCAGGATAATTACACTTAATCCTCAGGCGATGATGGCCACTTAAATATTTAACACATCGAATTCACGCCATATTTACAGGTGTGTGCGAGTTGCATTTCAAACAAAACAAGCGCTTTTCCTGAAGGTGAAAAGGGTCACCTACACGGTTCGTAAGGAACCCGATGAAGCAATTACGTGTTAAAAAAAAAAAAAAAAGAAACACACATCGCAATTGCAACAATTAAAGACTACTATATACTTTTCCAATTAAAAAATAAAATAAAAACTGAAGGAATCCACTAATACACAGAGGACTGCGACATTAGTTACTCGTCGATTTTTCTCATATTTAAAATACGATAAAATACAGGCTTTGAATGAGTACCCAACCTAGATGTATAAATTAATTGCGAACACCAAATAGAGTCGTCTGATTCGAATTCGAATGAAATGCTGGAAATTACCATCGGCGGTTGGACAGAAAATCGCGGTCGGAATTTGCAAAGCAAAACTTAATTCAATCGACATTAATTAATTAATTAAATAAAATTGAATTGCTCCCGCACGAGTTGGTGTATTTAAAGATTTAAAAAAAAATACACGAAAAAGAAGTGACTTTTTAAATAATAATAAAAATAGAATCCTTACCCTTGTAGCTCATATCCAAAAACGTGTGGAAATTGATCGGCATCGATTTTCAAAAATCGTGCGTTTTAAAATAAACAAAAAGAACGTCGCGCAAACGCAAGATCAGGAACAAGCAAGCACGCCAGAGTTGTCTTGAAAGCAGCACTCGAGAGAATGGTGGAAAGGTGTCCGAGGACGAATAGGATCTGTGGTCGCATGGAGGGACGTGGAATCCGTTAATTTGCAAATAAATATTGTTAATGCACACTCCCGACGAGATGCTTGTTTACTGTTGCCAACACTATGTCAACTATGTTACTCATCGACGTATAAACACAGGGACAATCAAAAAGATATTAGTTACCCTTATGGGGGGGAGGGGGCAGGGTTTGCAACGGCCACTTACTTTTAACCAAAACAAAATTAATTTAGAATAAGTTTAATTTGCAGTCACAACTTTTGCATTTCGCCTTAAACAGAATTTATATTTAAATTCACATGACGTCGTCTTGCTCAAACGAGTGCCGCAACTTTTTGACTGCCCCCTGTATCTTAAATCTTAAGCCCCCATTACTATTAACTTTAGTTAAAAAATTAACACTGTATCTCTTACTGCATTTTTTCATTATCTTTAAAAAAATATTGTTAAGGATATCCAACACATTTAATTACTATTATTAACAAATTTAAATAAGCAATTGCGAGTTGGTAATCACTAATAAATCTGCTGAAGATCTATTGCGCGAGTGTTCTCTGGACAATATTGTTTTCTTTAATCAACAGAAAATTACAAGGAAGATTTTCCCTGCTGACAAGGAAACAATTCCGAAGCAGACGTCAAACTGATACGTCCGGGATTATTATCTCCGAAAACGTTGAAGAGTGCCATTCAAAGGCCGTAACCAAATAGACTTCTTTGTATTCTTATCAAATCAGTTATCACCGAGCGCTCACAATTGCAACGAGTGTGATGCAACTTTCACCGACACACTTTCTGACCCACTTGAATAATTCTTTGAAATTGAAATTGAGCCTTCAACTTACGACGCGATGTAAAATTCACGGAAATTTGTAATTCGAGAGATTTCGGTTACTTTATGAAACGAATACAAATTTTCTAGGCTAGCACAGCACAGAAAGTAAATATCTTTAAATTACATTATAAAATTGTCGTCGTTGTATAATTTATCAAGTTTAGAATTTAAGAAAGTTTACGAATTCTCAATATATCTGTAAATCATGAGCAGGTTTGTTTATTTTGTCTTATGGTTTGGTAATAAGATAACGGGGATAACGTGTCAGGCAGAGGGATGTCAAAAAGACAGCAGTTTGAGTGGTAAACGTGTTGGTAAGACGCGCAAATTAGGCAGACGGGCTCGCGAGTGTTGTTAATAAAATGTAGTGGATGTTGTCACCAAATTTAACTTTAAATGACTTGCCTCGTACCTACCTGGATAGTGGACAAGTTCTGCTGACTAACGTATCAGCTGTTCCCCGCGACTAGCAAACAGTGAAGATAGGGGTGGGTTAATTACGATGGTAAAATAACTAAAGGGCGCCAGGTCAGACATTAAAACAAACTGAGCGTAAACGATCAGTCGACGTCTCCGAATCGACCAAATCGGCAGAAAATCAAAAGTAAACAGAGGCTTATTTAGCTCACTGGTACGTCAAGGAGCAAACACAAACGCAACAGTAATTACGATGGGAAAATAACTAATGGGCGCCAGGTCAGACATTAAAACAAGCTGAGCGCAAACGATCAGTCGACGTCTCCGAATCGACCAAATCGGCAGAAAATCGAAAGTAAACCGAGGCTTATTTAACTCACTGGTACATCAAGGAGCAAACACAAACGCAACAGTAAGAGTTAACTTAAACTTTAATCAAGTACCAATAATTATGATGGACAAAGGTACATTACATAAAATTTGTCTAATTAACAATAATGTGGTTATCCACAAATTCAGAGGCCGAAATTCGCTCTCCCTCTCTACTCGATAATGCAAAAGAAAACAAAATAAGCAAACCGATTCACGATATGTTCAAAATAATTCCAATTGGAAACACCTTAACCTTTTGACGGCGTACAAGCGGTAAGGTCGGGTCAAGATTACCAACCGAAGCGCGGTGGCCGGTGGTAGCGGTGGGTAGTTACAACGCCCTCTGCCGATCGCGTTCAGCGTCGACAATCCGGTTCAAACTGGATTCGCAGGGCCCGTCAAGATGGCTGGTCAGGGTTTTCCTTAAAGGATCGGTAAGCACGAAAAAATGCTGTGAGCTGACTCGGTCTGAGCCCAACCCAAGAAGGCTGGAGCGCAGCAGAAGATTTGTACATACAACTAAAAGCCTGTATAAAAGAAACGACGACATTACCGACCACCATAATGGCATCCGCCATTGCTCGATATATTTTACCTGAGATTTATAAAACTCCCAGGCTTGGAATGGGATTAAAATTACCCCCAAACTCGTTCGGTGGTGTACTCAGGAATTCCAGCAGCGCCGGGCACACTTGCAGGTTGACATGTTGTACTGTCACCAGCAGTACGACATCGCCGGGGAACGGTTGCAGTGCAGCAACATTGGTAGAGGACCGGTGATGTCGGAAAACAGTTAGCTGTAACACCTGACCAGGTGAAATGCATTGTGTTTTCCAAGTACGGTCATGACTTGGTGTTGACTGGGCTCTGGCCAGTGTGGCTAATACTGTAGGAGACAATAGCATACTGATATCCACCTGGGGTTCGTCTTTATGCATGCGAAGTACAAAGATGGACATTCGAGGACACCTCCGTGAGTTCGCATCCCACCAGGGAGCTTCCGCATCTAGATTCGCCGCTGGAGTGGGCGGGGCCGGGAGAGGGCCCCGGTGAGTAATAAGTTCTACATTCTTGAGTAGATACTCGTAAATGGTTATTTGTAATTTTGCATGACATCCTTATCGAATCGAAAAGCGAAGCCCAGATGTTAAGACGTTTACCCTCAGCTCTGCAGTGGTCGAGAAAGAGAGAAAAAAGGCAGGGAAAGAGAGATCTAACCGAAATGTGAGTGAATGTTTATTGTATCTCCGTTCTCTGACATTGTTATCAGTCGAGGATGTTCAAAAAAAAACTATCCTACAAAATACTTAAAAAAATAAAATAAAATGACTCAACAACACTGACTACCAATAATTTTTTTTATACAATGTGTAAATCAATTTGTATGACGTAACACAGCAGTTTGCAGGATGGGCAAGACAAAGAAGGATATATGTATATTGGTGTGTACGTATTAAATTCTGACCGGAGTTGCAACTTACAATATGGTATTTTACTCTTGCCGAGCAGTGTTACCAACCTGTGCCAAAAAAATCCTTTTTTGTCATTGAAAATTCCTTTCTGCATTGAAAAAACAATTGAAAGGGTTAGAACCATAAGGATGTGAGTGCAATTTTTTTGTGAATTTACATAAGACCTAATTAATTTGATGGCATAACGAAACAATTGCTTTTGCAACATGTAGTCAACAAGTGTCAGTTGTACCGTTATGTCTTTCCTTCCTTTATTTCGCTTTGCGCAGCAATGCTACTTCATTGCCTTACGGCAGTCACCATTTCAAACAATTTTCAATGTAATATGTATTTATTGAAGCAAACATTAATTTATAAAATGAAATAATATTCACGAGTTTATTTTAGTTTAGTTTAGTTTATTTTAGTCGTTTTTTTTATAATACGTATTTTTGACTGCTTCTCAGTCTTGTCCACTTGTCCTGTGAACGGACGTGTGGGATCCCTACCGTACGGGTTAGATTTTCGCGTTTTACGCGTGGCTAATGTTATGTTATCTGGGCTTCAGCGTGTTATTTTACATAAGCCTTTTTCCCCTTTTGATACAAAGGGAGTTTGCTGCCGAACTATATTTCCTTGTCTGAGCAACTGTATTTGTTTTTTTGTTGTCGCCGTTACCCGCATTAAAACCTGTTTAACATGGCGTTTGTTTGTTTTTTCTTACGTCAATATTGCGAATATTATCCCCTCGCTTTTGCCGGGACGGATCATATCGGAACCGAACCGACTGGTGAGTGGGGATTTCTCTTCTGTTGGGGGAATCCCGCGATTGCAAGTTGTCGCGATCTTCAACAGGTGGCGCCCCTTTTTGATCTACAGTTACCTGTGCGAAACTGTTTGCCCACGACCTTCTCCACTGACACGGGATTTCGTCGCAGCAGCAGCAGCAGCCCAACCAACGGGCAACCCAGGTAGGTTCGTTTGTATCTGTTTCGGGATTGTATGTTCTTATTAAGGTAATCGCCATCAGGTAACGTACCGTATACACTCGACTGTGGGATTCGTCGCGAATCGACGTTTCTTTTTTTGTTAGAGTATCTTTTTTGGAGAGAGTGTGCGCGACAAATTAAATACTGACTGCAATAACAATAACACTCTTAAACATACATTTTTTTAAAAATTAAGTGCTAACTCTTAGAGTCTAATTTAATAAAATAAACACAATAATTTTGAAGTGTAGGTTGAAAAGCGGCCGTCACAAGGCGGCGACGAAAATTTTTCTACGCGAGTTCACGACCTAGTTAATGTTTATTTTAGGCGTTCGTTAAACCGGTCGAATACAGGCGACCGTACGTGCGGCATTTTTCGCAAATGCTGAAACATTTTGTAATTGCGGCCTAACCGTAATATCGGACACGTCACGAACGTGCGCAAAAACTGGAACAAACCTTAAACAACGACACGAGCGGCAATTTTACGACGATTTTACGACCGAACTCGTACCTAAAAGGTGGTGACTCGCGGGGGATTTACATGTCAGGTTAATGGCTCACGATTGCACTCGTAATCAACGCTTCTAGATCATTATGTTTCGATTAATGTCACGAAGGAATGTGTCAGAGGGAGGGAAAATAGGTTGAGTGATGATGCTATGCATAGCAGAGGGGATTGTTTATTGCAGCAGTAAGTTTTCTAGAATAATTTAAGAATTCCAATTAGAATAATTTCATTTTTCCATTTACCGCGAACGTTAGCATTATAAAATATTCACAACTCTTATTTATTTTCGCTACAAATGTTCGTTCTCTCTTGAATGTTGCATTTAGAAGAAGCGAGCGAATGCTTTTTGTACCCCTTATTTATTTACATAATTAATTTTTCAATGACATCAGATATGTTCGAAACTACGCGATTCAAAAACTATTCCACAAACATACCCGAGTGGCACGTGTTAAATATTATTAAAAACATTCATTTCACAACTGCCAACTATTTTTAGTTCCCCCTCGAGCCGACAAGAACCTAAACAATTTCACCGTAAGGCCACGGTTTACTTTACGAACTTCGCCGTCAATAGATGAGAGTTTACGAGCATCTTTGCTGTTAGCATTATCGAAGCCCGCCGACAGATTTATGCAAAAATTAAACAGCGGACGCCGTTCATCAACGCCGGCGGAAGATATAACAAATTGACGTTAAAACGACGCAAATCGCGAATCTCCGAGTTGTTATTCGCCGCTAATTGTTTACGTGTTATGTAAACGAGCGATTATTATAACGACGTGAATCATTTTAGTATTAGGAGAAGGTCGAAAGGCGAACTTCAAATCCGGCTGACTGCATATTACGCTTCCAAACACGATTTAATTATACTCTTTTGACTGCAAAATGACTAGGAATGCAAAAAGAATTAAAATACTAAAACGTACGAACTGGAACGTGAAGTCATCTTATTTTATTTACATACATATTTATGTACCTATTGTTTTTATGGTACCCACATAGCAACTACTATTATTTGTTTCTATTTTAAATGGGGAAAGTCCCGAACGCAATGTCGAATTAACACCGAAAGTGGAACTAACTGTGCGTACGAGATCGTATCACGTAATTGAATTTAATTTTTTTTTTACTTTCATCTGGTGGAATGAAAGTAAAAAAAAATGTTGACTTTTAAACGCGCATTCCGTGACCATGTTTTCCGCATATCTCAGTTAATAAATGCGACTTTGAAATAAACTCTTGTTTCAATATAAACATTCTTATAAAATAATCCCTATGATTTACTAAAAACTGATGACGTCATGAATGAATTCTATAAATTAACGACCAATTTAAATTTAAATTTAAACCCAAAGTTCAAATTCATGAAAACAGTTATTGAAACAATAATAGTTACCAAGCAGTTGCAATTAAATTTATAATTAATTTTAAGGCCCGTGTGACACTATGACATTTCTTGTGCAAGATTTGTTACGAAGTGAGCGAGAAGTGCCAATTCAACCAATCAGAATTCACTCTGGTAGCTCACTTTGTAACAAAAATGTTATCAAATCTTGCATGGTATCACACGGGCCTAAAGTAAAATAAAATAACATAATTTTTTAGATTTAGAAAATATCTCAAATACAGATTAATTTGAAAATTTTGCTGAGTTTTTCTAATTTGGGGAAAACTGGGGAATAACCAATAACCGCTGTTGACTAAAACATAGCATCGCACCCACTCAACATTAACTGATTATTTTAACTCGATTTTGGCGAATATTCAACATTGCAAAAAACTAAATCTTTATCCGTTCAACACATTCCGAATTTATCACAGTTTAATAAATTGGGTATGAATAAAAATAATAATTTCGTTAATGATTTATAGAGGACTTAGCTTCTTCTAAATTAAAAACACTCGGTACAATGTACCATTTAGAGCAAAAAAAACAAGCAACATCTACACTTGGAATCAATAATACGTAAAGAGCGCCACTTATCTAAAAAAAACTCGACATCTGGATATGTACAGTAGCGGGCAATAAAATACGGACCATGTATTTGACATATCAAGTATACAAGGTGCTTAAAAAATGGCGAAACAGGGCCATTCTTTACTATTCAAGGGACACCCTCTGAGCATGCGAAAAATGTTACAAAAATTTTACCTTATGTTTATGTTTGTAACGCGCCCGTTTAATAATCCTTGTTTGTTTACTTTTACGTACAACTAAATACTTAATAAAAATGTCCAAACAAACACAACTTGCCAATTTAAATAACTGGACCGTACGGACCGGGCCGTCTACCTAGATTCCCGAGGTCATCCGAAATATTATGACTACAATGAACATGCCTCCCTATGTCTACGCTAAGTCTGCTGCTTAAGATTTATTGCGGCGTTAAAAAGGGATGCGGTTAACCTACTTTTGTATTACGGCTGAATGATCCTCGCGGGGAATCCGCGATAAATAATAATACTTTTACATACGGCTCGTGATCGTTGCTAACCTGGACCTACGTTGTGATAACCTGTTCTCCTTGGTGCGTCGGGAAATAAATCGAGAGAACAAAGGAGCTAATTACGTTAAATAAAATACGAAATTAGATTTAATTATTTATTGCAGTGATTTAGATTGGCGACTTCCCTGTACAAACCGAAACACAACCGTTAGCGTGTCTCCAACTTGCCTGAGAATATCTCCAAGGGTAGAACTATTTCTAAGAGTACACTGTATTGAATTCCCGGATAGATTTGGGGAACAGTTAATTACTGCTAGTTGGTTAAATCACAGAACTGGCCTATTAATTAATGGAACAATGACCAACAAATTTTACTGACTCTTTTAGACACTAATTAATGCAAATTAAATTATTCTTACTCAATTGATACCACCAAATGTGCGACGAAGACATACAAATAAATGCAAATTACCTCGCCGCGTATTCCGTGGAACACTCACGCACTCTGATTTAAAACACCCGCGACGCGACCGCGCACGTGTTCGTGTTTTTATTTTAATTGCCCTTTCTTAACACACTGTATTTTAACCGTACCGAAATAAACGATTTATCTAGAAAAATGAGTAAATGACTGCAAGCGTTAAAGAAAAAATCACTAAGTCAGAATTTAAAGATATTCAACCGCACGTTAGAGAGATTCGAACGTGTCTCCTTTTTTTTCTGTGCTCCATCCTTATCCAAGTAAAAATTAAACACACCCCTCGGACCTGCAGGCTAAATTTTGAAATCACCTCGACCAATGATAATCGATGCTTTTAGTTCCCAATCACGCCTATTCCAGATGCTCTGCATGCATCAAGCAACCCCCCATTAGCTTATCAGATACAACTCGCGGGTGGTCTGTCGCAAATGAACCCTTCATAATTTTAACTTTACAAGTGTCCAGGCTGACATTTTAAAAGACTCAGTTGCTTCTTTGAAAGAGACCAAACTAAAGCGAAGGACTTCAACTCGCAACGTGATTTGATATCTTTACCTAACAGACATGTATCTGCAATTTAACGCGACCAAATTCTACACAAACAAATCTAAACGAAACAATCCAAAATGTCAAGTAGATTTGTTTTATGATGTCTGTCTAGCTATAGTGCAATCTGAATGGTGCCCGCAATTATAGAATTCTAAGAACTCTCCGGGTGGTATATAGCCTCTTGAGTCTTGAGAAGGGACAGAGCGTCGCCCTACTGCCGGGCCGCATTTTTACAGCGTACAGTTCGAACACGTGTTTGTTATTTGAAATTGAACATGCAATAATCGATTTTGTCTTGAAAACAAATCCCGCGTACGTTTCATGTTTCTGTCAAGTAATGATGACTTTTGAGCAAAACATGAAAAAAAAACATATAAAGGTACTATTTATTGAATTTAAATAAAAATTATTGAACATCATTTTAAATATGTCTGCCACTACAAAATTTGTTGAAATATTCAGAATTGGCAAATATAAAAAATTTCAAATTTCTATTTTACAACCTCCATATCTTTAAAGAAACTTAAGAGAGGGTGAGAATTTTTTTCACATTTTTCCCATGCGCAGAGGGGGTCCTTGAATAGTGCAGAATGGCGCTGTTTCGCCATTTTTTAAGCGCCCGGTATTCAGACAAATTTGATACGTCAGACTTTTATTGAAAACGTTATGATAAAAAAATATTCGAAATGTGAAACATAATAAACTGAAATTTCGCAGCAACTTCGCTTTCTGTCCAAACTTCATCTGGCAATGTCAGTGTTCTTACTTCTTGAGTGAAACTTAAACGTCAAAATTCGAAATACATAATAAACAAGAATTATTAAGAGTAAAATTTGCATTGAACGTCAAAAATATTAAAGTAAGGTTTACATTGTAGAAATGACGTGCCCGGTCTTCAATGATCGTTACTGTATGTACTTGATTATAAAAAAAAGGAAAGAGCACCATCTACTTACTCGTGTTAGAACCAGAACGAGTACTACTTGATCACTGTAAAATAAAGAGCGCTTTCCATCAGTAAAAACAAAGTCTCGAATCTCTAGGACACAGAACAGATTAAAAAAACATTTAAAAAAGTAGCTCTTGATCAGAACTTGCCTCCTAATTTTTTTATTATGTGCCAAACACATATAATAATTGTATAAGTTAACAACAAATTATATGTACAATTACAGTTTGAATTTGAACCCAAAAGTCAAATTTATAAAAAATTGTTGTTGGAACAATAGTTCCCAAGCACTTAAAGCTTAAATTAAAAATTTAAAATTTCAAAATATGTATAGCACTGCACCCACTCAATCACAACCGATTTTACTTTGGCGAAGGTTTTGTGAAAAACCTAGGCTAACCGAACGTCTTCTTCCGGAGTAATAATTAATCGGTTTCGATTAATTCTTTAAAGTCGTGAAATAAATTGTTTTACGTTTGATTTTGCGACAATTTTTTATTATTCACCCACACACACACTGACATTAGATAATTTTGAATGTGAAGGCTCCGAGTGCCATCTACATCCTACATTTATCATACAAGCAAGAAATTGGTCTACGAGATTAGGTTTCGTCATCGAGACATTATCAAGCTCTTTACAAAAGGTTACCAAATTGTAAGGAAGAACCTTTTGTAAAGGGCCTGATAATGTCTCAATGACGAAACCTAATAAAATTTGTAGTCCGACTTTGCTTTTCTTTTCCTTATTCATCAGGACTGCAAACAGCTATGGAGTCTCTTCGTACAACACAGAATGATGAGTCCAACTATTGGTAGAAAAATTATATGGAATTTCTAGGATTCCAGTTCAAACAATTCTAGAAAGCTTTCTCTTAGACAGAAATGTATTCTAGATTTTTATTGTATATCGTTGGCTTAATCAGAAAAACCCGTAATTGGGATTTTCACAACATCTGTAAGAAAAAAATTCAACTAACACGTGGAAGAAAACCCAGGAAGTACAAAATATTCATAAGAGCGCAATTTACGATTTCATTATCCGCGCCCAGTCCCAGACAAATACGTAACACGTCTCTTCTGTAAAATTTTGCTTTTTGGAGTTATGGGTTTTTCACTCTACACTTGATTAGAGTAATAAATTTATAGTAAAAAATGAAGAGCGCCATCTTATGGCAAAAAAATTAACTAAAAATTCTAGGATTTCAGTTTAAAAAATTCAAAAACCTCTTTCTCTTAATCAGAAATTTAGTCTACAATTTTTTTACGTGCGCTTGATTACGGTACTAAATTTACAGTGAAAAACAGAGAGAGCGCCATCTAACGGCAAAAAAATTGACTAGAATTTTTAGGATTTCAGTTCAAATTCAAAAAATTCAGAAAGCGTTTCTCTTTAGTTTAGAATTTTCTTATTCGGTTACAGTGCTAAATTTACAGTAAAAGGCAAAGAGCGCCATCTACTGGCAAAAAAATTCACTGAAATTGCTATGATTTCAGTTAAAAACATTCATGCCCGGTTGTACCAACTTTTTAAGCAGAACTTAAATTTAAGTGGTGTTCAGACTATGACACTATTTATAGATTTAACAAAACGTTAGTCACATTCTAATTTTGATACACAACTTGAAGTTTAAATGTCAATCAAAATGTATTTGACATTATACTGACCATACGTAAGTGTCACATTGTAAACATAACTTAAATTTAAGCTCCGCTTAAAATGTTGGTGCGACCGGGCATCAAAGACCGTAGTAGTTAGAAATTTAATCTAGAATTTATGATAAAATGTAAAGAGCGACATCTATTAGAAGAAAAAAAAATCTCCTTCGAAATCCTTGGGTTTCAATTAAATAAAATGCAAAGGAAGCTCAAGTTTGTAGTTTCACATTTTTTTTACATTCTACCGTTTGTAATACCTATAGCTAACATGTTATCATAAAGTCCTGTCACCCCAGTAGGCCTTGGATATGTAGAAAATTAGATCTTAGAAAATTGAATGACGTTTATAATTTGTATGTGTCACGTTAGAAGTGTCGTCAGCAAAATGGGCACCGCTTTCAACAACTTTTATGTATAAGCTTTAATACTGGAATTTTACGTTAATATATACGTTTCCTTAGCCTGTAGCGTTTTGACATGTGTCAACTGAAGCGGTCGCTAAATTGTTTTCAAAATAAAAGCGATTATTACATGTCTAATTTCAAATAAAAAACCACATGGCCGGCTTCTCGGAGTTTGCAGCAGTTTGCAAACACATCGCAGATATCGTGAGACAGACGCATTCCGTATGACAGTTTGGAGTTCATAATTTATACTTGTTTGCGAGAAAAATGCAGTCAAGGGCTGGTGCTAGAATTCAAATCAACGGTTACCATTGGTCGAAGGGATTTGAGAATCTTGCTGCAAGTCCGAGAGGGTGGGCTTTGATTATTTTTCGTGAGAATCTAAAACGCGAAGGAACGACAGATAGCATTGAAGCTCTAGCGAGAACGGTCGAGTTCAATTCTAATTTGGCTTAATTGTGTTTATCCTTAGGCGCTTGTAGTCTTTATCCAATTTGTTTGTTAAATCATTTATTCCGGTCCGGTTTAAATACAGTGACAAGAAAGGCAATTAAAACTATACACGTAGGGGTCGCGACGCGAATGTTCTTAAATCAAGTGGACAGTGTATAAGTGGACACGGATTACACGCCTAGGTATTTGACATTTATTTGTTTCCTTCAGCGCACCTTTGATGGTAATAACTGCGCAGAGATAATTTGATTGGCATTAATTAAACTAACGAGTCAGTACGGTTCATAGTACCATTACATTGAGCAAAATTTAATCAACTATTTTTAGTTTTACTTTTACAGCGAGTATTAAAACTCGCTAGTGACTTTCATCTTAGAAAAAATGGATGGGTCAGTGTTTCTTAATTAGTAGAAAAATTCTGTAACTTAATCAATCAACCGCAATTAGCTATTTACTACTTCTACCTGGGCTTTCAATACAGTGTACTTTTAGAAATCATTCTACCCTTAGGAATTCTCTCAGTCAAATTGGAAACGAAACAATTTGAACTACATTCCTGGCCATTTTCTTGACAAAGTTTCTCGCACCCTGTATATGTGGGAGGGTCAAACTGTAGTCTTTGCAGAGATATTTGTCGGTTGATTAGAAGCGATCGCCTTGCGATTGTTACGCCAAAACCACCCATAGTGGAGTGCGAACAAGGCAGTCAAAAACGGATTTCTTGCGCTTTAAATTAATTAGTTAGGTTAGACGATGAAAGAGCGACATACAGAGGGTCCTCAACAAGAAAGCACACAGGTCAAGTACCGCCCTCAAAAGCATTAATCCGCTCAGGTGACGGAATAGAAGAAGGTTTTGGCTCACTACAAGCACCTGTTAATCAGGTTAGCTAGCGATAGGGTTAAAACAACACCTCCCACGGGGGGGGGGCCCTGAAAAACCAGGTGATTGCTACTGATTTACTTACAAGTTGATCGCTGAAGGCGGCATTTGTATCACATACTTCGCCCAAAACATCTGATCAATTCATTAATTAACTCCATTAATTAAGTACACTGTGGTCCCACTGAGACACTTTGTGCGTTGGTTTATTAAACAGAACAAGTCTTTGAGTATGATCAGAGTGACCGACACTGTACCAAGACTTGAGTTAATTTGAATTTCAATTAATTAGTAATCTAGTTAAGGAGCAGAGGTCTCTAACAAACATCTGTGTAAACATTATACCACCAACGGTGTGAATCGAAAGAAAATAGATCGCGCCGATATTCGAAAGTGAAATCTGTTAAACGATCTATACTGTACTTTCTGAGAATCGTAATCTTTGTTTATTTGTATTGATTTCAACGAAGGGGTTTTTCACTCAAGATCTTAGATCCCACAGAGGCGGAAATCAGGAGTATTTCCCATTTTTTTTTCTTCTTTTTTCAATAAATAATTAATTAAATTTAATTGTTGCGTTTCATTATTAAATTATAGAATTCCTTGTCCTGGAAAATTATTTCACTGCTCCACCAAAAAAAGAACCAGGTTATCACAACGTACTTGCGGGGTTACATTGACGATCGGGCCATAGTTAGGTAATATTATAATTAATACCAGTACTGAACGAGTTTCGCGAAAGTCATTCAAACGTAACCCAATTCGTAGGATTAACCGTTAGCGTGGCCGGCAACCCCAGTAAGCAGGTCCTATAGTTCAGTGCATGCACAGCTGTAGTCGAACATCTGTGTGGCTTTCTCGGGATTCTATGTAAACGGTCTAGACAGGCATTCCCTTAGCAATAAATCTTAAGTGGGGTTTGTTGGTACATATTTATTATTTGTTTATACAATTTTATTGTCTGTTTACTTGTCAGTAATAGTCAATAACCAAATAATTGGGGCGGGCGCATTACACAACTGATTAAATAGAAATGTCACAGACATGCGTTCACTCTTCCGAAGCCTACTGGGGTGCCGGGACTTTATGACCACATGCTACTTGAGCATAAAAAAAGAACACAGCGCCATCTATCGGCAAAATGTAATTTTGAATTTTTTAGACTCGAGTTTTTCACATTGAAAAAAGCAAATAATCTTTAATCACCAATGTTCTTTATACGTATTATTCTTAGGAGTGAACAATTCGCACAACGCTTCATTTTATTGAAATAAAATAGTTTATTTCAATAAAGTGAAGCGCTCTCTATCATCATCTAGACATTGTTATACCGAAGTTCGTTCGAAATTCAAAATTTCTGAGCATCTTTAAATATTACAGTTGCATTAAATTTCATTATAATTAAACGCAGGAAGTCTTGTGTGTTTAATTTCACATTAATCGACGTTACACTAGGAGCGCCATCTAACGACTAGATATTTTTGGTTAAAATGTATGTAAGTTTGAAAACTTATTTTTTTTTTTAATTTTGCAACAGCGATCATTTGATTTTAAACTTCGTGAAATTAATTTCCGCTAGAGTGAAACGATTAGAACGCCAATTACCGAAAGGCAGTGATTTTAGTATCGAATTATGTATATTAAATTTGCGACATTTTATTTTCTTGTAGTTTTTGATTTTAGCATTTCTTTTTATCAATAAATTACTTATCCTATTCCTAAAAGATCTATGTATTTTGACCTCCGATAAATCAAAACCACGTGCAATAAGTGACCAAAAAATTGTAGTCGTTTGTTTGCTCTTAAAACAAATACCATTTTAAGAAAAACAATTACAACAGTAAAATAACATGGCGAAGGTTTGAAGTCTTTGACTTGAAAAAAATTCGCTTCAGCAAAAACAAAATTGTGTACTGTAAAGTAAACGTTCCCTGGAAAGTCGAAAAAAGAAATACCTGCGATAATGTACAACATACAAGAAGTACTAGAAATATTTACTTGAAGCTCCTAAAAATAAAGCGTATTGATGGCAAACCAAAGGCGAGAGCGGCAATAACAAATGTAAAACAGAAAAAAACTCGCTTCGAACGCGGCGCACTTACAACAATAAAATAAACAAAATTACTCACTCTTGGTGGGCGTCGTCGTCGTCGTCGGCACAGCTGGTTTATGCTGTTGCCCCGTGCAGAGCCTTCCTATTCTGGAGGGCGCGGGTGGTTTGATTCCGGAAGGTTTCGGAATCGCCGACGCCTTTCCGCCGTCACTGCCCGCGGTTTTCCCCGTCGTCGTCGCCGACACTGCACTATCCGGATTCGAGACCGTCGACACATTGTCGTCGTTATTAAGGTCACTAAGCACTATTTCAGTTTCTGCAGGCGTGCTAACACTCATTTTAACACCGCTCGAAATCAAAAGGTTTTAAAACATTGACTGCATTACTAACTTTTTTTTCCACGAGCGACGGTGAGTAAGAATCCCAAAATCAAAAAGCGCGTCAACGTGTCTGTATTTTTACATTCAAGGCAGCCAGAGGCTTTAAAAATCACATTAAAAAGATCTAATAAAATCTGAAAAGAAAAAGAGCGTTGTTAGCATTTATGTTGTTCGTCGTTTACTTATTAATAGTTGGTTACACTCTCTAAAGTGCGACAGGGGACTCCCCTCTAAAGTTTCCGCTTTTTCTTTGTTTATGAAGTGTAACGTATCTGGGCTCTAGAAATACATACAAATGTGTATTTCACTTTAGTGTAAATATTTGGAATCATATGGCATATACCTAAGTACCCCCAACATATCTGTTTTCTTAAGTTTATTTATTGCTTGCCATGTTCTGCACGTGTACAAATATTTTTATAATTTTTTTTTAGTTTTGATATACGACGGTATACAATCCCGGAATTATGTTTACGGAAACCTTATTTTTATAAAATAAAACAAATCGAAAATACTGGTGAGAAGTTAGCAACGAACCTCCAGCAACAAAATTTCAAAATTTAAATTGGCTGCCAAAGCTGTCCTAATTATCACAGAACTATAATTTTGTGAAGATCATTAACTATAGCTTGTCCCTGGTGTATCATTTGAATAAAAAGTTATGTGCATTTATAATTGACGCTGTCTTGAATATGCGAAGTGTCGGAGCGCCCGTTTTCAATCGATTATTAGTCAATAAAATCGATCGATCAAAACTCAGAAATAGCATAAATCGATAGATTTGAATGTTCTCTTTCATATTTTGTAGGTAATTTGTTTGTGCAACATTTGCATAAAAAGGTATGAGCATTTATAGTTAACGCGTTAGGCCGTGGGAACGCCCGTTTTCAATCGATAATTAATCAATAAAATCGATCGGCCAAGACTCAGAAATAGCATAAATCGATAGATTTGAGTGTTCTCTTTCATATTTTGCAGGAAATTCGTTTGTGCAATATTTGCATGAAAAGTTATGTGCATTTATAGTTGACGTATTTCATAATGCTGTTAAAATTATAGTTCTGTGATTATGAGGACGGCTTTGGCAGCCAAGTTAAATTTTGAACTTTTGTTGCTGGAGGTTTGTTGCTAACTTCTCACCGGTACATACATATATTGTGTTAAAAAGAGAAAAGAAAAGTGAAAAGTGACAAAACCGAATTATCTAACTTTCTAAGCAAGAGGATTATCGCGTGTTTTCTATCGATTATTTTTAAACAAATATACAACACACAGTAAATTAGTTATTTTTTTAATAATGTACAACATCTGGACATCGACAAAATGAATACTCTGTTGAAATCCCTCAGAAGGAAACAAAGTTCTAGTTCAATCAAGAAGAAGTAAATTAATGTTGTGCCTTTTTTGTTGGCAGAATTTTACTTTATTTTTTAATAATCTCTTAACACCCAATATAAAAAAAACATTCGGGATTTAATCAGCTCGTTATCATCGATCATTGAGGTAGGTGCATACGTTAATCAATCCAGTCACATCAAATCAAGCTTTAACGACAGTCTTATCTATTAATAACTTTAATCGCGGCGATATTAACGTTTTTTTTATCTGAACAATTAACAACAGGTGTAATCGCACTCGAAGGATTCCGAGTTACATGTCGCGAATGCAAATGTGTAATTAAAACTAGGTTTCCAGGATAACGTAAATTAAGCGGCGGCAGCTTCTTGCACATTCTTGCGCACTCGAGAATCTAAAAATAAGGTCAAAGAGCCACTCGGCGATTTAAAGGCAAAAGGAAATCAAAGGTTCGTTTAACGTTACACATCAAATCAAAGGAAACTCGGTAATAAGATCCGATTACATTGAGCATTCAATGTTGCCTTGCAGTGAATGCAGTTGCATATACTCGTACATACCTTACGCTAAAAGAATCAAAGAAGTTGAAGCCCCAATCAAGCAAATTCGAACATGTTTTAAAGGATGAACTTCTTGCGGCGGCATCATATGATTATCAGGAGGCAAATCACAAGAACGGGAACGCAATGGAACCGGAAGGAGATGTTGCGGAGGCACATCTGAATGAACTTTTCGCACGCGTTTTTATAATGCATTTTTCATATTTATGGGAACCGCAGCACGAGATGGTATTTTTAAACGGCCGCGCGTCGACTGATGCCACTTCGCGTTGGAGGAATTCCAAACCGAAACTAACGAAATGGAACAGTCGGACCTAGGGACGCAGGGAAGATCGAAGATCGCTACTCTGCCGTACCGGAAGTTACCCGAATTTCTATTTTTTTCTTTTTGTGGTTCATTGCAATATAATAAATTAATTCGCGTGAAATATAACCGATGGTAATGGATCAATGTCATTAATTAAAAAAATATATATTTGGGAGATGTTAAGCCATGATGATGAGGAGGGCGGCACCAAATACAATTATAAAAAAAATTATTTGCACACTTTCAGCGCAAGTTCATTCCTTATAATTATAAATTTAGCTGAGATTTCAAAAATATACAGGGTGAATCAAGAATAAGTTTACGTTGTTTCTTTGAAAATTTGTACACTGGGAGCAAACGTAAATCCAATACGAAAGGTTTCTAGACGATCAATATCATGCATATGCTTTGTCTATCAGTGTCAATGTCACTGTCAGTTACCAGACTCCAGTTTACAAACATACAACTTATTTTCACCCCCTACATTGACATAGGGAATAAGAGTTAGTTGTATTAAAATACAAAAAATAATAATAATAATTGTTACACTGCTGTACTGTTCGATGTATAATTCGATCCTCTATCTCAAAAAAAAATATGCAGGGTGTTTCATTTAAAGCAGGCAATGCAATGCAATTGAGATGTTTCATATTTTCATATTTAATAAACATTTCCGAATTTTCTTGAATATTTAGAGTTTTATTCCAATAAATTGCAATGCAAGAAACATAGTTGCAATAAACGCTAGAACAATTTTTAAAAATAGACAGGATGTTTCACTTAAAGCAGGTTTCACACGGAGGCAATGAAAGAAACATTGCTGCAATAAACCAGCTGATCTTAAAGTTTAGAAATTGCTTCCTGCTGCAATACAAATTGCAATGCAAGAAACATAGTTGTCACAAACGTGCCAGAAACAATTACAAAAAACACAGAATGTTTAATTACAATCGTCATTATTTTCACACGGAGGCAATGAAAGAAACATTGCTGCAATAAACGAGAAAAAGTTGCATATTGCTCGTCACTTTACTTGATGGCAAGTTATGTTGCTTTGCATGTGTTATATGTGCATAATAGTGTTTTTCGTTGTCGAAATTTCACGTTGGCAGTGTCAAAAGTAACGTTATAACTCCTAAAATCAGTCTGCAATGCAATAATTGAAAAATTTAGATATTTAAAAATTTGTCGCAAGTCGGTTTTGATTGCAATGGATCCTTCCGGACGACTGTTTCAACTTCTACTCCTCCAGCAAAGCTCGCCCGAGCTTATATGATAAATGTCATCAGACGAACGTCAACACGGCACAAAGCTGCGGTTTTTCCCTACGAAACAACAGCAAGTCGGAAAGCTTCTTTCCATTCTTCTTATGTTTCTTAAATGTAGACAAAGCTAAACGAAAATTTTTAATATTTTGTATTATCGACATTTGATTAAGAAATTCGCCATGTATATGCCGCAATGAAAAGCACTGTAAGTTGAACTCTTCAGCAAATAAATTTTGAATTCATGTGTCGCACCATAGGTCTAACGTGATTTTGACTCAAATTGCGTGGGAAATGACAACTGCTTAATAAGCCATCCTACATAAAGGAATTAGCAACACAGAGTTGGTTTGTTTTTTCAAATAACGCCATGCTCATTTGTTATTTCGCAAACTGCTTTTCAAAGATTGCAATGGAACTTCCGGAACTTTTCAACTGTGCTTCCAAAGCAAAGCTCGCCTGAGCTTTTCAATTAAAAAAAAAAGAGACACGAATTTAACCACCTCCATAAGCGATAACTTGTAGTAACTCGAAAACTATTGACATTAGACATATGGTGTGACATATCGATTCACGTTGCAATTTAATTTGCAATTCAAATATGCAGTAATATACAGGGTGTTTGAATCCATTAATCAATTTTAGCTTGTGTTTATTTGTCGCATCATAGGTCTAACGTGATTGCTAATTCCCATAGGAATTAGGTTCGGTTCGTATTTTTTTTCCAATAGCGCTATGTTCATTTGTTACTTCGCAAACTACTTTTCAAAAATTACAAAACTCTCGAATTTTATTGTGCTTGACATCTTGTAATTAAAGAAAAACAAAAGACACACGAATTTAACCGCCTCCTTAACTGATAACTTCTAGTAACTCGAAAACTATTGACATTAGACATATGGTGTGACATATCGATTCACGTTAGAATTTAATTTGCACTTCAAATATGCAGTAATATATAGGGTGTTTGAATCCGTTAGTCAATTTTAGCCTGAATTTATGTGTCGCATTATAGGTCTAACGCATTGCTAATCTCTATAGAATTAGGTTCGAGTTCGCTAATTTTTTCCAATAAGGAATGTTCATTTGTTGCTAACTACTTTTCTAGGGAAACATTACAAAACTCGAATTTTATTGCTGAGACTCCACTCGAAACAAAACTTACACCGAATTTAACCTGTCTTTAACTGTATACAATTATCTCGGAATCGAGCACAGTTGCATATCGACCGATATCTGTAATTGCACTTCCAAATATGCAATATATAGCGTGCCGATTAATTTAGGCGTAAAATTTATGTAAGACAACTTTTAGTTATCGATAATTGCTATTTAAGGAATTGTTACACCTGCTAGGGAACAGAACACCCACTGCTATACTCACCGACCTGTCTCTGATGGTGTCTCGGAATCGAGCACATTTGCAAACGACATCTTAGCGTGACCCCACTGATTGTTATGTAAAATTATGAGACAACTTTCGGAAAATTATAGTTGCAACACTGCACAAAAACTTTTCACCCCTTCCAAATCTTTGAGACCCAAACCTTTTGCACCCCCCACCGTCAAAAATTGTTTCAACTTTTCTTCCAAATCTTTCCCTTTTTGACCGTCAAAAATTGATTTTTTTAATCTTTAAGGTTTTTTTTTTAATTACTTAAAAGTTGAAAGTTTACAAGCTATTTCAGTTCATGTTTTCGACAGAACTCTGCAACCTCGTTTTTAAATTGAAATGATTTTAAAAGCATTACGTTCACTAGTACTTCTTTTACTTTTCTTTCTTTTATTATTTCATTTCGTGATATTTTAGTATTTTAGTATTTTGTCTTTTGTCATTTTTCTTGCTAACGTGCGTTCAAAAAAATCCGTTATCGAGAAAGCTCTGAACTTGCTTTCATTTTATGGCGGCACGTCGTAGCTTAATGCGAATGTCACAACCTTGAATAACTGCGAACTGTCAACAGCGTCACCCGTCAAAGGTTTTGTTTGCATCTTCGAGGTACTTGTAATAAAATAAATGTTCTATTTCATTAATTGTGTTTTATTATCCATTTTGTAGAAAATCGTGATTAAATGTATATAAAAAGTTAGGTTATGTTTCTAATAATCGCACGGTTACGACGTGACTTTACAAAATTTGCATTTGACGTAAGCTTACTTGATAACGGTTTTTTTTTTAACGCACTTTATAATTATTCTGACCAATTTATACAGGATGTCCGTTTCTCGAGCCTAATCACTGCAGGGATCTCGGTTAACTTGAAGATACGGACTTATTAAATTGGGGAAAAGTTGCTTATTTTTGTTCCAAGCAATAATAATCTGCCAACAAATTTCAACCTATTTTTTACGGACTTCAAGGTAGGATATCAAAAAAAAAAAAAAGTGACACTGTTAAATGAAGCTTCTTTTTCTGATTACACTGCACTGACGTATGCACTCACTTGATGGTTTGAGTGATATTCTGGACAAAATTTCCAAATTATTGTTATGCAAAGAGTGCTTTGGAAATAAAAAGCAACACTCTTGTTTCCAAAGAAAATTTGACAGTTCAATACAACTTGAAACGTGATAGTTGACATTGACTGTTAATTTCCTTTTCGAACTTATTACAGCGCTTTCGATTCATAGCTCTAGAGCGCTCTCAGACTATCTCTACCTCCTTTTATTACATTTAGTTAAAACAAGATGAGAATATTCTGAGAGTGCTCTAGAGCGCTATAAGAAAAAACCAGAAATGCTTGAAGTTTTTTGGGCCTCTCAAAAAGTTCAACTCATGACTCATGAGACAATAGCTTTGATTTGGTTCCTACAGTGCAGGTACAGTTCTAGAACCGTGCGGAGCATGCGCTTAACAAAAAAGCGATCGGTTTCTTTTTTATACACAGTATAAGAATCTACACAGTAGCGTCACTCGAGTATAACTGTCACATCTGCCATTTTGCAAATTACATTATAATATGTACTCGTTCACAATTGTTTCAAATTCGAACTACCTATGAAAATCTGACATTTTAGTTGGTACTATTGTGATTTGTCATAATGAATACAGTGTGAGCATATGAAAATCAAAGCCACGTTATCAGTTTGGTATGCGTTTCTGGTTTCTAGCATTGGCAACATTGAATGAAATATTAAATATGGATCCTTTATTATCAGTACAGTGCAGGCGTGTGCGTTGTGTTTAATAATTCTTCCTTTCTACAAGGTGGTCAAGAATAACTATTTGAGTTGACAATACAATTGAGAGCATTTTTTTATTCGACCATTTGCAACACTGCAACCGGATATATGTTTTGTTGATTTATTTGACATAACATCAACGACAATCAGCGACAAGATGGTAGGTTATGTGAATAAAAACTGGTGTTTTAATTTGAATTTGATATGTCAAATGACGCTTGTAAAGTGACGGCTGTCAGTGTCAACCGGAAGTTACTCCAGTTGTACCATTTAAAAATAAAATTCAGCACTGCCAACTCAAACAGTGATTCTTGACCACTTTGTATTTCGTACACTTATTTTAAATTCAGTTATTTTCTGATCTCAGTTGTTATTGTCAATTTTAGATCAAGGTAATTATACCAAAATTAGTTAATGATGCATTTATTTCTAGATTAAATGTTCAGGCTAATTTAGTGTTACGCCACTGGAAAAAGGTTTCGAACGCATTACAGCCGATTGCAAACAGCATAGCCAACCGTGCACTATGTGTTGCATATACGGACAAGTTACGTGTTTTGATTTTTATTTGCTCATACTGTATATTTTAGGTTATACATAGTTGATTTTTCGATGGGTCTTTCGTGTATCCATCTAAACGTCTTTTGATAAACGCTTTCTTGTCCGCAGAATTTATTTTCAGCATTTTGAATTAATAAGAAGTTGAAGGACAAAATACCGGGAGTAAATTAACTAAATTAATGATTGAAAAAAAAAAAACGTTAAATGACAGGACCTGACGCCAACCTAACGAAAAAATATCAAGACCTGTTGCGTGTTTGAAACAATCGTGTACAGTTGCGGATAGAAAATTTCGGATGTCACTGTCATTCCACTGACGTAAAAGTTAAGGAATTCCTATATGTATGTATACGTCAGATGAGTGACAGTGACATCCGAAATTTTCTCTCCGCAACTGTAAACTTGCGGTCAAAATAACTCACCCATTCTTTTTTTGTATTGTAAATTGCCTTTCGATCTGTCAAAATTCTAAATATTGGAGCTGTCATATCGTGTCAATTAAATTGCTGCTTTGATATTTAGTATAATCACGTATAACCTCCAAAACTGCAAGGCCGGTACACACTATGTAAATGTAATCAAAGCGTCATTAAATTTCAATGTGATGGGTCACTTTTATTGGCCGCAAGTTTACGTGTATTTCCATAAGGGCATCAAACAGTATGGCGGCTTTTTTTTTGACACTACCGTTTAAGTGACGCTACCGGGCAGTGTTGCCAACCGCTTGGGATGAAGTATCGCTACAATTAGAAACAAAAGTTGCTGATTTCGCTACCAAAATTTAAAAAAGTCGCTAAACTATCGCTACTTAACTTAAATAATAAACATTCACAAATAACGGTTTTTAACAATTTCTTTAAAAGTAAAAATATGTTTGCGCTTAAATATTTGAAGTATTTTAAATAAAATTCAGTGAAAAACACATTTATTGAAATTGAAAGTAGGCAACCCATTATACTTTCGTGATCTTAGTACATTATGGAAACACGAAGTTGTTTCCGTTTTGATTGATGGGTTACCTTTTATAAACTCTTCAAGGGTCACGATTTAAAATGGACACCCAGTACAATACGAATGCTCTCGCAAAATTTCTCAAAGTGTTTGTTAAAATGACCCTTGTTTTTAAAGTACGTATTTATTGCGTTATTGTAAGACATTCAACAAAGCCATCTGTTGAAACTTGCCGATAGTCTTCTTTACGTTTGTTTCTATGAGGGTGATTCACTGGTTATCGACGGGTTATATTGAAAAACCACCATTCATTTCAGTTTCAACTGACAGTCATTTCTGGACAGATTACGTTGTTATAAGATATTCGACAGAGCCATCTGTTGAAACATGGCGAAAGTTTTCTTTTTTTCGTTTGTTTTAATTTATGAATATCCTGAATTCTACTTTGTTGTATCTTTTGTTTTTGTTTTCATTTATTTATCTTTTTGATAGTATTGTTACCATAAGTTTTGTTCAATCGTTTTTCATGTTTTGTCACCTTTCCTTCCAGGTTCTTTTCAATTTATTAATCTAGTGAATTGTGCTACAAAACCGATTGTCATTTGTTTTTATTCTTTATTCATTAATTGATTACCTTTGAATTTTTATTACATATTTTGTTTTCATTGTCTTGCCACTATTCTTTTCCAACTGCTTTTTTTAAAAATTTATTACAATCTACTGAATTGCACTGTAAAACATCACCTTTTCTTTCTGCTTTCTTTAACTGTTTTAATCTATGTTTTTATTTATAATACAGTGTATACACAGTTGGTCTGACTAAGACTAGGTATACGGTTAATTGTGAGTAAATGAAGGAGAGGCTCATTGAAACTTGTGTGGAAATGAAATAGAGATATTACAATGTTGCGTGCGAAGGTAGGAATGCTGCGGCCGGAGCGTGGCCCGCGTTATCAATCGGCAAAGTCGATTGATGTAGCTATTTCGTTTACTCATGCGCTTTCTACTATTCTATCCTTCATTTACTCATGATAAACGCATAGCCAGTGGTGGTAAGGCCGACCCAGTATGTACACTTATACCGTGAGAGCAATAAAGACCCAACACAAAACATTTGACTTGATTACCACCCGATTTTTAATTAATATTTCGCAGATTCCTAAAAAGTCGCTACTTTTGGTTCATTTCGCGGAGGGCGTTACTACGTTGCATCGCTACGGGCTTAAGAATATCGCTGTTGTAGCGACGAATCTCTACAGTTGGCAACACTGCTACCGGGTAATTACCAATGATGTGGTAAGAGGTATAGATACACAGTGCCTTATGTTTCCTGCATTCTCGATTGATATCAGCATGTGAGTGAAATAGCGAATATCTGTGAGTAATTTTAGCTCACGCATGCGACAAGGATGCCACTCAAACCCTAGATCACGTGACTTAGAATGAACAATGCTTTTGAAACGGGTGTATATACCATCTCACTCTTAAGTTAATATCAATTCCTGTTTCTCTACAGGGAATCTGCTACTTGATAAATCTGTGGTAATTACTTATACTGTCACTTTACCTGCAAGCAGTGTTGCCAGTTCGTGGGGATTTTCCCGATCCGTGGTCTTAAAATTGCATAAAAGGAACTTTTTTGAGAGAAAGGAAATTTTTAAAGACAAAATTACTTAGGACCAGTTGCACCAAACTCTTAAGCTCTGCTTAGAATATGACTTTCACAATGTTGTGTAACCTCAAATTTCACATTATAAACGCTGGCTAAATTTAAGTTCAGTTTAAGTGTTTGGTGCAACTGGCCATTAAAGTTTAAGGCAAATCTTGACCAAAACAGCTTAAAAATGTAATTTGAAGGAAAAACAAACATAAAAGGGAATTTTTGTCCCAATGCGCAATGCAAGAGAAAGTTGGCAACACTGCCTGGCGCCTGCAAGAACCAAAACAAAGCTATTAGCTCATAAATCGATGAGTTGTTCCAATTTCTGAAACCGCTTATACCCCAACAAGAAGATAATGCATTTACCTACAATGAGAAAATTTATCTTAAAATGATGAATTTGAAGAGGGCAAAAAGAGACATGAATTTTAACAAAGGAAAATCTCATTTTAGAGTGCAAGAAAACATCGAAAACGTGACAGTAAAGAACAACGTTTTACGACACATGAAACGACAAAAAAAAATCTGCGCTTTTCGTGAGTTATGTTTGCAATAATCTCTTGGCCGATTGCCACTTCACGTAAAGAACAGAAAATACGGTGCTCAAAACACAAAGTTGCTTTCAACCCGCATCGTTCGTCGTTCGTTCAGTTCATTCCCGCATTCGCATTTCTTCACGTTATTATATTAAAGCCGCGGTCTCTAGGACGACTAGCGATTAAAGAACTGGTATTGGAAACAAGGCTCGTTTTGTACAAAATAAACGGCTCTAAAAACTCGCTCTTAATGGCGAAATGGTTATTAATAAAACACTGAGTCACACCGATACGATCCCGGCAATTTGCCCGTCCCAGAAACGTTTCGTTTCGTCTCATCCCGTCGATTGATTAATTAGTTTAATCAACGACAGAAAAGGCATTATTAATAAAAGTTTTATCGGAATGAGGTCAGATGTCGGTCGTAAACTACGACGCGCCGATCTTTTTTTAATTTCTTTAACGTTTTCAGACGCAAGAACAATTTGTTTACAACTTCCAAATAAGGCGAGCTACCTGTTCTCGAGCTACCTAACCTCAAATTCGAGTTTGACTTTCGGTTTCTAAATTTAGAAGCGCAAAATCATATTTCTGAATGAAACGGACGGAGTTACTGCGTCGCAACCTTGACGAAATAAAACCGCCCCTGATCGCGAGCTTGGCTCGCGCGGGTTATTAATTAATTACTTAAAAACGCAGAGAATACAATTTGGTATTTTCTGTGGGATGTTACGAAATTTTTTTGAAGTCACGAGTATGTTTCGTGGAGTTGTTGGGTTACTTACAGGTTAAAAACGTGTTTCCAAAAACGCACTGGCACTAATAAAAGCACAAAAAGGCACAAGAAAGTCACAACGACTTAACGAACGCGACGGCTCAAAATTAAATTTCCGAAACAGCTGTTGACAAGTGACAAATCACCGCCAATTTTAGCAAGCGGCGCCATCTAACGCGCTCAGTTGCAACCACCGTCCCTTTCGACAGGCACTGTCATCAGTCATCAAGAATAATGTTAACAGAACGTAAAATCATCTTTTCTACTGAACACAAAATGAATAAAAGTCTCTCAAAATGAAATTGGTATACAAAGAAGTCGATAAAGATGGAGAAGGGTGAGCGCAAACTTTGCCTGCGAACATATGCTTGCTTAGAGGTTATATCACATGTACCCACCTGCTAACGCAACTCATTTCGTATGACACAGGATGGTCAGTCTTGTGCCCGAGGAACCGGAAGACATGTGGCACGCGTACAATCTCATATCGGAGGGGGATTCAGTACGCGGCTCCACCATTCGCAAGGTACAATCCGAATCGGCTACGGGCTCTTCCACTTCGAATCGTGTGAGAACGACCCTTACGATAGCCGTGGAGAACATAGATTTCGACACTCAGGCATGTGTGCTGCGACTCAAAGGACGCAACATCCAAGAAAATCAATACGTGAAGGTAGCAAGTCGTATCACCACAACCACGCAATACGATACTCCACCGATTAATCATTACAGATGGGTGCCTACCACACATTAGACCTGGAATTGAATCGCAAGTTCACACTGAGGAAACACGAGTGGGACTCGGTTTCGTTAGAACGCGTCGACATGGCTTGCGATCCGATCCAAAGCGCCGACGTCGCAGCCGTGATAATGCAAGAGGGCCTCGCTTACATCTGCCTGATCACATCCAGCATGACTTTGGTTCGAACTAAGATCGATGTGACTATACCGAGGAAAAGAAAAAACTTCGTCCAACAACACGAGAAGGCAAGTATTCGTCACTTAGGCCCAGATTCAGAAATGCCACCTGAGTGGAGTGCACACAAACACTTGTTTGAAATTGAAGTTTGCTTTTATATTTTCTCACGTAATCAAGTTTATGGTCAGTATAAGTGCTTTGGTCATCAATGATTTACGATAGAAATTAAAAAAATCATTAAAATGACAATTAAGGCTTTTCTGTGCTCTCTCCACTCAAGTGAGGTTTCTGAATTTAGGCCCTAGATTCTGAACATTAACTTAATCGAGGGGGTTTTTAGGGTCTGACGAAATTCTACGACAGCGTAATGCAGGGGATTTTACGGCACGTCAATTTCGAGATAGTAAAGTGCGTTCTGATTGCATCTCCGGGCTTTGTTCGGGATCAATTTTACGACTACATGTTTCAAACTGCCGTTAAAACTGATAACAAGATACTTTTGGAGAATAAAGGGAAGTTTATGCTTGTTCATTCATCATCGGGATTTAAACACTCATTGAAAGGTAATTTTTTTAGTCATTTTGAAAATTCAATTATAAACTAACAGTTACAATAGTTTTTACCACAGAACACAGCAACTGTTATTTTTATACAGCATTTTAATTTACTTAAGTAATTCGTAGTATGTAAACAGAAACTGTATTTAAGAGATAACTCAATAATCAAACAGAAGCTACATTTAAGAATTAATTGTTGGTTAAACCCATTCCAAAAAAACTAACAATTAATTCATTGTGATTGTAGAAGCTGAGAACTATTGTAGTTAATTGTAATAGAAAGACCCCTACAGTTACAATTGATTGTAATTTATGTAATCGTAAGGATCCAACAACTACAATAATTATGGCACTGGGTAATAACCTGTGAGCAAATAAAAATCAGATTAGAGCAAGCGGTGCAAAGAAAATGTATGTCTGTGATTAAATAAAAAGTCAATAAATTTGACAGTCCATGAATGTATTACATTAATTAATTCAGTTAATCACAGACATACATTTTCTTTGCACCGCCTACTCTAATCTGATTTTTATTTGCTCACTTTTTATAAAACTTACAGATGTAAACTTGTCATTCTCTACACACATACTTTGGGGTAATTTTTTTCTTCATTATAACCTGTTCCAAAGAGTTCTTAAATATTTTTCTCGTAATCTGTCACATCGATTCTCATCCTCGTTTTTTTTTGCAGAATTGTCAGTCACCCTGTATATAATTTATAATTCATATTACTTACAATTTGTTTTCTTTGCATTGCATTCTAACATTCCAACTTTTTTAAATGTAAATTACGGAAAAAACAATTTTGTTTTGTTTGAATTTTCTCCAACCGCCAACGTAATTAATGCACGTACCGACAGATGGCGCTCACGAGCGATTATTTTTAGAGGTTTTATATAATTGTTAAGATAAGAGGCAAACGTGACTTTCATCTACCATATGTATGTAATCCAACAGTAAATACCTCCCTAGGTTATGTGGGGACAGTAAACGGAAACGCAGTTGGTGTTCGTACCGACAGATGGCGCTCACCAGCGATTATTTTAAATTACTATAAATATAAAATTTTCGAAGCGAAAAATATACATATCTCAACAGACGACATTCATCAATTTTCAATTATATATGTATGTACATTGCGCAGTAAATATTGCGCTCTTACTACAACTTTGCTTGTCACTTTTAATTAAAGAAAATATTTTGAAGTTCCCGCGCATTCCTATAGTTTTCATTTGTCACATTCTTATTTTGCAAATTTATTGCTGCTCTTATGTGTAAGAGAAGAAGCGATTGTTTATTGTTTAAATTTTCTCCGTTTGCAAACGTAATCACTATTGTGAAGTTCACAATTAATTTTATGACAGTAAGAAATGTGTACCTTCATTTTATCACAAGCAGATTCAGTTGCACAAGCCCCGACAGATGGCGTTCGTTTATAGAAATCGCAAAAGAACATTCGTTTTGACTTTTCCTTTATAATGTTCTTATTTTGTGCGTAATAGAAAATGTAGATTATTAAAGAAAAGAAACTATTCAGTAAGGAGAGGCGATTCTTTCTTGTTTAAACTTTCAGTTCACAGACGTAGTCACTACATCTACAGATAGATGGCGCTGACCGCGGCAATTTCAAACTCCAATGAATATTACGTTTCAAAGATTTGAAAACGACAAAAAAATTATATGTTGATGCATGGCCAGCAACATTAACATTCACTGACGTGTATGTATGGCCGTGTCAATTCGCCTAAAATTCGGTTCCGGAAAGCATGCCGTGGAGTACTCCCCTCAGCGCTCTCTATTAAAGATACTACAGAACTACTGATAGTAACGTAATGGCAACTGCAGTTACTTAAAAACTCACGAGAGGCGCTGAGTGGAGTACCCGTCAAATTTTTAAAAGTCAAATTGAAACGGCCATACATACACGTCAGTGAATGTTAATGGAGCTGGCCATGGTTGATGTTCTCAGATGCTACAAACCGTGATAGATGGCGCTCGATTACAGAAATCGCAAAAGAAAAAAATCATTTCCATTTTTCGTTTATAATGTTCTTATTTTACAACTTTATTGCTACATGTATAAGAGAAGACGCGATTTTCTCAATTTTCAAACGTAGTCACTACACGTTTCGATAGATGGCGCTGACCGGCGACAATTTCACAATTATTTTCACGGCGATAAAAAATTATATCTTGATTTTATCACAAGCAGATTCAGCGGCTACAAGCCCCGATAGATGGCGCTCGTTTACAGAAATCCGTTTGCAGAAATCTTCTGATTTCTGTAAACGAGAACGATTGTTTTCACTTTTCCTTTATGATGTAAATGTAAATTATTAAAAAAAAGCGTTCTTTAACGAGAGGCGATTTTTTTTGTTTAAACTTTCAGTTCTCAAACGTAGTCACTGTAACTGCGGATAGATGGCGCTGACCGGCGGCGGAAGTTTCAAACTCTAATGAATATTACGTTTCAAAATTTTGAAAACGACAAAAAAAATCATATTTTGATATTCTCAGCTGCTACAAACCCCGATAGATGGCGCCAGTTTAAAGAAATCGCTAAAGTCCCTCAAATCGCAAAAGAAAAATCATTCTCACTTTTCATTGATAATGTTCTTATTTTGTGCGTGTAAAGGAAGACGTAAATCATTATGAAAAACCTGTATTTTTTCATTTAAAATTTTCCCGACTGCAAGTACAGCATTCCGATAGATGGCGCTCAACGGAAATCGCAATTTCATTTCCACGTATTGGAAACAATAGAGAAGATTGAATGTATCTGCAGCGCTTGCACATAGATGGCGCTTCCGCTTTTCTTTATTACTTTATCTTTATTAGATGCTTATTTTACAGATTTATTTCTGCGCTTGTATACAGAGTGTATTATAATGATTACAAAAAATTTGATTCCTAAGCCGATGTTTCTACCTAAAAAAAAAATCAAACTTTTGTTATTTTCTAAAAGAGCTCCCATTTCCCCAACCCAACTTATTTCTTTCATTCATTTATTTATGTTATGGTCATTATCTTTTACAGTTTATTTGCTTATAATAGTGTATGTAAAATGCGATTTATTAAATTTCCTTTCTGGGCAGACCATGGAATGTGAACCTATATTTAATTAATGTATAATCAGAGACATGACTTTTTTCACAGCCAACCTAGAATAGAAATATATTGAACTGCCTGATCTTAATTATAACTAAAGACTAAAAGACTAATAACTAAAGACTAAAGACTGTAATAAAAAAGTTGCAACTCACGGTTTCAACTTGTGCAGGATAGACATAAGTTATTCCAGTAAACATCTTTAAGGCACAGCATTTCATTCAGAGTTTAACTTTAAGCTTCGTTTTATTTCCATAGTAATAATTGTAAAGACAATTGTTTCCGTGGAAATAAAACGAAGTTTAAAGTTAAACTCCGAGGCTGGGTTTCTCAGTCCTAGTTTAACTTTAAACTCCTGTTTATTTCCATGGTAGCAATTATAAAAACAATTGTTTCTATGGAAATAAACAGGAGTTTAAAGTTAAACTAGAACTGAGAAATCCAGCTCGAATGAAAGACTGGGCCTAAGACATCAATTTTTTGTTTTTTAATAGAGGTGCTACAAGATCCATCAGTGATAAGTAAAATTTCCGACACAAAAGCAGCCAGTGAGGTGAAAGCCCTAGAAAATTTCTACACGATGTTACAATGTGAGCCGGCTAAAGCATTTTATGGAAAGAAACATTGCGAAAAAGCAAACGAATCTCAGGCTATAGAAACATTGTTGATATCTGACAGTTTATTTAGGTAATAAAATAACTATAAGGTTCACTCTTTTCATCACCAATTAACTTTATCTGATGGTTTATTCCCAATTGTGATCACAATCGTCACACAAACTGGAGATGAAAAGACTGAGCTTAAGTTTGTCAAGTATTTTGTGCTACGTCATTTATATTTTTAGATGCAAAGATGTTGCTCTGAGAAAAGAATACGTGCAATTAGTAGACTCGGTCAAGGAATCCGGGGGCGAAGTTAAAATATTTTCAAGCATGCACATTTCTGGAGAACGTAAGTGTTTGAGCTCAGGGAAACTTTTTACTTTTCTTCTTTTTTAGAGCTGGAACAGTTGACTGGAATTGCTGCGATTCTACGATTTCCAATGCCAGAGTTAGATGAAGACGACGACTCCGATACAGAAGAATAATATAATGATCGTAACTTTGTTATTTCACGTTTTTATAAATCAAGCAAATGTTCGTTCATCATAGGTTGAAATTGTGTAAGTGAATTATTATAATGTAATTAATTAATTAATTAAGTTATTGCCAGTGGTGTAATCTTGTACTTTATTACGTTCATGACAACTACGTAAGCATTGCCAGCAAAATGTTTTCTCGTTGTTGATGATTGTGAATTTATAAATTTTATGGTTTACTGTTACGTTAACAGATATGCTCAAACGCGAAATTATATACATATTATGTATTATTGAATGCTCTTTTAATATTGTAATAGTGTCATTTCATGCCTTTTATATTATAGCTTCCTTTCTGTATACAGTTGAATGTTAAATATATTAAAGAAAAGCATTTAAAGAAAAACGTGTTTTATTTCTTCAATTCAAATTTACATAGTAAGACGTTAATTAGTTTTAAGTTTCTTTTTGTCTTGTTTTTGTTTATCATCTTGTAACCTCCGCTTCTTCCTCAACAACCAAACCTCTTTGGCTCTCACCTGTTTACCTTTCATCATACTCTTATACAAGTTCCTATGTTTTCTCTTGATCATTTTCTCTCTTAGTCGATATTCCTGTCGTTCCTGTTTTTTCTTCTCGCTGGGAAGCTCTTTATAAACTTTACCCGGCGTTACAGATAGCTTCGGCTTCTGTAAACCAAATAAATTACCAACAAATTTACTTCCTACTTACCTAAGCTCACCTTGTCACTTCTTTCTTCCTCATCACCATCTTCCACATCGGATTCATTCGGTTCATTTTCCGCATCTTCGTTTTCGTCTTCAACTTCAGAATTAGATTCGCTTTTGCCCTCATCCTTTGCATCTTCAGATTCACGCTTGTGCATTTCTTCCAGTAACGACGGATCATACAACGCCTGCTCCTCTGGGGGAACATACTGGTCACGATCCTTATCCACAAACGGTGACAAATGCGGTGGAAGAACCTCTCCTATGAAATACTTATTTACGGGCAAAAGCGAACGTGCATTAACACTATCGAACACCCACTGAGGTTGAACGTAATATCGGGATATGTACTGCTTATCTAATGAAGGTCTGTCGACGATTTGATGGGTGATGGTTTCGTCGTTCTCGTCGAAAGTCGAACCGACGAATAAAGTTTTATCCCACGACACCTCTCCCCCGAAACAACGGATTATAAACACGAGCGATTCACGGGGCACCTCTCGATTCAAAAAGAACTTCAACCCCTTGAACAGAGTCTTCAAGGTTTTAATTTTCTCGGCCTCTTTCCGAGCCTCCTCGATTTTTTCCGGGTTGTCCTCAGTGCTGAAGTCGTCAATCTCTACATCCTCCTCTTCGGTGGAGCTCATCGTCTTCGACAATGGAATATTCAAAGCCGCAATTCGTTCGGAAACAAACAAGTTTTCGTCCTCCTCATTTCCAACCTGTTCTTCCGACACAGAAAATTTGGGTGGATAATATAAGTTCAGCGAATGGTACAGCCGGAAATTCACAAAGCCCAACATTATGGTGTAGAATTCCACAAAAGTCGACATTATCCTGAAGTTCACTTCCAACGGAGATTGAGGATCAAACGAGAAGTTGTGGGGCACAATCCAAGTGATCATCTGGCCCTTTATTTCTGCCTGATAGTAGTAACCCTTGATTGAAATGAAGACTTTACGCAGCGCTTTTGCTTCGATCACAGCATGTAAAAACTCGGTTGTTAATCGTCTGCATAAAGCCGACTGGAATCTGGGTATGTGCTTCAGCGAAGGAAACGTGCTGAATAAGAAGCACAGAGTTAAACAATCGTCCAAATCGTGCAGCGCATCTATGAATGTCGGATAGCGTTCTTTGACGATGTGATCGAGTTTTATCATTGGATGGTCGTTCAGGTACTTCTTTAGGGCGGTGAAATCTTTAACGGCTTTCGCTCTTCCCATTTTCCTGTTGAATATCTTATACTCACGCAGTTTCCAAATTATCGGTTCGTGCATTAAGAACTGAATGTCCTTCATGTGATAAAGTGTCTTGATTCCTGTGGCTCCCTTCTGTGCTCTGTTCCTATTGCGAGGCTCTCGAGGGTATATTCCTTTTAGAATGCACAGGCGTCTGAAATTGTTCAATGAAAGCTGCAGTTTTTTCAGTGCCCCCTTTCTGGATATAAACTGGGAGCCTTCTCCAGTGGAAAACTGTTGGAATACGCCAGGTAAGGTAAGTTATTTTACATATTAAACGTAGATTTACCTTCTTTTTTCGTTTCGATACCATTTTAGTGCAACGAAGGAAATATTAACACGTGTTTCAAAATTGCTGCGATAATTATAGGTTATGTTCGAAATGTCATATCTGATCTGGGGTGCGTTCGAGAATAACACTTTTCTGCAACTTTTACAAAAAATAGTCGTTCGAGATTATTGGGACCCAAAAGTTCAGGGGCCCGATTCTTGAACCGTGCGAGACGATTCGAATGCGAAAATGACGTCAAAATGACGTAGACTCTCGTACAAAACTATACAAATTGTTCGAAAATTACGTCATTTTGACGTCATTTTCGCATACGAATGAATTCGCACGATTCGAGAATCGGGCCCCAGGTCGGAACATGTTATAATGAGTGATTGTTAACGTTTGTCTTTTTTTGTGGGAGTAACCCTCGAAAGCATATGAAAGTGTGGAATAAAATTCATAATTTTGACATTTCGACATTTTCGTAAATTTTATTTTTAGAAAGTGCCTACTTGTTTTTATGTAAAAATCAATTTTTCACAGTCACTTATTTTCTAGTAATACTATCGTGTAAAATTATAAAAGAAAACAATAAAATATTAGCCTCACACAACATCAAACCACCATAAAACTTTCTGAGTGTACACTTCAAAGAGGAGGATAAACTGTTAAGAAAAAAATCTGATATAGTAGATCTTCCAAAATTCCGTGCGCACATCACAGTGGGAGAGATTCAGAAAAATGAATAAAAATTAGATAAACAAAACCTTTAAAGGCCGTTTTACATTGACAATTTATTCATGAATTAATTCATGAAGTCGCTTCATGAAGAAGTTGGACAAGTGTAATGCACCAAATTTGACGTCAAATAAATTCATGAATTTCTTCGTCAACTTATTCACGAATTACAGCAAGTTCTATTTTTCGTCAATATTTGCGTGAATTTCAGGGGTACCAACAATAGAAAACGAAGGTTATGGTATTTATTTGCGCGTGGCAGTGTTAAATCGTTTGTAAACTCTTTCGCTATGTTGGTAATACCTATAAACGGGCATTAGAATCAAAGAAATTCATGAAGTTCTTCACCAATGTAATACGAAATGCGTTCATGAATAAATTCACGAAGAAATTCATGAAGAAGTTCATGAATTAATTCATGAATAAATTGTCAATGTAAAACAGCCTTAATAAATAATACAAAGCATTAAGCCTAACTTCAAATCATTAAGCAACTACCTGAGTAGTATTGGTATCACTTCTGATCATCTTAAGAGTTCCTTTTGAATAAGGCTTAAGTATCCATATAACTTTTAATAAATTCCACTCTCTATCGGAGAAACAATCCTGAGAGCACACCACATCCCCGCCATTGTGGAAACTATTACGAACATATTTATTCAGTTTCTTATGGAGTCACTCGACAGTAGATGCAAGAACGTTTTCGTCTTCCAGCCCAACTTTTTGTAGCTCTGTTTGCGTTTCTTTTTTTTTTCGAGTACTTCACCCATTCTTCTGTCTTTTCAAACAGAGGCATTGAAAAATAGATTCCAACATTCTCCTCCTCAAACAGTTCACATCAGGCACCTCTTGGATTTAACATTTGCATGGCTTCTAGGAGTTTGACTGAAAAAGGGATATTGAAACTTAAAAAAAGAAAGTCTTAAAAACAAATGATAAAGATAAATAAATAAATCATAATTAAAGTTCTCACTAAAGCAATGGTGAGTCCTTGAATCTCAAGACTTTTCTCAGCCTTGATTTTTTCGATTACAATGTCTTTTTTATGGTTTGCTTTTTCCACCGCAATCTCAGCCTCAACCTTAGCCTTGATTTTCTCGATTACGATGTCTTTTTCATGGTTTGCTTTTTTGACTGCAAGCTGTGTTTCAAGGCTTTTGATTTCACGTTGAAGAACTTCAAATTGAGCTTTATAATCAATCATTCTTTTACCTGTAAAAAAAGAAACAAAATAAGATAGGTATCTGTGTGGGTATCTGCATAACAAGTATGAAATAATTTGCGTTTGCATGCCAAAGCCATCAATTCATACAGGATCAGGAACTATTAATAATTTTATTTACCAGAAAAATCTAAACTTTATTGCTTTCCACTGCCTTCAGGCACAGCTTCAGGTTTTTGAAGAAAATGATTTCTATCATTAGATGCTTTAACATTAACATAAGTTCTACTGACTTTATTTTTATTTTTATAATCGTCAGGAATTGGAATTCGCTTAAATTTTTCATTAAGTTGTTCTTCTTCTAAATCAAGTTCATTCATTAAATCTACACCAATCTACACAGCACTCATTAGGTCAGGGGGGCGATTCTTGAAACCGTACGTTTCCGAACACATACGTTTAGAAACAAATGGTTCACAAACAAATGGTGTGCGTTAAGTGTATTCCTGAACTATAGAAACAAGCCTTTGTTCTACGTTCGTACGGAACAAATGATTTCGCGTTTAGAACACAGCCATCGACACACGCTCACGGATGCACATGCGTTTTGTATAGTATGGCTACAACTATACACGCTGTATGTATGTGATTTGATGAAGAAATGTTTGTTTTTCGAATAACGAAGACTAAATTTAATTTTTTTCAAATTAATAAATTTAATTTTAATGTAGGTATAGTGCAATATAATCAACAGAAATATCTAATAGAAATAAAACTTTTCGATAGTGCATAATTAATAATTCTTAAAAGTGTAATAAAATAATACAATTACTTAATAAATAAAGTTTGTATTTTATTTATTTACTTTATTATTTATTTTATTTAGTTTAGACATGTGTTTCATCTGCACTGTGATATCAGAGGATCTTGTACATATATACTTACTTATTATTCTGTGAATTCACAAATAAAAATTTAAATTTACAATAAAGTTGTTTTAAAAATATTTATAATGATAGATCACAAACAATGTATAACGAATTTTCATTTTTTTCACAAATGTTAGGCAATTATGTATATTGCAAATGTCTAATTTGCACGATTTCTTGTTTTTGTTACATAAAAAATTTAACAAATAATAATTATATTACAATTTCTTGCTGAATTACGAACTAAATTACAACACAACCTGAAACTGATGCTACGAACATCCCGAACGTATGGTACGAAGCACTTGTTGTCAACCGTTTGTTTGAGACCGTACAGAATTTTCTAACGGCTGTTCAAGAATACCAAATCTGTGATTGTGTATGTTTGTGACGTCACAAACGTATATGTTTCGGAAACGTGTAGTTCAAGAATTGCGCTCCTGTTCGTTTGTACTGCTCCGAGCAGTCTGCTCGGAGTTACTCTAAAAGTTGTAAAATGTAGTTTGCAGTCAAATTCGTTTCTCGCGTCGAAAAAAACTTTGAATTTGACTGAAAACTACATTTGACAACTTGTAGAGTAACTCCGAGCAATACAAACGAAACCTATTTAGACTTATCTTTTAAGCCCGTGTCCCATTGCAAAAATTTTATAAAATATTTTTATACAAAGTTTTTATAAAAACAGTATGATTTCATTATTTTGTGAAGTACTTTCAAAAAGTGTCCCACTGTAAAATAGTTTTATAAAATTTTCACATAAACAGTCTTATAGTAACATAATCTATAATAAAGTGTACTGTTTTAAAAGTTAAAAATGGATAATTCAAGACAAAATCAGCTAACTGCTGCTATTGTGGCTACTGTGGGGTGTATAATAATTTTAAAAAAACGTATAGAATATTTTCTACCTGATATAAATCAATTAATAAGTCCGTTTGCTGTTCTGTCCAATTGCCAGACATCTTAAAATTAGTTGAACACTATAATGAATACACACTAATATAATAAGCATAGCATCACGGCTATACGATATCTTACTTTATATTAGTTGTGGGATGACTTAACCTAACACCAAGATTTCGGAACGTACGCGCCCTTATTTAAATTTGTGAAACCGTAAAAGCCAATCATGTACCGGTTTTCATAAAAATTATAGAAAGTGTTGTATTCTATAAAAGCCTTTTACGTGACGTCATAAAAATAGACGAAACGTTAAAATATTTTCATATGACGTCATTTGTATAAAAATGTGAGCTGTCCCACTATAAAAGCAGCTTTATAAAAACATTTTATAAAAATATTTTATAAAATTTTTGCAGTGGGACATGGGCTTTACGCCCGATTTTACAATCGTTGGATAAGCATTATTCTTAGAATAACGTGACGTAGATGTGGAGGAACATTAACGGATATTCAGCGAACAATTATTTCGTCCTTATTCCACGATTGTAAAACTGGGCCTTAGTGTTAAGAACAACTCTATTCCTGGAATACTAACTCTTTCTTCTTTTTGTTTTTAATTATCAAGAAGAAATTTGCACTTTTTAGGTTAACCCACGCGATATTTTCAAATTTCGGAGAACCAATCAGAGAGCCTCATTTCAAACAGTGGACCTACGCAAAACAAAATATACCCAGCTTCGAAATTAGAATTTACAGTTATTTACTCGGATTAAAAATGTTTTAAGTTAAAATTTACGACTTTATAAAGAGCTTCGCTTAATCCTCGAATACATATTCAATTAGTAATTTCCGTAAAAGAAATGTAATTTGGTTTAGCGGCGGCGTTCGCGCGAGCGCCCCCTACCGGTGTTATTTTGATCGATGTATTTATAACGGTGACTGCATGAATCCAGCGTCGCATTTCCATTAATTTTGTTGCAATTTATTGATAAAACCGCGTTAATTAAACTTGTAGTGCATTGAAAAATAGTGCTTTAGCTGAATAACGAGAGTCTACAATGCAATAGTAAATGTAAGTCTTCACTTAAGTTGATGAATCTAAACGGGCCTTGCGCTTGGCGGTTACCGATGGGGTGCATGCAAATTGTACTGAGTTTTTGCTTTTATTTGGTTTTTTACGCTTTTTAAAGTACCTCACGATCGTTTTCTTTCTTTCATTTGTCAAGGATTGACAAAAACTTTGACGTAAAAATGGAAGGCAATAAAAGACCCGCTTGCGGCTTTCTCCGGTTTTTTAAAAGAGATGGATCGGAAGGAAGCCTACACCCGCTTGAAGCCAACGCAGAGTACACCATCGGCTCCGACAGTCAAGCTACCATAAGACTAAAAACGTCTAAAAGCACGTTGAGACCCATCCAGTGCGTGGTTAAAGTCGACGCAAACGGATTCGTAAGTCACTGCTGAGGAAATGTAAGGGCGAAAAGAAGTTGATTTTGTGCCCTCCTCTTTTCAGGCTAAGTTAATCAACAAGGACATCGCACATGCGGTAAAATTAAATAATAAGGCTGTATACAGCAGTAAATATTTGTTGCCCAATGATGTGTTTTTTGTGCTGGATAAAAAGATCCGATATGAAAACCGAGCCATAAATAAAAATGTAAGTTTTCTTTTAATTAAAGCTCTCAGGCATTCCCACAGCACTCTCAGAGTATTCTCATGTAACTTTAACTTCACGTAATCATAAAGGGTGGAAATAATCTGAGAGTGTTCTAGTGTAGCCTAGTCAATCGAAAACGCTATTAAGAATATTTGTTTAGAACTTAATGAAGCTGTCTTCAAGAAATAAAGTTAACACACCCTTGAAAAGTACTTTAACAACTAAAGGAAGGAAGTCGTACATGTAAGTTATGTTTGGTATATCATTTAATGTTCTAAGTTGAATTTTATGCAGGGACATGGCACGAAAGCTTTCTCCCGACGTGCTCGACGGCCAGGCGGAACAATCTGTCGTTGGTTTTAGATCGTTGAGAGGTTCGAAGACGCCTCACGTACAAAAACGATTAGAGTAAGCGAGTCACATCGAATTTAACCCCAAAAATTAATTTGAATTTCGCAGGTGTTTTTCCACTTTAAGTGAAAAGAAACCAGCGAACACTCAAGCCTCCAACTTAAAAACTCCTGTTCCTGAGTAAGTATACACAGTATAAGTAATTACCCAGTAGCGTCACTTAAACGTCAGTGTCAAAAAAAGCGGCCATACTGTTTGATACCTTTATGGATATCATATCCAGGATATGTAATGTAATTTGCAAATCGGAAGGTATCAAAAGACAGTTATACTCGAGTGATTCTGTGAAGCATACAGTAGAGTTGCCACCTTTTAAAAATGTTTGACGAGGACACATTTATACCAGGTGATTTTTAAATCAGTAGGGTAAAGGTGACAGTTGTTGACACATTTAGGCAACTACTACTTTTGAATACACACAACAAAGCAATTCATGTAAGTAAAATCTATAATAACCAGTTTATTCGAAAGTAATCATTTCCATTTATAAGAAGTGATTACATAAGGTAATCTTTCTATGTCGCTCTTGTTTTTCCTTTTGGGACTTGTGGCCAGTAAAGAATGGTACTTAAAGGAGATTCAGATGTCAGCATTATTATAAACAGCTATAACTTTTTGCTCTTCATTGGGGAGTTCCATTGATACATTGTCGTTGCTTGTTGGAGCTAGAGAAACATTTTCTTTTATCATAATCTCGTAAAGCTTGATTTAGTTCGTCATCGAAATTTTCTGTTTCTATTACTTCCATGGGCATCACATATAGACGATTCTTCGACTTCTATCTGATTCTTATTGAAAAATTCCAAATTTTTGAAAGACAATATATTTCCGAATTATTTAGGGCTTCGTCACCGCTTTCAAATTAAGCAATTCCCCGCCAGGAAACTTTTTAAATGTTTTAAAATCCAGAACAGGTTCACTGCTGTCAATATTTTCTTCTTTTCTGTTACGTTTTGAATGCTCTCATTAATCCCTCCCAGGCATTTGGAGTAGTCAACGGCATTACAATCCCATGGAAACAGTCCAGTTGCTTTAAAGTGTTCAACACTTGACATATTTTTCGATGACTTTGGAAAGGAGTGGAGCGAAATTTTCTTTTGTAAATCGCCTCCGTTCCAAAATTCCTTTTTGCCAGCCAGTTTTTAAAGGTTCGAAGGCGGCGATATCTGCAGGTTGCAGTAATCTTGTTGCGTTAGGGTACAATGGAATCAAACTTATTCCAAGTCTGTTACATAACTGACTTAGGCCCAGTTGTACAATTAAACCCATAACAACGATTGTTTCAACAATTGTTAAGGGTTTAAGCTTTGGCTTAAAGCTGAGCTGGAATTGTATAAGTGGGCGTTATTTGAAATGTAAGGTGAGTTTTATGTCCATCTACAAACAGTGTAATTGGCTTTTCAACAATTTTCTCGACAAGATATAAATTAAATACATTGGCTAAATATTCATAGAAAAGGGAAGCTTTCATCCAACCATTATCCGAATAGCCAATGCCCCATTTTGCGGGCACCGTTTCCAGGATTTCTTTCGGTGGTTTTCTTTTATAGGGAAACCAAACATTTTTGATGCCTTAAGTTTTGGCAACATCCTGAACTGCTTGTGCAATTTTATTTTTTCTGTCATTCATGATTTCCTAAGCCCAGTTTTATAAAACGTAGTTAACCCCTCAATCAAGTTAATCGTGTGATTAAGCAATATCATTGGAGGAAAGTTTAAATTTTCACCAATGATATTGCTTAATCACACAATTAACTTGATCGAGTGGTTAACTACGTTTTATGAAACTGGGTCAATCAATAAAACTAAAACAAATTCAAATAACACAAAATTACAAAAATTTATATACGATTGGTTAAATATTAATTTGTAGGTATAATATTCGTAATCTGTAGTATGTACAGTATCGGACAAAAGTGAGGCAACAAATAACTAATTTCTGCTAATAAATTAATCTTCATCTGTTGATAATATATCCAGGTCTCATATTTAAGGTCTGTCTATCACGAAGTATTTTCAATGTAATAATACGAATAAGAGAAAATATAAAGCTTTATTATTATTAATTTTTCGAATTAAAGAAAAAATTGAATTTACTGTACGCGACAAAAGTTAGGCAACAATTTTAAATTGCTCAAAAAAAAACAAACAATTCCTAAATTAATTGATTAATTAACATGAAACTGTCATTAGTTTATTTAATATTTCGTTGGTCCACCTTTACTTTTTATAACAGCAGCACATCTTCTTGGCATAGAATCTATTAAACTGTCGATAACATTTTGCGGCATTTCTTCCCAAACCCTTCGTATTCTAATTTCTAATTCATGTTTATTAGAAAAGTTTTGTGTTCTAATTCGTCTCTCTACTTCCTCCCATAGATGTTCTATGGGATTCAGGTCTGGAGATTGCGACGGCCACTTCATAACCAGAATATTATTTTCCTGAAACCATTCTTTTACCAGTAATGAGGAATGCTTAGGGTCATTATCTTGTTGGAATATGAATCTTAATGGCATATTCCATTCTGCATAAGG
Source organism: Dorcus hopei (assembly GCA_033060865.1). NCBI lineage: Eukaryota > Metazoa > Arthropoda > Insecta > Coleoptera > Lucanidae > Dorcus > Dorcus hopei. The sequence goes on along the minus strand of CM065424.1, from coordinate 3,784,238 downwards.
TAACATTGTTTCTCTTAAAATGTCCCTATAACAGAACCGGTCCATATTACCTTCTATGAAGTGTAACGGTCCTACTCTACGTTTTGAAAAACAACCCCACAATATAACGCTTCCTCCACCGTGCTTAAGAGTGGGGACTATGTACTTGGAATTAAATCTTTCATTTTTAGGACGTCTTACCCAACGTATTTCATCAGATTTAAACAAGTTGTACTTTGTTTCATCACTAAATAAAACTTTATGCCAGTCTTCACGAGTCCATTGAACATGCAGTCTAGCAAACTCTAATCTTGAGGCTTGATTTTTTTTAGAAATAAGTGATTTTTTGGCTGGGCGTCTTCCAAACAGATTTGCTTCAACAAGTCTTCGCTGTACGCTTCGAGTACTTAGATTTAAATCAACAATTTCGCCTTTTATTCTTGAAGCAGATTTCCAGGGGTCGCTTTGGGAGATTCTTTTAATGCGTCTGTCCATATTTTCCGAAGTTTTTCGAGGTCTGTCGGACTTCGGCATGTACTCCAAGAGTCTACGCTCTTGAAAAAGCTTTAAAATTCTGCACACAGTATACCGAGGGATAGAAAAACGTCTGCTGATTGCTGCTTGACCTTCTCCATTCAAAAAAGCGTCTACAATTCGTTCTTTTAGCTGCTTCGACGTCGAAATACCCGTTGGCATTGTTAATTAATGGTATTTAATTGTGTACTGTCATTTACAATTGTCGTTTTCATTAGTATCTTTTTTCACGGCCAACCATACATTTTGTTGCTTTACTTTTGTCGCAAGTGAAAAATTAAGGAAAGAAAAAAAATTAATTCAAACATCAAACAAAAGCTTCTATGATAGCTTGTTTCTATATTTGCATATTGCAAATATAGCATGTGCATTTGCATATTGGTTTTGGCGAAATAGACGGAAAATTAATGCATTAAAATGAATTCGCATAAAAATCAGGGTTTGTTGCTTTACTTTTGTCCGATACTGTATATTAAATTCAAAAAAATATCCAAAGAATAATCATTGAATGCCTAATGAAATATGGTAGACTTTTGAAAGATGTCAAGTAAAAGTTAACACTAACAGAAATAAATAAATTAAATTACACAACAACTGCGATCAAAGAATTTGCTGATCATAGTGAAACTGAAGAGAAAATAGAATTTAAGAAAATATTTCGTATTTAATCAACATGCTAAACACTGAATTACTTTAAAAAATTCAAGAGACAATTGTTGGTATTTTTATGTCTTATGTACTATATGGAGTGCCAACTTTGGATTAAACAAGCCCTCGATCCAAACAATGCCAACTGTAAGAGATTATAAAAGAAAATATAATCGTGTGCCAAAGACTGCCTATTTGCCACACTTAGATCCACTTTTACAACTGCGGCTCAATTTTGAGCCAAGGCTTAAACCCTTACCAACGATTATTTCAACAATTGTTGTGAAGGGTTTAAGCTTCGGCTCAAAGTTAAACTGTCATTGTAAAACTGGACCTTAAATATCAGTGTTGAGAAAACGCCAGACTGTTTGATACCTATCGTAATGCGCTCTGTTAAAATCCCGGTTTGTTGATTTTTACGTACAACTAAACAAATAAAACTGTCCAAACAAAACAAATGAAATTCCGAAAGGTCACCCAACGGTTTATTACCAGGATTATTCACGCTATACTATTCCTATTCTAGAGCTACCTGCTACCGGTCTACCTGATTACTTTACGGTCGCACTAAGGGTTATTCTACTGGCCTATTTGGCCTGTTTCGGTTGAACGACCCTTCGGAATCAGCGAGAAACTTTACCGTAATAATATTGATAATAATTACAATCTCGTGACCGCTGTGAATCCGGACTTACGTTGTGGTAACCTGGTTCTTTTTGGTGCGAAGATGTATATGACTTGAAAGAACAAAGGAACTAATTACGTAGTTAGATCTAATTAATTATTTATTGAAAAAAAAAAGGTAAAAACTCCTTGTACCAGCCACTGAGGGGTCTGATATAGTGGGCGTAAAAACCTTGCGTTGAAATCAATACAAAGAAACAAAATTTACTGTTATCGGAAGTACAGTAGAACTCGCTTAACAGATTTCACTTTCGAATATCGGGGCTGCCTAACTGACTTCAAATCACACAGCTAGTGGTTCAGTGCATACACAGGTAGTTGTTGATTAACAATTAATTTAAGTTCAATTGAGATTGGTCTTGGTACTAGTGTTTGCCACTTTAGATCGTACTCGTTCTAATCAATCAACCAACGCACAGTGTGACACAGTGGGTCTACAGTGTACTTAATTAATGGAATTAATTAATTACTTAATCAGATGTTCTGGAGAAGTATGTGATACAAAATGCCGCCCTCGGCGATTAATTTGGAGGACAATCAATAGCAATCACCAGTTTTTCAGGGACTCCTTTTGGAGGTGATGGGAAACCCTAGCTAAACTAATTAATTGAGGTCGAATGGGTAGGATCTTCTCTCAACTACGTCCAATCGCCTTAAGAGGGTGGTACTATGTACTCGTTTTTTCAAATCCCTCTGCATCGTTTTCATCGGCTAAACCTATCTAATTAATTATTGCGCAATGGACCCAAATTGACTGTTTTCGACACTCCACTATGGGTGGTTTCGGTCTTTCAGTCTCTCGGCAAATCGCTTCTAATTAACCTGCAAACTTTTCGGCAAAGACCACAGCTTGGTCCACACACATACAGGGTGTGAACAGTTGTTGTTAAAAGTTTAAACTTTGGCCTAAAGTTAAGCTGGAATTAGGTACAACTGGGCCTAAAAGTCGCACGGTGATTCTACGTGAACATTTAGTCAATTTTCAGGACAAAATTAAAATTGTGAACCATTTCAGAAACTTGACGCTTAAAGAAATAATTCTGGTGTTTATATTTAGATGGCGCCACCTTGGGTAGAAGCAGTTATTTTTGTTAAATGATTATCTTATTTTATTTTAAATTTTATCAAAGTTTAATGACAAATTCAGAGATAGATGGCGCCACTGCCAAGTCTTTTATTACTTTTTTCTCATGTGGGTTCCAGTCATTTTAATAAAGTAAAAAAATTCTGAAATAGATGTCGCTACTATTATTGTTTTTCTGTGTTGAAAATGAAAATATGCGGGTCGACCCAGCTTATCAACGGACAAATCATCAACTCACATTTCATCAACACCCAACTGATCAACGCGACAAAATATCAACGACCATTGCCGACTAGAAGTACAGGCCATGCTCATGCGCCATGAATGCCAGACTCCGAATCCCCACCCATTGAGCATGGCCTGTACCTCTAATCGGCAATGCAACGACCCAACTCATCAATAGACATTTCATCAACGACGAGAAATACCATATCATGCGTTAAATCTACGTACTCTGAATTAAGTTAAACATTTATCTTGGTTCAGTTATGAATTCCCACATTAATAATAATGTTATTCACTTTACAAAGTGAACAATCAATTTCGTGAAACGTTAGTAAGTACTTTAAATATATGGATACATACTTTTACTCCATAATTTTTTTTTCGTATTAATAATAAAGAAGTAAAAAGCTGTCGATCGTTGCCGAAAAAGGAAAAGATGAAGATTGAGGAGAAGAAAAAGAAAGGCGAATGAGCGAAATAGAAATAAAACTTATTTTCAGGAAATCAAAAATATTTTAAGGAATTGCTACGTTATTAATACCGTGCATTCTATTAAATTCCGAATTAAAATAGGCTGATTTCAATGTTTTTCTCCTTTATACCACTGACAGCTGTCAAACTATTTGATTGTGTTAACATAACCCCCCAACACATGAAGCGCAGGGTACGTTTGCGCATTCAAGCTAAAGGACAACATTTTCCAGCAATTGCTTCAGTTTTAGTTGTTTTGAAGTGAATTAATTGTTCTTCTGAATTTTGCGTTAACACATTTTTTTATGTGATGCCACGCTCAGATATTATGACACTGACAGTTAGTGACAACAGTGACAACTATCCCCGCATTCGAATATTGGCGTGTCGCCATCTTACTTTGATCAGGAATTCATTTGAAGGAACGGTATAAAATAAAAATTACAACAAATTCTTTCAAATTTTCATCGGACAAGAATCTACTTTAATTACAAAATAAAAACTTTATATTCTTCGATCGATGTCGAAGAGGAGAAAAAGGAAGATAAAGATTAAGAAAGAAAAAGAACGATCGTCAAAAGAGAGCAACATCCAGAATCAGAAAGTCGTGTCAAAAAACAGACGCCTGCCTAATTTGAAACTCAAAGAAACGCCACAAATATTTTTAAACTGCAATAAAATAATACAGTTGTTGAAATGTCTATTGATGAGTTGGGTCGTTGATGTTATACCGCGTTGATCAGTTGGGTGTTGATGAAATGCGAGTTGATGATTTGTCCGTTGGTGAGTTGAGGTCGACCCGAAAATATGTATCTAATTTGACGCTTAAAAAGTAGTTCTAGTGTTCGAAAATAGATGGCGCCACCATCTATCTTTAGATAGACCTTAGACCATGGACGTAAGTGATTTAAGATCACTTAATGTCATTTTTTTTGTTAATTATTTTTTTATGTAAATTTATTTTATTCTATTTAGTTATTTAAAATTTGGCACGTTCAGTTTCAAAGATCGACTGCGCTAGCATCGCTTTTTTATTCTTTTCTTTAAAATTTTAATTTGACGCTTAAAGAATAAATAATAAATTCTGAAACAGACGTCGCTGCCATTACTTTTTTTCCTGTTGAAAAATTATTTTAATTAATTTTTCAAAAGGAAGAAATTAGTCAATTTCTTAAGAAAAGAAAGTGACAGTATCATCTACTTAAAGTGGTGCCATCTATTTCAGAACCTTACCATTTTAAGCTTTTGTTAGAAATACATAGATGGCGTCACACCTTATATGTAATTATAAGGTATCAAAATAGATGGCGCCACTTCAGGTAGACGTTACTGTCATGTTTTTAAAGAAAATCCCCAGAGTTCCCTGGTTTTCATTTACATAATTTAAGGAATGTTTTAATTTCTTTCCCAGACCAAACCAAAATCAATCAAAATCAGAACTATTTAACTGACGAGACGTTTCGTTATAATAAGTGAAAGGTAGAGCATTTTAAAGATTAGACAACAAAGGTTCATTTAGTTTGGAGAAAAATAAGCGCTGCAGGGAAATGTTAGATGTAGTTAAAAAAAGTTATTTGGATAATTTTTTTGCAATATTTTTCAAAATAATCAACGCAAGAAGTTGGAAAAATGTTTTAAAAATTTTTAATTTCAAGAAACGAGGGTCAGAAAGGTCAAAGATCAAGGTTAACCCAAACCGAGACAAGAAATTGGAAAATCTTAAAATGAAATTTCAAAGGTCAAAGGTCAAGGCCATTAAAAAATAAAGGTCAAGGTCAAATCAAATCTTAAGGTCAACCTAACTCTGTTCATTGTCAAAGATTTCTCGACGGAAATCGTCGTTATTTGGGCGTGAGTTTCTAAAGGAAATTTCAGTTGTATTACAAATTATCTTTTTGATTTTTTTATCATTTGCTTAAAAACATGCACGAAAAGTCAAGAAGTACTTAAAATGAGGTTTTTATTAAAAAAAATCTTGATTTTTTCATTTAAATCAACGATTTTTGACTTTAACGAAAATCGTGATTTCTATCAATACTGGTTTTAACGCTGCATACAAACTCCCGAAGTTTTTTTTTTTTTTTTAACTAAATTATTTGCAGGATCAAAATATATGGGGTGCAAAGTCCACGAAGCGTACAATCTAAAAGAACCCCTTCGAGGTGAGTGTGCCCTCGTCTTACTTTTAGTTAGGACGATTTTACCTGGTAATTTCGCTTGTACTTGGCAGGAGGTGCAGCACCAATAAAAATCTCGTCTCCTTCTGCACGACGTCCTCGTCGGGGAGTGAGGAAACGCACACGGGCTTTCACGTCTCGCCGTTCGCAACGAAACTCGACGACCTGAACACTCCACCGAACAACAAATCGATAGTGGAAATTAATTTGACACCTATTCCAAGCGTGAAGAAGAGAAAGTCGCAGAAATTTGCCGTCACCGATGACTCGGAACTTGAAGACGGCAAAACCCCGAAGACGACTTCGCACTTCAGGAATTCGTTGCATTTGTTCAGCGGCAGGAAGAGCAGGAAATCCAGTTTGTCTAATGCGTTGAGTTCTATCTCGGAGACGACTAAAGAATTTGGGCCCAACAGTAAATTGGCAGCCCCCAAACGAGCGTCTTCGGCGCTGCATTCGGTGATAACTCCAAGAAATGCAACGCCAAAGTTAAACGAAACTTATTCTGAAGAAATAAAAATAAATGAAACGTCTTCAGATCTGTCTTCAGGTAATGAGCAGGAAGCTTCAATCGAAAAGCCTAGAGTGAAATTAAATGAGACTTATTCAGAAGATTTTGTTTCGAGTGCAAGAAATTCCACGGTCGAAAACGATGACTTAAGGCAGAAACAAACCCCAAACGCACGAAAGTCCATCGCTGAATTGAATGAAACTTTTACAGAAGGAGAGAAAGTGCAAGTGCAAAGGCCAGTCGCAAGGAAATCCCTAAGGAAATTGAACAAGACCTTCTCTGACGCAGACTTTTCCTCGGTTAGACAACAACAGCCAATGTACACTCCTGCTCTGGTTAAAAGAAGATTCAGCAACTTTGTAGAAACGACTGTGACCTCAACAACTCCGATTTTACCCAGGAATTTGCAGAACACGTCGACCGTTAAGAGGCCCCCAAGACACTCGAGCGTCACAGAAAATTTAAATTCCCCATTCTTTAAAGTATCACCGCGTTCTCCTATAAGCAACATTACTTTTAGAAGGCCCTTAAGAAACGTGACTTCTGCGTATCGCTTGTCGCAAGAAAATATAATGTTAGTCGATTCAGATTTGGAACGTTCGCAGAATAGTCCGATGGGGTCTGGACAAAAGCGGTTTTCTGAAAAAGTAGAACTTGATTCGATAGGCAAAGAGAAGTCTTTTAGTAAAGTGTTCCATTCTTCGCCTATGATTAAGACGAGACGAACGTACTCCAAATCGCTGGGGAAAATCTCCCTTTCCCCACAATTAGGGCGGTCCTCTACTCAATTTAGTCCAGGAGCAGATTTAGAACAGTCAGACATACAAAGAAATCACTCCCTCAATCGTACGAGCTTAAACGAAGGTAATTTCATAATTTTAAATAGTTTTGACACGCGTGTAGATTCCATTTTACTTCCAGGTGAATCCTCCGAGGACAGCTCGCTGGTTAAAGTAAGTAATCACGACAACACACTTGATAGTTAACCAAAAAAATTATAATTAATTACACCTTTGTTTAATTAAAGCAATTAACCTTGGTGTTAAGCGATGAAGATCTTGCCGAGGATGAACACGACGACCTGAAATCGCATTCCGAACCGAAGAAGAAGCGAAAGAAAAGTTCACTTTCCGATTCGTCTTTGAAGAGCAGCAACACGGCATCATCTTCGCTGTTGGAAACGACCGGAAGCTCTTCGTTTTACTACGAGAGGCCCTCTCAAGGAAATAACTCGTTCTCTGATCTACCGGATATCACCGAGTCCAAGTCAAAAATGGGTACCCCTGAATATAATCTTAAAATTGAGCAAGGTTCAACGACGAAAAGAACCAGCAGAACCTCCAAGATTAATTTAAGTGATTCGAGAGCCACTACAAAAGATCGAGACAGTCCAGTAACTGATGTAGAAAGAGGAAGCCCCAAGAATGATCTGACCGACGTTATTGGCGTCAGGAGACTCTTGAAGACCCCTCGTGAACCTAAACAAGTGAAAAATGATCTGAGCGATGTGAGAGGCGTCCGAAAACTCTTGGCCACTCCGAAACTTGAAAGAAGTCCCCTGAACGATTTGACGCAGGTAAAAGGATTAAAGAAGTTAATGAAAACCCCCAAGCCCATCAAGAGCCCTAAGAACGATTTAAGTGACGTTGCCGGAGTGAGGAGATTAATGGAAAGCCCCCGGGAACGAAAGGAACCGGAAAATGACTTGAGCGATGTCCGAGGAGTTCGACAACTAATGAGCACACCAAAAGAACAGAGAAGTCCTTTAAACGATATCACAGACGTTAAAGGAGTAAAGAGATTAATGAGGACCCCTCGGGCCATGAAAAGTCCCAAAAACGATTTGAGCAATGTTGCTGGGGTAAGGAGATTAATGGAAGGCCCCCGGGAGCAAGGGGAACCAGAAAATGATTTGAGTGATGTGCGAGGAGTTCGAAGACTAATGAGGACACCAAAGGAACGGAGGCGTACTTTAAATGATCTCACAGACATCGAAGGAGTAAAGAGGTTAATGAAGACACCTCGGGCCATCAAAAGTCCCAAAAACGATTTGAGCCATGTTGCTGGGGTAAGGAGATTAATGGAAGGCCCCCGGGAGCAAGGGGAACCGGAAAATGATTTGAGTGATGTGCGAGGAGTTCGAAGACTAATGAGGACACCAAAGGAACGGAGGAGTACTTTAAATGATCTCACAGACGTAAGGGGAGTAAAAAGCTTGTTGAGAACGCCGAAGAGTCCTGCGAATGATCTTAGTGATGTGTACGGAGTGCGTGATTTAATGAGATCTCCGAAATGCAGGAAGAGTGCAGATTTAAGCGACGTAAAAGATTTAATGATGACCCCTGGCCTTAATATAACTGCGTCGTCTAATGATGGGGCAAGCACTGAGGAAACGAGCGACTTTGATGCTTTACTAAATAAAAAGCCTGTTCGTACGTATAGGGGTAAGAGCCGGTCACCTTTGAAGTCTCCGAAAACAGGTGACAACAACGTTTATGTCCAGCCTGATGTTGCCAGATGGGTGGAAGAGCAGGACAATTACTTACAGACAACAAACAACAAACAAACGAAAACAGTGGGGCAGCCTGACTTGGTTGAAATTAAATCGGAAATTGAATCGGCAGATCAAAGCCCACAATTCAGGACGACCAGAAGAGGACAAAGAGTGGTACACGAAACGAAAACCACAAGAAGCAAAACTAAATGTCAACAGGACACGAAAACCGATGCCATTGAACAACCAGTGCAGGATAGTAAAGCCGTAAGAAGTAGAAACAAAAATAAGCGAGAAGCCGAAGAAAATGTACCAAGAAGTGCTGAAAGTACGCCTGCAAAAGACGGAAGGTCACTTCGAGGTAAACCGCAAGTTAAAAAAGAGGACTCCGAAGAAAGTGAAGCTATACAAGAAACTAGAGCCACGAGAAGCAGAAGAGTTCGAAAAAATAAGCAACAAATTGAAGATGATGCAGAGGAAGTGACGCCCACAAGAACTAGGAAGTTATTGGCGAATAAAGTGCAAGTTAAAGAAGAAAGCACAAGTAATGATGAAGTCGTTGAAGAAACTAAGGCCAAGAGAAGTACGAGATTGCCAAAAAATAAGCAACACCTTGAAGATGATGCAGAGGAAGTGACGCCCACAAGAACTAGGAAGTTATTGGCGAATAAAGTGCAAGTTAAAGAAGAAAGCACAAGTAATGATGAAGTCGTTGAAGAAACTAAGGCCAAGAGAAGTACTAGATTGCCAAAAAATAAGCAACACATTGAAGATGTTGCAGAGGAAACGACCCCCGCAAGAACTAGGAGGTTATTGGCGAATAAAGCACAAGTTAAAGAAGATGATGATGAGGTTAATGAAGCTGTTGAAAAAACTAAGACCACAAGAAATAGGAGGCTGCCAAAAAATAAACAACAAATTCAAGATGACTCAGAACATGACGCCGGTGTAGACCAACCTGACACAGAACTTCAGATAATTGAAAGCGATGGTGAAGACATTCGAGTTGATTTGCCAGAAGTCGAAGACAAATTGCCAAATAATAAAAGTCAAGGTCAGTTGTTTGTATAATTTATTTTCACCCAGGCCCGGTCTTTCCACTTCCTAATAAATTTTTCGACAAATAACTTTACGAAACCACCATGGAAATCATTCACAAAAATCATGTTAACTTTATTAGGAGGTGGAAAGATCGGGACCTTTGTCTCTGTAGGTATAATTTAGTTTAACGTTAAATTAGAAATTGATTTATTAATAAATAAATTGCAGGCGCAAGGGCAAACACCCGAAGTAGAAGGCAAAACAAAGATGAAGTTGCGGAACCTGAAAGGGAAGTGAAAGCGACCAGAAGTAGAAGACAGCCAAAAACTGAAGTAAATGAGAAAAACAAAGCGGAAACCAGAAGCAAGAAACAACAAAAGAAAAACAAGGATGAGGAAGGTGAAGAACACGATGTCAATGAAGAAAAAGGACCGTCTCCCAAATTACTTAGGACACGGAAAAGGAAAGCGGATGTTTCTGAAGACACTGATGTGTCTGCTGAGCAAGCCCTCGTTAAGAAGACAAAAAAAATTGTCACGTTTGACGTTGACAGTCCGAGGAGGAGCAATCGTACTCCGAGGAAGCTGCACCGCATTGCCGATGAAGACTTTGAGTTCGACGTCGACAAAATATCCGTTGGTCACTCGAGGAAAGCCACAAGAAAACCTACCGAGAAGACAGTGGAAGAGGACGCAGCTGCTCCCCAGGAACCACGAAGATCCAAAAGGACAAGAAAATAAGACCACCTGTGTATATCTGTTTTAATATTTTACTTGTAGATGGTAAGTTGTGTTTTATACTTATATATTATGTTTTTTTGTAATTAAATTTTATAGAAAGTCAGTTCTGGTAACTGCGAAAGGCAACGGGTATATACTGAAGCGTGCCCCAAGTGATGTAGTTTTTTTTTTTTTTTTTTAATTCCAAATGGAATAATTTCATTGCCCGTTGCCTTTAAAATTTTACTAGATTTTAAAGAAAAAAAAACTATAGATAGTACAAATGTATTTATTGAACACTTTGTTTTAAACTTGTACAAATATAATAATTCCAATAAATACATGTGTTTAATCATTGAAACGTGGGTTATTTTGACCTTTGAAACGCTGGTTCTTTTTCTGTTATCAAAATCAGATGAGTTTTTACTTTTTAAATCAGAGGAGCGCAGTCTTGGAGCTGATATGAACGATCCTTCATTCTGTTTTCATTCCATTTTCTTTCTTAAGTAACAACACGGGGCTGTAAGTCTTGTAACCTGTGAGCAACTAAAAATCAGATTAGAGTTTTCTACATGATGCATAATATTCTGGCCTCATTTATATTTTTGGGATTGTGTTTTTTAAGTTGTCTCAAAGTTTCACACATCACTTCATGAACATCCAACATTATTCTCTGTAACAATTTCTCGTCTTTCATGGCAGGCAAAGAGATGTCCTCAACCAGTCTAGTGCATTAGATTGTAGCAATTTTCCGAAATTGTTTTACAATCATACTTACTTGTTTCTCTGATTTAGTTTTCACAGTAGAGTTAAATCATTTTATATCGGTACGCCTAAAATCCCAGTGTTTGAGAGTCAATTAAATAAAATTAAACAAGTCGGCCTCGCGCACGGTAAATTAATCGCCCTCTGGTCATTGTCATATTTTTAAACAAAGACTACCATAATGTGAAAACACTTGCTAAAGTTAACTTTCTGCTTTTCAACAAGTTTTTTACTCTTTAACATAACCTTCGACCACCTTATCGTCAATAGGGATTTAAAGACACTGAAGAATGACATTTGGAATTTCGCTAATGCTTGTGTAGCAGATTTTCTTCACGTCACGAACTCCAACATCTAGTTTCATTTGGCCCTTACTTTTAAAGGAGGGGTAAGTCTTTCGTTTCAACTTCAAATTGTCAGACTAAACGTCATGATTCTTCCATTAGCGAGTAGTAAGGAGTAGCAAGGAGTAGTAAGGAGTAATAAGAGTGGCAGTGTACGAGTAGTAGAAGGTAGCGTGAGTTAACGTGCGGTAAGGATCAGACGTCCATCAAGTAATAAGCAGTAGGAAGAAATAGATAGCAGTAACGTCAGGCTTCGCCATCCCTGATGGGAGGCAAACAAGTCGTTGGGAATTAGATCCAGGCGAGCTCAAATAACATCTAGCGGTATCGTACCACCTTAATCTTTTCTTTACTGCTTAAAATTTTTACATTAATAAATTGTTTACTGAATAACTTTGGATGAAAGTTCCGTAAGAACTCGGACTTACTGTCAAAATTGACAGAAATTACTAATAGTGTATATTCTCTGTAAACCGCTTGGGATATCCTTACCGGTAATCGCGTACATACGCTTGCGTTGTAAAGTTTGATATACAGAGTGGCCCAACGAAAACAGTCAGATTGAATATCTCCCAAGAAAATTTTTGTTTGGAAAAACGCAAAAACAGGTCGATTTATAATCCAAGGGGGACACTTTTCTATCCTATACCCAACTGTCATACGTCATCCCCCTCCCTTCCAGCTCTCTAACCAATAGAATTTAAATAGGGAATGTACCATGAGTGGCATATCATTGAAAAGGTAATTTTATAGAGAATCCAGTAATGTGAATATGAATATAAAAATTTTTTATTTTAGCGTCCTCTTTCGGGGAAAAAATTGTTACATAATCCAAAGTGTGACAACTCATATGAAAGCTAATTTTAATAGTAACTCAATGCGCGAATTGAAATTATGTAAAGATATTGAAAACTGACTAAAATAACTAAAAATAAGGATACCAAATCTGTTACGAACCCTATTTTTAGTTATTTTAATCAGTTTTCAATATCTTTACGTAATTTCAATTCGCGCATTGTGTATGACTTGTATTGACACATTATCAAAGAATTTAGGCTTCATTAAGGCATATTTCGTAAAAAAAGTGTGCACTAGTGTACACCAGTGCAGGATAACAAACAGACCTCTTATTAAATTCCACTTAAATTCCTTTAAGAGACAACCAGTGTTGCCACCAACTGTAAATGATTTCTCCCTTTCGATTGATGATAAAATCCCTACATTTCCCTACGCATTTTGATAATGGTGCATCTCATGTAAAAGTGGGAGGGGGAGTGTACTAAATACATTTTTATTACATAATCGTAAATTTACTAAAACAATTTAAGAGAAGGAAGTGTCTGCTAAATAATTTTTTACGTAATTGTAAATTTACTAAAAGAAATTATTTATATCAAACATGCTATGGTATACTTAATTATGCAAATTAAAACAACAGTCGTTTACACCACAAAAAAAAAAAAAACTAACGCAGCCTACCGCAGATTTGTTTTCCGGCAAATGGACAAGACAAAATATGATCATTGGTCTACTCCAATCAGACTGATTTATTCAGTGGCGGTTACAAAATTGGACCTTCTGACAAGCGCTTCCTGCCAAGGAATCAATGCAAACACCCGCCGAGTTTAATTTACAGTATAGTACTTCCGTCACTACAGAAATAAATGTTTATTGAGTCGAATCGTGTCTCGTAAAATACATAAATAATTTAACAAAAACGTAAGTACATTGAAAAATCTCCACATTTTAAGCAAATTGGGCTTATCCTTCCCTACGGTTGATCGTTGAGTAAAAGTACCCACGAATAGGGAGAAATCCCTACAAGTGGCAACACTGATGAATACGAACCTAAGTTACTTTTATTCTAGAAATGTTTTAAAAATAATAAAATAAATTATACTTATCAAAATTTGAATCACTGTTGTAATTGCTAATTGATATCATAAATAATATCTATTTAAGTATTCTTATGCTCTATCACAGAACAACGTTATTAAGTTAGATACAAACATTGCACTTTATGGATATTTTCATAAAGCTCGAAGGACGTATCGAGATCGCCTTAATGATGATGAGAATGAGGAATTATTAGTAGAGGTAGTTAAATAGTTATAAAATGTATAAAATTATGAGACTACAAGAAAGAATGTTTCCTCGCGCAGTAATATCTTTTAAGATACGAGTTTTCTAAAGACATAAATAATTTAATTTGATATTTTCTTGCTTTAATAATAATAATGTATAATTTAATTACAAGTCTAATCAACTATTGTTTTGTAGTTGTCTTTCTGGATATTGTTGGAAGGAAATTTCGCTCGTTATTACTGAATTGTTGTTGTTAAGACCACAATAAATTTTAAATTTACGTCATTCTTGGATTCAAAACATTCATTTTAGATCTAAGTTTTGGCAGTAAAACTGTTCTATGAAAAATAACTTAACACTGGCATAAAATTAAAACTAACACTTAAATCCAACTTCAACCTATAATCACTTTACATCTTCATCTTTTGCACTTTTTCGAGAGTAACTTCATACACATCCTCGGGCACTTTAATTTCATCCTTAATTCCACCATAAGATCTATCTTCGACATCGTGTTTCTCAATAAAATTATTGATTATTTTCTCGAGCACCTCCGGCTGATTTAAATGAACGTGATGGGACCCGGGGATTTCGTGAAACTGACAGTCTTTGCTGCTTTTCTTGAGCTGGTCATGTACGTCCCTAAAAATGGTGGCGTTTTGGAAAAATGGACTTCCCTCCGCTTTACTAATGAATACAGGACAAGTGATTCTCTCTGCGTACTTTATGATCTCGACAGGATCGTGCATTTCGAGCGGCCCGACTTTTATTCGTAGGTCTCTCTGAAAATAAAATTTACCGGGGTGAAGCCTAGAAGGCTGCATGTTCCTCGCCAATATGTATTTAGCTGAGTTCAAGTCGATTGACTGGAAGGACCCCAAGCGTGAGCCCTCGCTCGTTTTCTGTTCCATTTCAGCGTAAGTGTAACTCGGAGGCTCCTCTTTGCTATCGTTTATAGCATCATATTTAATAAATTCTTCTATACTTCTGGCGATTCTATCGTACTTTTTTGGGTTTATGAGCGGATGCAACCCGTCTATGCAAATCAAAAAATCAACTTCATCGGGAAACAGGAAGGTGTACGTGTAGCAGTTTATCGCTCCCAGTGAGTGGCCCATGAAAGACACTTTTTTCCAACCAAAATACCGTACTAGGCGCTTTAATAAAATTGTAGCATTTGCGTTGTAGTAAGGCATGCCCGACGGGACCTGTGATGAGTGGCCATGTCCAGGAAAGTCTAACGCCAAGATTGGTATGTGTTGTGGAAGATACGGGATTAATCTATCGAAGGTTCCACTGTTATCCTTAAAAAAAAAAAGAAAAAAAAATGTTGGTAACGGGGTAACCCCAAATTGCTGTGTGTGTTTTGGCTTACCTGCCAGCCGTGGAGTGCTACAATTGGGCGTTTGTTTTCGGGGCCCCACCATTTTCCAGCCACGTGCCCCCATGGAACCGGAATTTGCACTTCTTGATACTTTCTTTGCTTCGCTAGGTATCTTACATTTCTTATATTAACCGACTTGTTACCGGCGTTGAGTCTCAATAAAACTCTATTAAAAATAGTTAAGGGCATTCTAAAATGTATGTGCAAACAAGTGAAGCAGTTAAGTTAGTGTACGAGGAACACAAATTAACGAGGAGGTGTGGAGATACCTAGACTCTAGACTCTAATCAAGACCAGTAAAAATATCGAAAGCGCAAGTCATCATCAAATTTACCGTTCTGTTTAAGATTTCAAAGGTCGGAATTGCATAATTCGCGATAAATGTGAAGTAATTTGCCAAATTCTCCAGAACTATTTGTGACCTTGATGTTTAAACTAATAATATAAGACGACCTTGATGTTAATTTAAAATTAAATTGCTAAATTTGGGCTATAAATCACATGCCTATTCTCGTATTCAAGAATAAATTAATAAAAACATAGGAAAAATTAATTAAATAAATTTTATGTAACTTTCATCAAATATCGCCTAGAGATGGCGCTGGGCGTACTGGGCGGAATCTGGTCTTGGAAAAAGCGATTTCTTTTCCTATTTCTGTCTTTCTATTGTAAAGAGAATAATTTTGAAAATAAAATAACGCATACATTAACGAGAGGAGGAAAATTATTGTGATATTAAATTCTACTCTAAAATTTAAAACAAAAAAAAATGCGGAAAATAAAATATTTGATTAAGATACAAGCATGTAATAAGAATTTATGCCAAGTTCTGAAGCAGATAGAGATTATCAAATTCTGCAACCTAGAGCATGAAAATAAATTTAGCAAGTCATTCTTGAAAAATAAGAGGTTTGTTCTAGCAAGAGTACATAACTGTTAGAAATTGTATTGAACATGCGCAGTAATACTTTAGCGTTCTAACAGTGAAAATTTTAAGTTTCTTCTTACAAGTTTGATGTTCTAGCAGCTGTGGATTGTAGTTTGCTGACAGTCCAAACAATTCACGTATTCTTTGCGAATTTCTAATGGTGACATGCGCACATCAAATCATCACCGTGCACGGCCGCGCGGTAAAAATATTTGTATTAATTAATTTGTGGACATTTTGGACCTACTATTTGTGTTGAATCTGACGCAATGGATACATCTGATGCATCTAGTACACAGTATTTTATTTACTACCATTGAAAGTGATGAGTTATTTGAGGAGAGACAGCGACGAAAAATCAAATTATGCTGAAATAAATATATTACTAAGACAGAGCACCAAAACAGCGGAAAATATTTATTACATACCTCTTTCTAAGCAATTTATCAAACAAGGTTATTACTTGGCTTAATGAACAAGAACAACAATTTAGAGATGCGGATATTTAACTGACTTGGCACGAAATGTCGTATTGAATCCACAGATTTATCAAGTAGCCAAATTCCCTGTAGAGAAAGAGGAATTGATATTAACTTAAGAGTGAAACGATAAATACACCCATTTAAAAAGCATTGAATATCCTCAGTCACGTGACATAGGCTTCTAGTGACATCCTTGTCGGATATATGGGCCAAAATTACTCACAGATATTCGCTATTTCACTCACATGCTGATATCAATCGAGAATGTAGGAAACATAAGGCACTGTCTATCTGTATCATTGTATTGAATCTACGTACAGTCAGGGAAACGTTTTGGCAAAGAAAAGTTCGAAACTAATTCGACAACAATTATGGATTACTCGTGGGCATAAGAAAACACAACTATCAGAAATTGATACTAATATAAATAAACAGAATTTGTATGAATATCACTCATAACCTCATTTGTTAAAGTCACATTAAAGGTGCGTGAAAGAAAGTACAATGGTGTAAAATAAGTTTAACATACGGTATTTTATGTATTTTATTTCTTGTATAAAACCCGTATAATACAACTTTACATCTCTAGAGATAAGAGAACCTGGAGAGATTCATATTAACATGATATTAACATTAGTTTCTCGTCTAATCTGGTCCTTAAATTTGGCAGCTGTATGTCATGGGTAAGGTTACTGCTTTGATTATATAGACTACGTGGATAGCGCGTTGGCTCCGTACACATGTTCCAAAAAAGAAGGCAGATATACAAGTATTCTTGAGCGTTATGCGCACGCGCGAAATTGAAGACTGGACAATCAGTGTTGCCAACACGGCTATTTTACCGCTAGATCTGGTCTTTTCGAGAGTCGATCTAGTGGTTAAAATTTCATCTGGCGGCTGGCGGCAAATTTAGCTGTTTTCAGAAATTAATTGACTTTTTCTAGCTTTTTCCCAGATTCCACAGCTATACAGGAAAATTATTGGTACCTAGTGTACCTACCAATGCTAGTTTGGCAAATTTGCAAAAAAAATTGATCTTGTTGATTGTCCATAATTGAAGAGTGGAAATTTACAAGGGCCTAAGTGCCAAAAAAATGACACTGAGATCCTACATAAAACATGTCTAGATCTAGAACATAAAATAAAATTAAAATCTTTCTTGAAAAAGTTTTATTAAGTAAAGAAAACAAGAATAAATGAACTAAACACATTGTTACACATTTAAAACAAATAGACCCCTAAACAGGCGTTGCCTGAAATTTTCTGGAAATGGCACATAGACCCTTTTGAATTTCCTCTCTTCAATTATGTCTAATTTTGAATTCATATGAAGAGTACTTCCTAATTTTAATTTTAATTTGGCAACCAGTTTCGATTCATAATCTTCGTCAGCAGCTATTGTCATAATAATTTGAAATTGAAAGATACCTTCATTGGATAGAAGATGAAGAAATACGGTCTGACGACAAAAAAATAAAATTCAAGAATTTTCAGTAATACGAATTAAAAAATTTAAAAATATTGAAAATTGGAAAAAATGGGTAAATATTTTGTTAAAAAAGTTGTCATTTTTGTTCAGACGACCACAGCAGCTGAGTTGTTGACTCAGCAATCGTTTGTGATTGGCTATTATTTTAATGTGAGCCAATCACAAACGATTGCTGAGTTAAGCAACTCAACTGCTGTGGTCGCTTATTATTCTGTGGTTAAATCCTGTGCTTTAGGTACCTATGCGCATCCGTCGGCAGGTGCAATTCAGGCTGAATATTCGAGATATTGTTGTCAGATTCAAATTGCAGAGCAAAGTAATTCAATTTAATTTATGAAGATTAGTTAATTTGCGTTTATTTTTGTTACTTATGTAACAAAAATTTTTGCTGGCGCATGCGCATTAATAGGTACCTAAAACACAGGATTACCAAATTTCGAAAATTTTCGCCTGCGGAGCATCGTTTTACTGTTTAGCCATTTTTAGCTTTTTTTAAATGACCGTCTGGATTTTTTCGTTCCGCAGTTGTTGGCAACGCTGTGGACAATTCGTGCGCGAGTTTTTTGAGGGTTAAAGGTTTCGAACTTCGAAGTAGCTTAGGGATAGGGCATATTCTTTATTTCAACGCAAATTTGTGATTGAAAGCATCAGTGTTGGGATCTGATGCAGTGACGTCATCTACTGATGGGTACAACAGGCTACGAATAAAAGAACGCTTTGCATTCAACTGAAATTTTCTTGAAAATTCTTTCTAACCTCAAAAAAGTAGATATTTTATTTACATCCTTAAAATCATTGGTTGCAGACCATTTTGTAGACACGAAATACATTTTAGTGTTACAATAGTGACATCACACACGCAACTGGTTCAAAATTATTAACTTCTTTTACTTTTCTGCAAAAAATAAAGATAATTAAATAATAATAATAAAAATAAAGATACTTGAAAGAATTTCTTTCAATTTCGAAAACATTTGTTAGACCCGCAAAATAAATGATCTTCCCTAAAGTAAGTAAACTTTCAGATACATATGTACATACCATTTCCCGCCAGATCGAACTTTCAAACAGTTCCACCATCTGAAACGAATGATGCAAGCGAATGATCTTTAGCGAATGATGGATCTGTGATGCCATCTAGGGATATTCAATATACATCGATGCATCGAAAACATCGATATTTGAGGTTCGATACATCGAATCAATCCGATGCATCGTATGGGTTTATATTTATTCGATACATCGATGTTTTTCAAGCGATGCATCGAAAATAGGAAACGTAAATTATTATGTATTTATTTAGTTAAAAGAAGACGAATTCAGTATTTAAACAAGCAATTACGGCCTGGTTTATCAAACACAAGTTAACTTTAAGTTAAAGTTAATCTTCAGTTAATTACCATAACAACAATTGTCTTCGTAGTGGTTACTATGGGAACAAACTGAAAGTTAGAGTTGTCTTGTGATTGATAAACCGGCCCTAATAAGATTATAACTACGCTTATAACCAGCGATAGATACATTTTTGCGTCAACGTTATGTGTTATATGTGTTGGGTTTTATTTTGTTAACAGTTGAATTTTTATACAACAGAGTAATGAACCATTTTTATTGACTTTTATTATTGTTTGGAAATTTTGACAAAATTTATCATAATTACTGTTGTTTTTATTTATTTTGAAAAACATCCTTTGAAAAATCGATGTATCGATAAACATCGATGTTTTTTTGTGATGTATCGAAAAACATCGATGCAGCGTTACGATGTATTACATCGGAAAAAACATCGATGTTTTTTTTTAATGTACATCCCTAATGCCATCTGATTACAACTAACTTGAATAAAAGAACGACTGTTGATGAATCTGGGTGATCCATCAAGCAATAAAAGAACGGACTTGATGGAACTGATGCCATCAATCGGGCTTATTGATGAAATCTGATGAAATAAAGAACACGCCGATGACAGGTCCTTAGCAGTTGGGAACAGTGTCGGTATATAAAAAATAACCAGCGTGTGAGGTTAGAAAATTCGAAAACATGGGAAAACATGCAAAGGAATCGAGCGAAAACAGTAACGCGGACGCTAACGATAAAAGTCAAGTAAAGGAAGAAGAGCTGAGCTATGAAGAAAAAGTGAAGAACGTGAGCGTAATAGCCAAACCAATGGCGTCTAAGAAACTAACCAAGAAGTGCTATAAGCTAATCAAAAAAGGTAAATTTGGCAGAGGTTGTGTCACCAACTCGCTTATACCGATTCTCTTGTAGCTGCAAAACATAAAACCTTCATTCGCAATGGCCTGAAAGACGTCCAGTCCAGAATCAGAAAAGGGGAGACGGGGATCGTTCTTTTCGCAGGAGACGTCACTCCGGTAGACATAATGTGTCACTTGCCAGGTGTTTGCGAGGACAAAAGTATTCCTTACTGTTTTATTCCGAGCAGGTCGGATTTGGGCGCAGCCCTCGGAGTCAAACGGGGCAGTCTTATGGTGTTGATACGAGAGCACGAAGATTACAAGGACTCTTACACAGAGTGCAAAGAAGAAATATCAAATCTAGCTGTGCAGTTGTAGTTGTAAAAATTAAAAATATTCCTCAGTTTTTGAAATTTATTGAAGAACCTAATTTATGGTATTTATAGAGAGCGCTGATGTAGTATATTCGAAAACAAGTGGCCATTTAAGTTCAGAACAATGCGCAGGCGCGAATTTAGGCGGTTCTTTCAAATTTCAGTGTCAAAGAAAATTACTCAAAACAAGACCACAGTATAGGCGTTTGATTTTAAGATCGCAGCGCTACAGAGGATAAATCTAAACTTTTGGAAGCTACGTGGAATTTTTTTAATGCACGTGTTTAAGTGCATACCAGCCCATTTGCCATTTTGCTTGATACCTACCGGTTTGCAAATTACATTTCCATAGGGGTATTAAACAGTATGGCCGCTTTTTTTTTGACATTGACGTTTAAATGAAGAAGTCTTGTTAAAAAGAAAAAAAAACAGTGATAAATATTTTGGATATTTTCCAAATAGTGACGAAAATTATACAGAGCAACTAAAATAATAAAACACGTAGCCTTAAACACAAATATTTAGAGAAATACAGAAATGTGAAATAAGGATTTTAAAAATTTTCCTAAACGCTCGGAAATTTAAAAAAGCCGCCATGTTGACGTGTCTGGCCCTTGGAGTTTTCATTTCCGCTCGTTTTTCGAAATGCCGCGCCGCTTCGAAATCAGGAAACATTTAGCAGCAAGGAATGTAATGTAGATTTTAAACATTTCATAGTTTATTTAAATCTGTTTGAATGTTATTTTAAAATATGTAGTAGAAATAAAATTCTGTTAGATAATTGGCAAATAACATTGCCGGTAGAGGCGCTAAAATTTCCGGAACAATGGCGGCATAGATGACTAACTCTGGCTGTGCAGACGTGAACAACAAGCGTCGTTTAATTACTTACTTCTCTATAGAAATTAGGTTTCATAGATATTTTTTATCGGAAACGACATTTTATAATAATTGATGCGTATCTAACGATTCTAACACGACTTAAACGATCACAGTCGATCACGCCTACTTTAGTACTCATTTCTCCACCAGGCGCCAACACTTGTCATGAAAGTTCCCAATTGGCATTAGATTACAGCTACCTTCACTTCGCTCAAATTCTTTTGCTAATGTCAGAATAGTCGGCCGCAGATCTTATGTTTGAGGTTATGTTTGATACGGCGAGGTTTATAAAATAATTTAAAAAATCTAGACAAATAAAATTATGGCGGAAGTTGAGGTAATAACATATACGCAAATATCGACGCAGCCTTATTGTCCTAACGACTTTTTACAGTTAATAAAGGGCTTGAGGGACTTATCTTACACGGTGCAAGTTTCAAGCTTGAAAGAACGCAAAAAGGCAGTTGAAGATATTATTCTAATTTTACAGAGTCCAGGTAATTATCGAGCATTCGTGCTGATTCACGCGTGTGTTTAAAATAACGTTTGCAGGAGTCGATGAAAATGTGGTAAAAGCCGTTTGCAAAATCATACAGTTCAATCTGCCCCGATACAAGGACCATACGGCGCAGTATTTAATAAAGAAGTTGCTCGCGGAATTGCTGGAGCTGTACTCGGAATGGGCCATCAAGAACATAGTGCCCGTCTTGGCGGAAGTCAGTAAACAGTATCAACAAATTGTAGTCACGTATGCACCAGATTCTTGAGTTATCAATCTGTTTACCATCTCACATCTTATTTTAGGGCGAACGTTGCGCAGAATTGTTTGTATACATTGCAGTGCACGTGTATAGTTTATTCGAAGGGATCTAGTTTAAATAAGAGCGCTCTCGAGGAAGTCCTGGTCAAGTTAATAGAAATTCAGTCGGTTTTATTATGCTGCATCGAGTCCGTCGGGCTAAAGAAGAAGACGCTTAAGGCTAACAAAATGGTAAGTCACTTTATTCATTCGTGCAAAAACCTACTTAAGATTTCCAGCTAAAATATTCCTGGAGTTTAATCCCCGAAAGCGGAGACCTTTACTTGAAACATCTTAAGAATTTGGAGCCCTCTCAAAACACCGTCATATTAGGAGCTGCAATATGTGCTCACTTAAAAGGTGTAAAAGAACCGGAGGACTTTAATCAGTACAGGGTGGGTAAGAATACTCGGCGATTGATGATGTGGGATTAATCGTGTTTTATACGATGTAGCTTAGCTTGATTGACGCGTTCATCAAGTGCTTCGTGAGCTGCAAGCAAAAACCGCTGAAATCATTAGTAAGGTCCTGCGATGCCTTGCTGAAAACGATCAGCTTGGAAGACTTCAAGACGCTTCTGCTCCCTTCACTGCAGAAGGCCATACTCAGAAATCCCGAAGTTATCACCGAATGCGTGGGCTTGGTAGTTTCAACGTTGAGCATAGATTTGAGCGAACACGCTAGTGATATCGGGAAGAGCCTGATAGGTATGCCATTGCTCGTTATGACCCAGTTATTTTTGATTGGTGTAAATTTTAGTTAACCTGCGCGCTAAGGATGATTTGACCCGGGACGAAGCAGCGTTTGCTTGCAAGATGCTGGCCCAAAAAATCAGCGGCTGTACGGTGTTGGGGGGTTTATTGAAACATCTGTTCGACGTCTTCAACGGCTCAGATGGGAAACTGAGCGTCGTTTCACATAAAATTAGTGTTCTGCAGGTGAGTCAGATTTATACTTTATATAAAAATTGATGCTCAAGCAATTTTTTTGCAATTACAGGGTGCAGGAAATTTTAGTTATAATAATGTGAAAGGCGTTGAATTACAGCAGCTTACAACGCAAGCAGCTGATTATTTCCTGAAGATTTTGGAGGTGGAAGTTAACGAGAAAGTTTTGTGTCACGCCTTAGATATGATGACGCTTTGGAGCACCAAATTCACCAGCGATGTGCCTAAGAAATTTATAGACGCTCTTAAGGTGAAATAATTTCTTTAGTTTCTTAATCATTGATTTGATGGTGTTTAAAATTTCTTGACGGTTTCGTTTCTCAACAAAAAAAAACAACAAAATTGCCGCAATAGAAAAACTACATTCATTTTAGGGACATGTAGTGTTTATTGTGGATAAAGTAATTCCAAATTTACTGAAATATTTGAAATTATTTTTGGGTTAGGTTGATCCTGATCTTTTTTTAATCTCGTTTTATGAAATCTTAATTTTTTATTCCAATTCTTAATAATCGATATGTATTCGCAATTTTTTTTTACAGTCCGGAATGACAAAGAAAACATCAACCCCTACCGTAAAGACTTCCTACATTCGCTGCATGCTGGCCTGCTTCCAAGGCAACAGAATTTCGCAAGCCACCATCTTCATGCCCGAACTCTTGAAGAGCGTGGACAGGGCGATAGCTCAACCCTTGCAAGGCCCCGTGGTGACCGAAGCCCTGAGCGCTTCGTGCTTCATTCTGAAAATAGTGAGCACGGAGAGCGTCAAGGAAAACCTGCAGAGTTTCTGGAACGCCACTTTCGACATGGACAAGCAACTGTTCGTCTCTGACAAGTACTTATCAGTTACAACGGACGACTGTAAGTTCCAAGCAATGCGAAACAACTAACACCCCCACACGTTCATTGATTATCGTTTAAGCTTTGGAGTTTTTATTGCACCTGTGTGGGAGGGTGTTACTGGAGTATCCGGATAAAATAAAGGGGGACAGCACCCCGTTGTATCGGGCGATGTTATTCTGCATCACGTCGACGACCCTAACAGTCAGAATCAACTGCATCGAACTCTTGAAAAAAATTACAGCGACTTTAGGAGGGACTGCCGTTGCACGGGCACTATTAAGGGAATTCGGGGGTTTCATTGAAAACTCTAAGTTACAAGTACGTCGTCTTTATTATAAGTATTACGTATTGGGCTATAGTAATAGTAAGTTTTTATTTCATCAACAGAATAAAAGCGAAAATGAACAGAACAAGGTGTTAACTCCGAACATGTTGGTTGCGTGCATCACCGCACTCTGCCGGGAGGCCTCTATAAATCCTGATGATGCAGAGCTCTTGGCAATGGATGCATTGCTACCGTGTCACTACCCCGTGGTTGTGTCATCGGCTCCGCAGCTCTGGGTGAAAATCACTAAGCGACTACAATTGAGCCCGGGCGATTTAATTCGGCACAACTTGGATTATGTCAGGAAATTATTCATCGATGAATACAAGCACTCGACGGTGAGTTATTTCTTGTGAGTTCCCGAAAATGAGCTGTCTCGTTTTAGGTGTACGAGAATGCGTTGAAGACAATCGTCTCGTTAAAGCCAGACGTTATACTGCCCGAGATAATCGACAAGGTTACGACCAGCTTAAACAACCCGAGGATATTAGACGTCACCAAGGACGATTACTTTACGTACCTCACACCCGAGGGGGAGCTGTACGACAAAAGTATTTTGCCCGGGTAAACCAATCATTCGCAGTTAGTTGAATACGCACAAGCCTTTTTTTTTTAGTGACGATTTTAATAATGCGATGAACATGAAACGAGAGAGCAAAGCGTACAGTTACAAGGAGCAACAGGAAGAGTTGCAGCTGAGAAGGGAGCTCGAGGAGAAAAGGAGGAGGGAGGGGAAGATTAAGGACCCCCAGTACACGCCGAAACAACTCGAGGCCATAAAAAACCAAAAGATCAAAGAGAGCGCTACGAGGAAGCGTTTGGCCGAGGTGAGTAAAGCGATGGCTTAATTAATTATAAATCGGCTTGCGTTTTAGCTAAATGTAATCGTGTTGAACTCGACGTCGATGATCGATGCTTCCGCTAGAGGAAACCCCCTGCAATTATCGTTTCATTTAAAAGAGATCCTGCCGAGTGTTTTGGCCAACTTACAATCCCCTTTGGCAGCGCCTCACCTCTCGAAGTTATTCATCGAACTCAAGCAGACGGTGTTCCGGCAAGATTTAAACTGCGTGGGAGATGTAATCGCACATGTTACTCTGCGCTTGGAAAAGCCAAAATGCGATTTGGATCCGGCTTGGGAGCAGGAGGACTTAAACCGTGCCCTCGTCAGGGTGATCGGGTTAATTCACAGGCGTACTGTCGCAAGGGTGGGTTCAAACGCGCAGTGTTTCACCACTCCCGCAATTTGCTACACGTTTCCCCTGATTAAATCAGCTCTGCTGCAAAGTAAAAACGAGGGGGTGATCCACGACGGCCTGCAGATTATTTCTGAGCACACGAAGTTCCACGACGTAGAGGATGAACTTTACAATCCGATATATTTACCTCGCAAGCAAATATTTGAGCTCCTCGTCGATTTGATAAGTACGGGTTTCAAATTGTGCTTCGCTGTGATTGGGTGCAATTTAAATTTTAGGCAAGACCACCGGTCGAATTCAATCTCAGGCGGTTATAACGTTGCTGGATGTTGCTGCTTGCGCGGCTGACAATGCTTGCGTTGATGAGATCATCGTTTTGCTGAACGCGTTGCAGAGTGCCTTGGAGGTGGTTCGTGACGCTGGGCTTCGTGGATTGTACGCAATGAGAGCGAGCATACCGCACTTCAATGATGACTACGAGCAGGCATTGCTGATCAGCAAGCAGATTTGGATTGCCAAGTTCGATGTTGTCGAAGAAAATAGGTAAAATACTTCAATAATTGGATTCGCTTTCTAAAAGTATTATTTCAGGGAATTGGCGAATAAATTATGGGATGCGGCTGAGCTTGATTTTCCAGCCGGCCTCAGTTCGGAACTAATACACGACATAGAATTCCCAGTGGAATGCATACAGACTGCCACCGCCGAAGCTCTTGCCACTTTACTCGCTGAAGACAAAGAAAACATCCAGCCCATGCTCGCACGCCTAATCGAATTATACAAAGATCGATTAATCGTAAGGTTTACATTAAATTATCATTCGAGTATGTGATCGCTTCTTTCTTTAAGATGATTCCTCCGAAATTGGATGAATTTGGTAGGGAAATCGAGAAACCCAATGACGTTTGGGAGCCCAGACGTGGCGTTGCGTTGGCCTTAATAAAGATGGCGCCCCTTTTTAATTACGATGTAATCGGTGATCTTGTAGAGTTTTTTGTTTCGACCACTCTAGCCGATAGGAAGGAGAAGGTCAGGAAGGAGATGCTCAACGCTGCTTTAAAAGTCGTCGATTTACATGGGAAGGTAAAAAGGATCAACGATCAACGAATATTTAAAACGGTAATGTTCATTGCAGGATTGCGTATCAACTTTACTTCCGGTGTTCGAGAACTTCATGGATAAATCATCGAAGTCAGCCCTTTTCGATGCGGTCAAACAGGCCGTGGTCGTGCTGATGGGTTCTTTAGCGAGGCACTTGGACAAAGACGACCCGAGGATAAAACCCATTGTGATGAGGTTGATATCCGCACTCTCGACACCATCGCAACAAGTCCAAGAATCGGTGGCTAATTGTCTACCGCATTTAGTTCCGTCAGTCAAAGAAGAAGCTCCAGGATTAGTAAACAAATTATTACACCAGCTATTAAAGAGTGATAAATACGGAGAGAGAAAAGGAGCCGCTTACGGCCTGGCCGGTCTAGTGAAAGGCATGGGAATCCTCGCCCTAAAACAACTCGACATAATGACGAAGCTTACGGATGCAATTCAGGACAAGAAAAATTATAAACACCGTGAAGGCACGTCGGGCTCTTTTTTATTTAAAAAAAAATTCTAACGCGGCGTGTTTCAGGAGCCCTATTCGCTTTCGAGATGCTTTTCCAAATGCTCGGCAAGTTATTTGAGCCCTACATCGTGCACGTGTTACCCCATTTACTTCAGTGCTTCGGGGACTCCAGTCAGTACGTGCGTAATGCAACCGACGACATGGCCAGGGTAGTAATGAGTAAATTATCAGGACACGGGGTCAAACTAGTTCTACCCTCGTTGCTTGCGGCTTTGGAAGAAGATTCCTGGCGAACGAAAACCGGTGAGGCTTCAATAATAGGCTCGGTCGGTTCATGCAATTTTGTCTTATGGCAGGTTCAATCGAGTTACTGGGGGCAATGGCGTACTGTGCCCCCAAACAATTATCCTCGTGTTTGCCCAGCATAGTCCCCAAGCTAATCGAAGTGTTAAGTGACTCGCACATCAAGGTTCAAGAGGCCGGCACTGAAGCGTTGAGAGTTATTGGATCCGTCATAAGAAACCCTGAGATTCAAGGTATTTACTACTCGTACCTGTTTTGGTTTTATAAAACAAATTAAATGATTATAGCCATCGTGCCCGTACTGCTGCAAGCCTTGCAAGACCCGTCGAATAAAACATCCACCTGTTTACAAACCCTGCTCGATACTCAGTTCGTGCATTTCATCGATGCCCCATCTCTGGCCCTCATAATGCCCGTGGTGCAGAGGGCCTTCATGGATCGCTCGACAGAAACCAGAAAGATGGCAGCGCAGATCATCGGCAACATGTATTCGCTCACCGATCAAAAGGATTTGACACCGTATTTACCAACGATTATTCCGGGGCTGAAAACTTCGCTGCTCGATCCGGTGCCCGAGGTGCGCAGTGTGAGCGCACGTGCTTTGGGTGCAATGGTGCGCGGCATGGGCGAATCGAGTTTCGAAGATTTGTTGCCGTGGTTAATGCAGACTCTCACGTCAGAGAGCAGTTCGGTCGATCGATCCGGGGCAGCTCAGGGACTTTCTGAAGTCGTTGGAGGATTGGGCGTAGACAAATTGAATAAACTCATGCCAGGTATGTATTTTTTTTTAATGTATGTATATTAAAATTAAAAAAAAAGAAAGGTTTTAGACATTATGTACATAGATAGTACACAGGGAGGAAGCAGA
Source organism: Dorcus hopei (assembly GCA_033060865.1). NCBI lineage: Eukaryota > Metazoa > Arthropoda > Insecta > Coleoptera > Lucanidae > Dorcus > Dorcus hopei. The sequence continues at coordinate 3,755,895 of CM065424.1, read as the reverse complement.
TATTTATTTTTTAGGTAAAAATTTGGCGTAAAAAAAGCCTAAGGTGAAATTCTCGAATACACAGAAAACATTAATACATGATTAACTTAAATAATGTTTATTAATCAATTCAATTTACTGGAAAACAAGTTTAAGCGCTTCGCAGTTAGGAAGACAAATTTTTCAGAAACATTGAAGCGCCATCTATCGTACAATAATCGAATCAAAATTTGGAAATGCAACTCGTTTCATGATAATAAATACGTAAAAAGGCAGTAAAATGAAATTAACGTCTTGTTTTAATCGTTTAACATATTCTTAAAATTTATTGGTCAACAATTTTAACGCTTCGAGTTAAAAAAAGAGTTTTTTTCAGAAACTTTAAAGTGCCATCTAACGGGCAATCATTGAATTAAAATTTAGGAATATGTACGTATTGCATCTCGTTTAATAAAATAAAGACTTAAGTAGTCTATAAAATGAAGTCAATAGCTTTTTTTTAATGTCTTTAATTTAAAAAAAAAGAAAACAATTTTAAACGCCTAGTAGCGAGAAAGATTTTTTCCAAAAAACGCCAAAGCGCCATCTGTCGAGCAATAATTGAATTAAAATTTGAAAATACTTTTGCATTTCGTTTCATAAAATAAATATGTACGTAAGTAAACAGTAAAATAAAATTTAATATTTTTTTTACTCGCTTATTAATTTTTAATTTATTGGAAAACAGTTTTAAACGCTCCCTAATGAGAAAGAAAAAAAAATTTCAAAATAAAGTCCCTAGATAGATAAAGTACCGCAATAACCGCCATTTTGAGTCAAAATAAGCACGCCATATTTGAAATCACTATAGGCGAGTTTTCGCGATAGTAAAGTTGTAACTTTGATAGCAGAAAGTCGTTTTCGCTGATAAAGTTTCAACTTTAACCGGAAGTGCCGTCATATTTAGTTTCAGTCAAGTTATAACTTTGGCCAAGGTCAACGTTATAGAAGTCATAGAACATAGAATTCGGTTAGGTGTGATCCTATTCAGTTTGATTTAATGGAGAACCTAGTGGAATTAGATGTGATCCACGAAGGGCATGATTATAAAATAATCGTTGACATTAATAATGCGAACATTATTTTAAACGGTAGGTAATTACTTTTGCTAAATATGGTTGCATGAATGTGTTATGGTAGGCTCTCTCTTCTTCTTTAAAATCCAGTGAAGTAAAGATAAATGTAGCCCAGCAAATTTATTGGATTCTGAAAGCCATCAGGAAGACAAGGAAAATACTCCGAAAAATGAGAAACTCGCGTGAAGTGCTAACCACAGAAAGTGAGAAGTCTCAAAGCAGTCAACCGTCTAAGAAGTTGATTAAAGATCGGTTTCAGAAACGCACAAAGACTAAACCATGAAGTAAAACAACTCTTATATTAACAAATCTCTCAAACGAAATTCAAACATCAAGAATGCAAAAGAATGAGCACATCAACAGGTTTTACGATCTAAATAGAGAACAGTTAGAACGAACCCATACTCAAAGAGAAATTTTTTTAACTGTTATGGAGAACCTAGCGAAAAGAAGAAAAAGGCATAATCTACCATCAGATTCATCTGAAGGGTCAGATTAGCTTTTTTGTTTATACTGAATCAATCAGAATATTCCTAGAATTTTTTTTAACTGATTTAGAATTAAGGCTTTGTTTTGGTTTCATTAGGTTAACATTGAAACAGATATTTTGGAATTCACATTTTATTTTATTTTTGTTATAAATCGTAAATAAACGATTATGCGCTGTTAAGCATCTGACAAATATGGCCTCTTTGTATTTCTCCCAGATGTCTCTCTTCTCTGTCTCGATCAACATATAAAATTTCCCTCCTATCGACTTCCACAATTGGATCATCCCATTCATTCCTAAGGACATAACAGAAGTTATGCAACACAAATGCTGCAGTTTTTGCCGTGGAGTAAGAGTTTATATATTGCAGTCGTTTCCAACGACCCTTCACTAAACTGAAAGCATGTTCTATGCATATATGACTCTTACTCAACATGTAAGTATGGTGTGTCTTCTCTCTGGTAATGTTTGGAGTGTCTTTATATGGAATGATAAGCCATTCTCTAAGAGGAAATGCTTTATCTCCTGAGATGTGCATGTCCCTGTTTGGAAAATAACCTTGCGCTCCATTTCGTTGGATATTTTTGACAAGCAAAGAGACATCAAACACCTAAAATGTATTTTTATGTTCACTTCACTTGTAATTCTGTTTGTTTACACACTTACACGTGAATCATAAGCTGAGCCAGGAAAGCCTGCAAATATATAATATGTAAAAACTTTATGAAAATTACAAATGGCCATCACATTGATGGAATAATTTTGATACTGTCCTGTTGCACCTTTGCAACTTTAATAGTAATGTGCGTCCCATCAACTACCCCTACCACCCCTGAAAGACAAAATTTCGTAGGTATTTTACAACGATCATCAACATTTACCTGGGTAGCTGGTGAAAGCATTCTTAATTGATTTATATTCCTGCCTACTCTTAGGCCATGAAATCATCATTAACATTAACTAAATGTATTACTTGATTTATAATATTCATACGTTAAATCTGTCGGCAATTGAATGGAGCGTATCTTGACTTGCCATATACCACAAAAAGATTAACAATTTCTTATTCTCTTTTATGGGTACTTTGCCTCCACAATACTTTCTTCTTAAGATATAATATGTGTCTTCTTGTAATAATATATCTAACAATTCATGGAAGGTTTCTTTTTTCATTCGAAATAATTGATAAAAACTATATCTTCATATCTCGATAGCCAAATGTCCCCAAGGACCCGTTCAGGAACTGTATCGCGAGAGCACTTTATCGCGTTTAAAATGAAAAGCAAAATGCACAAAATCACTTACACGAGAGAGGAAGAACATTACCCAGAGCGCGCTCTTTTTGGTCGGAGTGTTATTCCTGAACAGGCCCCAGGGTCTAATCAGTAAATTGGCGAGACCAGTGCAAGTGTTCGTTGTATTTAAAATATCACAATTGTGTATTACCTCTCCTTGCTTAAGACTTTCATCACTAAAAAACAGTTCGAAGAAGCACGTATTCCACAACAAATTCGAAATCATGATTTCATGAATTTATACTGTAGATTAGAGATTAGGGCCTAAATTCAGGAACTTGAGAGAGCACTCCATTCACATTTTTTGAAATTCAGAAAAGCATTATTTTTCATTTAACTTTCTATCGTAAATCACTGATGATCAAGGTTCCTATACTGACCATAAACTTGATTATACAAGTAAATATAAGAGCAAATTTCAATTTCAAATAACGACAAAGGTCTAATTTGAGTGTGAGTGGTGCTAATGAATTTGCTCTTCAATGTTTATTGAGTTAACGATTTGAACTGACAATCTTCACGTAAGAACAATTTTCGTTTTCCGGATAACTTAAAGTTGGATTGGAACTTAAGTTACTTTTAGTTATAACTTCGCGAAAACCCGACTATTACTGCAGTTTTAAATTTAGGCGTTTAGTTTGACTCAAAATGGCGGTAACTGCGACCTAGGGACTTTTTTTTACAGAAAACGTTAAAGTGGGATCTGTCGAGCAATAATTGAATTAAAATTTGAAAATACTTTTGCATTTCGTTTGATAAAAAATAACGTACGTAATTAAACAGTAAAACATTAAAAATTAATATCTTTTTTTTTCAATTCATTTCTTATTTTTTAATTTATTTGGAAAATAATTTCAAACGCTTCGTATTTACGCTTCGTATTCCGCTTCGTAGTTAGCAAAGCGCCATCTATCTGCCAATAATTAAACCAAAATTTGGAAACGCAACTCATTTCATGAAAATGAATATGTAAAAAGACAATAAAATGAAATTGATGTCTTTTTTTAATCATTTATCATTTTTTTTAAATTTATTGGTAAAAATTTTAAAACTTCGTAGTTGGAAATTTTAATGTCCTTCTGCAGCACTAAATATTTTAAACATTGATCCGTAAAGGGTATTCGATTATATAGAACCCCGCAAGGGGTAAGAAACGAAGCTCGGCCTCAACATTTGGTGCGTTTATCCGCCATTTTGAGTCAAATTTAGATTTACATTGGCTTAATAAATACAACTTTTAGCTATCTAGGGACTTTAATTTTGCAAAAGATTTGAGCGCCATCTATTGAGCAATAATTGAATTAAAATTATGAAATGCATAATATTGCATCTGGTATCATAAGTCATAAAGTAAATATGTAGGTAAATTCTGAAATAAAATAAATATCTCAAGTTCAAGTTATACACTGTGAACGTTTAGAGTGGAATAATCGATGTAAATGAGTGCCAGATCATCTGCGACCAAAATCCTCGGACAGGTAAACCTATTTTCTTTAGCGCGAATATTTTTTTGAAGTCATCTTTTCTTTGCACCCCCACCCCTTTCCGCAATGACGTCATCGTCATTTTTTTTTAATGGCACGCCCCCAATTTTCTAGCAGTTTTGGATAGATTTGAGAATTCTGATTTCATCAATATGCAATTTTGACATTCGCACTGACAGTACCCGAGATATTAATTACGAAAGATAAAAATAAAAAATGGAAATTGCAAGGAAGAACAATAATCAAGAACTGTCAAATTTACTTGATGAAACTTTTTATCATTTATTTCAACCACGACCTACTAGATTTCATGGCTTAGTGTGTCTTTATCCGGCCTGCGCAGTTTACTAGTTCAAGTGTTTCTCCGCTGGCGCCACTTACCCAAAAAATCGGAAGCAGATTATATCCGGAACGTCATTTTTAAGTAATGTCAAGTTCACGCGGTTTATATCAAGTACAGTTGCAGTTTCTTTCTCAAATAGTTTCCTTTTGATTTTCTCTTTCGTTACTTATGGTAATTCTTGTTTCGGTAACTAGCTCCTATTATTTGTCGGTTCGTGCATTAGTTGACAGTTATTCATTTGTCTCACATAAATCGCAGAAAATTTTCCGTTTTTTGTTTTTATCTTTCGTAATTAATATCTCGGGTACTGTCAGTGCGAATGTCAAAATATGCATATTGATGAAATCAGAATTCTCAAATCTATCCAAAACTGCTAGAAAATTGGGGGCGTGCCATTAAAAAAAAATGACGATGACGTCATTGCGGAAAGGGGTGGGGGTGCAAAGAAAAGATGACTTCAAAAAAATATTCGCGCTAAAGAAAATAGGTTTACCTGTCCGAGGATTTTGGTCGCAGATGATCTGGCACTCATTTACATGGATTATTCCACTCTAAACGTTCACAGTGTATACATTTAAAACATAATTTTTGTTTATTTTGTTCATTTTTTTTGTGAATTAACCGATTTTATTATTATTTAAGTGCCATCTGTTGAGTAATAAGTGAACTAAATTGTGAAATTGTATTTTCGTCCGGAAATCTGAATACATTTTTTTATTACAAAGAAATTCTTCCATAAGCACAGTTCCAACTATTGAAGGGCAGATGAATTATGAATTTTTCTTTTTACTTAAAAATTTGGACTGCGTTACCTTATGTATTTCAAACACATTTCAACTTCGTGAAACAGATTACGCAAGTGTCATACACTTTCACCAACTAAAAGAAAATACAACTGCAATAGATGTGAATCTATTTTGAACATATTTTTCAAATTTCACGTCAACTATTGTGCCAGTGCCAGACATTGTCGCCCTTACCACATAAATACAATAAAGACCGAAAAAAAAAGAATCCAACTTCTGTAACTGTAAACTTAAAGAAAATTATATAAATCGTTTTTATTTCAGAAATTATTGCAACCGCTGAGCGTACCGACATTGCCCCTCATGTTAAGGACGGTTACATCATGATGTTCATTTACATGCCTGTCGTTTTCACAACCGAGTTCACCCCTTACATCGGTCAAATCATCAATCCGATACTCAAAGCGTTGGCTGACGAAAACGAGTACGTCAGAGACACTGCGCTGAAAGCCGGTCAGAGGATAGTCACTCTGTACGCAGATTCTGCTATTTTGCTTTTGTTACCCGAACTGGAGAGGGGGCTGTTCGATGATAATTGGAGGATACGTTACAGGTATGCAACGAAGCGAAGCCAAACTTAATGTGTAAGTGTAATTAATGATTTCAGCTCGGTTCAACTTCTTGGGGATTTACTGTATCGAATATCCGGTGTGACAGGCAAGATGAGCACGGAAACAGCTAGCGAAGACGACAACTTCGGAACAGAACAGTCTCACATGGCGATTATAAACGCGTTGGGTGCTGAGAGACGCAATCGTGTGCTGGCCGGCTTATACATGGGACGTTCTGATGTTGCATTGATGGTCCGACAGGCAGCCCTGCACGTCTGGAAAGTAGTCGTAACCAATACACCCAGAACGCTCAGAGAAATTTTACCAACGTTGTTTAGCTTATTACTAGGATGCCTCGCAAGCGACAGCTACGATAAAAGACAGGTAGGTACAGATTTGACAATGAAATTAATGTGACTAATGTTGTTGCACGCAGGTTGCAGCGAGAACGCTGGGGGATTTAGTCCGTAAACTAGGCGAACGAGTTCTACCCGAAATAATCCCCATTTTAGAGCGTGGCCTGCAATCGAACCAATCGGAACAAAGACAAGGTGTTTGCATCGGCCTATCCGAAATAATGGCATCCACCTCGAAGGAGATGGTCCTCATGTTTGTCAACTCGCTGGTTCCAACCGTCAGGAAAGCGCTGTGCGATCCGCTCTCCGAAGTCAGACAAGCGGCAGCTAAGACGTTCGATAGTTTACACTCGACGGTTGGCTCGAGGGCCCTCGATGACATCCTGCCCCCCATGTTAAACCAACTGGTATACTTTTTGCTTGCTTGAAAGTTTTTGTCGTGATATATGCGTTGCTTTTAGAATAACGATGACCCAGATATTGTGGAGTGGACTTTGGACGGACTGCGGCAGGTTATGGCCATCAAATCACGTGTCGTTCTACCGTACTTAGTTCCACAGCTGACCGCACCCCCACCTAATACGAAAGCCCTATCTATTTTGGCTTCCGTAGCCGGAGAAGCCCTCAACAAATATTTACAGAAAATATTGCCCGCACTACAAACAGCTTTAGCCGATGCAGTTGGCACACCTCAAGAAACCCTCGTAAGAATTTCATTCATAATTCAATATTGCAATTAATTTTCTTTTATGTAGCAACTAGAATACTGCCAGACGGTTGTTTTGTCGGTGGTAGACGAAACAGGCATTAGAACAGTTGTCGATACGCTCCTAGAAAGCACTCGTACTGACAATGTACATCAACGTAAGGCCGCAGTGACTTTACTATGCGCTTTCTGTGCCAACTCGAAAGCCCAGTACATAACGCACGTGCCACAGTTACTTCGGGGCCTCATCCATTTGTGTACAGACAGTGATAAGGACGTATTACGAATATCCTGGGAGGCTTTAAACGCCGTTACGAAAGTAAAACCGCGCGAAGAATTTTGTGGGACCCTTCATAAAATGGCGATTTGTTTTTAGTCGTTGGAATCGAAGCAGTTGCCCACGTACGTATCAGACATTCGCCAAGCTGTAAGGTTCGCAGTGTCCGATATGAAAGGCACTTCGGACTTGCTCCCCGGGTTCTGCTTGCCGAAAGGAATAGCCCCAATCTTACCCATATTCCGGGAGGCGATTCTGAACGGAGACGGTGATGAAAAGGAGGCAGCCGCTCAAGGTCTAGGAGAAGTCATCAAAGTGACTAACGCACAGGCCCTGCAACTCAGCGTCATTCCAATTACTGGTCCACTAATTAGGATTTTAGGTGATAGGTTTAGTCCGAATGTGAAAATCGCCGTGCTGGAAACTTTAGCAATTTTACTAGCTAAAGTATGTTATTTTGTTACGACAACATTCTCCTTCACGCAATTAAATTTTGTATTATTTAGGTGGGCGTAATGCTTAAGCAGTTCCTACCACAGTTACAAACGACGTTCTTAAAAGCCCTTAACGATCCCAATCGAGTAGTAAGACTGAAGTCGGCCTCGGCTCTGAGCTATTTGATCCTTATACATCAAAGGGCCGATCCGTTGTTCACAGACTTGCATAACACAATCAAGAATACAGAAGATTCATCCATTAGGTAGGCTTTTTGTATTATTTTAAAATAGTTCCGGCATGAGATGCGTTTTAGGGAAACGACTTTACACGCATTGAGGGGGATAGTTGGCCCTGCGGGTGGCAAAATTTCAGAGCCCCTAAGAAAACAGATCCATTCCACTTTAATCAACTTACTGGCGCATCATGAAGACGTAACGAGATCGGTGGCAGCCGGTTGTCTGGGATCCCTGTGCAAGTGGCTACCACCAGATCAGTTCGATGCGACAGTTACAGAGCACATTTTAAGTACGAGTTTATTCTTTCGCATTTATTGAAATTAAAATGAAAATTATTTATAGATGACGGTCGATACCTCGACTTCACTCTGAGGCACGGCAGAAGCGCAGCATTATCCGTAGCCTTGAAGGAATCCCCCGAGTTACTTTGGACAGAGCAGTATAAACTCAAAGTGGAACAGACCCTCGTATGTCAGCTGACCGCTGATAAGATTTTAGTGACTCAAGCAGCTGTCCGATCATCCGGGTATCTCCTGCAGTATTTGATGTTGAACGGCTTGGCACTCCCTTCAAGCTTGTTGGTACCCTTCGTGAAAGTACGGCCTCACTACTTTTTTAATTAAACAACAAACTTGTATTTAACTCTTATTTCAGACGATGAATAATAATAGTAACGATGTTAAACAATTACTAGCGAGAGTCTGCATACATTTAGCGAAGAACGTTCCTGCTGAAAAGATGACGCCGGAACTCCTGAAAATGTTACTGCCCATGTTAGTAAATGGAACTAAAGAAAAGAATGGTTACGTGAAGGCCAATTCGGAAATAGCATTGATCGCAGTGCTGAAACTGAAAGAGGGAGATGAAATGATTCAGGTGAACATTGCTTTTAATTGATAAACAATTTGATTTGATTAATTTGTTGGTTTACAGAGGTGTTTAAACATCTTGGATATTGGGGCGAGGGAGTCCTTGTCGGATGTAATAAGCAAAGTTTTGAAGAAGATCGTCTTGCAACCCGAGGGCAAGGAAGAGGAACTGGATGACACTCTGTTAACTTGATCATTCAGCGGCGCAACAAATCGTTCATCTCCCGATTTAAAACGTATCTCCGGAGGTTCTAATCGATCTTCAATGCGAAACAATGTTTTATACGTCATACTGCAGATGTGTGTGACGTTTAAAAAAATGGCTAGCAATTTGGAATCGTTAAGTTTCAGTTTCTCTTGTGTTGTATGTTACTGTACTATTATATATGTAATAAATAGACTGTGCGTGTTTTATTTATAACTGTTATTTTTAACTGTACAAATTGCAGGAAAATAAAAGTGAGAATGAGTTTTTCCAAAAGCGTTTAATACGGCTCTGGGTCGCGTTCAGAAACTATACCTCCTGGATCATCTTGGACGTGTAATCGCATCTCTCTCACTAGCAATTTTTAACATATTTTGCGTCTCGCTCATCTGTTTCAAAACATCTTGGCTGTGTAGGCGTTTTCGTTTCATAAGTGATCCGTAACTGATCTGAATTTGAAGTGATCCTGAACTGATCTATTTCCACTTGATTCCATGGTGATATGAAAAAAACGCTTTTTGTACGGATCAGATCTGTGTTACTCAGTGCTGCTCGGAGCTACTCCACGCGTTGAAACGAAAGCACTTTTCACATCCCACTTATAAGTAGGGTGTAAAAAGTGCGTCTGTTGTCATGGAAATAATGTAAACACACTTGTTGAAACAGATTAGTAAGACGCAAAATATGTTAAAAGTCGTGAGTGAGAAAAACGCTTTCGGAGGTTAGCACAGGTGTAGTTTATGAACAGAGTTGCCAATTCACTCTAAGCCGATTACCCTTTTCAAATTTTAAAAAATCCGCTTTTATCCACATGGAGTGATGAAATTACTCACTTATTTACTTGCACTCCCAAAATAGAAAATAAATGGTACAAAATTTATTTTATTGAAATACTTAATAACTTACCTTACACATTTGGACGTTGCACGACAGATTTTTTAGGTTAAAATCATATGTGCGAGTAGGTGGCAATCGGCAACAGTGCTGCCAAGCGGCAAGCGTACATTTCGGTAGTTGTAAACAATTTCGGTAGATGTCTCTGAATTTCGGTAGATTTATTAAAATGATTTAAATTCGGGGTTGAGCTAATTTAAATCACTTGATTAAAATTATGTTTAAACCCACTGATTTTATTCAAGCGATTTTTATTTTTGAAAATCATAATAAAAAAAAAAATGTTAATTCTGATGAAACGAACAACACTGGGTCCAAATTATTTGTTTGTGAAAGACCAGTAATTTTACAGTTTCCTTGCGTTAATGGTTATGGAAGTAAAAAAGGGGACTCACCGATTTGCCATCGCACTGATGTTAAATCTTCATTTGCTCAATTCACTGTGTACACAGGTTACGAAACTATGTACCACGACGAGGGAGCAAACTCGAGTCGCCCCAACATGTTGTGGTGAATAATGGTAGTAAAAAACGCATGTGAAAAAATGGAAGAAAGAGAGATATCGCAAGGCCGCCAACAGGGTTGCTAACTTTATAAAAATAAAAATTCAAACTTTTGAACCGTGCGCGAACGTTATTTTAAGACGTTTGACAGTTATTGTGCAATTTTCGACGCAAAATAAAACAAAAGACGATCGATAGATACATAAATAAAGAAAATTTCTAAATTTAACAAAAATGACAAAAATTTTAAAAAATAACAAAAATTTAAAAAATCTCATTAAATAAATAAAACTTTCTAAAATTAAGAATTGGCAGTTGTGCAATTCTTGACGTAAAATAAAACAAAGACGATCAGCAAATTTATAAAATTAAAAAATAAAATTAAAAAAATTCTCATGAAATAAACGAATTTGGGTTCAAATTATTTTAAGACGTTTGACAGTTATTGTGCAATTTTTAACGCAAAGTAAAACAAAAGACGATCGACAAATAAATAAAGAAAATTTATAAATTTAACAAAAATGACAAAAATAAAAAAATAGCAAAAATTAAAAAAAATTCGTTAAATAAACAAAACTTTCTAAAATTAAGAATTGACAGTTGCGCAATTCTTGACGCGAAATAAAACAAAAGATGATCGACAAATTTATAACGCTAAAAAAATAACAATAAAATTAATAAAACTAAAAAATAAAATAAAAATAAATTTCATTAAATAAACAAAACTTGTTTGACTTTCTAAAAATCAGAATTAACAATTGTGCAATTTTTAAAAATTAAAAAAATTTCAAAAAAGTTTTAATTTCAATAAATATGTAGACAAAATTTTCTAAAATTAAGATTTGACAATTGTGTAGAGTTGGCAGCACCGATCGGCAACGTGGATTTGGCGGTTAGTTAGTTACTTTAGTTTTTGCCATCTTTCGGCTTTAGTGATTTCTTTGTTGCCGATAGTAAAGCTGCAACATCACTAACAAGATGTCAGTCAAAAATTTAAATATTAATCTGTTTTTTTTTTTTCTTAAAAATACCCATTTTTACCCACGCATTTCTTTTACTGGCGAGGTTGCTTAAATTACCCGTAATTCGGGTAGTCGCCCGCACATTGGCAATCCTGTTTATGAATGCAACCCCGGATTTAATTGCTTAAATATTTTCGCCATCTGTTGAAATTAGATGAGAACTTTTACGTTTTATTATTTTACAAGACCGGTAGATGACGCCACTAACATTCAACATGTAAAGATTTACATACAAAATTCAAACTGAAAAGTTCTTTTTATTTACGAAATTGATACACACTAATTATAGTGACAGTTATCTTTTTTTTATCTAACTAGGTACTGCGTTTATTTTTAAATCGATCGCTACAAACAGTGTTTCCAGGCGTGCGGGAAATTTCAGAGTGTTTTGGGAGTAGGGAAATTACAGCCAAGTTGCGGGAAACATAAGCGCTTCCAGGTTTTCTCTAAACTTAGAAAAAGTGAAATATTTCAACAAACTTTAATAATCTTCTATATACCGTGCGACTTTTTCAAAACAGGCCAGAGTTGGCTTTGCAATCTCCAAACGTAGGTTCCAAATAAATTTACTTACGACAATTAGGTTTGTCGAAGAATAAATGTTAAAATATTTTTAAAATTATGACCAGCACGCTTGTATTCGATTAAAACACGCACTAGTTTCCTTTTCGCGCAAAATTTATTAAGTGCATGACGTCATACCAGTGTGACCCGAACTTTTCTCGTGCAAGTGAAACGAAAACGCTATTATATGTAATGCATTCAATAGAACGTTGGAAAAGCATGAAGAAGGCAGCCAAAAATCTGCAATATCGGCACAAAATTGAAACTAACATAACCTAAAAATAAAAGTCCCATTTACAAGATATGAGAACTGAAAGATGTGTGAAAGAAGACAGGTTTCAACGGTAAAGGTTACTAAATCCTGTAACTTTAGTTATTAATCAAACAATTTGACAACAATGAAAAGAAATTTGAATTGGCGGTCAATTTTCCACGTATCACAACGCACATTTAGCGCATGCGCACTTTGTGTGCGCTAAACTGCAGGATTACCCTGTTTTTTTTTTTTTAATTTTGGTAGTTTTTACATTAGGTCCACGATAAATAAAGCGTTTTATTTGAATGGCGTTGTAGGAAATTGCACTTGAGAATGGGAAATTTGAAGAACTGTGGTCGGGAAATTTTCATCCTAGTAACCTGGCAACACTGCCAATCAGTCAGTGCATCAGCTGAACTTGACTGTAGCTACAAATAGCGTACAAGCGTTCGACAAAGTCGCAATTTTCAGCGAGAAAAATCGACCGTGCCTCAAAGTTTAACACGGTAAGCAGAAATGCGATAAATTTTATGTTATTGGCTCAAATCTCAAGCACGTAGCTGCGTTTTTCGCCGTAAAATCCAGCCTTTTACTGAGTGGCTTAGCGCTTGGCGTTTGGGCGTGGAGTTGTCCACGTAAAAATTTCTTATTTGTTGTCGCTGCTTGTTTTCTCAAAAAAAGAAAAATGTAAAAATCAATTGAAAAGGGAAATGCGACGACTTGTGGACGTTTTACGGCTGCTGCTCTCGGTTTAAGAACGTTTTCTTGGGTGCGCTTCAGTTTTCTACATTTCACAGAGAAAAGGCAAAACGTAACGTATTTTGCGTTACATATGGAAGTGACTTTGAATTGAAATTATTGCATTAACTAAGGGCTGATTAACTTTAACCTTCGGTTTATTCGCATAGAAACAGTTGTCTGATTTATAATTGTAGTCATGGGAATAAACCTAAGGTTGCAGTTGCTCAACGAAGGACTTATCCATTTTACTAAGGCCCAGTATTATAAAATCAAGTTAACTTTAATCCCAGTTAATTGTTACCATGGGAATAAATTGATAGTTAAAGCTAACTTGGCTTTATAATACCGGCCCAAAGGCAACTTAACTTTAACTATTTTTTATTCCCATGGTAACAATTGTAAACACAATTGTTGTTATGGCAATAAATTGGGACTTTCATTTGTAATACCAAGCTTTACATTATTATTATTATTATATAACAAGTGTCTAAATAAAAACCTGGTCAAGTAGGCTACATTTAGTCATTCTGCTATGTAAATGCAATGCAAAAATTCTCGATCACAACCTACTTGACCAGGTTTTTATTTAGAGGCTTGTTATAATTTTAAAGTTATAGACTATTTGGTAAGGGTTTGATATAATCACAATTCATAATCTTTTAATATTGACTTGACGTGATAAACTTACATACATACGTTCCACAAATGGCAATCCAGTCATACACGAACGTTAAAGTTTTTGAACTGTCTTCTCAGGTCTATTATCTGGTTGATTACTGTTTAACATTTTGTTTCTTTAGGAACAGCAAACGACCGTGTTGTGGTTCAACATTGTCCATCGGCTTAATAATTTAGCAACACAAAAAAATTGCTATATGTAAACAGTAAAGATTTATGTGTTTCTTGTTACTTATGTGAATATCGTAGCATAGGAATTTCATTGAACACTTTCATCAAATGGTAAATGAATTTCAACTTTAACTTTGTTTTTGTTACAGGTCGTAACATGTCTGGCACAAGGAAGACGAAAAGCCGAAGATATTTAAAAACATCTTTTCCTATAAGCAGCGGTTTTACCGAGTTGTTTAGACCCAGGTCATTTTTTCCAAATGCGCCGTGACGTGTACAAGTTGAAAAAAATTCCGAGCGAACTAAACGGGAACTTATGATTGTGGTGAAGAGGAAGCAATTGAACATTCTGTGTAAGTACATATTTGTTATAATACTTAAATTACTTTTTTATACTTTCTTATAATAATGTGTTGCTGTAAAATTAGAGCTACAAAAAAAAATACTTGTATTATTCATAGTTTGCTTTGAAGTCACAAGTAGCACAGTATAAGTAATTACCCAGTAGTGTCACTTAAACATCAGTGTCAAAAAAAGCGGCCATTCTATTTGATACCCTATGGAAATGCAATGCAATTTACAGCTGGGTAGGTATCAAACAAAAGAGCAAATGTGACAGTTATACTCGAGTGACGCTACTGCGTGATTCTTATACTGTGCAAGCAGCCCCAGTGTTGCCAACTCTCCAATGAACTTCCCCCCCCCCCAGATGCTAGTTTAAAAATCTCTAAATTGGTACAGGGAGATCGACATTGATTGTCCTGATCCTACACTACTTTCCGTGAGCTTGATATCAATATTTACATCTACCACAGGAAGGTTAGAATGAAGAGCAGTGCATGCATAGAATATTCATGAAACTTACATCCAAATCTAACCTAATTAATAAAGAACATAATTATTGTTTAATCAGATTGCTATTACATTAAAATAAACCATTTTTCGTGAATGAACGGCAATGAACTGTCTACAAAATAGATGGATGTAAATATCAACAAATCGGCATCAAGCTCCTGGTAAGCAGTGTAGGATCAGGACAATCGACTTCAATCGCTCTGTACTAAATGTACCTAATTTTTTTTTCCAAACTACAAAGTGGTCAAGAATAACTGTTTGAGTTGGCAATACAATTAAGAGCATTTTCTTATTCGGCTATTTGCAACACTGCAACCGGATATATGTTTTCTTGATTTATTTGACAGCCCCAAGATTAAGGTTATGTGAATAAGAATTAGCGTTTTAATTTGAATTTGAAATGCCAAGGTGACGTTGTCAAAGTGACGGCTGTCAGTATCAAGCCGTCAACAATCGGAAGTTACTCCAGTTGTAGCATTTAAAAATTAAATTCAGCACTGCTAACTCAAACAGTAATTCTTGACCACTTTGTACTTTAGAGATCAAAGTGAAATCTCACGAACGATTGTAAAGATCAAAAGAGAAATCAATTTATATAAGAAAGTATATTGTTACAAAATATAAACTTTTATAATTCCAATTATTTCAGTTAGTTCATAATTGGGTATAACTTTGTAATTAAGATAATACACATTTATGTCATGCTGTTATGAAAACAAATCCTTTGAAATAACGGTCAATTATCTGAGTGGTGACCACAGTCGTGACACTGCTGTCAACTGTCAACAGTCAGTTGGGCAGCGCTCATCAACTGTCAGTTACTCAGATACGATCGGTAAGGTAGGCAACCAACTGCAACATTTCAAAATGATTAATTCGGAATTTAAATGTTATAAGTAAATATTTTTATTAGAAGGGAAACTATATTAATTTCGATTTTCTTCTCCCCCTAAAAATAACCCTAAAACCAATTTCCTCAAAAAAATGGCTAAATTTTAGGGGGAAGCCCTAAGTTGGGAACACTGAGTAGCCCAGTTGTAGGCATATTGATACTGTTAAACACATTTGTCCCACGAGGGTCAGTGTGCCAGCAAGTTTTAAAAAAATAAAATTGTCTATGAAAAGGTAGGTTACAATATTTTTTTCTGTATCGATGTCATCCGGGTCCTGCCGTGTGTGTTGAACGTGTTGGGTTGACAATATAAAAAAGAAAGAAACTGTGCTATTTACACATAAATATGAAATAACACGCTCTAAGGATTGACACTAGGTACTACTATTAAACATTTTAAATAAAAAAGCCAGTTTGGAGGCTTTTTGAGTTCCCAGTTTGTTTCTGAGCTTCGAATGCACCAAACTAAATGAAGAAAAATTCTTTCTACACTCGTGGATGACGATTGAGCAGTCAGCAGTTGTTCAATAATAGGGAAAACGTCGATATATAAGTTTTGTATCGGTTTTATGATTTTGCTATAAAAAATTCTCCAAAGAGACCGGCACTGCGGTGTCTATGTCTCTTCTCTTTCGCTTTTTTTATAGCAGGACCATAAAACCGGTACCAAACTGGGACGACTATACTTGTCGGTACAGATACTTGAGTCACCACAGATTCGTTGAAAAATTGTTCCATGAATGGAGAAGCTTTGGCTTGAAACTTAATTATCAACGAGAGAAGAAAAGTTGATGCACAGTTCGACCTTGCAAAATGCAACCCGATTTTTTTCTCGTCTTCGGTGAGTTGCAAGTGGAGATCAGTATTACTGATCTGCTTTGGATCAATTATGTATGCAAGAAAATGAGCTGGAGTTAATGCCATGTTATACTTATCGATCAATTTTTTTCTAATGGTTTCGTCTTGTGAAACATCCCAGAGTTCTTTTTTAAGTTTTTTTTCCACAAATACACAGTATGGGCGATTAGAACATTCATTGCTTTGTCTTTCCTCAAGTGTTACAGAAATAGGCTTTAAGATAGCAATCATATCTTCCCCATTTTTATTTTTAACATAACATTGCCAACTTTTCTTTGCACATTGTCATCTATTTTATCTCGACTATCTTCACAGATTTTAAGCAGCACAGACCAGCCTATTTTTTGATATAAGCTTCCAAACAATTCAGTAAACTATTCCAACGAGTTGCAGCTGGCGTAATAAGTTTTGGAGCATCTGATTGTCTATATAGAGCATTTGCAAAATGGTTATTTCGAAAATACTTAACGATAACAAGAACATGTTCCGTGACATTTGGAAATTGACAGTCATTAACAAGGAGATTCAAAATATGTGCTAAACAACTAATTACGTTTAAGTCATCACAATTTTCTAATGATTGTCGCATTTTTGCAACATTATTAGCATTACCTACCAGTCACAACTGAACGTACATAACACGTCAGTTCTTCTTCGCATTTCTTGATGCTGTTACATGATATCTCTGCCGAGTATTGAGATGTGTGTCCCCGATGTATCTACCAAATATGTTTCACCTGTTTACAATTGTTACTGTAACGCACACAATTGGTTCGTTGTGAACATTTAACCAACCATCAATTCCTGCACAAACAGTTTTATTTTGCAATATTTGTGAGCACTTGCGTTTTTCTTCCATATAAACTGCTTCCAACAAAGTAGAGATTTTTTACCGTAAGAAGTACACAATGCGCAGAAACGAGTTTTCGTCAGACGAATCCATATTTAAAATTATAGGGGAGGTTGAAGTACAGTGGCCTAGCAACCACTCATTACTGGGGCTTATTTGTTATCTGTCTTCCCTACATCACTGATCATCAGATGGTCGCAGTTCGACGGTCAGATTTCGATGAGTCATCATGTACTTCTTAGAATGAAAAGTGTCTACCTCCAATTGCTCTTCTACTTGGAGGATTATAACCAGGGCGCAGTTGCTCCATTAACTGACTGTCAACACTGTTCAACACTGCGAAATGCCATATTGGTAGCATAAACAAATCGAGCTACTTGGAGATCTAATAAATCTTTTTCATCTGATGTAGTTTTTACGATAAATGTGTGTAATGAAGATGAAGAACATGCAGCTCTCTTTGTATATTGTGTTTGCGATATTTGACTGGTATCTGTTGATTCCCTGCTACTGCTTGCAACAGTTATTATACTACTGGTACTTGTACTTACACGTGACATGGTGTCTGACTCTGGAAGAAATAACGAAAATTGTCGACGACCTCTACACTCTGTACGTGCTCTGTACCCTTGGATCAAGGTTACTAAAGAGAGAAGGTTGCCTGATAACTCGTGGAGTGACGCGTCATCCAGTAGGCCTTCTATTTGTGTAAATGCATTAAATGGGCCTACTGAGTGACGTTGTGGTGACGTTGAAAGTTACCAGGCAACCTTCTCTCTTTAGTAACCTTGCCCTTGGATGTTCTAAAATCACAAAAAAATGTCTTGAGAAATTTACATAAAAATAAAAACTATAAAATTTAATAAGCAGTAAAACTTTAAAGTGTTAACTGTTAAGTTTAAATTTCAATAAAATAAAATGTTAGCAGTGAATCAATTATAATTAAAGTCCCTAAGAAGTCTAAATATTAAACAAATAAAATTGATTTGGTATACTACATATTACTTACCATCACTTCCCCTTTTGCACTTTTTTAAAACAACGCTTTTTCAATCTGCTTACTTGGCCTTCTAATTCATGTTCACATTTTTTACACTTGGCCCTGTGCCCTTTTCTGCCTCCCTCGTTCTTCAATTCATCATAATACGGCCACACTAAATCTGCTTTTCTTCCATTTATTGTTGGGTATTAGTATCAGTTCATGGTGGGTTCATGCACGGAAAATTAACATTAATTTAACATTAATTGAAGATTATAGAAAGTTAACTTCTATACTAATATACGAGATCGTTCATGCATGGGTTTTTAAAATTAATTAATTTAATTTTACTCTCAAATTGGTTAACTTTTATCTTCCAACATTGGCCGCGTTTATCAGAACAGTCGCTCAAGTAGCATTCATCTGTGATTGGTGGATTTTTTGAATTTTTTTGAAATAAGCCAATCACAAACAAATGCTGCGTGAGCGCTTGGTTCTGGTGAACGCAGGCATTAATTCGAAATGAAAAGCGTCTCTGCGCATGACAAGTATCCTAACCTAAAATTCTTACCAATTATTATTGTACACGATTTGCGAAGGCATCGTAATTTACATCACCATCTGGAAATGCTTGGTTAAAGTGGTTAAACACAACAGAACACCTATAGCCATGAAAGTCAATGACAAATCCACGCTAATTTGAAACAGTAACCTCACTTTTTTCAGTGTTGCCACTTCTAGAAAACAAAACCTAATTCAAATTGGTCACGTGGGTTGAAGTAATTTATGATTTCCCTGTATTTGTTTACCTATATCACTGTGGAGAGTATTTCTTGAACTTAGAAATGTTGCTGCTGTTGTAGTCCAAACACACAATTGTTATTCTCACACTGCCACGTAAGAAAAAGAACTTTTACATTAACTTAAATGACAGCTTGCATGAACCATCATTTAAACTGTGGCAAAAATTAAATTACATTAAATGAATGCTAATGTTAATTTTCCGTGCATGAACCAACCGTTACTACTTTTCAGTTGCAAATGAAAATGACACGTTTCGACGTCGTTTTCATATATCAGTATTCGGGGAATCACGTACGGCACGCCGCACGATTTAGGGGATCCCATTCAGCGGATCGGGGAATCACAGGCATTGCGTACGTAGAATACCGAACGGTAATTCCCACCCTATTTGCCAGTGTAACCACCAATGTAAAGATTATTTTAGTAGTAAATATCCTTATAAAAACATAGACTCTTTATATTATGATGTATTTGATCAAGCTTATATGTACATATTTACTAATAAAATAACCAGAAATCTACATAAAATGTATTTTTAATGTACCTGTAAAAAGTTAAAAAATAACAAGTGGTAAATAAATCCATAAATAAAAATAAATCAATTAATAAGTATATTCTTACAAACAATTGATAAAAACCAGTTTGTTTTTTTCTAATCTAATGGTTTAAACCTACCAACTCTCGGTGTTGTAGTTCAACGTTTCGCTGTTCATACTGACAGCTTCTTCAGGAATTGAATGATTCGACGGTTCAATTCCTGAAGAAGCTGTCAGTATGAACAGCGTAACGTCGAGCTACAACAAGTTCAACACACGGTAGAACCCGGAAGGCATCGATCGATACATTGGACACCGGCCGTGAAAGCCTACGATTTTTAATTTTTTTTTTCTTTTTCATTGCAGGATTCAAGAGAAATGCCCCACCAAAAGTACAAGATTAAGGAGAACCTACAAACTACATATGTATTATGAATTGAGGAGACGTTTAGAAGTTCTATAAAACTAGTTTTGGGTCATTTCCATTAATCCGCTAATGAATTTCTAATTTTTCAAATATCCAGTTTGCTTAAACCCAATTTATACTATTATTCATTCCTTTACTACTTGTTATCGCAGTAGACCGTGATTTTAAGCTAGTAGGTTGGCTGGCATGTTAAATCAGTCAAGACAAGTATTTTCGTATTTGTTTAATTTTTATCTTTACTTCACTTGAACTTAACAACTGGCCGATGGTCTTTTCCTTTTCAACCAATCGTTTCCTCCATTTTCGTCGTTGTTTTATTTATTTCTCTTATCGCTGTTATTTTAGAATTTCCGATATTTCTTTGCCTCGATCGTTCCCTACATTCTTTCCTTTCGTTATTTTTTTTTGCGTTTATTTTCTCCGTTATTGCAGAATATTTGATTTTTACAAACAAACAAAGTGGCAAATATGACAGTTATACTCGAGTGACGCTACTGTGTAAATTCTTATTCGCGACTTAATTGTCAACGCGAGAGGTCTCTGTTAATTGCAACATGGCCGATAAAAGGGTGAACAACATTGCAGTTGCATTAAATATAAAAGTTTGATTGATGCATGTTTTCAATGTTAAAACAAATGCGTGAAATGTTCACCTTTTTAATACTATGATAACGTACGTCAAATTGTGACAGTTCAAATCAGCTAGATTAACCGGTGTTGTCAATTTTCAACTTTATGTAAATTTGGCCGTGAATGTACCTCGTAATGAAAAGAAACTATTGCAGGATTGCTTAATTCGAAGTAACCTGTAAACTCTATCGACAATCAAAGTCATTGTCAAAATTTAGTTACATACAATAGATTTTCACGGCATACTGCGATAATAAATAGTGAAGGAATGGATTATAAGTAGAAATTAAGTTGATTTAGCTTGATCATACTCTGTTTTTAATTCGGAGGAGTACTTTGAAAATTTGGCGCTAAAAACGAGCTTTGTCATTGGCAGTTGGCCGGCAACTACCAATGACAAAGCTCGTTTGGCCGGTAACTACCAATGACAAAGCTCGTTTTTAGCGCCAAAATTTCAAAGTGCCCTTCCGAATTAAAAAACAGAGTACAATTGAAAAGTTGCCTGCGTGGTAGGGTCTATAGAAGTCAAATTTAGTATAATTGGGTGTCCGTCAACTTAGATTCAGTATTATTTGCTACTATTAATACAAACCAATTTTTTATTACCTATCACCCTATCTGCCTATCGGAGTGTTAAAGTCCAGCACCAGAGACATCAGTATTATAGTGTGTTGTATGGAAAATGCAGTGCCTTAACGCGCTTGGAATTCAATAACATTTATAAATAACGATGTTTAGAATTCATGATTAAGTAACCCTGACATCAGTGAACCGGACATGACATTTTATTAAGAGATAAAAATCAAATCTGCATTATGAATTATGATTATCATTCCGAGGAAGCTATTTTTTCTTCAAAATTTGTAAAATGATCGCCTACATTTTTCTATCGCCACCAGAAGAGGGCGTTATGATTGTCTACATTTTTATATCGACGCCAAAAGAGGCCGTCAGTTATTAAAGGATTTTAAGGCTTCGGCTTGCTCCAGAACTCAGACGAAGTAAAAAATTAAGTTTTATGTGTTAATAATTTAAAAACGGAATTTTTTTTTTACTATTATTATTGACACCCGGTATATAAAGTGTGCAATGTTGCATGTATACTCGCCGGCACTTAAAACGAAACGTAGTTGTTCCGAGGCCGTACGTAGTTAGCACTGTCCGAGGTTCGTTTTTGAACGAGTTGATAGCTTTTCGTTTCGTTTCGTTTTTAGTGCCGGCGATGGTACTTTCCTTTTCTGATGAAGAAAATATTTAAATTGTTATTTACAGCATCGGTAATACTTGAACATAAAATAAAAATCTGCCTTTTTGTCAGCAAAATCGTGTAAAGGAAGTTTTTTTTTTCTTTCGTAAGCTGATTTGATTAGCGATTAATGCTATTTTCATTCCCTCTAGACGTAATTACTACCCAACTCCCCTTAGAATAAAATGGCCGGATCTAATGTAATCGATTTGCCTTGAACACATCATTAGAAACGTTAGATTTCGATCATCGACTTTCGAACGATGAATAACGAGCAATTTTTTTTTTCCTTTAATTTCTGGGCGCTAAAATTAGCAGCGCGGGTGCATTTAGTCGGTGCGCAAGCTTTTTTTTAATTTACGCGGCTGCCATGACAGTTGCCGTGCAACACCGTTCCCGGCAAAACGCGCCTCAAAATAAAACACGTTGAATGTCCGCTTCGTTTGAGTTAATTCGGTGTTAATGTGCCGCGTGAGTTCCACGGAAACACTCCAAATTTTCCGCCGATCATTTTCATAATAGTGATCAATTCGCATTACGTTTGCGTGTTGGCATATCTGCGCTTACGTGCGAACGTTACCCGTACGTCCATGTGCATCGCGCTTGGATCACGATCGGCGAGTCACTCCATGTTTTTCACCGGCCAATGAGAGGTCGGCGGGAAACACTCGTGACGTCTACGCGCCAATGGCAAGCGCGGGATTTGAAATCCCTCTCTGTTCTTCGTGATCAACCTTCAACTTTTGTATACATTCGGTTGGGTGTACTGTGCTGTCAGTAAGAAAATTGTTTTTATGTTCGAATTTGATGAAAATACCGTTGGACATCACGATTACGCGCTGAAAAAATATTCGGTAAGTACGAAGCACCCCTTATAAAATTTATTCGAGCCGTTTTCTGTTATAAAACCCTCGAAACGAGCGATTATTTTTTCGATGCAACTAATGGTCCCGTAATGGACTCGTCCCAACGTTTGTATCCCGCTCTTTTGTGTGGGCGCATGTTATTCGCAACAGGAGCGATTTTAGGTTACTGTTTACATAATAGCCGTGCATGCATTGCTAGAATTAATCGTTCGGGTAAATAAAACGTCGCGGTCACGCGGTTTTTACAATTCAACCGGACGGCATTAGCAAACGGATCGTGAATAGGTGAATAGGTAACACCCACTTGACCCTGTTTTCCCGAGCTGTGAAAAAGCGTTCGCCGCGAAAATTTTCGCAAAAACCCCAACGACAGACTCGCGTTTGTTGCTAAAAGTAATTTTCGTTTGGTTATTTCGTGAATTGACAAGGCGGGAAGACGAGCCGTAACTTCAAGGTCATGCGGAAAACAATTTCGAGCGCGGAAGTTGGGCTTGACTACATAACAGGCTGATAAAATTGAGGCAGGTGTCGTGTTTATCTCTAATTTTCTTGCGCCTAGAAGAAAAGGAGCCGCGTATCCTCTCGGTTTCTTATTTATTTAAACGGCAGGAATATTAAAGACATTAAAATTTCGTCCCTTTCACAACAAAAGAACTTCTTTTGTAATTGTATCTAACATTAGGGGGTAATTCATCTGCGTGTTCGCATTCGCACCCCTCGGCGAGGATTGAAATTTGATTCGTTTATCTACCACACCACGTGAGAATCTTTTGCAGCAGCGTGGTTTTAAGAATTCAGTCCGCCAAGTTAATATTCTAATTGTTAATAATATAACTTGGCATTTCCTTCTAACTATTAATAATGAGTTAGTTACATGCAGATCGCAGGCCTAACGAAGTACCCCCCTCTTTGTAACTACAATAAGGCATCTGTCTCTAGTACAGTGCGATCAAAAGAATTGACGCGTCACGATCTACAGGCCATTTATCGCGTGCATTCGATGCAGCCAGGGTTGCCAGCTTGGGCGATTTTTAACCAAAACTTATTACCGACTGAAAATTTTTGTTTTCCTATATAAAGTACATTAGCTGGCGATTTCTAATTTCTAAAATGTATACTGGCGATTTTTTCTTAAAAACCTGATGACTCTGTGAGCTTGAAAAACCTGGCAACCCTGGATGCAACGGTTTGCTTCTTTGCTTGCTGCGTGAGAAATATGTAATACATATTTTTGTTTTACACGAATTTGACTGAATTATTCACGGCGAATGAAGTATTTTTATCTTGGATATGTTTATTTTGATTTGTTTGCAAAGATGTAGATCTTGCTCGGGGAATGTTTACATTCTGCGATAAATTCTAACTTCTCTCGAATGTAAATATGTATTTCAATAGGCGATAGACTCTAGACTGTAGTGTCCTACACATTGCAGAAAAAGTTTTGTTTTTTTGAAAGCTCAGTTTAAATAGACAGTTGCAGCAGTTTATCCACATTCACAGCACAAATTTTAAATACACACTACTAGCTACGATGTGTAAATGTTCCTAAGAATTTTAAATCGCGTTTTTTTTTCTATGAATCTGTTTTACTTATTCAAGGTTGTTTGGGGCGTATTTTTTTATATTACAACTTTCTGTAATTGTGGGTGCGTTCAGCGGACATCAGCTACTGAGTTGAGGTCACAGCGATTCCGCTGAGTGATTAAAAGCTAGCAGCAGCAGCCGTGCACTTTTTTTTATCATTTTAGCTGCTGTCGTAATTCGCGAAATCAAACAAAGTAGGCGACCTCTGGAGCGGTGAGAAGTTAGCAACAAACCTCCAGCTACCTTTCAAAATTTAAATTGGCTGCCAAAGCCGTCCTAATTATCGCAGAACCATAATTTTAACAGCACCGTTAAGATCATTAACTATAGTTTGTCCCTGGTGTATCAGAATCGACAAAAAAAAACCAAATCCAAATTATCGGCAGTAATTAATGCCCAGTACCTAATTATATAAATAACTTTTCAAAGAAACTATTTACGATGAAAATTTCGCGTAATCGGATAGCAAATGATCAAATATATAGATAGATGCCACCAAGAAGTTTTGGCTGATCGATTGAAAATAGCTAATGTCACGCACTTAAAAGACACCAAATACAATAGCACATAACTTTTTGTACAAATGTTGCACAAACGAAATTCTTGCAAAATATGAAAGAGCATATACAAGTTTATCGATTTATGATGTTTCTAAGTTTTGGGCCGTTAATTTGGCGTATTGAGCACTTGTGAAATATAATTAAACGCAAAAACGAAAACACCCTTTTCACAAAATTGTTTATCAAAAACTAGATGTACATTTCGTACGCGATGCGTACATCGTCAGTAGTAAACAAAATAATTACAAAACTTCGCGCTTATATCTAAGGGTAAGAGCATTTTATTTATGCCAACAATTCGCAGTTGTGTATCTTCATATTGAAAGAATATAAAATATCCCCCCTGCAGTGACCACAGGCCATTGGTCCTGTGAGAAATGTAAACAAATTTAAAGGTTATGTTGGCTTCAATTGCTTACTATCGGACACCATTTCTATACTCGATAATTTATTCATAGAAATGAACATGAGAGTCCTCCTCCATTTACATTCACTTCACCCTAAATCAAATCTTCAAAGTGTACAGAGAGATTCTTAAAAGGAACGAAAATCAACATAACCTCAAGATACATACGTATGAATTCACATGAAACTGATTTAAAAAACCAACTTGATCAGTACGGCGGCGTACGGGACGAGAAATTCCATCACTTCCTCATCAGTGATAGACAATTGAATAACTGCAAATGGAATCAGTGATTTTTAAGTCAATTTGAATCAATTCGCGTTCAAATAGGTTCTAAATGGAGAACGTAACTATATTACACAGTATAAGCAATTACCCAGTAGCACAGTATACTTATCAATCAGTAGGGACAGCCCGTGTCGGCACCTTTGATGTTCATACTATCGTTATCAGAGCCAATATAGCCGTTACTGGCGGGCTTTCATTTTATTGCTACTAGATGTCACTGGTTTGAAAAATGGCACGGATAGAAATGATTGCAAGCAAATCATAGAATGCGATGTTGTTTTACACAACTTCAGGCTTTCTACACATTCATTATAATCTAACAAAGATGGTTTTCTGTACAATCATTCTCATCTCTCCGCTTCCATCACACAAAATGCTGAATTAAAAAGCGCCCACTTGAAAGCAATTGATGAATTCACCGGTGCGCCGCACGCGGCCGTTTGTGGAAGGTCCGCCAGTTTTCGCACATGCGCACTCAGAAACTGTAGCAACGGAAACCCCAAGCTGTCCCTACTGATTGATGAATATACTGTGCACAGTAGCGTCACTCAAAAAAATCCAATCCAAAAAAAAACGGTTTCGGTTGCCAGCACTAATAAAAGGGTCATAGGGTTGTACAAGAAAAAATTCGAGAAAAGCTATTGTCTAAGACTGCTATGTTTTAATAATTTGTTAATTTTTATTATAAAAGCGTGAACGTTTGAAACTCCAAATAGTTATAAAAGCTCTGAAAATAAAGGTGATTTTTTTTTGAAAAATTCGGATGGCCGAAAAGAGAGTCACAGTTCGAAATTTTGATGTCATACAAAAAAACGAAAAACGCAAGTTTATGGCAAATAATTATCCATTTCATTTTTGTTTGAAACTTTTTTTTTTGTAAAACTTATAATAACGACTCCTTACTTTTCCTTACTGTTCCTTACTTTTTATTCACGCTGTATATCGTTTGAACTTTTTTGAATTTGTCTTTTTTTTATAAATTTTTCATTCAATTTGTCGGTCGCCTTTGCTTTCTTTATTAAAACGTCTTTCTTTATCATCTATTCCTTCTTTCTCTTCGATTTTCATTCGTTTTTTGTTTGATTATAAATTTCTTTTTCTTTTTTAATTTCGAAACTTCTTTACAATTCTTTTTACTTTCCTTCTTTACTGCAATGATTTCTTGCTCATTTGTTGCCCATCCGTAAGTATTGTGCTTTTTAAATTTAAAATTAAAACAAATAAAGACATTTCTTTGTACTTGCTTCTATTTTATGCATTTGGACATGATCTTAAATGTTTTTTCATCCGAGTTGCATTACTCACATCTCACACAATATGTCACATTTTGCAGTTATACTTATGTATCTCCAAACATATGTGAATCTTTAAAAATTCATACTTCAACTTTTTGGCAATTTTTCTATTTTAAGGCCCGGTTTATTCTCTTTCAATTGACTTTATCTTCCGATTTATTACCACAGTAACAGTTGTACAAATAAATGTTACTATGTTACTAGTTTATGTCATTAGTTAAGTTGCAATTTACAAGTTTAGAACTCAGTCAATCATTTGGAAAAATTACAGGTTTTTCCATTATGATGGCGCAACACAGGTAACATTCAACAATTACCAGTAACAAATGAATGTTACCTTACCGGTGACACTGAAAATTTACCGTTAGGTAAGGTGGTAAAATTACCAACTCACAACACTGCACATAACTATGACAACTATGGCATTTAGAGTGTTATAATATTCGTTCAGTAATTTTTCATTTTTCTCCAAATTAAGTAATGCAAGGAGAGTTACAGCTCTAACTATATTTTTGAAATAATTTTTTTATTTTGAAAGAACAAAAAGTCTCTGCAATGAATGTTAACGTCGATCTTCAATTTCTTTGAGGCAGCTACAGATTAAGAAAAAAGAAACATACAAAACATGGTCGCTTCAAACAATTAAAGATCGAGGCCACAGGAGTTCTAAGGATTGCAGCCATTCACATTATACTAAAACTTTTTAAAACAAATGTTTGCTCTATCTTCCAGAATAAGGAAGTTGCTATAAAAATAGAGAACCGTAACTCACTCCGTATTGTTGGTAGACATGACATACGCCCTTGCATTCGACATGACGCTCAGAGCGCTCGGATCGTTCCGTTGTCTCACTCTTACATGCATTGAGATGTATTCGCTCTCCCTCACACATCTGCTTAGAGCGTGCCCCGGCCGTAATGTTGAACGTACCCCGCATGAAACTTTTGATGCTTGACAATTTCCTAAAAGGATCCCATTGCAAAGGGATCTCCCATTGCAAAGTCGTATTGGTTGAAAGTGAGAAATTAAAAACAGTATAAATGATAAAAGAGCAAATCTTTTTGAAATTTACTGCTGATTAAGTTTTGAAAATTTAAATAATTCAAAAATTAGAGACTCCGAACGTTTGATATTTTGACTTCTTATTTTTAATCGACAAAATTAAATTTTTGAAAAATTTAATTAATTTTGAGACACTGAACGACGAACATACATAGTTATGCCTTTATACAATCCCCCAAAATAGACTCAAAATCATTTGCATTTTGGGACTAGGGGTTTCCCCCCATACTGGATATATACATGGATACCATAGAATGTCTTCAGTTGTTTGCTACGTAATTGTCCCACAAAGAAAACAATTCATTATGATGACTAGGAGGTAATCTCCCAATTTTTTATTTGTAAATAAAAAAATATGTCTGCAAGTCCTTTTTTTTTTTTTCAATGAAATATTCAATTTATTATTCTTCCTTTCAGAACCTTGAAAATATGTCAGCCGCAATGGACATGTACTTCAACATGAACGACTCCATATCTCTCCAAGAAATGTTGGACATCGACATAAAATCTGAAATAGATTCGTTAGGAGGAGGCCACAGCGACCTTTCCAGTTTCAATTTCGCTGACCTGCCCCCCTTAGAACTCGACGACAATCATGACATACGGTGGTTCTCGACTAATTCGAATCACTCGAATTCCAGCTTCAGTTTCGACATCGGCATCGACCCTGCCACGACGATGGTCAACCCGAACGCAGTCATGCCCGTGATTTCCCTAGCACAAAACATGAGGTCGCCTTCGCCTTCATTAAAAGAAAGCCACCTGACATTCTCACCGTCGACCATTAAGGTCTCGACGATTAAAGCAGAAACCATATCCGTAAAGAAAGATCTTCTAAGCAAGTTAGATAATATGGAAGATAAGAAACCGATGGTGAGGACGGTTACGAAGGTGGCTCCTATTTTGGCGAAGCCCGTAATCAAGGCGGTTACAAAAACACCAACTTTGTTGTCGTTCAAAAACACCGTGCAGAGACAACTGTCTCCCCCGGTGACCGTAGCCCAAATAAATAATTTAGGAACAGTTAGGACAATAACTCAACGTAAGCAACAGTTCAACACCAACAGAACGTACGAAGACGAAATAAGGACATATCCGAAACCGGCTTACAGTTACAGTTGTTTGATTGCGATGGCTTTAAAAAACAGTCGCACTGGAAGTCTGCCGGTGTCCGAAATCTACAACTTCATGTGCAAGCACTTCCCGTACTTCAAAACTGCCCCGACCGGATGGAAGAACTCCGTCAGACACAATTTGTCTCTGAATAAATGCTTTGAAAAAATTGAAAAACCCGCCATCAATGGATCACAGCGCAAGGGCTGCTTGTGGGCGATGAATCCGTCGAAGATCAGCAAGATGGATGAGGAGGTCCAGAAGTGGTCGAGGAAGGATCCGTCGGCAATACGAAAGGCAATGGTAAATCCGGATCACTTGGAGGCACTAGAGCGAGGTGAGATGAAGTTCTCGTGTAGCTACGACGAGGCTGATAATTTCGGTGATTCCTGCGGAAGTGCAGAGAGCGAGGAGGGCTCGGACTCAGAGAACGAAATCGAAAACAGCTTGAACGGTGAATCTGAATTTATTGATATTACTGGAACGATAAAGACGGAGGTGGAGGAAGTCAGTGACTTCGATGTTGAGGTAATGTGACTCTGCAAGATTAAAAAATAAAAAGCGTTATTAATTTTTTTTTGTTTTTAATTGTGGCAGGTGACAGATTCGTTGTATGACGATGTCGACATCGAAGACGATCAAGAGTATCTACGTGTACAAATGGCACTAGCGCAGAAAGAACTCCTGGAGTTCGATAGGAACGTGAGTATGAAAAGGAAGCGGACTTACGCAGTCTAAAAGATCACACGACGGAATCTACTTAAGTTAGTATTGAAATTTGGTTTCTGTAAGTGAATTGTATGGTGAGACAAAAAGATTTTTTCGATTCAAAGAGAAAATGTGCTTAATTTTTGTTGGAATTCAACGTAATTGAAACAAAATTGTTCGTAACTGGTGCAAGAAGGAGAGAGGGTGTGTGTATATGTGAAAACGAGTTCTGTCACCTTTTCTCATTGTGAGGAAATACCAATTTTTTATCAACTTTGGAGGGCATATCTTAGCTTTACTGTAAAATAGCATCAAGGAGTGTAATGAGCTAAGACATGCCATCCAGATTTCATGGCGAGAGTTGATGAAAAATTTAAAAAATCACACAGTCTACTTTGACAAGCAAAAATTATTTTGAATAATCGTTTAATTAATTGTCAAATTGATCATATTCGAACTTATTTTAATTTCGTGATTTTCTACGCATAATGTTTCAATTTAAGTTAATTACGTTAGTTCGTTTTTGATAATATTTTGATAGCAATTTGACAATTAAGGTAAATGCCCATACCACCATAAGAAGCTACACAGTAGCGTCACTCGCGTGCAACTGTCACATTTGCCATTTTCTTTGATACCTACTGATTTGCAAATTATATTACATGTGCATAAGGGTATCAAACAGTATGGCGTCTTTTTTTGACGCTGACGTTTAAGTGACGCTATTGAATAATTACTTGCCCATACTATCAACGAAACGAAATAATTCCCACCCCTTTATTATAATATAATTATTTTTGAACTTGGAAGTTCACACAGGCTGTTCAAACTCAAGTCGGCAGTATTACCAACTTCGTTATTATAAAAGCCACAAAATCGGGTAAA
Organism: Dorcus hopei; assembly: GCA_033060865.1. NCBI lineage: Eukaryota > Metazoa > Arthropoda > Insecta > Coleoptera > Lucanidae > Dorcus > Dorcus hopei. The sequence goes on along the minus strand of CM065424.1, from coordinate 3,725,072 downwards.
TTAGCAGTTCTGGCAGTTCTTCGATAGATGTCACTGTGTAAATGTTTTATTTACTTGTAGAGTAAAAAATTATATTTTGCAAAGAAAACGATCGAATAAAAAAATCAATCAACGAAGTTTGACAGTTCTTCGATAGATGGCGTGTTCATTTGTAGAGTAGGAGGTTATGTTTTGCAAAAAATACGATCCATTAAAAAAATCGATCAACGAACCCTGACACTTCTGCGAAAGATGGCGCTGTGAATTTTTTATTTGCTTGTAGAGTAAAAAATTGTATTTCGTAAAGCAAACGATCACATAAAAAAAATTGCAGAAAAATACGATTAATTTAAAAAAAATCAATCAACGAACTCTGGCCATTCTTCGATAGATGGCGCTGTGAATTTTATATTTGCTTGTGGAATAAAAAATTGTATTTTCCAAAAGGGCCATCTATTTCTAAAGAAAATCTATTAACTAACTCTGACAGCTCTTCGATAGATGTCGCTGTGAATTTTTATTTACATATTTGCAGAATTAAAAAAAATATTACTTATTATTTATCTCATAGTAACTTATGAAGAGATAGGAAGAACTTCGACCATTCTTCAACAGATGGCGCTGCGAACTTTTTATTTACTTAAATTAACCAACACTAATTTAAATGAGCAGTTTTATCAATTCTTCTATAGGTGTCACTGTAAATGTTTTCTTTACTTGTAGAGCAAAAAATTGTATTTTGCAATGAAAACAAAAAAAAAAAAATCTATCGACGAAGTTTGACAATTCTTCGATAGATGGCGCTGTGATTTTTTTTATTTGCTTGTAGAGTAAAGAATTGTATTTTTCAAAAAAAAAATCCGATCTATTAAAAAAATTAATTAACTAACTCTTCAATAGATGGCGCCGTGAATTTTTTATATACTTGTGGAGTAAACAATTGTATTTCGTGAAGAAAACAATCACACTAAAAAAAAAATCAATCAACTTAGTTTGATAATTTCTCGGCAGGTGGTTCTGTGAGTTTTTAATTTATTTGTAGAGTAGTATATTTTGCAGAAAAATACGTTCAATAAAAAAAAATCAATCAACGAACTCTGGCCATTCTTCGATAGATGGCGCTGTGAATTTTATATTTGCTTGTGGAATAAAACATTGTATATTCCAAAAAGGCCATCTATTGAAGAAAATCCATTAACTAACTCAGACAGCTCCTCGATGGATGTCGCTGTGAATTTTTATTGAAAAAAAATCAACGAACTTTGAAAATTCTTCCATAGATGGCGGTGTGAATTTTTTAATTTGGTTGTGGAATAAAAAATTGTACTTTCCAAAAAGACGATCTATTAAAGAAAATCTATTAACTAACTCTGACAGCTCTTCAATAGATGTCGCTGTGAATTTTTATTTACTTGCAGAATTAAAAAAAATTATTACTTATTATTTATTTTATAGTAAATTATAAAGAACTTCGACCATTGTTCAACAGATTGCGCTGCGAACTTTTTATTTAACTTAACTTGACCGACATTGTAACAAAGAAACAATTGACCATCGAATTCACTTTATTGTAAAAGAAAATTAATTTGGTGAAATTGTTCCGTTTCATCATTATTACTGTCATTAGAAAGAAATGAAGAGATATTTGTAGGAAGAAAAAAAGAAAACTAATTTTCCAAGTACATATCTAATAAGTTTCATCCACTTGTCAACAGATGGCGCGCGTGTTTAACTATGTAAATACTTTTTAATTAATACCTGTCGACATTTGTTTTTTCTTAAACAAAACAGAAATTTCATTAATACAAGAATTAGAATAAATTTAAAGGAACAAATAATTTGCTCAGAAAAAAATTCAAGCAAAGAGTTTCGACCGTATTTCAACAGATGGCGCGGTGATGCTAACAGACATCGACCGAACCTAACCTTCTTCTAACCTTCGTGAAACAGCCTTACGGCTTTTAATACCTACCGAGTGGTTATTATCAATGTTTCAAAATCTTTGCGTTTGCGTCTTAGCAAAAATTGTCTTATCGTCAAATTAAAAGTACATGTTAGACAAATCTTTGAAAATTGAGAAACCGGTGCCGACTTAAGTTTGAACAGACTGTATATGTTTACTAGAAAGAAAATAATTTAAAAAAAAGTGTTCATAGATGTTCACAAGAAAGCTAACCAAAGTTACGTTTCTTTTAAAAATGAAACGCTCTGTATTTTAGGATGAATTAATACTTTGATTAATTACCATATACAGTATGTCTTATGAAAAACGCCCCAAGCCATAACTCCGTTTTTTATGGGCTGATTTTAACAAACAAAAAGGCAAATGAAATGAGATTAAAAATACTATTTTACAGTTTCATTTTTTTTAAAATTTCCTTCAAGGTCAAACGACTGACAACTTTTATTTTTCAAAGGGCTCTGTATGCCTATTTTTTATTATTGTTTCTGGTACAGATTTTTTTTCTAAATCCCACAAAAGACAAAATCATTGAGCTTTATTTTTCACAGTTGTTTCAAGCTGTCAGGTTCTTCCCTTAAAGATCGACTTTCAACTTTTTTCCCCATGGCCAACTCACACATTTGTAGATTTAATATTAATTATTTCATTAATGTTTTCTGCGTTATTTGCTGGTCAGTAATAAAAAATATACATAGCTATTAAAAAAAGAAACAGGTTGACAGTAGTTTGATCTTGAATCGTCTAATTTATTTTCTTGTTTATTAGGATTGGTCCATTGTTTATTAAGATTGGTCATGATGTGAAGCATTTTTTGTAAGTCACCCTGTATAAGTAGAGTATTTTATTAAGATATTCGTATTTAATATTATTGAGTTTAATTCGAATAGAGGATCTTCCAAGCTATTAAGTCCAATTTTTTGGATGAAAGTTTTATTTGGTGAAAATTAAAAAAAAATAAAATTTGTAATGAAGGAGGAAGAAATGCATAAAATTTTTTATTTAAATAAACGTGTGAGTGCAACACAAAATCTACATCGACAAAATATTCTTGCAAATACAGATACATGGCTTGTGTGAAAAAAAGATTAGATATTTTTTGAGCAGGCTTAAAATTTAATTGCATTTTTTTACCTTCCTTTCTTATTCAACTTTTTTATTAAATAATGAAAGTATGTCGTTCTGAGAGCTTTTGGAATCGACTTTTCACTGTACCTGTTGATAAATCGTTCAAGATGCAGTGAAACGTGGATTAAAAATAACTTTTGTGCCGTAATACTTGCAATTAATTATTGTCGATTAAAAGAATGGCAAAACAAATTAATAATTATCATCCTTTGGACAATTTTACAAGCATTATAAAAGTTGCTCGGAAAATAATGACGTGTATTTGTAATTTTCTTGCATAAACTCACCGAATAATGAAACCACATTAAATATTTATTTTTGCAATTACAGTTTAAATAAGCCCTCAATTTTTCCCCTAAAAAATAGACTGTATCATTGAAAAACATTTTTAATTTGAGAGTCAGTCTGAATGGAACCTAGAATTTAAGGAATTTACATATTTCTTGAACACGTCTTCTGCTTGTTTATTACACTCACCTTGTATAATCGTATACAAATACAATTATCATTATTATAATGCATATAGGCTGGGTTTCAACTTTAAACTCCTGTTTATTTCCGTAGGAACAATTGTCCTTACAATTGCTACCGTGGAAATAAACAGGAGTTTAAAGTTAAACTAGGACTGAGCAACCCAGCCATAAAGTTTTACTTTAGATAACATTAAATGCGAATATCTCGAAGACTATAAATTTTATAACGTGCCTTTTTTAAAATGTTAAATCGTTAGTTGTGAACCGGCTTCGTTCGACCTAACGTATGAAATAGCATAACCCCACTTTTCAACTAATGAAAGCAATGAATAGGCGCTTTCCAGGTTAGCGTCGAAGTAGTACTCTGGAGTAACTCCGACGCTAACCTGGAAAGCGCCTAATAAAAGAAAGAAAAGTGAGGTTATGATGTACGTCAATTTATTAAGTTTCAAGCAAGACTGGTTCACAACTAACAATTCACGGCCAACTATGAGGAGAAATTAAAAAGAAAATGCACGTTATCTACATTGTTACAGGTAAAGTCCTGCTGTCATATATGATATACAGAGTGTTCGTTTGGAAAAAGCCTAACTTTAGTTTATTTCTCGCTTATGCGAAAATACTTTTATATTCGATTCTTTAACTCTAGCATTAACCATTTTCTAAATAGAAAAATTAAAAAATTAAAAGGGATGGGAAATCTGGCGTTAACGCCGCTTTGATTTAACTGCGGAGAATTTTTTTTAATTTGAAAAAGAGACAGATCTTAAACTTGTCATGTCTCACCTCTCTCCTTCTTGCTAACTTTACAGTACATTTTATTTAAAACTATTTAGTTTTCGTCGATGAATTGCTCCGGAAAAAATTAAATACCATTTCTATCTTTGCACTATAAAGCTTCTTTTTTTATTATACTTACCTGTAGCCATATGATTCAAAGACAAACTGTATTACGACTTGACTGTTTGGGGTCAATTTTTCTGTTTCACTATAATTATTGTAGATAAAAAGGAAATAATGCTGTGTAGAATGGTGATACTGTACATAATAATTTCCTGCCTATATGTATGTTAGCGTTAGTTTTTTGGTATTTAGAATATTGATAGTAATAAATAGAATCATGTATTGGAATTAAATTGGCAGCCAATAAGAAAATCATGTATAGGATACTTTACGCAGAAAAATATTTTTTACTAAAAAAAAAATAAATCTTAAATTGCTGCTGAACTAACATTTTTAACTGTAAGCGTATTTATTGTTAATAATAACAAGAAATGATCCTTTTTTTTTGTGCTACGAAGCCCACCTATACAGTATTGAAAGTAGAAAAATTACGCAGATGCTTTGTTACAAAATCCCCCCTGTAAATTGACACGGTTTTGATGGTTTAATGTCAACGTGCCTTTTGCTCAACCTACTTTCTAAGAAGATTCTTTTACTAAAAATGGGACCATGTATTTACGAGTACTCATGCGTTTAATTTGGCACTTATTTTATATGTTATGCTTCTACTTGAATATGTGGTCGTTTACTGTTAATTTAATTTGAATTGTTTGTATACCGTAATTCATCAAAAAATATTATTGTTTCTTTTAGCGATGAATTATGAAATATTTGTTTTTCTTTTTTTTAAATACATATTCGTACGTTTTAGTTTCGGCACTGACACTAGTATTTATTTTCGTTCGTTGTAGAGTAACAACTATTCACCTGACTGATTTTAATTGCAGATTTGTTTTCGTTGTAAGTGTCGGTTTTACACTTGTCACGTCATAACTTTAAACAACCACCTTTTATTAGCCTCGCTAATAAAAAAGTTAAGTTGCATTTGTAAAACTGGCCCGGAACAATCAAATTACTGTTAAAATTTTGCACACTGATTGTGAGTTACGTTAATGAGGCAAATGCGGCATTAATTAAGGGGCTCGGATTCAAAACGGTGCGAGATTCTCTTTGCCTAAATAAATCAGCGTTTTTCATCACTTAGGATAATCAAATTCAAGTACAAAGAATTTTTCAGGAAGAACGCTTTCGCAATAATTAAATTTAATACTATACTACGCTATGTTTGGCTCGTGGCCCTTTAATTTTTAATCTAGTGTAATAGTTAGTGTACGTGTGTATATTACTGCAACTAGTTCGTATGAAGTTTTGTAATTTTACAGTGTATCGTATAAGTGAATGTACAAATTCGTTAGACTGTAAGAGTAAGTAATCATTTGAAATAAAAGTTGTGATTTCTTTTGATACATAAGTTTTCATTTCTTTTCCTATCCCAAAAACATTTTCGTGACAGTGTAAGAATCAGAATTTATTTCTTTAAAAAAAATTTAATTCTAAAGCTTAAACAACGAGTTAAGAATTACAGGAGAGAGCCATACTAACATTGGTTTCTCGTCCAACCTGGTCACTAAATATGGCCGCGGTAAATCATCAACGTTTTGCAAGACCACAAACCACACAGTTCACCATTATTCTTGATTTACGGATGTCAACAAACCACTATATTGGAGAAACTGCCCCCCTACACACAACTATTTGAGAATTCGCAATTAAAATTTCGTCAAATTCCAAGTTGCGTTCGCACAGCGCCCTCTGTTGACGAATAGCCGAAGCCTTAGCATTTTTACAGGTTTCTGTAAAGTTGCTGCGGTGTAAATTTTTAAGATTTATGCCAAGATTTTAGAAAAGCAAAAGAATTTTATTTTTCTCAAAGGGATACCTTTCCCCGGGGGAACTTCCCTCCCCCCTGTACAACTCTTTAAGAATTCTCAACCAAAGCTTCGTCAGTAAAAATTTCTAATTCGAACGTGGGATTTTTGTGCCCCGACCACCTCCCCCACCCAACCACCCGAGAGCTTGTCGGCCTTATATACCTTCTACGGGTGCAAATTGTTATGAGAGGTTTGACGTCATCGATGCAGATGATTGCCTAATCCGTCAGAAATTTGATTTCGTCAAATTTCGAACGTGGAATTTAAGTTGCGTTCGCACAGCGCCCTCTGTTGACGAATAGCCAAAGCCTTAGCATTTTTACAGGTTTCTGTAAAGTTGCTGCGGTGTAAATTTTTAAGATTTATGCCAAGATTTTAGAAAAGCAAAAGAATTTTATTTTTCTCAAAGGGATACCTTTCCCCGGGGGAACTTCCCTCCCCCCTGTACAACTCTTTAAGAATTCTCAACCAAAGCTTCGTCAGTAAAAATTTCTAATTCGAACGTGGGATTTTTGTGCCCCGACCACCTCCCCCACCCAACCACCCGAGAGCTTGTCGGCCTTATATACCTTCTACGGGTGCAAATTGTTATGAGAGGTTTGACGTCATCGATGCAGGTGATTGCCTAATCCGTCAGAAATTTGATTTCGTCAAATTTCGAACGTGGAATTTAAGTTGCGTTCGCACAGCGCCCTCTGTTGACGAATAGGCAAAGCCTTAGCATTTTTACAGGTTTCTGTAAAGTTGCTGCGGTGTAAATTTTTAAGATTTATGCCAAGATTTTAGAAAAGCAAAAGAATTTTATTTTTCTCAAAGGGATATCTTTCCCCGGGGGAACTTCCCTCCCCCCTGTACAACTCTTTAAGAATTCTCAACCAAAGCTTCGTCAGTAAAAATTTCGAATTCGAACGTGGGATTTTTGTGCCCCGACCACCTCCCCCGCCCAACCACCCGAGAGCTTGTCGGCCTTATATACCTTCTACGGGTGCAAATTGTTATGAGAGGTTTGACGTCATCGATGCAGGCGATTGCCTAATCCGTCAGAAATTTGATTTTTGTGAGAAATTACTCGAAACAAATGCGATTTTTTTTGTTTTTTCCGCGTGTTATCCAATACAATAAAACTACTTTTCTACTAGAAAAAAAAATTTATTCGTCTTCAAATAACTTTAGAATAGATAAAAATATTTAGAGTACAATAAGAAATACGTTTTAAGCTAAGCATTCAATGATCATGATCGATTTTGATTTGCTCTTGTTCCCCGAAGAGTGTCTCGAACTGCGCGTCCAAGTCATCATTGATGAAGTCATCGGTACTGATGCAGACGTTCTCCTGGAATTTGTGTCCTTCCCCCCCTCCCCCCTGCTGCATTTTTCGAGCGCCACGGTGAATTCCAAGAGGTCGTAATTGCGGAAGAGTTTGGCGCGGTGGCGAAACCCTCGAGTCCAGGCGAAGATCGTTGAGACTGGGTTGGTGGATGTGGATTCACCTTGCAAGCGTTGCCTGGAAAATAAGGAAAAGAAAACATGAGAAAAGTAGAACATTCTTTATTTGCAAACCGTCTCACATATACCAGGTGATGAAAAATTCCCGATCTGATGAGAAGTTTGCAAAAAATTGTAAATGAAAAGAAAATAGAAGTCTTAAGAGAATTAACAACAAAAAAATCAATGGCTAAGATAACGAAGAAGAAGGAAAACACAGAGCACAAGAAAAAAGAGAAATTCAAAGACCATTAATTCAATTGGCCTATCGCCATTTGTTTTTATTTCCAGAAATGTTTTAACATCAGTGTTGCTTGTCACTTGTTTTCTTTTTTCAATTTAGAAAGAATATTGTTTGAACTTTTCTGCAATTCTCTTTTTTTACAAATTTTTCATTTATGTAGTTTGCTTTTGCTTTCTTTATTAAAACGTCTTTCTTTATCTTAATTTTTTTTCTTTCACTTCATTTTCAATCAACTTACTTGCTAATCGTCTTTGGTTTTTTTTTGTTTAATTATAATTGATTACATTGTTGACACATTCAAAATTGCCGCCTAAAAACGTACAGATGTCGTCTGCACACAGCACTATGTAAGGTACTAAATCAACACTCCGTACAGGTAACGCAATCCCATTCCTCTCGTGAGAGGATTGAGAAACAAAGATAACAAATACAATTGTCGCAAGTGCAATAAGGAAGACAACAGTTTTAGGGAATTCTGTTTACCGCAATGTCACTGTTTTCAATTTAATTTAATAGTGTATTAGGTTATGTCTAGTTAAGTTATTTACCAATCAAAAAGTTGTTATTTTAAGAAGTGCAGAATGTTTCTTTTACGAGAAAGGCGGAATCATTAAATGTCATGCGATAAAAGTTTGGGATGCGACATTTACACTCAATTTTCTTAACCACTGACAGTAACTTTGACAGACGTCACTTCAAATAATATTTCCAACTGTTTTTTATCCCTAGATGAGAAAAATGTGCGACAAGGATAGATATAAAAAAATCACTAAATGCGTTACCTCTATACGAAGTATGTTGATTTAGTACCTTACTGCGCATGCGTTGTTGACGCCACAAATGTGACAGATTGGAAGATTTTCGCTTATTTTTAGGAAATTTCATTTCAGTAGTTGTTATCACCCTTTTGCTGACAAGAAGGACTATCAAAATCTGCATAAAAAAGTTAGGGTTGCTATTTAAAAAAGTTAATGATGACGTCACAGCGAAAAAAAGCATGCCGATGAAGAAAAGATTTTTGCATTTTTTACCTGTTTCAGGATTTTGCGAAAGAACATTAAATAAACAAATTATGAGCTTGTTGCGGGACTTTATCACCACCGTTTATATGTGCCTACTTTCATCTGCCAAAGTTTATAAAGAGGCTAACGAATCACCCTGTATAGGGCATTCTATTTGAAATATTAAAGGTACAGTTGCGGACAGAAAATTTCGGATGTCACTGTCATTCCACTGACGTAAAAGTTAAGAAATTCGTATATGTATACGTCAAATGAGTGACAGTGACATCTGAAATTTTCTGTTCGCAACTGTACTTGCTGGCACTTGTAAAATGAACAGCCTGTGTAATTGCAAATAAATTTAACGTATAGAGTCTTTTTTTATTAGAGGATGTTAGCGTTTGAATTTTTTTAATTATTAAATGTTTTTTAAACGCCACAAAAAAAGACCACACTCGGTGGTATACAGGGTGTTTCAAAAGTAGCGACGAAAAATGAAAGGAGTTGCAGGGAATGGAATTTCAAACATTTTTCTCATTTAGTAGATACAGAACCTCAAAGTTGTTACATGTAAACTTTTATTAAGGTACAAACATTGCAAATTAACATTAAACAATACGCTACTGTCAGTACTGTCAAATAGACACTTATGTAATGTAATCAAGTCATCGCCACCTAGGAATTTGAAGCATATTCATTTCTGGGGAATATTAAAGGAAATAGTTTAGGCTTTCGGAAATCATACAGAAAAAAATTAATTTAGCTTTCCCTGAAATCCAAAATGAGAATTTTCAATTTAATTACACTCACGAATTAGTTCGTCGATGTCAATCAAGCTTGTCTTGCAAGTGGAGGAGGTGTTTTTGAACATTTGCTTTAAACAACCCAAAAGGATCACAATCAAGTCATGGCAACCTACGTTAATAAAATTTACACGTAACAAAGTTAACCCCTGCATCTAGTAAATGCGTAGAAATCGGACACGTTCATATGAGAAAAAATGTTTGAAATTCCATTTCCTACTATAACCCTTTTCATTCTTCGTCGCGACTTTTGAAACACCCTGTATATGAAAGCAAATACATAAAAAAATAAGTATGAATTCAGGTAAATTCCCCAAAGTCAGTAAAAACCCAGAAAAAGATTCACTGAATCTTCACTGACTTTAGGTTTGTTTGTTATCCTGCACTGGTGTACACTAGTGTACACTTTTTTTTACAAAATATACTTTAATGAAGCCTAAATTCATTGATAATGTGTTAATACGAATCATATTCATTTATACTGACATACCAATGTTGCCAGGTGTCCGCCACAAAAATTCCCTAATAAAAAGTCTGTAACTTAATTTCCCTTTTTTTATACTTTATATCCTTTCATTGCAAATTTTTTGTTGTAGGGGTTTGAAAATAGGCAAAAATATAATCACTACTTCGCACGTTTCTTTTGTGTTGTCGTTTAATTTTTTATAACTTGTTACTTGTCAGCCTTAGCTTGTTACATGTTTTTCACTCCAAAGCTACATATGCCTGCAAGATCGTACGTTGCAGGCATGTTGTCTGGCAAACGAATAACCAATAAACCATAACGCCCATAGTAATCCATAACCAACTGAGAACGAAAAGTGAAAGCGTGATGTGGACTGGTTCATCTCCATATTCACGGCTGCAATATTTTAGCTGCTACTTTAAAATCTTTGCTATGACGTATCGATTGAGTGAATGTTCCTCTTTCCTAAAGATATTCCCTGCATCCCTTTTTGTTCGATTTTTCCCTGCAAAACGGGATTTTCCCTGCAACCTGGCAACATTGTCCGGTGGCAATGAAAGACAGTGTGGGCGCTAAATACCATTCAATGAGAGAGACAAAGAGCAGCATATATAGCAGAAAGACAGTACTACCATTGCCGTCTTGAAGTAAAGGCCGTCAGGTTACCGGCTTTTGTTTCTGGTGACGTCACCGTAAGAGTCTCTCGTTGCTTTAATATCTAGTCTTTTCATGTGTTGTTTTTTAGTTTTTTCGAGTGTTTTTATGTTAATTGTTGTTATTTTTATGTTTTTTTTGGATGTTTTCGTGTTGTGTTTGGTTAAAAAACTACGTGTTTGAGTTTTAATTAGTTGTAGTGTTAGTTTTTTAATAATTTTATAGGTTAGAACATTTTTTTAAAATCCTTGTGTTGTGTTGTGTTTTTTGAATTTTAGTTGAAATAAATACACAACTAATATAATACATCATTCTCCACACCTACTATATTAATCCCATTATGTTTCTGTTTCTAGAAAATGCCTAACAAGTGGTGTGTGCCAAACTGCATGTCCAACACAAAAAGTGGCTCCTATATTCCTACTTTTTCCTTACCGAAAGAAGAACCCATGCGCTCCTTACGGTTAAGGAAAATACCTCGTACTGACTTTGTTATTTCAAAAAATACTCACTTTCGGAAAGAGTTTGTAGTCAGAAGTCATGAAGTAACAAAGGATGATGGTTATTACTGTTTACACTTTTATTTTTACTTGATGATGAAACATGTATGTTATAGGGTCCACATTAACCTTACTAAGACATCGTCTAACCCTTAAAACTGATGCCTACCCTTCCATTTTCCCCAATCTGCCTGCATACCTCTCCGAAGTTCCTTCAGTGAAACGTGGAAATTCAAGTGATAGATAAAACATTTCCCTATTAGTTTTTAATCTAAAAAGATTAAATTTATTAAAAATATATATACAAAGTCACTTACTATGTGTAATTCGGAGAAATTATTCATTATTCATCGCCACTTTAATCGTGTAGTCGTCACATTTAAACCACAAAATTATTAAATAAAAAATATTTCTGGCTATTCCTATAGTATCAGTAGTATCATAGAGACATTCTTCTCGCAATTCCACACATAAAAAAGTAAAAAAACATAAAAGAAATAAAACATTTTTACAAATAAAAACATGCGCCTAAAGTAGGGTTATGTCACGGTGGCCTCTTACGGTGACGTCACGTTTCAACCTGATGGCCTGGACTTCGAGACGGCAATGGTACTACTAGGGATAGATTGATCTAACTCGTAATGCTATTGGCTGATGGTGATGACTCAAATTGCGTATTATTTACAGTGTTGCCAATTCGGTGATTTTTTCACCAGATCTGGTGATTTTTTTCAAGTCGTTGCGACTTTCTGAGGTGATTTGCGACCTGTCTCAAACCTTGTGAATTTTGAAGTGACGTAGGAGTTTTTAACTTCCTGTTGTTGACGGCTTGACACTGACAGCCTTCACTTTACAAGCATCATTTGACATTTCAAATTAAAATAAACGCTAGTTTCTCTTTCTATTCACATAACCTAAAATTTTGTCGCCGTTCAGGTTATGTCAAATAAATCAAACGTACATCCGCTGGCAGTGTTGCAAATAGCCGATTAAAAAAAAAATGCTGTTAATTATACAGGTTGTTACAAATTCGAGGCTCACCATTGGGATCTCGGAAACCGTAAGAGATACGAAGTCGGTTAAATTGGAGCAAAGTTGCGTATTTTGGTGCTGAATAATAATCCGTTCTGAAAAATCTTCTACGATTTGTAGTTTTCGAAATATTTCCAAAAAACTAGAAAACGTAATTTTCTTTTTTATTTTTTTCTGAAGTTATTATTGCAGCGATCATAGCAAAATTAATACATTCTATAGGCACTTTTTTAAGCTCTTTACGATGATATCATTAGATTTTACTTAAAATTTTTCGTCTCGTTCTGACCATCATCAACTTCATTTTTTCTTATGGGCGCTACATTGGGTTTTAAATTAGTGATGGGCATTATCGAGATATTTCAATAATCGATTATTAGTAATCGACTAATATTAGTAGTTAAAATTAGCAGTTCCAACTACTAATTATCACAAAGTAGAACGTAAACATACTGAGTACCGATACTATGTACTAACTGTAACTTACAGCGACCGTGTATTTATTTTTATTATGTGCGTTAATTTCTGAAAAATATTAGTGTATTTAACAAAGTGCGTTTATTTTCAGTGAAATGGTATCTATTTTTAGTGACTTTCTTAAGTCAAATGTACACAGTTTTTGCAAAAACCTACTGGTAACACTGATTTCAAATTTAAATTCAGTTTATCTCATTGTAAAAAAAAATCTTAACGCCATTTTACAAAGAAATAGTGTATTACATAACGAGAGTTGTAAATAGCAAATTATGCACGGTGGAAAAGTTGCGCATGAGCCGCGAAGCGGCGAATGCAAGTAATTCCAGAAGTGCGTAATTGCTTTACAACTCGAGTTTTGTACTATACTTTATCTACGACTACAAAAGTTACCTTCAAAGCAGTGTTACCAGATGTGGCGCTTTAGCGCCAAAGTGGCGCTATCATTTCAAAATTGGCGTCATACAAATTCGGTTTGGCGCTTGGCGCAAAAAATGGCGCTATCCTATTTTAAAACATAAAAATTACGGCGCTTGCTGGCAGTTGATGATTTCATTTTGCTGATATCTGCGTTGGTATCCCTGTTCGTCAAAAATAACAAACGTCAAGTTACAACACAAACTCAACAATTTATCTAAAACACCGAAACCAGTTGTAAAATCGTTGAAGTAACATGGACGAATAAAAAGTGGCTTGAAGAAGACTGGGCAAAAGATACATACGACTTTCTGTTGAAATTATAATGTATGTATAATTCACTGCGCCAGTAAATTAGGGGAAGACCAGAGAAACGCAAACAAGTTAGCTAAGTTTAATATTTAAAGTTGGTTCTTGTCCGATAAAAATTGTATCACAAAATCTTTAAACCGGACACTAAATAGCGCACAAAGCACTTAACGTTTCGCCGTCGTTCGACAGTCTCGTCATTTTTCACTTCTGACGAAGCTGTCCAACGACGGCGAAACGTTAAGTGTTTTGTGCGCTATTTAGTGTCCGGTTTAAAGATTTTGTGATACTAAATTTAATAGTAAGCAAATGTATAATAACCAAACTGAAGAAAGTAACAGTAACGAAGAATATGAAGAACTAATAGAAATCTGTTAATGAAAAATGTGACAAATAAATATATGTATAAATAAGTGAATGAATTTTGTTTTTATTTATTTACTCATTATTTTGCTTTATTTGGCGTCAGGTAGCACTTTAGCTGGTTACTTTAAATTTGGCGCCAAGTGGCGCTTCGAGTTAGAATATTTGGCGCAATCTCTTCTTATTTATTCATCTGGCAACACTGCTTCAAAGTAATCAGCAATGACACTTGCAATTTCGAAGACTGTCAATCTAATGTGATGCGGCTACGTAGATCTAACTGCAAATGTGCGTAAAGTAGGTGCGTTTTGCGTTTTTCTTACTTTACGCACGACGCCGTTTTAAATACCCGCTTACTTAATTTGTGTTGTACTTAATTCGTCATTTACAGTAGTGGTCGTAGATAAAAAATACAGAGTGTACATTAATGATTGAAGGGCGTTTGAATTTCCCGCCCATTAGATTATTTGTAAAAGTTGGTACTGCATACTATTCTGTTTTACCATGGGCGGCACATAAAATTTTATATTATTAAAACAATTTATTAGTGATTAGAAATTATTTTACGTTTATTAATTACGTACATTGATATGGAGAATATAAAAAGTAAAGCAGATATAAAATAAAATTATAACATCTGTTCAAAATGTCCCCATTTGAATCCAAACACAAATTTACTCTTCTTTTCATGTTTTCGAAAACTTTGTGTCGTGTTTCTGGAGTGATGCTGTTGACAGCCTCTGTAACAGCATTTTGTAATTCTTCTAACGTATGGAGACGTTCTGAAAACACTTTATTTTTTAAAAAACCGAACATGAAGAAATCAAGTGGGATTAAGTCTGGTGATCGAGGAGGCCATCTGTCCCTACTTATTAACCTATCCCTAAAGAACTGTTGCAAATGATTCAACGTTGTCAGTGCAGTGTGGGCTGTAGCTGCATCCTGTTGAAAGTAACCCCGTTGTAATTCATCGTCATGAAGTTCTTCAATGAAAGGATTTAAAATTGTTTCTTGATATGCAAGTGCATTAATATTGTGTTGAAAAAAAATAGGTCCAATGATCCTCCTTCTTGACAATGCCAACCACACACCGATCTTCTGAGGATGTAATGAAGTCTCTTCAAAAATATGAGGGTTTTCTGCACACCATATTCTACGGTTTTGCAAATTTACATAACCGCTGAGATGAAACCATGCTTCATCACTGAAGAAAGTTATGTCTAACATATCGTCATTATTTAAGAACTCATTAAACCATTGGCAATATTGCACTCGACGAGGCAAATCAAGAGGTAGCGACTCATGAGTTACAGTTATCTTATATGGATGTAAATGTAGAACCTTCTTGCAAGCCTTTTGACATGTACCAAGTGATAAATTTGTTTGAGCCGATAAACATAGTAAAGACTTCTTTGGACTTACATCCATTCTTTGATGAATATCTGCGATGACTTCTTCGGTGAGAACAGTGGGCCGGCCTGTAGATTTTCCTTTAGAAACACTGCCTGTTTCACGAAATCTCTGAATTATACGGCGGACGTGTTGCATAAAAGAATCATATGTGAATACCACTTCAGGGAACTGTTCTTGAAATTGTTGGTGACAACTTTGATAAGAATAATTCCACACATTTTGTTCATTGCGTATCCCCGCCCGAAAATAGGCCTCAACAATAAATTTATTGTGCAGGTCCGTGAAAACCATCGCTAACCTAAAACGTTTGTGTGTATTTTTATTTCCTGTTATATGGCTGTACTTACCAATGAAAAATGTCTGACAGCAAAAGTGGAAATAAAAATAACCTTTTCGTTAATACTAACTCAATAATAATAAAATAAGGAAATCAAAACGTAAACAATACAACACACGCACGCTACTAACGAAATTCAACATATCCAGTATGAATACCAATCTTGTAAGGCGAAAATTACTAATTCGACAACGCGCCAAATTCAAACGCCTTTCAATCATTAATGTACACTCTGTATATTCTGTATAGGTAGAAGTATGAATTCAGTTTAATATCAACTAACAACAATTTTTTATTTTATTTACTTTTCAAGTTGCATATAACTTACACAAGTGATTTTGTCTTGAATACTGAATTACTATTATGAATTACTTTCTTTTCAACAAAGCTACCTTTTTCCTTCTTAATTAAAAAAATTCCCACCAAAAGGACAAACACCTGCATTTGGCAGCACTGATGTGACGTCACGAAGAACCGCGCATGCCAGCTTCGATTCATCTGTAAAATTCCGACGATTGTGCTTGTCCCAGTCACCAGGGGGGTAGAACTTTTATACAACAAGGTGGTACTAAGTTTTACTTAGAGCAGGCAAGTACAGATGGCAGCCAAACTCGTGAATTTTTGATGTTGGTAGACCTGGGGTAGGTATGGGCGGTATGGATTGGCAGAATTGACAGGGATATCGCCATATGATCGCTGTATTTCCCGTAGTAATTTCGCCATTTTTGACCAATGCAAAGATTCAAATGGAAGATTGCTAAGATATGCACTGCCTACTTTAAATTTACCAGGTAAGAATAGTTTACATATGCAAAAATAGAAAATTAGATATGTGGAATTTCTCTGTAGGACTCGAGGAACCCCTGACACCGGAAAATAGTTTCTGGCAACCAACACGCCAACAGCAACCTGTTACACCTGAGAAACTACGAGGTCTGCGTACTTGTATTTTAAGTGTAAATATTTAAAGTTGATTATTGTAGATGCATTGCACAGTGTGCCTTCCACAATGGCATCGTCCCCTGAACATTGGTCATTAACACGAGAACCACACCAGAGAGTTTATTCTTCACATCATAAAAAACGGATTCACACCTCATCGTTTGGAGCGGACAGCTATACAATATGTAAGTGACACAGTAACATTTGATTGATATTAGTCTTTTGTAATTCCTTTAAAAGTGGGTGCAGATTTAGAAACAGACAGAATTGTAATCTGTGAGGCAGCTGTTGAAGCAATTCCATAATTAATTACTTCTTACTGCTTTTTGTATTTAACTGCATGTTAATAAATCCTGCATCGAGATTAATATTCATTGCCTACATGTAATTGCCATTTTAAAAACAGATGATGTTAATATAAGGTACCTTCTATTCTGTGGCTGAGATTTTAAATCAGTGCTATTGAATTATTTACTTTAAGGTATTTTTAATTAATTTGTAGAAAAATCATTAAATTAATTTTGTTAATTTGTTAACTTTTACGCTGTAAAATTATCCTGTTTACTTTTTAAATGATGTAATCACATATTGCATTTACATTTTTTGCTTCAACTTGACAAGTCCTCTTACGTATGTGCAGTATTTTGTACCTCTGCCATCATGGCAAATAAATTATTCTTATTGTATTTTTCTTTTATTTATTTTTTTGATATAATAGTATTTCGTTGTGCTCATTCGTTACCTCAAAATTGTGAAGACTGATTTGATTCAAATCTTCATCTACTACTACTACATATTTACATTACCAGCCAAAATCGTTTTACGGACATCATTGCAATAATGGAATTATTTGTAGATGAAATTTGATTGAACTTCTTCATAATTTATAAGTAGCACTTATGAATTGTTGAGTGAAAGAATAGTAAGTGATTATGCTAATGCATCATAGTCACTTATTGTTCGTTCACTGAACGATTCATAAATAACAAAACAATTTATTATGGCTGTGGGGATATATTTAAATTTCCCGGATTTTTCTTTAACAGGTTTCTGCATTACTATTAGTATTATTATACGGCAGGCAAATATAGATGGCGCAGAAACTTGCCACCATTTTTATATGCAAGAGTCGGCAGTCTATTTCCTTCCTTGTCTATGCCAGTCACATTACGGTCGTGTTCGTGTGCATAGCACGTAGGTACATTCTGTAGTTGTTTAGTTTCTGTGCATTTCCTCTGAGGCGTGAAGTGTTTGCGTCGTGACGCGGTAACTTTCTCAGTCTTGCAACAATGAAGTGGTTCCTCGCAACAGTCCTGTTAATTGCAGGTAATCCCGAACTCATCCGATTTGCTTTTGTAATTGATGACTTATTAAAAGAGACTTTGATCTAGCCGAGAGCCTTTGCGGCCCCGTTTCTGGCAAGAAATACCGACAGTTTGTCCTTGATTGATGATATTTAGACCGAGTAAACAACTCATTCGGTCATTCGGAGAAAAGCGAAAGAATTCTTTAGTTTATATTTTCGTTGCAAATTCGATTTTAAAAAAGTGAAGCCAAGATGACTTGGCAACGAATGTTAAGCTTTTGGTAGGTTTATGCGAATTAAATTGGCGGCCTAGATATTTTTTGTTTCTATCAAAAATACCATGTGATTAAAAAATATTGGCAACTTTACAAGTTGCTCTGCTCAAGTTGTTACATACGTCAATTTGTTTTTTTCTTTTTTTATATAAGTCAATTAAATTAAATGCTTCAAGGATTTACAGACTTGGTTATGTGTTTGTTTCATGACGATTTATTTGATGAGATGATGAGTCATCATGTCATAAATTGTTTCGGGAAAAATTGGCCGACATATGTGTGATTTGTGTTTTTCTTTGGGGGGCGGGGGGTATAGTTTCAAAGAAATTTGTGGTGCGCGGATTAAAACAACATGACATTGAATGTGTTATTGAAGATTCGTTGAAATACAGTGTGATTTTTAATGATTGAAAAGTATATTTCACTTTTCCAATGTGGCAACGATGAACAAATATTGATTATTTTGTTTGTTTAATTTTACTATTACTATCTTAATTCAGAAGAAGAACGACAAAGTGAGTGACAGAAGCGGGTGTTGCCAAGGGCGGTAAATTTAAATAATTCTCAATCATTAAAAATCACACTATACATACTAACTTTTAAAATTTCTGCTCGTAGTTGGCTGTAAATTATTAGTTGTGAACCAGCCTCAATCGACCTGACGTATGAAATAGCATAACCCCACTTTTAAACTAATAAAAGCAATGAATAGGCGCTTTCCAGGTTCGCGTCGAAGTAGCTCTGAGATACTCTGGAGTAATTTAAAGCTACATACTTCGGTATAGCTCAGAGCCACTCCGACGCTAACCTGGAAAGCGCCTAATAAAAGTGAGGCTAAGTGAGGTTATGATGTACGTCAATTTATTAAGTTTCAAGCAAGGCTGGTTCACAACTAACAATTCACGACCAACTACGAGTAGAAATTTTTAAGAAGGTACGTAGTAACCATTGTGGCACGTAGCAAGTGAGCTACGAGCTCTGCACCATGTTGGCAAACAAATCTTTAAACATAATTTTTTCTGATAAAAAATTAATGAAAGCAGGTTTCTTATCCGATGAAAATTGTATCACAAATTCTTTAAAACGGACACTGAATATGCGCACTAACACTTAACGTTTCGTCATCGTTCGACAGTTTCGTCAAAAGTGAAAAATATATTTTTTATAAAAAAAATTAAGGTGACGTAATTACTAATTTTAACGTGTTTATTTATACGTAGTTATTTTGTTCGATATTATTTTTCCTAATTTCTTTATTAGGGACTTTTTTTTGTAATGTTTTATTTTAAATGCTAAGGATTACCAAAGCACCGCGAACCGCCGCCATTTTGGCTCCACGTTCTGGCGGCAAAATTTAAATTTAAAGCAATCAGTGAATTGCTGTATGTCACTGGAAAATTCTCGTTAATGAATACAACAGATAGTAAATAATTTATTCTAAAATGGACATTGCAAAATTGTTTTACTTTCTACCGCAGTGCACGATACAACTTTGTTTAAGGAATACTTAGTTCTTTATTGTGCTTAATTAATGTAACTTTTAATGAAAAACATACCTAGTTTACATTTTGCAAAAGAATTCGCAAGCGTCGTATCTAAAAAGTTGTCCAAATTTTTCTTCGTTCGTTTTTCGAATAAAACCTAAATATCTTTTCCGAGTCTACTGTTGGACGAGAAATAAAACTTGTCATATGTCAAAATTGACTGTGAAACACTAGCGTAACTATGATACGTTACGCCCCCCCCCCCCCGCAATTGAAATCCTTGTGAGTGCGTTCAGAATCTTTACCTCCGAGAACGTCTTGGGCGTGTAATTGCGTCTTTCTCACTCACGAATTTTAACATATTTTGCGTCTCGCTCAACCGCTTTAAAACGACTTGCGTTTAGACTATTCCCATGACAACGGGCGCACTCTAAGGCCCGGTTTTTCAATCGTATGTTAACTTTAACCTTCAGTTTACTCCCATAAGAACACAATTGTCGCCATGGAAACAAACCGAAAGTTACAGTTTAACTTGATATTGAAAAACCGGGCCTAAGCGTCCAACTTGCAAGTGGAATGTGAAAAGTGCGTCCGTTGTCATGGAAATAATGTAAACACAAGACGTTTTAAAACGGGAGGAGCGAGACGCAAAATAAGTTACAAATCGTACAACTATACCGACCTTTTGTCTCCCAGTGCTTTACCTAGTGCTTTGTTAGTGGAATTTAAAAATCCTTAGATAGATAAAGTACCGCAATTACCGCCGTTTTGAGTCCAAATAAGCGCGCACTACTTGTTACGTTCAATTTTAAATTTACGCGTTTCCTCACTATATCATTTCTCGGCGAGTCTACAACAACTACATGGGTATCACAGGTCTGCAAAAAATATTTTCGAATAGCTGCATGGTGCTTTTAAGTGAATTCTGTGTCAGTTTGGTATGCTGACCTTGAAAATGACCTCCATTTTCCCCCATTACGTTTTCTTGCAAAAGAAGAGGATATATTGAAACAAGGCTGATCGGTAATAATTCGATTATGTATTCGATGTATTATGTTCAGCATTCACTATATTGTCCGGTGAAACCGTTTTTCCTTCTCTTTCATAGTTCTCCTAGTGAGCTTTCGTTTTCCGGTATTTCCAGTTTCCCGCTTCAGCATCCAACAGTAGCCACGTCCCATCTTCCCTGGTAACGTCTCTCTCTATTTCCTTCACATCCTGATGAAATCTTTCCTCTTGCTGTAGGCTCTCTAAGTTTTCAGGAAAGTAGTCCATGTGGGACCTTTAAGCTCATGTTGCAGCCTTGAGCTTTAAATGCAGTGAGCATGCATTCTAGTGTTTTTGTAACGATCTTTGTTATTTCCCAAAAACTTATTCACCTTATCTTTATATGTTCTCTTTCAGTTTCATTCATGAAACAAGAAATCAGACAAAAGTTTACCGATGTCAGGGCCAACAAAAACTCCCTCTTTTAGTTTGGCCTCAGACATTTTTGGGAACTTGGAGCGCAAGTACGTGAAACATTCCCCATTCTTTGGTAGAGATTTAATAAACTGCTTCACAAGTCCCAAGGAACCAGGCTTTTATTAATGATGTTCTTTGCACCAGAAGTTAAGGCACCTCGAAGTGGTCAGTCGGTTTTTTTCCAATGAAGATTTCTGGCTCAACTGTCCCAGAAACACAAGAAGCAAGGATACTTTGTATATCCTGATTGTTGACCTAACAGCATAGTTAGTATTTTGAAGTCTCCACATATCATCCGGCGATGGTCTTCATACTTGATTTTTTCAAAACTTAGATTTTCATAACTTTCCCCTCGATGCACTGCTGAGTGTCCAACAGGTAGTGATGCGAATTCATTTCCATTATGCAGTGAGACTGTTTTGAGGCTTGTTTTGGAAGAATCTATGAACAAGCGCCACTGGAATGATTCATATTCTGTTTGAATTCAAATTGCTTCACAAGCCCAGGGGCATCATTACAAAAAACGAGATTTCCTTCTTTACAATAAAACTATACGAATTCTCTCTCTCTCCCTCTATGCCTGTACCACGAAAAACGAAAACGAAAACGATGTTCCGGATGACAGAAGGTGTTTATTCCTGAGTCTTGATCCCGATAATTCAGGAATATCTTTCGAAAGGCCCCAATCTCTTTGAGAACAAAATTGGGGCTCCTCATCCATAGAAAGAAAAAAATTCTGTGTTGGTATTGCATCTTTTTCTTCTTCTACATGTAATTTCATAGCATCCAAATAAGGGGATGGATGCTGTACCGGTAGTTCGCTGCTGTGAAGGACCGGACGAATAGCTGATTTTAGGTTTGGGTAAGTCGACCGAACAAAAATATACTGTGATCCTGCTGTTCGTACCACATCATTGGAATGGCAAAACGAAAATATTACTCCTTACTCATAATACCACAAACGGAGATCTTCTTCCATCTCCTGCAAACCTTATGGGAAGCCCAGGCCAGAAGTATGCGAAATAAACTTTCTTCACAAAATCACTTGTGTTTCGTCGTTGCGTTTTAAGAGTGTATTCATCACAAACGTAACAAAAACTGTCCTGCCCGATAGTCTCCTACTGCACCTTCCATGTATTTTTGAATCTTTTCATTTATACATGAAGCCAATACTTTATACATTACATCTAGTATGGCCATTCCCCTGTAAATGTTGTGTTTCCTTTCTTATGTAGTGGGAACAGTATTGCTTCCTTTCGTCTTGGTAGAATTTCTTCCCTCTTCCAAATTTTTTATATTATTATATATCGTACATAACTCCCCGGAACTTTTATTATCCTTCATTTTCCTTATTATTTCCTTCACTTGTGTTAGGCTCGGCTTGCGTGTTTTCTGTGATATTCACTTCTTCAGTTTCCACTTGTAGCCTACCCATCTTTCCTTTGTTTTCTTGTTCTCCCAGCAAATTACCTTCTTCATCTTCAAAAAATATCGTCGTGCTCTTATAACTCGTTCACTCTTTATATCCTGATAGAAACGATTGTTACAGTTCATTTTTTTTCATTCCTGTTCTGAATACCCCCTGTATATGCATTGCCACCCTCCAGCCTTTATTTCTGTTCCGAACACGCCCTGTATATGCGAAATTCGACGTGTCGGATTATTCCTTGGACCGCGTCGTTGTACACATTGCAGTCAGTGTAGGAATACCCGTATTTCGCCGGCGTAATTTTTCTTAAACTTTCGTTTTAGCATATTTCTATTAACAGGACCTTCATTTATTTAAACAAATTCATTTTATATACGTAATCCCTCCTTATTTGAGTTCAAAATCGCGTGTATGTGAGGAATTGAACGAATTATAACGAAGTTCTACTTCTGGACGCGTATTATGCGTGACCTTTGTCCTTTCAGCCGATTGGTTCCCACCGTTACTAAGAAAGTTCCCCGGAGGTAGGATTAGAAGGTGTCTCGCTTGTTTATAATCGTTCCTTGTTTGTCAAACGAGAAATGTTGCGCCATTGTCAGAACGAAACTTGCCGTCTCTTGGGTCACACTCTTTTCGTAAATATTTTTATTTGTGCGTGCCATTACATCGAAGGGATGTTAGTGCATTTCTACGGCTAATTGCCGACTCTGATTAGACCCAGTTGTGAGACAGGAAAAACCGCGTGTCCCGTGGTTTGTCCCAGCTTCGGTAACAGACCGAGGTAAGTTCTATACGCAGCAACTCTCGGTTTGACTTATGTGTTCGTTTTATTTCATTTCTTATAGGCTTTTATCGTGAGCTTCTAGCAAAAGCTATCATTAATCCTAGACTTTAATCTGGGACCTATATCGAGAGGTATTTCTCGTTGGGTGCATCGCGAATTACGGCGTTGGAAGATCTCTCCCTCGCCCCTCTACGCGGAAGCCGGCACACTACAAAGCGTCGCTGCGACATTGCCGCAAAGACACCGACAAACGAATCGGACATCAAAGGAATAAAGGTCGGAGCGTTACAATTTCTTTTCTTAGTTTTGAGCGATATTTCGCGGATTTAGTTTTTGACCCATTACTTTGATTTTGCCGCAATTAAACTTGCAACTTATTGCGTAACCGCCGGTGTAATTTAAATATGATATAAGTAGACGAGCGTTGACGCGCGCAAATAACCGGAGATTGCATTCTGTTGTATTCTGTTGCACTAGTTACGATTTGAATTATTTTAATATAGTTTAATGCGAAGTTCGGATCCGACCAAGTTGAATATGTTGTAAACTTTTGTGTTCCCCATATATTATTTATTTGTGTATATTCTTTTATGATTGTTGTTTATGACTAAGTAAATTGACGTGTTCTGGATGTAACGGGTTTTCTTAATTTTCACCTTGTTCCCCTTTCAAAAAAAAATTAAGTGGCGCCTATTTTCTTATGGGTTTTGGCCTTCGCGGTTTGGATTTGAACCCTCCCGTCCCACTGTAGCTGGCTGGCAACATTGGAGAAAAGTTTCGCTCCAATGTAAAACTTCTGCCTATCTACGCAGGTAGGTAGCAGCGGTTTGCGATATTACCTTTTCCTCGCTTTCCCATCATGCATCAATCTTGCCCTTTTCTTCTATGCCTTCTAATGCTCTTCCAAGTTCTTTTCTATATTTCCGTTTCACTTCTTCATTCCAATTAAATTTCATTTCTTTTTTCTTCTGGGCTTCTTTTCTTCTTTTGGATAATCGCTGTTTTATACAAACTCTCACTAAGAAATGATGCGTGCCTGCATTTGCTCCCCTACACGGACTCCAATTTACCAAAAAATGGTCTATTTGGTTCACTGCTCAGTATCCGGCGAGGTGGAAATTGCGGCAATTGCGGTACTTTATCTATCTAGGGACTTTATTGAATGCTAAAGTCCCTAGATAGCTAAAGTACCGCAATTACCGCCGTTTTGAGTCAAAATGAACGCGCGAATTTAAAATTAATTGTAAACAGGTAATGTGTTTTCAAATTTGGCGCGCTTATTTCGGCTCAAAATGGCGGTAATTGCGGTACTTTAGCTATCTAGGGACTTTATTAAACGCATAGCTTCAACGTCTTCTCTTACAACGTTTTCGATTGACCGCACTAGTGCGCACTGAGAATATCTTCATCTCGTGTTATTACATGAGGTTAGAAGAAGATGCAAATACACTGAGTGCGACCAGTGCAGATGAATCGAAAACGATATTAGTGAAATGACAAAACTTTACACAGATCGTTGCTTTTTGGCTTTCCCCGGATATAAAACGTGCATTTTCCAATTTCTGTCAGACGCATAATTTTGTTTAAATTTTGACATGGGTTGCATTTTTTTTTCATATTTAAATTTTAATTGGAGTTATTTTTCCGTTCTCTTTTTTTAACAATGGAAACTGCAAGCTCAAGACAAATTTTGACATTTCACGATTGGCAGCACTGTACTACAGGTGCGCAGCTAATATTTTAACACCGAATATTGAATATTGAAACGTCAAGGATGAGGTTCTCATAATACGAAAAAAAAAAAAGATTCGGGAAAGTACATTCTTTCAACATGATAAAGTGGTTACATTTTGATACTTCTGGAAGTTCATCATTTTTATTACAGGGGTGCCAATTTTTATTTAAATCGCAACCCTGAAGATTATGGAGTAGGCAACCCATTAATCAAATCAGAAAACGTATAAATACTGCAAGTACGGAAGTACGATGGGTTGCCTATTTT
Organism: Dorcus hopei; assembly: GCA_033060865.1. Taxonomy (NCBI): domain Eukaryota; kingdom Metazoa; phylum Arthropoda; class Insecta; order Coleoptera; family Lucanidae; genus Dorcus; species Dorcus hopei. The sequence continues at coordinate 3,699,634 of CM065424.1, read as the reverse complement.
CTAATTTTTAGGCGTCCCTTTATACAATTTCGGTGAATCTAGATATTTTTAGGGTACTCCTGTGTATAATCCATTCCTTATCTATATGCCATCGAACCACGCCGTGAAAGTCTAGTGAGAATGTGGCACTCGTGTATGTAACTAACTTTTGATAATGAATGTCATGTCGACTTCGATTTTAAGGTTACTCCGAATTAGGCAACGTTGCAATGTTTCCTTTTCGTCACGAGGCGTACTCACGGCCGAATTTACATAAAGTTGAGAATTGACAACGCCGCTTAATCAATTTGATTTTAGTTGTCACGCATGTTATAACGACATCAAATTTAATATCTCTAATTTAGCGTGATGGCCAACTTACTGGCTTAAAATCACGGCCTACTGCAATAACAAATAGATAAGGAATGGATTCCTTAGGATTTTGACAGTTATGTTAAGGTTCTCCGTCGTGCTTCTTGCGAGTCTGTTCTGACATCTGTGCCGATTTCTTTTTGTGGTTTGCAACCGCGCTGGAAAAGAACGAGGTTTCGAACGGGAAACATCAATACCTCCACGGTCTAACATTTTATTGCAAAAAAGTTTCCCATTCGAAATTTGCCCCCCTTTTTTTTACCGTACTCAATCAACTCAAATTCCATCATACTATTTCACAGTAGATTTGTTTGTCGGTGTGACGAATTTAATTTATTATTTCATTGGACTCTAAACTATGAAACCACAAGTCCTTGAATGTCAGATAGGAAGCCTTGCATTTAATCTAATAGGGAAAAAACGTATCAGTGCAAAAGTCAGAACTATGTATGTTTGGTGTTACAACAGTGTCACGAAATAGTTTATCAGCACACTCTTGAACTTTGACTGTTTAATGTTGATTAATAATTGCTGTTAGTGACGCAGGTGTTAAATAAACAAGTTTCTCACCGAGCGAGAACTCGTCTTGCCTCCTGGAAAAGAAGGTCACGTGCTTCCTTCGCTCCGTGACGAATACAGGGGCGGTTCTAAAATATGGATTGTTTCAATGACGTCATAGTTTGCGATGGCAAACCACTTCGTGACGTAAACGCGATACATACGAGAGTTAGAAAATGTTATGAAATAAATCGTCTGAATGCCCTTCATGCACATTCATACAATTTATCCAAAAAAAAAAATTATGAAGGCCGAAAGTTAATTATAATATTAAAATATAGTTAGAGTTATTCATATACATATAATTTGTGCACGTTTAATAACGTATCATCGAATCAGAGCACGAAAATATTTGCTTCGACTCAATTACTCGATGGTTTTAAATGAACATTAATTAAATATGCAATTGTTCGCACAAAAGACCAACCCCAATGACAAACAGGACGTGAGCTGCTCCCGCGCAACTTAATACAAACATCCTGTGCAGTGGAATAAATAAATGTTATTAAATGCGTTTGATAAGTGGAAATAGTTTCCCTAATAAATATTACATCGGGTCTTCAACAAAAAAGTACCTCGACTCAGCCTTGGAAATAAAAGAGCATATCGTAGATTGAACTGTAGAGGTGCTGTGATTATCGCAAAAACTGTCACACTTGTTTTTATCTTTTATGTATTTATGTTTAATTTCATCTTGCAATTTTTTGTGGCAATTTCTTCTACTTGTTTCTGTTTCGTACATTTTCTTTGTGAGCCTCTCTTCTGCCATTTTACTTATGTGCTCCAATCGTTTCAGTTGTTTCTTTTGTACATATCTTTATTGTCACTACTTTCTATTGATTGAAGACATACAGTTCTTCCGCTCGATCTTTGCAGTCACGTCATACTTTACCGATTCGAGAAACGAAATCAACATATTCTTTTATCCTTATCTAATACGTATGTTAAAACAATGATAGAATTTATATATTTGTCATTTTGAGTCGATAATTTTCTGACGTAACTGCAAAGATCGAGCGAAAGAACTGTAGACTATAATTTCAAGCAACAGGATATAGTACAATCTCTTTGATGATTAAAGCCAGGATAAAATAGTACAGAGTTTCCACTTTTTTCATTTTTAAGTGCACGTGAGTGTGTATGTATCAACAGTTCGGTTTTAATTAAATAATTATTAAATAACATTATTTAAATCTGCTTGCTAATACTTCGCACGATTTGAGTTTCTTGCAGTACTTTAGTTTGGAATATCGAGGTTGCACTGTATGTGCGCTGACTTAACAGTGTTTCTCCTCAGTTATCAGATTTATTTAGATCTTGCGAAAGCGAGAGTTCACGTAAATGCTGCCTAACTTATTCATGTTTACGAAAACACGATTATAAATAAATCCACACTGGAACTAGGTATAGTGCATTTTATCTTATCTTTCAGTCTTGTTAATATCGAAGTTTGCTTCAATTTAATCCAAACGTGTAACTTTGAGAAAATATCCAGAGTATTCCGCACAGAATTTGCTGAGCTTTCCAAACAACAAATAATAAATTTCTTTTTTGGGCATTAAATCAATCACTTTGTGATGTCAATTGAAGATAATTAATAAATTAGTTAACTAGATTATTCTCAAAAGTACTAATATATTATTACGCAGGCTTAAGCTTTGTTCGTACAGCAGCTTCTGACTAGTCCGAAACTGTCAGAAGCATGCGCTGATCTAAGTTTCACATTTAATGCAGCTCTTGAAAGCACTGATTAATTCGATGGGCGAATATATTTGACAGTTTCAAACTAGTCAGAAATGCTGTACGAAAGGACCTTAAATAAGAAGGTTTATTGTAACACCGGTGAGTCCTACGTAATGACTAATGACTACAATGTCTTTTATTCAACGAGTATAAGATGTAATGTACCACGCAATGACGCAAACGAAAATAAAATGATTCAAAGTAGGCCATGACCTAAAATAAAAATGTAATTACATCTGATATCTCAAACTCTCTGATTCGTCTGCTATTTGAACTTTTGATAGGACAAGAAGTTCTCCCTGAATCCATTCATTTTCGCTACCTTTTTTTCACTTTTGTTTAATATGTCTAGGGAGATTTGGTTGTAACATGTGACAGCACTGACGAACTAGGTAGCTTTTGCTTAAAACAATTGTGATTTCGCTACGTACAGTGTGTTCAATCTGAATCGTTCACCATTGCTAACTTTTTTATTTTCAAGTCACCGTGCACCATAAGCTATGAGATGGAATATTGTTCATTTTAATTAAGGGGCAAAAGTAATGTCATAATATGAATGTGCCATAATTTTAGCAAATGGCGTCAAATGTCATTGTGCTTTGATATTTATGTTGTAGACAGATAGAGAATTAGTTAACAACGAACAATGGAGCGATATACACACCTGAACAACGCGGAATTATTGTTACAGCTTATTTGACCAATTTCCGGTCAGCGTGAATTTCGTCGTCGTTTTCCTCGTCGTCCTGCATTATGCGCGCGAACAATTAAGCGTTTGGCTGAACGTCTCGTGCAAATTGTCTTTAATTTATTTTTTATTTGCATGCACATTAGATAGATATCATTTGTCAGTTATCTAGGCAACTTGATTTTATACGTAAACATGGTCTACTCATCCGAAAATGATTTTCTTGAATTATCTTGTTATTTTGTAAGCAGATTTTAAAAATTTTGGTGTCAGTGTAAAGAGAAACAAAATCTCTACTGAATTCAGGGCCAGCATAAAAATTAGAGAATCTTTGCCCATTTAACCGAATTTCAATCTTCAAAAATAAGAAAGTTTGCAATGGTGAACGTTTCAAATTGAACACCCGATATGTATAACTTTTGTGATACTTTAAAAGTGCAGGACGTAATTAAATAACACCAAGAGATGAACTGAATTTGTAAAAGTAATTGTGCTACAATTTTTGTTGGTTGGTAATACTAGAATCGACGATTTGGAAATATATATGCTATTTAAAGGTTTTGTTCGCGTTGGCTCAATTCCAAAACAAATACATATTTTAAAATTTTATGAATTTTCAGGTTATTTAAACTGATGTTGGTTAACGCTCCAGGCTGTTTCGCAATAATCACGGTCTACTCCGATTATAAATTTTTACGATCTCGCGGTATAATTTTCATTTACTGCTGGGCGTGTAAAAAAAAAACTCGGTTAAAAGTATTAAATTATACAAACTCTTCGTGGATTAATTTCTTGTTTTCAAATTGCTGCTTGGCAGCTGTCGGTTTTAATTCGTCGGGTTCAAATATAATTAGCACGGCTCCTCTGGTTTCGCTATTTGAAGTAGTCATTAGCTGAGGCCTTAATGAATATTTCGGCACGCAGCCTTGCAGTTAATTAGCAAACGTCCAGATTTTCTCAGTAATGTCTGTGTTATATGACTCGGACATTTATTTAATATGCATCATGTTTATTTTGCGCAGACTGTTAAGAAATTTTGCATAAAAATCTACATAGGTATTTATTTACATACAGACTCTGACGGAAAATTTTTGAAAATCAAAGACAGGTAACGAGTGTCCAAATAAAAAACTGGTCAAGTAGGCTGTGGAAAGTTTTCCAAAGTCTGTATGTGTTTGATAATTTCATATTTTTAGCAAAAATAACACATAAGTGAAGCACTTTTCTTCAATTGAAAAGGCATTTTTTAGTATTTTGTAAAGAATACTTTTGAAAAAACTGTTCTTAACATAAAATCACTATTAAATATGAAATGAAATTCAACAGCAAATTTTATGGTTATATTTGACGGCTTGGCGGATGAACTTAGAAGTATAGTGACATTGACATTACTAGTGACACTAATCACTAACCTGTCCACTTTCTAGAGGACAAAGAGTAGTTAACTTATACAAGAGAAGACACTCGAAAAAACAAGTAAAAATTAGAAAAAAAAAAAGATTTACGTCAATTTAAATGCCCTTTCGTGTATTATCGAGTGTTTCCGGACAAAAGTTAGATGTGAGAGCGACAATGGGCAGATAATCTGATTGATGAAAACTGCACGCCACGCCAATGCCATTGTGCGATTCGTTTCCTGCGTATTTCGGTACACCAATTTAAAGGGACAACTGTTTCAAGGTCATAGAAATTACTCGGAAAAGAGCAAACGAGTTGACACAGAGTGTCTTCTCTTGAATAACTTGACTACTCTTTGAAGATGTCGAAAAGAAATTTCCATTAATGTCAAAACTTAACACCCCCCTTAATACTAACACTATCAACTGACAAATACCTGCTAGCTGTCAAAAGTTCCTAAGTTGGATTTTTTTTTCACAATTTATCTTCATTTGGTAACTAATCACATATTCTAAGTGACAGGTGGACCAAAAACAAATGTATACTAGATTTTATTTTCTGAAATCACTTTCGCACTAATGATATTACTTCGACAAAGTTATGGATCATGAGTTCATATAGAAGTGTAAAAAATGCTAATAATACACTAAATTGTTGCAATCTTGCATAACTGCGAACTGTCAACAGCGTCAACTGCCAAAGGTTTTGTTTACATCTTCGAGGTTTTTCTAATAAAATCAATGTTTTGTAGAAAATCCATTTTGTAGAAAATCATAATTAAATGTTTACAGTTGGTTCTTGTCCGATGAAATTTTTATCACAAAATCTCTTAAGCGGACACTAAATCGCGCACTATACACTTTACGTTTGACGAAGCTGTCGAACGACGGTGAAACGTAAAGTGTATAGTGCGCGATTTAGTGTCCGCTTAAAAGATTTTGTGATACATAATTAAATGGTTGTAAAAAGTTAGGTTATGTTTATAATAATCGTATGGTTACGACATGACTTTGCGGAATTTGCATTTGACTTAAGCCTACTTGATAACGCTTTTTTTTGAACGCACTTTATTTTCGAATATTGTTTGTTCTTGTAAAAAAAAAAGAAATTGCAGGAACCGATCGTAATTAATTTTTTTCGCTTTCTTCTTTCTGCATATTGTCAAAAATGACGTTTTGAAAAATGGTAGTACGTAGTTCTTTTTAAAATTACAAGAATTATCGGTCAGGGTTGCCAGATGCCGCGATTTATCGCAAACTGGGCTACTCATATTCTTAATTTCCGATGGGCGACAACTTTTGGCTACTTTGACAAATTTCGATAAATAACCAACTTAACTTAACACTGATACATTTTCGTGATTTACAATTACTTTTTTATTTTTGACATTTATTGCGAATTTTTGAATTTTCGGAGCCATTTGAGAAGAACGTCACCGACATCTTAATGGAAGAATTCTCCAAACATTGTTTAATAATCTTCACCGTTTTCATCCTCTGGTAAGGAATAAACAGGAGAGAGTTATACTAACAGTGTTTGTTGTCCAAAGTGGTAACTAATTATGTAGTTTCTTGTCCAAAGTGGTAACTGAGTCTGTAGTTTCTTGTTCAAAATGGTAACTGAATCTGTAATTTCTTGTCCAACGAGGTAACTGAGTCTGTAGTCTTTGTCCAAAGTGGTAACTGAGTCTGTAGTTTCTTGTTCAAAGAGGTAACTGAGTCTGTAGTTTTTTGTCCAAAGTGGTAACTAAATATATAGTTAGAGCCAAAATGAATGAAATAGTTGAGAGCATTAATTTTAATGGTAAAAGCTTTAAATAAAACCGAATACAAAGGACAAAAGGAAAAACAAAAGATTGTTGATTATTTCGCGAACAATAACAAAGCATCTCTGTTTCTACGGTCTCATAAAAAAACAAAAGACGACGATTAATTTTGCCGGGCAGTCAGAAACGTAATCAACTTTCTCTTAGAAAATTTAAATTAAAAAAAAATCGAAGAACTGCCAAGCAAAAGGAAAAATAAAAGATGGCGAACGAAATTGAAATGATTAAAAATTTTTAAAGTGACAAAAATCGCAGGCTTACCTGTTTTCACGGTCAACTATTTCAATAAAAAATGAAGTAAATTAAAAAAAAAACCAGAAACTGAGAATCGCAAGGAAAAACAAAAGATTTAAAATATCCGAAATTAAAAAAAAAATAACATTTGTGGTAAGCTTGGAAATAATTTAAAAAATTTATTATTGTCCAAAGTGGTAACTAAATCTGTAGTTTCTTGTCCAAAGTGGTAACTAAATATATAGGTAGAGCAAAAATGAATGAATTAGTTGACATTGATTTTAGTGGTAAAAGTCTTGAATACGAATTAATTATTGGAACGCCACTGACATCTTAATTGAAGAATTCTTCAGAAATTATTTAATAATCTTCACCGTTTTTATCTATTGGTAAAGAGTAAACAGGAGGGAGTCCTACTAACAGTGTTTGTTGTAACTAATTATGTAGTTTCTTGTCCAAAGTGGTAACTTGATCTGTAGTTTTTGTCCAAAGTGGTAACTAAATATGTAGTTAGAGCCAAAAAGAATGAAGTAGTTGGGAGCACTGATTTTAGTGGTAAAAGCCTTGAATAAAACCGAATTTTAAAAGTTTGAATTTTCAGATTTTGAACAATTCTGGGGTTATTTGGGATTTTTGGCGATTTCTGCTCACTTCTAGTGCGACATCTAACTTTTAACATCTGGCAATCCTGTTATCGGTAAAGAAGAACTCGAACTTGGCGAACATCGCTCTAATTATGTATTTTATGACAGATGTGACCGAAATATCTTGTAGTATTTATTTTACAAGGACTATTAGCCTTAGGTGGTTTGGTTAAAATGAAATCACTAGATTTGTTACTAAACCGGTCATGAAATCACTATTTTCGACATGTCTGAACCTACACAGTCGTGTCACTCGAGTATAACTGTTACATTTGCCATTTTGTTTGATACCTACCGATTTGCAAATTACATTACATTTCCATAAGGGTATCAAACAGTATGGCCGCTTTTTTTGACACTGACATTTAAGTGATGCTACTGTGTAATTATACTTATACTGTGTCTGAACTCGCAGGAAGTTGTTTGAAATTTCAATAGAAAGTCACCACACTAGTGACAAAACTGACAAAATTACTAAATTGGCACCATTGGCAACACTGCTATTGTATTGTAACAAACGAGAAACTATCAAGTGAATATTTCATTACATGTCAGCGATTAAGAAAAGTGTGATTATAAAAGTATTGACGTACTTTTGATTCACTCTTAACATTAGTGCTGAAGTAAGCACGAATGTATTGACTTCGGTGACATAGAGTCGAATGCTTCATGTGCGCCAGAAATACCAATTTTATCAAATAAAAATTACTATAAAAATATTTTCAAACAGAATATGACACATAACACTTTGACATTTTTTTCCTTGTAAAAACAAAACATCTTTATTACAAATTTGCACAAATTTACAAATTTCTAGTTTAAATTTATAACTGTTCACATCAAAAGAAACATTTTTGGAGCAAATTGAATTAGGACACACATAATTAAATTAAGTCTTTAAGGATTCCACGCATTTGGGCAACCGTTTTTTAATTATTGATTCTGCATTTCCTTCGTTGCTATTAAACTTTTTTTGCGCGTAAACCATACCCACGTCCTGCAGCAGTAAAAATAGTGTGATAAGCGCATGAATTTATACAGCTGATAATAACCAGACGAATGAATCATAATGGTCGCAGCGAACAAAGCACTTTGTTAATTGTCTAGTTACAAAAATGCTTACATACGTACATATAAACATCTTACTTCCAGTCAAGATTAAAAAACTAGTAAATTGCATACCGTTAAAAATTATGTTTGTTTGTGTGTGCGGTTTTAATTTCCATTGGAACAAGGTCTGGTTACATTTTTTGTGTGTACATAATTCAGTCAGAATTAAAAGTAATGGTGGTAATGTCATCCCCATTAAAATGTTTGGTCTTAATCAAGCAGGCGGCGATAAGTCTTAATCAAGCAGGGCGATAAGTCTTAATCAAGCAGCCGGCGATAAGAATGTAATCAATGCGTCAATGTTGTCCGCCTACTCGTTGTAATGGTCAAAAGTGATTAGGCCTTAGGCCACAATTTAACTTTTTATTAGAGGGAGACATTACTTTTAATTCTGACTGTACACGTGTATGTATGTTTCGGCGACCTTTGGCTTATTCACTCTGTGTAACATAATTTTTATAATGCGAAGCGACTATGATATTTGTTTAAGTATACAGACAGAGGTACATAATTAAAATCGTGGTAATTCCAAGGAATACAACTTCATGACGTCTGGAGAATTTCTGTGACGCACTTGCTGGCTGGTCGCTAAATAAGTCTTTCTTTGTGCGATCGTGGTTTAACATCTTTTGATAATTAATTAATTTGAAAAATCGTTTGACTAGGACTAAAGGCTGTTTTACATTGACAATTTATTCATGAATTAACTCATGAAGTCGCTTCATGAATCATGAAGAACAAGTTGGATAAATTTGACGTCAAATAAATTCATGAATTTCTCCGTCAACTTATTCACGAATTACAGCAAGTTCTATTTTTCGTTAATACTTGCGTGAATTTCAGGGGTACCAACAATATAAAACGAAGGTTATGATATTTATTTATGCGTGGCAGCGTAAATCGTTTGTAAATTCTTTCGCTATGTTGGTAATACCTATAAACGGCCATTAGGATCAAAGAAATTCATGAATTCTTCACCAGTGTAATACGAAATGAGTTCATGAATAAATTCACGAATTAATTCATGAATAAATTGTCAATGTAAAACAGCCGTTCTTTAAATTTCGTCGCTTTTAGTAATAATTGCCATAGACCACAGGCATTAACCCATAATAAACAGGTGATGCGTGTGTTTTGTGCGATAAGATTATATGTTCGTCAGTTCTATTTCTAAACGAATAACATCGAAGTTGTTAAAAAATCAATCTATTTAATTAGTTCGACTGAGTCATGCAATTAACGTAAAAGTAGAAAACGAAGCTTGGATTTTATTTTGGTTGAAAATTAGTTTGTATACATATTGTAGAGACAAGTTTTCTTCTCTTAATTAATTTTCCACAAATTAATGTTACCAGTAAAGAAGAAAGAAGGATAAAACTTATTATTATTATTTTCTGCCAAGTATTATACTATAAAAAGATATTTTATAAAAAATAAGACAGTGTAATAGGCAATGGTTTATAAAAATATTTTATAAAAGATTGCTTATTACACTGTCATATTTTTTTATAAAATGTCTTTCGTAAAAGATCTTTGTCAAAAATATTTTTTCTATTTTGCGTTGGCAACAGAGCTATTAACGCACCGAAACGAGTGCTTTAATAGAAAATTTGAGTGCGTTAATGGCATTGGTGTAAATAATATATTTAATGTTGGTAGTACTAATGCCAAGTGTCAAACGATATCAACAGGGTTGCCAATGTGCGGGCAGTTACTCGAATTACGGATGATTTAAGCAACCTTACTGGTAAAAAAATACCTGGGTAAAAATGGGTATTTTCAAGGAAGAAAAAAAAACAGATTAATTTTTAAATTTTTGATTCACGACTTGTTAGTGATGTTTCAGCTTTACTATTGGCAACAAAGAAATCGCTAAAGCCGGAAGCCAACAAAAACTAAAGTAACTTACTAACAGTCGAATCCACATTGTCGATCAGTGCTGCCAACTCTATAGATAATTCTGTAGAGATCTACCGATTTTGAACTCAACTTTTTTTTTAATTTTTATTTTTTTGTAATTTTATCAATTTTCTTTTTATCTTCTAGATCGTCTTTTGTTTTATTTTACGTCAAAAATTGCACAAACGTCAAATCTTAATTTTAGAAAGACGAACCAGTTTTGTTTATTTAATGAAAGTTGTTTTACTTTTGTTACTTTTTTTATTTTTATGTTTGTCGATCGTCTTTTGTTTTATTTTACGTCAAAAATTGCACAAATGTCGAATCTTAATTTTAAAAAGTTTTGCTTATTTAATGAGATTTTTTATTTTTGTTATTTTTTTGTAATTTTATTCAGAGATTTTTATACTTTCTATTTTTTAAAAATTTTATAAATTTGTCGATCGTCTTTTGTTTTATTTTTCGTCAAAAATTGCACAAATATCAAATCTTAATGAAAATTTTTTAATTTTTATAATTTTTTGTAATTTAATTTAATGAATTTTGTTTAATTTTGTAATTTTTTGCAATTTTATTTAACGAATTTTGTTTATTTTTGTAATTTTTTTCTAATTTTATTCGATGAGATTTTTTAAATCTTATAAATTGGTCGATCGTCTTTTGTTTTATTTTAAGCCAAAAATTGGCTAAAGTTCAAATCTTAATTTCAGAAAGTTTTGTTTATTTAGAGAATTTTTTAATTTTCATAATTTTTGTGATTTTTATAATTTTTTGTAATTTTATAGAAAGTAGAAAGTATTGTTTATTTAATGAGAAATTTTTAATTTTAATTTTCTTGTAATTTTATTTAATGAGATTTTTTTATTTATTTTTTTTCTAATTTTACTCAATGAGATTTTTTTAATTTTTTAAAATTTTATAATAATTTTATAAATTTTCTTTATTTCTCGATCGTCTTTTGTTTTATTTTACGTCAAAAATTGCACAAATGTCAAATCTTAATTTTAGAAAATTTTGTTTATTTCTCGATCGTCTCTTGTTTTGTTTTTCATCAAAAAATGCACAATTGTCAAATCTTAATTTTAGAAAGTTTTGTTTATTTAATGAGAATTTTTAAAATTTTTATTTTTTAAAATTTTATTTAATGATTTTTTTATTTTTATTTTCTTTTGCAATTTTATTCAATGAGATTTTTTTATGTTTACATATTTTTTTAAATTTTATTAATTTGTCGATCGTTTTATGTTTGGTCAAAAATTGCATAAATATCAAATTTTAATTTTAGAAAGTTTTGTTTATTTAATGAGAATTTTTTAATTTTTATAGTTTTTTGTAATTTTATTTTTGTAATTTTTTTCTAATTTTATTCAATGAGATTTTTTTAATTTTATAAATTCGTCGATCGTCTTTTGTTTTGTTTTACGCCAAAAATTGCCTAAAGTTCAATCTTAATTTTAGAAAGTTTTGTTTACTCAATGAGAATTTTTTAATTTTTTGTAATTATTATAATTTTTTTCTAATTTTATTCAATGACATTTTTAATATTTATATTTTTTTAATTTTATAAGTTTGTCGATCGTCATTTATTTTATTTTACGTCAAAAATTGCACAAATGTCAAATCTTAATTTTAGAAAGTTTTGTTTATTTAATAAAAAAAAAATTAATTTTTATGTATTTTTAAAAATTTTTATGATTTTCTGTAATTTTTATAATTTTTTGTAATTTTGTAGAAAGTAGAAAGTATTGTTTATTTAATGAGAATTTTTTAATATTTATTTTTTTGTCATTTTATTTAATGAGATTGCTTATATTTTTAATATTTTTTTAAATTTTATTCAATGAATTTTTTTATTTTAATTTTTTAAAATTTTGTAATATTAATAATTTTATACATTTTCTCGATCGTCTTTTGTTTTATTTTACTCGTGCTTGAAAGACTGCCTTCTGTAACTTGTGTTTTAATATACTACTATAGTGATATAGTGTAATACTGGCCTTAGACATTGACGTTCGAACTTCGGGTCGCAATAGCTTACGTGGTAAAGCATCTGGCATGTAACCAAATTAATTATTCGTTAAAGAATTTAGCAGCAATCAAATTAAGAGTTTTGTTGCGCGGTTAACGAATTTAAATTGTCATAATTAGTTTCATAACTGGGAACCGCCGCTCCTTTTTTTTGCCAAACAATAACAACGCACGCAATGGAGGAGAAGGTCGATCATTATGCTTTTCCAAAAATAAACCACGTATGGTTGCTTGTTTTTGTGGAGTGTTTCGGCTAGCGTAAAATAAATTACCCGTTGAAATTGATCTAAAGTACAAAAATGTAATTTTGCAACAAGCGGATAAAAACAATGCAATCCTTTGATGTAACGGGTCTTCAACAAGAAAGTAACGAGCGATCAATATCTTTTCCAATCAAGTGACGACCTATGGAGATAAAATCGTGTGTCTTTGATTAGTTCATTATTTCAAATGCCATTTGAGTTATTTATATGTATTGCTTTCCTATACAAAATGTAACTGCGTTTCTTATGTATTACATATGGACAAGCGCTTTTCTTTATTCTTTATTTTCGATGTCTAAGTGAATAGCAAAGGAAAAGAATTTTTTCGCAGTAATAAAGAACGCGATTCTAGAGGGCGCTACACTCATATTAATGTCAACAAAAGATAAATTATTAAGGCCCGATTTTACAATCGTCGCAAAAGCATTATTCTTAGAATAACATGACGTAGGTGTGACGTAGATATGGAGGAACGTTAGAGGATATTCGGTGAACAGTTATTCCACGATTGTAAAACTGGGCCTTAAACATCGTTTTTAACAATCTAACAGTTATTAGACCAAGAAAGTACACCCATTTAAATGGCATAATGCGATGAACTAATAAAAAAATATAATAATTTATTTACTTGTACTATTCATCACAGCTATGTATTTCTGGTTGTATACGTATTAGGCGCTGATAAAAAAATGCAAGCAGGGGCAGATTAGCGTTAAGAAGGAAAATCCGAATGCGTCATCTCCGGTAATTTTCCGGAATCAATCTTTTATAGATCTCAGACTCCGGGCGCCAGACTGACGAACCGTCCTGAAAAGGTTAGGCGGGGGGATATTGGCTGAAAGTAACGGAGATGTTTTTATTGTTGGAAAAAGCGTGGGCGGTTATGGATTGTCACTATTCTCAGAGGCGGCGAGAAATTTAAGAAAGTCGCATGTTAACAAAAATAAAATGCGAAAACCAAGACATGATTTATTATGTATTATGTAGATAAGAAACGTTGAGCATTGCCTTATCTTTTATTAGATTTCATATTTGCTTTGAGGAATGTTCTAAAAAAAAAGAAAACTGAATTACTTTATTAATTAGTTAGATTTAAAAATGTTGCAATTTGTAATTTAGTTGCAAATTAATTAATGAATTCTTCCTCATTTTAAATATAGCAAATTTACCCAAATTTATGATGCTTTTATCAACTACAATGTTAATTTAATTGCTTGAAAATTGTCGACTATGCGAACACCGTTCACTCAATTAATTTATAATAATTAAAAAAAAACCTTAACTTTAATTATTTAATAATAATAATAATAATAAGTACCTATATATTATGTTAAAGAAAATAATTAGAAATTACGTAGATGTATAGGCAACTCATTAACCAAAGCAGCGCAAGTTGGGTTGCCTACTCATATGTAATCATTTTTATTTTGTGAATAATTTATTTATTTCGACCAGGTTACTTAAAAACAGTAACAAATACCACAGTAGTATTCTGCGGAGATGGGAAAAAACATCTGTAAGCAGTCTGGCAATTCAAATTTCCAAAAAAAAAAAACACCTAAAAACTAGATAAAGACATTGATAAAAAATATTAATTTTTTTTCTCTGGGCAGGTATCGTCTGGTGTCAAGATGAGGTTCTAAACAACCTGCAAGGCCTCCAAGAAAACACCGAGTTCCAAGAGAAATCCGAAGACGTCGAGAAAGTCATCAAGGACAAGTGCGTCAAGGCCGGAGGTGAAAAGGCATTCGATGAACTTCAAGTAAGCACCCGTTTAATCTAAAATAAAATTAATAACAATAACGACATTCGATTTACAACATAGATTGAAAAAGAGGCGGTCATGACGTGCTTCCAAAACTTGGTCGACATGGATCAGATACAGGGTGAAATCGACGAGGCCAAGAAGACCGGCTCCATGGACGAGGTGTTCGCGAAGTACTGCAAGAGAAAGCCCGAATTCCTCAGCTGCTTCAACAACTTCACCAACAAACTAGAAAAGTGTTTGCTGGAGGGCGAAAAGAACACGTTGAAGATCGGGGTTAATCTAACGGAGACTTTGATCGACTTCGCCTGCTACAAAGACGGAGACCGTCTCGCGAGTAAGTATAATTTGTAAAGGGGGCGTTACGTCACCTTTAATAAACAATTACGCAATTGTTTCAGTGTTCATTGCGGAAGGCGGCCAAGAGTGTTTAACCGATAGACGAGACGGCCTGCAGGATTGTTTTAATAAGTCGATGAAGAACATAATTCCCAGCGACTTCTCGCTGGAAAATATTCCGCTCTTGGTGATTGGCGAAAGTGAATGCGCGTAAGTCAAATGGTTCAACTTTTTAGTGTCTTTAATTTTATTTTGATTTACTTCTGCAAAAATTTTACAAAGTGATTAGACAACGGCCTTTCAATTTTATGTTTTAAGTTTAAAACGTTTCAGCATTCTTTCATAGTACAATTAAGTACCTATTTAGTTTTTCTTTTCTTTTTTTAAACTTCTAAACCTGCAAAGCAATCATAAACAAACAGTTTCATTTTGTGCTTCTTAAACAGTTGGTTGCTTCGTAGAGTTTGCTTTGGTTGTTTGCAGACATGCAAGTAGAACATTTATTTTAAATTTTTAGGATGTCTTCTTTTTATTTTTTCTTGTATTCAGGAAAGATTCATGTTCATGGTAATACACTACTTCTATTGGAATTCATTTTGCATTTAGTTTATGTGCAAGTAAAGTTTATTTCCATTTCGCACTTGAAAACCTAAAACACAATAAGGAAATCGATTTAGAATTTTTTTAATGGAACATTTCAGTTGATTTTTTTATTTTAACTTTTATTTTAAAGTGGTTCTATGTATTTGGTACTTGCCTATTGCCATTAATTGATTTGACATCTGATAAAGTTACAGTTTTTTGCTTAATTGAAAAGCAACGTCGGGTAAAATTTTTAAAATGTTTAAACTTACAGTACAACACATCTTTGTTTATATTTGAAATGATATAAAAATAATGACTGGCGTTTATTTGAATTGATTACATTTATGAAGTAGGCAACCAATATGACGCGGTGCGAGTAAAGTTGCCTATCAATCAGGCTATCAAAAATAAATACTTTATCTCCCAGTAATTTATTTAATTATGCAGACATGTAACGCAATAAACTATTCAAACAAAAGGACGTCGGCGAACACAAAAAATTGCCGAACAGCGAAAACGTTAATCCAAAAATTGGAATATACTGTGAGCTCGAAAAGTAAAGAATAAATTTAATATTTAAAGAAGGCCTACTTTTTGAAAAAATCGCTCGAACTCCTCAATTTACTTTTCTTGCCAGGCTTACCTGTACAATACAGAATGTCCCCAAAAAATTAACCTGAAATCAACTTTTTTAATTTCCATTTTTTTTTGACAATATAATTCGGGATTCTGGAGTCTTTGACTTTGAGCAAAATCTGCTTTTGATTTGATCTTATTTGAGAGGTGGTTGTAGAAACATCAAAATTTCATCCACCGCCCTAAGGAGGATGCACAAATTCTGGAAAATCGTGTCTCATCTACTCGATTACGTTTTCCGTGAAAATGTGACTACTTTTACACCCACTTATACCAATTTCATTTGGTTATAATGGGCATCGCTACACAAAATTGTAACAAGTGTCTAAATAAAAATCTGGTCAAGTTGGCTGTGGCCGAAAATTTGTTCACTGCATGCACGTCTCTTCTAAGTTTAATCGTCGAGCTGTCAAATCTAACGTCAAAATTTGTTGTTGAATTATTTCTTTATTAATAGTGATTTTGCTTTAAAATTGTTTATTTCAAAACGACTTTTTTATAAAATACTAAAAAATGCCTTTTTCAATTGAAGAAAAGTCCTTTATTCATTTATTACTTTACGGAGGTTTATTTCTTTGCTAAAAGTACGAAGCTATCCAAGACATACAGACCTTGTTTGGAAATTTTTCCACAACCTACTTGACCAGTTTTTTATTTAGACACTCGTTATGACAGGTCCTCAATCCTCAAAAGATGTTTACTTGTTAACACTTCGTTCAAGTCTTTTGTACTTCTGCAATGGGTTCATATTATTATATAACGTGCTTTCAAAAAAATCCGTTATCGAGAAGGCTCTGAACTTGCTTTTATTTTATGACGGCACGTCGTAGCTTAGTAGGTATGCTGCAACCTTGAATAACTGCGAACTGTCAACAGCGTCAACACTCAAAGTTTTTGTTTACATCTTTGAGGTATTTGTAATTAAATAAATGCTTTATTTCATTAATTGCGCTTTATTTTTAATTTTGTAGAAAATCGTAATTAAATGGATATAAAAAGTTAGGTTATGTTTATAATATAATCATATAGTTACGACGTACATAAGCCTACTTGATAACGATTTTTATTGAACGCATTTTATTATATGCGAGCCCCATCAATTATAGGTTCGGACACTATGGTTTTAGTTATTTCTTCGGTAAAATGTATTATACCTGCCGAAAATACATTTATTTATTATTTAATAATATCGTTCACCTTCATCTTCACATAATTTTCTTCTTCTCTGAACTGATTGCAAAATATTCTTTAGTATCCTTGTGTTACGGTTGAAAAATTCGTTGGAGTTATTCATAATAATTGGCAGTCGCCCTGTATTTGTGCGGGAAGCCAAACTTCGGTATGCGTACGTGGCTTTTGCCATGTTTCTCAATATTACGCCACTAGACTATACACTGTTATTTAGTCCTACTGTACCTCTCCGTTTCACTCTGTTGCCCGGCTAAAACTGATTTCATTCGTAACGACTCCCGTCTCAGCGCATAGTTGGAGAGAACGCCGCCCTCGGCTTCGCGGTCATTCTTTCAAAAGCGCTGACCTTTTGTTTGTGTTGGTGATTAAAATCTTTGTGTTTCTCTCATGTGGGCCTTGTGATTGAAACCTGAAACGGAATCTTCTCCGAGATTTGTTAAAAGCACGCCGAGCGAATTCAAGCTCATTTTTTAGCTTTTCTAAAGCCTGCTTCTGAGATAAGGAACAAAGGCAATTTTGTGCGAATGTTCTGTAGGTAACGCGTACCTCTCTCTTCTATTAGGCTTTACCTCCGTGAGTTATCTGACATCCCTTTGGGTGAAATAAAAGGCCGCAATCGGGTTGTGAAACGAATAAGTCCCACGGCATCACGGCCTCCCTCCCGCCCGTAAAAGTGGATCTGACCTTTCAACACGACGCTATTTGGTGACGCAACACCTTTGCCGAATTACGTCATTGGCAAATCTAACGACCGTTGGAGGGCGCTCTCTCACCACTGACAGCTGTTTGCCTTTACGCCGGATTTTGGTCACAAGGTCGGAAAGATTATTAAATTACTTTCAATTACCTTGGACGTCTCATTTTAACGCGGCGTTGTTATTTATTTATGTTATTTTTCTTGTTAATTAAATGTTTTCGTTTTTTTTTATTTACGTTAAGGCCTAGTGTAAACGAGGAGCAGATCTGCTTATCGGTTAAATTCTAACTTGATTGTTTGCCTGACAACAAAGTTTAATTAATTACTTTCATATTCGATTCTTTGGATCACGTCTGGGTTGTACTAAATTTTGTAGTTTTACCATTTTAGTATTTTGACCAAATTTTGAGCGTTTTTAAATAACAACGTGTGCTCAGGTGGTGATTTTATTTTATTCAATTTGCCCACCCTTTGCTTTGGGATTTTGTCGAACCTTCCCTTCTCCAAGAACAGTTATAAGTTGTTGCATGGTAGTTGTTTGCCAAATTTTGATGGGATCGTTTGGACTTTTATGTGCACGTCTCTAATAATTCGCCTTGTGTGGGTTTGAACTTGGGTTCTTCTGATTGATGATTTTATCAGACTAGGCAATTAAATCACTTGGCTACAGAGATGGCAACTTATTATAGTTATTAATTTCTATATAAGTTACCATTTATTGCGCAGTAAGTGCTGCGCAGAAGTATAGTTGCGCAGAGGTGTTTGGGTCTTCGATATTTTGTATCGTTGACTCATCCCTCTCTGTTGGGCTGGTTTGAGTGTCCGTGGTTCTCCTTCTCTTCAGGTTCTTCCTTATGATTGGTACCCACATGTCTTTAATTTCAAGGCTTGCTTGGCTAATGGAGTAGATTACAGTTCCGATGTATGCTACTTCTTTCAATTTTCTGCATATGGTTTTCTCTTCTTTTGATATCACCATGGACTTCATCCCATTTTATATGGTGATTCCAAACATGTTCAGCAATTTTAGACTTCGTTGTTTCTCCATTACGTGTGAGGGTTTGATGTTCTTTCACCTGATTCTTAGGGGGTCTTTTTGTTTCCCTAATGTACTCCCTACCGCATTCACAGGGTGATACGTATATGCAGTTTTTCGTTCTTAGGTCCTCATTGTCTGGTTTTGTTCTAGTTAACATTGATCTTATTGTGTCTGAGGATTTTGAATGCGGTGCTTATAAAACAAAACCAAAAATCACGAATGCTCTTACTTAATTTACTCAATTTACTTTTTTTGCCAGGCTTCTCTGTATAATACAGGATGTCCCCAAAAAACTAACCTGAAATCAACCTTTTTGATTTCCATTTTTTTCACAATGTAATTCGGGATTCTGGAGTCTTTGACTGGCTCCAAAGATGGCGTGACTAGTCTAAAAATAGAATATACCGCATCAAGGGCTGTATCAAGTATTTTTTGGAAACTTGCTAAATACTTGCTAAAATACGTGAATTTTTCGTGTTGCACTGTTCTGCATAAATAAATAACTCGTGTGTAAATAAAAACCTGCTCAAGTAGGCTACATTTAGTAATTCTGCTATGTAAATGCAATGGATAAATTCTAGATCACAACCCACTTGACCAGGTTTTTATTTCGACGCTCGTTACATAATAGCCGCGTTCCTTTTGCCACGAATCTTACCTCAGATCACTTAAACGTCATTTCCGTTTGCACGAACAAGTAACATGGAATGGATATTTCAACCTAGCGACCAAGGGGAGTGTTCGAACGACATGGTGGGAGATCGAAATGTCAATTCAAACTCACTTGTCCGCCCTAACGGAAATGACGTTTATCTGATCTGAGGTAAAATTTGCGGTAAAAGGAAAGCACCTAACTTAATTGTGTACCTAAAAGGTATCTAGATACATTTATGCTGTATCTGATTCTAGTTACTTAAAAAAAATGTATATGTAACTGCATCTAATAGTTACAAATTAGGGTAATTATCTGTATCTGAATCTAGATACTTTAAAACTGAATCTAAATACTTTAAAAAATGTATCTGTTACAACACTGCTAAAAACAAGAAGGGAATGAAAGGAGGAATATATGTAGTATGACATCTCATTATATTTTGGCCCAAATTTTCTGCGTTGACTTTTAATATAAATTAGTATAAATTTGTCCAAGAATTGTTACCGATATGAATTTAACCCACTGAGCTGGTTTACTTCACGCCCTCCCAACCTCCCCCATTTATTTAAATTGATTACATTTATGGGATAGGCAACCAACATCACGCAGTGCAGATAAGGTTGCCTATCAATCAGGCTATCAAAAATAACTTGTGAAATAACGAACCCAGTAATTTATTTAATTATGCAAACACGTAACGCAATAAATTATTTAAACAAGAGAACGTCGCCAAACAGAGAAAAGGTTAATCCAAAAATTCGAATACACCGCGAGGTCGAAAAGTAAGGAATAAATTTGATATTTTAAAAACGCCTAATTTACTTTTTTTTGGCCAGCCTTATCTGTATATTAAAGGGTGTTCCAAAAAACTAACCCGAAGTCATTTTTTTTTTTTAATCTTTAATTTTATTTTGCAGAGAATTTACGACTTTACAACATTGCTTCGTGAAGGAGCTGGAGACTTGCAAGGACAAGACCCCCGCGAATCTAATGGAGGCCTTCTTCAAGTTCATCCGCAAGAGCCTGCCGTGTTCGGCGACCGAGCGACAAGCCCTAGCAGCCGGTGATGGCCCCCGTAAGTTTGGTAACAATAGTAGCCCGGTTGTAAGCGCAGGTAACGGCCTTGCGGTTTTATCCGTTGCTTTGCTGACGGTCTACCTTTAGAGCTAGAGTGTCTTTTTTTTTGTTTCGATTAATAAATCCATCAAGAAACGAATCTTTATCGATGACTGAAAGTGGGCGGCCCCCCGCCCCCATTTTCAATGAGATGCCAAACATATTCCTTGAAATTAACGAAATTAGAAACGTGCCTTATCCATAACATTTGTTGTCTTTTTATCGCATTAACTTTCCTCATCGCTAATTTTTTTTTCTCTTTTTTTTTAACTGATTGTGAGTTGCAAAGCACTTAGTGTAGTAGTTTTATACATTTTTCGTGACCCTTGCTCTATCAAATGTATGCAAAACAACCGCTAAGTAGTTACCATTCTTAACATATTCTTTTTTTTTTGCTATATACATAAATATTACATAATATAAAGACTTGCATTAAAATATATCTTACCATAAGTAAAGAGTTACTGTATAGTTTTGTTTGTGATACTAGTATGTACTGGGATGATAGTTTCTTAGGTTTGTAAGGGGGATACTTTAAGGTATGAGTAATTTTCTAATCCACACACTTGTTTTCGTAATATATTTAATATTTATAGATACGTAGTTCATGTGACCTTGTCAAATGTACAGAAGATACACACTTTGTATTCTTCCACCCTCACAGGATTTAAATAAACTTCACCTTGTCAAAATCAAAATTCTTTCACAGACTACCACTACTACTACCCACCACCGACTGTAAAATACAATATGCAATTTCGAACAACGTCGAGGCCCCCCGCTTATCGAATATATCAAACGCAACAACAAAATTTAAGGCCTACTCCGTCAAGCAAACCGAGAGTGTCTGCCCTAAATAATACGCAGCAAGTTAGAAATCGATCTGCGCACCTCGAAACCTTGCTGTTACAAAAGAAACTTGCTCTGGCCGACTTGGAAATAGCGATGGCGAAGGAACGGAAGCAGCAAAATGAGAGGGAGCACTTGCTGAGAATGGACGTGCTCCAGTTGCAATTTAAAGAGCACAGAATGCTCGTGGAATTGGCCAATTATACGTTGCATGTTGCGAAAAGGCCACCGTTTGTTGTCGTTGCTAACAATTAAACTGCTGTTCGTGTGTGATTAAACGTAACGAAATTAACGACGTTACATTTTGATTAAAACGGACATGATTAGACTTCGGATATTTCGGAGCGTCGCCATTGCGCATTGCGTAACCGTGACAACGCTCCGTATTATCCGAAGTCTAGTCATGACGTTTGCAAGTGAGTGGCAGCTACTTTTATGTTTTCAATGCACTAATCAGTAGAGTGGTTAATAATCATCAAATTTAGGACAAATGCAGTGCAAATAAATTATCGTACGGGGCTCGTACGCAACGGATTTGGCAAATGAGACGATTTGCTTTCGAAAGATCAACAAACACTGCATGAAATGAACAAAAAAAAAATTAATCAACTTGGTGGAGATTATTTATTTTCTTTAAAGCTTCGTACCTTCGCCTAAATTGATCCAATGCAATCAACTTGTGGACTTTCTTGTTTTAACTTCGAACGCTCTCTCTACCTCCACAAATTGATTTCGTGAATGACAATTTATTCTTGAACTATTAAAATTAAATGCCTTTATTAAACCTTTAGATACAGGGAAGTTTTTTTTTTAATTAAAAAAATGAATAAATAAATAAAAACGTCGACTGCAATCCAAGCTTCTGGAAATCCATGACTGACTTTAACTTGCCAGTATATTCACAAAATGATTGTCAACTACACTTAAAGCCGTTTTATTTTATTTTTAAATAGATCTTTCCTCTTCACTTTCCTTCGTTTTTATTTTCATCACTGTTTAAGCTCTCTACACATTTTTTTAATGCCATAAATTAAGCTTTGTGTGTTTTTGCTTAATTCTGCCGCTTATAATTTAACACGGGCACTGACACGCATCTGACAAGGTCCATTTTCTTCAGTACAAATCTAATTTAGGT
Source organism: Dorcus hopei (assembly GCA_033060865.1). Taxonomy (NCBI): domain Eukaryota; kingdom Metazoa; phylum Arthropoda; class Insecta; order Coleoptera; family Lucanidae; genus Dorcus; species Dorcus hopei. Next base: position 3,676,886 of record CM065424.1, on the reverse strand, counting down.
TTCTATTGTAAGAAGGGTTATTACAGACTGTTTTTTTTTTATTTTAATATATATTATATAGTTTTTTTTTCATATGTGTATTGCCGCTCTTATTATTATGATTACTATTAAAAGGTGTGCAAGAGTATCGAGTTGTTTTATTTTCATGAACCTTGTCCACACGCGTCTCAGTTCGTCTCTGATCTCTGTAATGATCCTTTTGAATTTTCAGTGTGTTAAAAGTAGCGTAACTCTTGGGTGTAATCTGCTTTCCACTTTGAAAAAAGCTGCTTCACGTCATCGTGCACTAGTTAGCCTTCAATCTGTTGCTATAACCTAGTTGACCACATAAATAAGACAACAAATGTGAAACGTTTTTGATTAAAATAACAATTTTTGCAACTTTCGGCAACAATTTTACAAAGTGATTAAGCAACGGCCTTTCAATTTTGTGCTTAAAATTTAAAACGTTTTGGCCTTCCTTCCATAGTATAAGTAAGTGCGTTAGTACTATATTTTTCTTTTTTTTTTTAAACTAAACCTGCAAAACAATCATAAACGAACAATTTCATTTTGTGCTTCTTAAACAGTGGGTTGCTTCGTGGTATTTGATTTGGTTGTTTGAAGACCTGCAAGTAGAATATTTGTTTTAAATTTTTAAGATTTTTTCTTGCATTGAGGAAATATTCGTGTTCACGGTAACACAATCCTTTCTTTCTATTTTTCTCCACACTACTAAATTCTATTGGAATCCATTTTGCATTTGCTTTATGCGCAAGTAAAGTTTATTTCCATTTCGCCCTTGAAAACCTAAAACACAATAAGAAAATTAATTCAGAATTTTTTAATAGAACATTTCAATTGAATTAACTTTATTTTAAAGTGGCTCTATGTATTTTTTTTATATTTTGTACACATAATTGATTTGACATCGAATAAAGTTGCAGTTTTTTTCCTTAATTGAAAGGCAACGTCGGGTAAAATTTTTAAAATGTTTAAGCTTACAGTACAACACATTTTTGTTTACATTTGAAATGATATAAAAGTAATGACTGGCGTTTATTTGAATTGATTACATTTATGAAGTAGGCAACCAATATAACGCGGTGCGAATAAAGTTGCCTATCAATCAGGCTATCAAAAATAAATACTTTATCTCTTAGTAATTTATTTAATTATGCAAACATATAACGCCATAAACTATTTAAACAAAAGAACGTCGGCAAATAAAAAATTGCCGAACAGAGAAAAGATTAATCCAAAAATTCGAATATACCGTGAGGTCGAAAAGTGAGGAATAAATTCAATATTTGAAGAACGCGTGCTCTTTGGTAAAATCACTCGAACTCCTGAATTTACTTTTTTTGCCAAGCTTATTTGTATAATACAGGATGCCTCCAAAAAACTAACCTGAAATCAAGTTTTTTTAATCTCCATTTTTTTTCACAATGTAATTCGGGATTCTGGAGTCTTTGACTGGCTCCATAGATGGCGCGACTAGTCTAAAAATAGAACATACCGACCGCATCAAGGAATGTGTCACGTATTTTTTGGAAAGTTTTATCTTGGACGAAAAAAATGCTAAAATACGTGAATTTTTCGTATTCCTGAGTTGCACTTATTTGAAGATATTTTGAGTAATGTAGGAGTTTCTAAAAGAAAGTTGAACCAAAATGAATTGATGAGACCGCCGTGTGACCCATCAAATAAAAGACGAACACAACGACGCCATCTTGAAATTAAAAAAGATCGAGGTATGATCCAAATTTTTGCAAGAAAGAAAATAAAATTAATTTCTGAAATCAAAGAAGGTCGAGATGTGATGAAAAATGGGCGCATTCAGGGACGCTCAGCGGCTTAGCTAAGCTGTAATTTAGTCAGCATTAGGTTCGTTCCATTCGTCAGGATTTCGAGTTCTGAACCGTTCAAAATCGTAATGAGCATGAGCAGTGCACAAAATTGGATATAAATTTCATACTGCGCATGATTTGAACGATTCAGAACTTGAAATTCTGTCAAATGCAAGTATGCAACAGACCTATTTTCTAAGTGTCAGCACACAGTGATTCCCTGAACGAAGTTCTGAATGGCAGCTGACTCACATGCTTGACTTACTATAGGTATAGGCGAGTTAAATAAACGGTCCATCCCGTCAATCTAAACAAAATCGCCAAGTCAACGGTCAGAGTAAACTACCTGACCAATCTTCAACTGGAAAAATTGAATATTGACCAGTTTAACCGTTAACCGTTCACTTACCCCTGCCTATGTTAACCTTAAATATGTAAAACTATTAATACGTAGTATTCATCTAATGGTTTTGACTGTAATATTCTGTAAATATGGATAAGGGTGAATTATAGATTTTTTATACGGAGTGGCCCAACGAGAACAGTCAGACTGAATATCTCCCAAGAAAATTTTTGTTTGAAAGGGGGACACTTTTCTATCCTATACCCAACTGTCACACGTCATCCCCCTTCCTTCCAGCTCTCTAACCAATAGAATTTAAATAGGGAATGTACTATGAGTGGAATATCATTGAAAAGGTAATTTTATAGAGAATTCAGTAATGTGAATATGAATACCCGAAAATTTGATTTTAGTGCCATCTTTCGAGAAAAAATATTGTTACATAATCCAAAGTGTGACAACTCATATGAAAGCTAATTTTAATAGTAATTCAATGCGCGAATTGGCATTACGTAAAGATACAGGGTGGCCCACTGAAAACGGTAAACGCAATTTTAAATAGAAAGGGGTGGCAAACGTTACAGAATTTGAAAGGCCTTTCAATTCTCTTTTCAACAGTCTTTTTATTTTTCAAATCCGATCATCAATTCCAGAGAAAAATCATTGGAAACACTGTTTATTAAGTGTTAAAAATTACAGACAGGAACTCAAGTATCATTTTATTAAGTGTTCGAATTGACCACACCAGTTTCCATACAATGATAAAGATTTAGATCAAAACGTCGTCGTTCTGAAACATTTGTGGAGTAATCTGACGGCATTCATGTACGATACGTTGTAAATCTTCTAAAGATTCAGGTTGCGTTGCATACATTTTCAAATAGGCCCTCAGAAGGAAATCTAAAGGAGATAGATCTGGCGATCTTGGGGGCATTTCGATAGCACCATTAGCACCTCTCCGTTCATTTTCCATGACACCTGGACTATAGGTTCCACTGCCTAACAGTGGATCGATGTGATCTTCTAACAATGATAAGTACATCTCTCCAGTCAGATCACCGGGGAGGAAAAAAGGTCCAACAAGACGATCGCCATAAATTCCAGCCCAAACGTTTAATTTTTCGGGATGTTGTGTATGTACTTCATGGAATAACCTGGGATTATTATCTGACCAGTAACGACAATTATGGCGATTGACTGTTCCATACACAAAGAAAGAACTTTCGTCGGAAAATCAGACGTTAAACAAGAAATTACGAATTATTAATTATTCGATCAGAGACTGATAAAACTGCAAACGGCTGTCGTAGTCATCCTGATTGAGTTCTTGTAACAAACTTATTTTATACGGATGGATTTTTTTTTTAATGCGCTGAACAGTGGTTCGTGAAATTCCTGATACAGTAGCCAGTTTCCTTGTACTCAATTTAGGATCCATCGCAACGTGACCCAGAACTTTACTTCTATATTTTCATTTTCTAGTACATGTGCGGCATTTCGTTTTTTATTTGCTACGGACCCAGTCTCTCGAAATTTTCTTACTATGTCTAGGACGTAGGAATGATGGACATGTTTATCTGCGTGATCTTCATTGAACAAATCTGCTGTTCTGGTAGCGGATTCGCCGTTTCTAAAGAAAATCGAAATTATTTCCGCTCTTTCCGCAAGAGAGTAAACCATTTTGTTTTTACTTTACTCACAAAGTATTTGCTAATTAGTTAATTACAAACGACTTGTCAAGATGAAGTGCTATATACCTTCAATTGTCTAAGCCTACTTGATCAAAATTTAAATGACATTTTATTCTGGAATTAATGATAGGATTTGAAAAATAAAAAGACTGTTGAAAAGAGAATTGAAAGGTCTGACTGTTTTCGTTGGGCCACTCTGTGATGACAATGGAAAATTATGAACATTTTTCGTTTAATGACAGGTTAGGGGCCGGTACTTTCATCACAGATTAACTTTAATCTTTGGCTTATTCCCATGCCTACAATTGTAAAGACAATTGTTTCTATAGGAATAACGAAAGATTAAAGTTAATTAGTGATGAAAGTACCGACCCTAGTTCAACCGGTAAATTTAAATTATGCTCCCACCACTTTTTTGGTAGCGCTGGAACTCACTTTTTTGCTAGCGAGGAACTCAGCCTACAATTTGTGCGCTGAGTAAATATCTCAGCTGCTTTCTTTGAGCGGTCTGTCAGCTTGTCCATTCAGGGAAATTGCTTACTTAGCCACTCAGCCGTTAAGCGTCCCTGAATGCGCCCAATGTTTGCAAAAAAAGGACGTCATGTGACCCATTATGAAAAAAATGAAAGTCCAGAAGCGAATATCTTGCTTCGGGAAAAGAATCTCCTAATAAAAAATTTAAAGAAAAACGAAGCGAAACAAAAGAACGTTTTCTTAACAACTTTGAATTTTATTTTCTTTTTTTTTTTTTAATTGTCCTGTAAACTTGAACTTTTATTTCACTTTTTACTTAGAATTTAAGTCCGAACTAATCGACTTTTAGTTCGAATATGTAGCGGCAATTTTATTACCTTGCCGATCGCCTTTTGTATTTCATTTTTCTTACATTTCAATGTCCTCATTTTCTTTACTTTTATTTGTCGAAAGACGAAAGACAACGGACGAAAACAAAAGACGATCGACCGTGTTTTCTCCTCTATTTTCAAGTTACGCTATCGTTCGCCGTTTGTACTTTTACAATTTTTTTTTAAATATGTATTTCTTACTTTTTCTTTTATTCGTCCAAAGACCAAAGAAAAAGAAAACAAGAAACGATGGAGTGTTTTAAAAAAAAAGAACGTTTTTTTAACAACTTTGAATTTTCTTTTCTCCTTTTAATTGTCCCGTAAACTTGAACGTTTATTTAGAATTTAAGTTTGAACTAATCAAATGTTTAGTTCGAATGTAACGCCTTATCGATCGTCTTTAGGCTGTGAATTTTGAATTAGGTTGGCAACACTAACTGTTGACAGCTTATTTTGAGTTTGAATTGTCAAAGTGACGCTTCAAAAATGTTTAATTAATTGCCGGGGCGAACTCTTTGGACATTTGCTATGGTGGTCACTAAAACTGTTTCACTTCCTTTAAATGAAAACGGTTGAACCCGATGAGAATCCTATAAACGTCAAAATATTTACATAACCTCTAATCTATACAGCGCACAGTGCACAACCGTATAAAAAAAATTCCGCTTACTTTAATTATAAATTTAAATGATCGCGTGGTATTTCATAGTTCTTTTTTTTTCTTTTATTTGTCGGAAGACAAGAGAAAAGGGACGAAAACAAAAGACGATCGACTGCCCTTTCTCTTCCATTTTCAAGTTACGCTATAGATCGTCGTTTGTACTTCATTTTTTTTTCAAATATTTTTACTTTTTTTTTATTTATCGAAAGACGAAAGAAAAAGAAAACGAAAAACGATGGATCATCTTTTCTCCTCCAGTTTAACGTTACGTTTTTTTTGTATTTTACATGTTTTCTTTTCTTTTTCTTTTATCATCGAAAGACCAAAGAAGAAGAAAACAAAAGACGATTTACTGACTGTCTTTTCTCCTACATTGTCATTTATTCATCGAAAGAAAGACGAATGAAAGTTGAATTTATTTTTTGTATTTCTACCATCTTTTGTCAAGACCAAAGCAAAAGACGATCGATTTACTGACTGTCTTTTCTCCTCCATTGTCATTTCTTCGTCGAAAGAAAGACGAATGAAAGTTGGATTTATTTTTTGTATTTCTACCGTCTTTTGTCAAAACCAAAGCAAAAGACGATCGATTTCGTGACTTCCCCGTAAAAAGAAGTTGAAAAGAGAAACTAAAGACCGTCGGAATTACGTCGACCTTTGTTTGCTTCATTCCCAATTAAACAAAACAAACGATGACAAAATTCGACGGTTTTTGCATTTTGTCTTTAGTTACTAATAAAAACAAGAAGGGAATGTAAAGTTCGCTTGCTCGGTCTTTGCAGTTACGTCAGAAAATTATCGACTCAAAATGACAAATTTATAAACTGTTTTAACATACGTATCAGATAAGGACAAAAGAATATGTTGATATCGTTTCTCGAATTGGGAAAGTGTGACGTTACTGCAAAGATCGAGCGGAAGAACTTTTTTTTGTAGTCTGGCATCTTATTATATTTTGCTCCAAATTTTCCGCGTTGGCTTTGAATATAAATTAGCATAAATTTGCTCAAAAATTGTCACCCACCGAGCTAGTTTAGTTCACAGGCCCCCCTCCCCCGTTAGGCAACCAACATCACGCAGTGCAGACAAGGTTGCCTATCAATCAGGCTTTCAAAAATAAATCGCGAAATAATGAACTTTGCCCTGGCAATTTATTTAATTATGCAAACAGGTAACGCAATAAATTAATTTAAACAAAAGAAAAACATGCCAAATAAAGGAACAAACAGTTTTTCAGGGGCATCCTGTACAATAAATACAAAACATTTTAAGCAAAAAAAAAACGGTGGAATCTCAGCGATTTTCTTTTCAAAAATTACACGTCCTCGCACATAAATATAAATTAAGTGTTGTGACATACTTACATATTGCAATATGTACTGTAACCTTTAGAAATTGAATAATAAATATTTTTGCTGCGACCTCTTAATGGTAATAGTAAGCACAAGCACAGCGTCGCCGTACAAAGTAAATCAACACAATTAAGAAGAATAAACGATTATTTAACATATTTACGCGTGTAAACTTGAAACTTCAATGACTAAATTTGCGTCATGCGAAAAAAATTTATACGTACCTGGTAAACTTGTTTGGGGGACCTTAACTTTTGAACCGACTGGTTTTTTTTTATTAACTATTTGAGGAGTTGTGACGTCTTCCACATCTAACGCTTTGCAAAATCGTCTTGCAATTGCTTGTCGTCAACGCGATGGAAACTCAAAAGAAATTAAATTAGCAACACAATTGTATATGCACGAAGTCATACGATGTTAAACAGTTTAGAATTTACTTACTTAGCAATGTTAATCGAATTCACATTTCACAGAGCGCTCTCAATGTACGATATAAGTTATCATTATTCATTATCAGTATTTACTGCTGTAAAACTTCTGATTATCGCTTGGTGCACATTGCACTATTGTTTCAAATTAGAACTTTTGTTGTAAGTTGTGTATGTACGAAGTCTGCGTGTGATTCAGCGATGATTGTAACACGAGAGTGAAACAACTCAAAAGTATGCGTTATCAGCAGATAAAAGATGTAATTGAGAGCCCGTCCTTACAGTATGATTTATTGACTTGTTAAAATAGGAAAGTTTTGAAGGAACGAGATAAAAATATTCCAAAAATTAGATAATCGCCAAAGACCGCAACAGTTATATTATAAATGTTTTCACTTTCACAATTTATTGACAAAAAAAGAAAACTAGAACCGTTCCATAGTTCTAAATGCATTAAAAAAAAATCAGAAAATTGTTCGAAACAAGTAACTATTAACTAAAGCAAAAAAAGTTGCGTTCGTTTATTCAACTCCGTTCACACTATTTACTCTTTTCGCACTTTCATCTCACTCTTACTTGTATTAAAACTTATTCGCTCTCACTCTTTAGAGTGCGAACAGTAAATAAAGTGAACGGTGTTGAATAAACGAACGCTGCTAAAGTAAAAAGCGCGATTCTGGCATAATTAACGTTACGTGTTTTGTGTTGAGTATATTATAACTGAGTTGGGGGCGCATTCGATAGATGGCGCCACCGAAACACTCAAAATATGAAACAAAAGAGCTTAAACCTGAGTGATCCAATCTGCCAGCATTTTATAGCCATCGCAAACAAAAGAAATTAAACCTCAATGGTCCATTATGGAAGCATTTTATAGTCGCTGCAAATCAGTTGACAAGTACAAACAATAGATGGCAGCACTAAAAAACATCGGAAATTGCTCGGAACAAATGACCAAAGTAAGAAAGTCAAAGCATGCAGCTTGCTACTTTGGTGTGAAAGCCGACTAAGGGATGCAGAAGCGTTCTGCGTCAATAAATTTTTATAAAAACCGATAATAAAAAAATCCCACTTGTAGCACACTTTTTAAAAGACAGTGTATAAATAATTCGGGGTTGATTCAATAGATGGCGGTACCAGGAAAAATCCAAACTGGTACGAAACGACTGGAATTAATCTAAAAACATCGATCCTGGGTGATTTAACGTAAAACTGCGACACGTAAGAGTAGTTTAGAGTTCGCAAATAATTAGCAGTCCGTGCAACAGATGGCAGCACCTGCAAATTCCCTTCATAATAATTCAATGCCTTATTAAAATTGGTAATGGCTGTGCACAACCCTTGGCATGGCCAGCTCCATTAACATTGACTGACGTGTACATTAGGGTGGGTCATTTTTATATAAAAAAAAAAATTTTTTTTCTAATAGTGATAAAATGCTATCCCTTAACTAGTCACGGAATAATTAAACTTACTTTTTGAATTTGATGAAGATCTTCTGCCCGCGCAGTGACTTTGAATTTTATGATTTATAAAGCAAAACAACTCTAATTCAAACATTAACAATATTAAGTTTAACAGTGAAAAAAGTTGAAAACGCAAATAAAACAACAGATATACAAGAGGAAAGTTTACTCCAAATAATATATATTACGGTATATGTCAAAGTATTTTAATTTTAATCTTAAACCTCAAAATCGCGTTTACTGTCAAATTTGGGCATAAGTTTTCGGGACTCTATCTTTGCTTTTATAAACCCTTCTCTTGACTTTTTATCACATACAAGCAACGATGCTTCTGTCACTGTTTTAACAGCACGCTCAACGGCTTGCGTGTGACAAGGCAAATTTAAAAGATTTAGCTTTTCATTTCCTACAGACGTTATTATGCAAAAAATGTCCTCATCGCTGACGGTTCGGAGAACTGGTGGTGATTCAAAAACTATTTGTTGCCAGTCAATTAAATCAACATAAGAGTTAGCATTCAGGTTTATGCTAGGTACTTCAAAAATGCGAGGCGTTTTCTCCATCCGAGAAGAGTATCGTGCCTTCATGATCCTTCTAGCCGCTAGCTCTCTAATATGTTTTTTCTCGTCTGTAAGCATCGATAGAAGTAGGTTTTCCGGGTGAGCAAAATAAGCATTTCGTTGAATGACTGGGTCTATTATTGCTTTGATTTCTGGAGAGAGATATCGCGAATTTTCAATTAACTTAAAAAAATTTCGTGATCCATCGTTACATGAAGGATGTGTTTTTATTTCAAACCATATGGGAGAATATACTTTAGTCACAAATGTAGCAAGTTCTTGCAGACATTGCGATGGTTCGATTGTTGAAATATATAGTCGCAATATTCTGTTAGCCTTTGTTAACCATCTCGCATGAGACATTTTTCCAGGCGCTCTATTTGCCAAATCAAACGAGCAATTACCTTCTATAACAGCCATCGTAATGTCGAATAAGTATTTTTGATCAGTACTCAAATCTTTTGAAGAAATATCCGGTAACTTGCTTTCTATCTGTTTATAATTAACTACTGGCTGCGTTTCGCAATTTTCTAACATCTTTCCAACAGTACCCATGAATGAAGACGGACCGGTAGTTTTGCCATCTAAGTGTAAGAAAAGATGTCTCAAAGGCAACTCATTTAAATGTAACATACATAAAATCCACTGTAATGGCCGGTTCAGTCTCTTCTCCATTAGTCTTATGACACCATTAAATTTTCCCGTATTTGTAACCGTTCCATCGCAACCAATTGCCACCAAGTTATCGAGACAAACCTCTTCAGATTCAACAAGTGCAAAGATGGCCTGCTGAATAGTTTGGGCTGAACTTTGAGTAGGACAGGCATGTCCAACGTACAACGAGCCTGGTTCTTTAAGAACAGAAATATGTTCTTGCATTATAATTTGCTTAGATTTCTTGGAGCCTTTTGTTATAATTTGTAAGGTTTTGTCTTTCCTCCCATCAAAATACAAAGCAGGAATGTCGCCACACGTTTGCTTAAATATCAATTCGTCACGAATTTTTTTTTCTTTCTCTGCGCAATTTAGATTTATCAATAACTCCAATATCCGATTGGATATCATACAAAACTGCAGAAGTAATAGCTGCAGCAGCTCTATCAGAAATTCCGTAACGGTCACACGTTTTGGACAACGCAGGAAAGCTGTTAATTGACTTTTTCGTTGTTTTCCCAGTCACTTGAGAAGTCGAAGGACAAGGTGAAACATATTCAGAGTCATCTGTATCACTTGAAATTGCCGTGGTCTCTTCGTCAGCTATATTATTCAACATATCATTGCTGTTTTTGTTGGAACAAAAAACTTTTCTTTTCGCATTTCTAGCTAATTTCTCTTGTGGTTTTGTTGTTATAACTCGATCTATAACGCCAATTACCATTTTCCTCTCAAATCTCTGATCATTCAAAAAGTCCTGCTCTTCTTTTGGTACTTTTTTTTCCCTGGGACAACTGCACTTTTGAGATAGTTTACACTTGCACGAGCAAATGTCAAACAAAAACTTACTTTGATTTATAAATGTATTCTTTCGTTCTTCAGACATTCTCTTTTGAGATTTTATAAAATTCTTACACTTAGCATGGTAAGCTTTCAGTAGCTGTATCACTCGAGTATGTGATACTATCGGAATCGATGTTTTTGTCCAAACTTCTTCTACTTTTAAACACACTATTTCGGCAATATCAGAAAATGATGGTTCTTGGCTACTATTTCTATCAATTTTCAAATGAAATCTGATCCATTCGTAGCATTTTATTACATCTTCATACGTTGGCAACAAGTTGGATTTTAAATCTCCTACTTTTCCAAAAATACGGCATTGATACTGTCTCGTTCTCACCATTGTATTTAAATAAAAATTACAGCTGTCAGTTACAGTTTAGAATGATTTTAATATTTATCTTGATCTTAGAATGAAAACTTATGAAAAGAATAAACGACAGCGTCACTTTTCACTGTTACGTCAAAATTGTCACAACTATGCGATCAAGATATAAAGCCTCAAAAAAAAAACAAAGAAAGTGACAAAGTTATGTGCTAACGCAGATTGAAGATTGTAAATTAAAAAAAAGTTATTTTGAAATGTTTGACTTTTGTCAATTTTCAAAGTTACTGCGCGGGCCATTACAATCAAAATAACATAATAATCTTTTACAGCCCACTTATTGAGTTTAATATACAACATTTAAGCACTATTAGAACACGATGAAAAAACAAATTTTTTTTTTGACCCACCCTAGTGTACATATTTGTGGCAGTTTCAATTCGCCTAAAATTCGGTTCCGAGAAAGCATCAGAGTTGTCAACTAGAGGAAAATCGAAGGCACCAGATTTCGTCCTAAATAGCACTAGAAAGCACTAACGGTTGTTTGTTATAATAACATTAAAATAAAAATAAGAAACATTGCTTCATTGAAAAAACGCATTCATATGTCATATTTTATTCTATGAATTTGTTTTGAAGAAGTATTCTGAAAATTTTTTGAAAATTTTACGTCGAGTTTTCTCGTTTTAAATTTGCCGCTTCGAGAAAATTGTCGGACTTATACATAGATGGCGCCAACATTTTCTTTATTTATTATAGAATTATTGCATAATGAAGAGGCAACAAAAAAGAATCAGCAGAAAACGCGATCGATTTGTTTAAATGGCGTTTTTCTCTTTGATTCTTAGGTGTAAATTGCACATGCTTTTCACATGTAAAAATAAAATGAAAATTCAAATTAATTGCTTTTGACTGTTACAGGATCATTCTGTGTTAACCAAGTGCAAGTGTTTTTAATCAAATTTGTGAAAACAAAAACGTGTTTGATTGCCTGACAAGCTTTCCAACAATCATGTTTGACGGTCTCTGAGCTCCCGATCAAACATCAACAATCATTTAAACAATCATGTATGACCGTCTATGAATTCCTTTTTGAGCAGCATTCAAACGTCTGTATCTTACGAAATTTTTTAGTTTTCTCGTTGTAAAGTTGCCACTTTAAAAACTGTCGGACTTGAACATAGATGACGCCACCATTTTCTTTATTTATAATAAAAATTCAAGTTGGTTGTCTCTGACAGTTACACGGTGATTCAATGTTAACCCAACCACTAATTTATTGGATTTTTTTTGGAGTTTATTGCATCATTTTTAAACAAATTTGTGAAAACAAAAACGTGTTTGTTTGCCTGACAAGCTTTCCAACAATCATGTTTGACGGTCTCTGAGCTCCCGATCAAACGTCAAAAATCATTTAAACAATCATGTATGACCGTCTATGAATTCCTTTTTGAGCAGCATTCAAACGTCTGCATTTTATGAAATTTTTTAGTTTTCTCGTTGTAAAGTTGCCACTTTAAAAACTGTCGGACTTGAACATAGATGACGCCACCATTTTCTTTATTTATAATAAAAATTCAAGTTGGTTGTCTCTGACAGTTACACGGTGATTCAATGTTAACCCAACCACTAATTTATTGTATTTTTTTTTGAGTTTATTGCATCATTTTTAAACAAATTTGTGAAAACAAAAACGTGTTTGTTTGCCTGACAAGCTTTCCAACAATCATGTTTGACGGTCTCTGAGCTCCCGATCAAACGTCAAAAATCATTTAAACAATCATATATGACCGTCTATGAATTCCTTTTTGAGCAGCATTCAAACGTCTGCATTTTATGAAATTTTTTAGCTTGCTCGTTGTAAAGGTGCCGCTTTAAAAACTGTCGGACTTGAACATAGATGACGCCACCAGTTTCTTTATTTATAATAAAAATTCAAGTTGGTTGTCTCTGACAGTTACACGGTGATTCAATGTTAACCAAACCACTAATTTATTGGATTTTTTTTTTGGTGTTTATTGCAAGTGTTTCATAATCATAATTTTTAAACAAATTTACGAAAACAAAACCGTCTATTAGGCACTCCCTCCTTTCTGACTAGCATTCGAACAATCGTGTATGAGCTATGTACAGAGGAGAAACCATACGATAGATGGCAGCACTATAATTCACCGCCTACGATTTGAAATTAATTTTAAAAAAAGCGTAATCCGTAAGATACGAGCTGAACGCCATACCTTAAGTGTCCAAGTAAATTAAAATAATTAAAAAATTACAATAAAATTATTCATTATTACATACCTCGTGATAAGGGCACAGTCAAGTTGGAACACTACACGATAGATGGCGGTGCTAGCAGTTTCGTTAATCTGAAAAAAGTTTGAAGATTTTAAAAAACAAACAAGCAAGCAAGAAAGTTATTACAACAAATTGTATTTTTTAACTTTTATTTTTTATGGTTCGTTCATTTTTGAAGAATTTAGGAACCAAAAATAAATAAAAAAGAAAGTATCTAGCCAGTAACTAGACAACGAATTAAAGAATACTTTTTCGATGTTGATTTAATTTTACTATATTTTGACTTCCCGTTAAAGTTATCTGACAAATAACTTGATTTTTATGAATGGTTTCCATGGTAATTATCCGTCAGTTAGTTTACCAAGAGGTGGAAAGACCGACCCTGAGTAAAATGAATCGTTTATAGGCCCGTTGTTTTCACCTTCAATTAACTTTATCTGGCGATTAATTTCCATAGTAACGATTGTGATCACCATGAGAATAAACTGTCACAGAAAGTTAACTGGAGATGAAAATAATATAAAATTTCGAAATTATTTTTTGTTTTCAGAACAATACCTATCGAACTACATCAGAGACAAAAGGCAAGAAAACGACCTACAAAAGCTACTAAGGGAAAATGAAGAAAGCAGCCGTGCTCTGAGGAACAGGCTAAACGTGAAATGCAAGAAGAATTCCGCAGTCCCAGAAGCATTCGGAAGTGTAGACGTAAGCTGGCAAGGCAGCCGGTAACTCTGATTTTAAACTTTGAACGTTACAGTCGTCCTTGAACAATTTGAAGAGCTGCACTCAAAGGCTGTTCAGCGAAACGGGTGAGTCTTGCCAAGTGAAAACCACCATCATGCAAACCTGCCTCGAGAAATTCATAGTCGACCTTAAGCAGTGTCTATCCGACAAGGAGGACTTTTTCCCCCAGTTCCTGAGGGACGCGGTCAACTCTGCCTTGAATTATCTGTGCGAAAACGATGGCAAGCGTTTGAGAGGTCGGTAGATTTCATAAAGTGAAACAACCACACCATTTAAAGTGTCGAAATAGATTTCAGAACTTCCACGGGGCTACAGTGTTTCACCGAAACGAGCATGGATCCTCTAGTTCAGTGTTTCAATTCAGTCGGAGGAGACAAAATGGGGGATGACGAAGTTATACTGAAGCAATCTACATTGTGCAAGTATGTAATTTTTTTTATTGTGAATATATACAGAGTTTTAAGTCGGATTTTCTTTTTCTAGAGCTATGCAAACTGGAGACGCTTGCTTAAGACCACACTTGCTAGCCAACTGTCCTAATGATGAAACGTTTAGAGACTTCGCGCACGGTTTCCTTCAAGCTTTGGAAGCACCTTGTTCGGGCACTTCTGTATTCTTAAGCAGCAATTCTTTGTTGGCCGCATTAATTTTGTTTTACGTTATGAAATTATGGTATTATTAAATTTGATAAGTTCCTCGTAGTCATTTCAAATACTGTAGATTAATTGTAAACCTAAAGGATCGATTCAGTTTTTCCCAAGCCCAAGCCCAAGCCCAAGGAACTTAAGTGTGTTGATTTTTTTTCTTTACCCCAAAAAGTCGACGTGCTTACTTAAGTTCCCATAAGTCCTAAGTTGAAATCTTAAATTTAAAAACGGGTTTTACCATAAAGTATGTACGTAGCAATTCAACTCCGTATTAAATGCAACAAGATGAGATAAACGATTGCCTTGCGGATTATAAAAGTATAACTTAAAAAAAAAAGAACAAATTGTAGTACCATAACGTATTTATGGAATAATTATTAAAATAATACCCGGGTAGAAACTTCTATTTTACTATAAATGTAACCATGTCGTAATGTAAAAGGATAAACATTGAAGCCTGAATAGTTTAGTTCTTAAAAGAGATTTACATGCGAGCTAGAATCGATTAATGCAACGCAGGCTCACTTTTAAACAGGAATTAAAATTTACTCGGTGTACATATTTAAATTAATTTACGAAATTAATTTTAAATCTAAACTTCAAGGCCAAATATTCGTTTAGATGTATTACACGTAATTATAAGCGGCTCTATAAATTGTGTTCTCGAAATTTATGGCTCAAATTTCAAATAGTATTGCGTCCAATTTTATTTCTTAAAAAAAAAGTGTAACAGGTCATCAAACGCTGTTAAATACAAGGAAATAGTTCTGGCTCTGGTATCCAGTTTGCCATTTCAGAATTTACTGTTGTTTTCGTTGAAAAATGTCATTGCAATTTCATATACTCAGTAAAATAGAACTTCAGTGTCTCATATTTCAAGTAAATTAAGGAAAATGCCTTAAATAATCAACCGAACACATTATAATAAACACTCGCACTTTGTAGCAAACAGACTATCAAACTTACTCATTTAATTTACTGCAAGAATTTTCACAATAATTTGAATTAGTTCTTCATGTAGTTAGTTCATTGTTACCTTCTTTATTAACAGATATGTAGTTAGTAATGTAATGAGTTGGTTGTATAAAATTGAACTGTGGTCGTATTAAAAGAAGCCAAGAGATGGATAAATAAAATTACGTCCTTTTAACATCATTAATGTTGTGAAAGTGAATCATCGAATTGGCAAGTTACTTATGTATAACGAGCAGGGATTAGGTCTGATTACTAATAAAGATGTGGTGGCTTCATCTCTTGGATTCATTTTTTAATCGTGAGGAAGCGCAAGTATTTAATTTAATATGTTTACGATGCATTATGTATATTTTGTTATGTAATTTTATTCTTAAATGTTTTATACATGTCTATGTATTGAATAAATGAATATATAGAGTTGTTATTTCTGTTTTTGTTGTGAAATCTTCCTTTTCTCCTTTTAAATGTTCTAGTACCAAATTTCAAATTATTTTTTTAAAGTTTAATGTCACATAAATTTTATAAGAACATTTTTTAATGCCCCAAGCGCATTTATTTATACAAGGTGGGCCGTATGTACCCGACTGATTTGTTGTCGAAATAGTGTGTGTCTAGTCCTTAACAGTTTATTTATTTTAAACTTCACAATTACGTGTGGAACACAATATCTTCTAAACGTCTTCCTTTGGAAAATTACAAATATGAAATAACAGAATTTAAATAACGATGAACACAAAAGACAATCGATTTTAGATCAGAATTCAGTAGGTTTATGAATCAAAAAAGAGAAACAATTTGAAACAAACTGACAAAATACGTGGTCAACAGATTTTAATAAATTGCAATAGATAGCGCTATTCAATATCTCACACAAATACAATACGCTCTTATTTTCAAGAGGAAGAGACAGGGGGAGGGGGGAAAACCGACCCAGCATCTCACTTGCAAAAAATTAATAAGACCAAATAACTGCACGTTTTTTTAAAATATTTCTCAATAATTTTTTTTTAAGTACAAAATAAATACAAAATTAGATAATTTAAAAACCTTATCTTAAAGTAAACAATAGAAGTGAAATTGGACTTTTAAGAAAGTCAACAAAAATTATTTAATTTCGTATTCAAAATAATATTTTTATGATTTTAAGTAACTTTTTCTATTAGCAGTTAACTCTAAAATGCAAGATAATGGTATCTCTCTCTTGAAGCATTTTCATGCTTTTTTAGTTTATTAAGACCCCGTATATCTAATGTAATTGATTTTAATAGCATTTTAACTAGTTAATTCGACAAGCAGATTTTTTAAATTTAAGAATGACTGTCGTAAAATCGAAAATAAAGTTTTTGGTCCTCTTGTCAACTCCATCCGGTGACACACTGTATTTTTGTATCTACACAACGTGTCCTAGCCAAGATTTTCGCCCCTAATATATTTGTTATTTATTGATGAATTCTGCTAAAATATGGCAGTAGATACCTGTAACAACAGAAAATAAAATTTTGCGTTCACAAGAGATTTGATATAGCAGGAGGTTTCTTCAGTAGTCAGTACGTACTCCTACCAAATTTTGCTCTTTTCTATCCACAAACAACGAAAGTATATACAGGGTCTCCCAAATAGAGTGGCCTATTAAAATATTATAGAGAAGGAAGTATACAAAAATTCTGAAAGTTGGTACACTGCCCTGAGACATAGTGATCTTTCCGCGTAAAATATTTTCACTCTTACATTACTTCCGGTTATACCGGAAATCGCCATTAACTTTCTTATTTTAAATGGAATGTTACATTTTTTATTACAAATTCTGATTCTGCACATTATTCTAAATAAAAAATGTTAAGACTTCTCTATACCTAAATGTAATAAATTTTGAGATATCTTTAAATTTCTTTAAAAAAAAGTTTGGGGTAACCTTCCTTTTAAAAAATTGTATCTATGACACTTTCAAATTTCAAGATTCAAGTTGCATATCGCTTGAAAGTACAATCTTCAGGCTTTCAAATAATATTAAAAAAAAATCACAGGTTGGTTACAATATGGTGTCCAATGTCACTATGTTTAACTGCCAAAAACTTAATTTTCTTAAATGGAACACCCTGTATGTTTTTACATCATGAGATACATAATCAAATTCGACATCAATTGGTACTAGTATTCCCTATACCTATTTCTTTTAGTTTTCTTGTTATCAATTATTGTTTATTTTATTCTGTTAATTAATGGAATGAATGCTATTATTCGTAGCAAGCTTTGAAAACAGAAGCAGATATTGAACTGTTATTTTTTAAAGAAAGAAATAACAGAATAAAATAAAAATATAGACGATTTGAACGTACTTTTTAAGAAGTGGCATTGTCAGACCAAAGAAAATTTCGTCTTCTCCTGTAATTGGTAACGAAGCAAATAAAATTTGTGTATTGGCATTCGTTGAAGCTTATTTACTTATTTGTACTTATCTGTTAATGGTGTAACTGAATAAATATTTTTATTTTGTCGACACCTACTGCAAAAAATTGCGATAATTCTTACAAAATATGCCATTATAATAAACAATTTTGATAACAATTAAACATAATGACATTGGATACCATATTGTAACCAGCCTGTGATTCTTTTTGGGATAACTACGATATGATTTGAAAGCATGAAGATTGTACTTTCAAACGATATGTAACTTGAATCTTGAAATTTGAAAGTGTCATAGACAGAGCTGTTCCGAGTACAAGTAAAAAGTACTCGAATACTGAGTACAAGTACTCTGTCCAAAATGTTTTCAAGTACCGAGTATAAGTACATATGATAAGTACTTGAGTACCGAGTACAAGTACAAAATACGGAGTACATACATGTACAGTAATACCGTTCCACGCATGTCGAGACTCGCATAAAAATGTACTCGTTGCATAAGGTACTTTAACATATGTACTGGAGTACACGAAAATGTACTCGAGTACAATGAAAAGTACTTGAGTATATTATTGCATTTTAAAATTCATCAAGTACGGTCATACGCAGCTTAAGTGCACAAGGTTTTAAGGATGAAGTTCGCGTGCTGGAGGTGCATTTAAGGTGCGCATGGCTGTACAAGTGCAAGTACATTTAAAATAATGTATTCAGGACTGAGTACCGAGTACAGTAAAAGTACTCAGAGTACAGTAAATGAGTACTTGTACTCGAGTACCGCACAGCTCTGGTCATAGATACAATTTTTTAAAGGGAAAGTTACCCAAACTTTTTTTTTAAAAGAAATTTAAAGATATCTCAAAATCTGTTACATTTAGGCATAGAGAAGCCTTAACATTTTTTATTTAGAATAATATGCAGAATCAGAATTTGTAATAAAAAATGTAACATTCCATTTAAAATAAGAAAGTTATTAGTTAGTTAATAGTTAATAAGTTTTCTTTTTATGGGGTTATCTAAAAGGTCGAGTTTACGTGAACAGACCTCAAAATTTGGAAGACTTACAAAACAAAGTTAGGACGGAAATGAATAACATTAGCCGTGGAACCATCGCAAGAGTCATTAACAGCGTTTACACACGAGCTGGCCACTGTCAAGTGGTTGGTGGACGACATTTTCAGCATTTATTGTAATTTTATTAAGTTGTTTTGTTATGTTTTTATAAGAAAGTATTATTTTAGGTTGAAATTTTATTAAGATTAAAAATGACATTTCCATTTTTCAATAATTTTTTTCTTCAAATTTTCCTTATGCAACCAGTGGTTCATTAACATTTTTGTACTCAGAAAAATGGATGCTTTCAAATGACATTTTCAAAAAAATAGGTTGTCATTTAAAAAAAGTGTCGATGACGTCACAGCGCAAAAGTGGTAACTGACATAAAATTAGAATTGGTTGTAAAAGATGTCTTTTTTAAAAATAAAATCGACCTGTCCGAGCATTTTTCGAAAAAGTCAACGCTAAGGGTGTTTTTTCGCTTGGTGCGTTACTTTATCACCACACTGTATATATATAATTTTTTATTGCAATTGCAACCTTTTCTTAAGATTTTTAAATCTTTTATCAAATGTATGCATTGCGTACTCCTTAATTGTAGATTCCAAGACATTCCTAATTTCATCACAAGAAATTTGAAGAATAATCTTAACACTCATTTTTCAAAACTAGCAATCATGAAGGCATGGAGTTTTTGGCTAAATTTTGAAATAAGAACATCGTACGGAAAATTGCAGTCAATATCGAGAAATCTATATTTCATCCGTTCAGAACTTGTCAAGAGGATCCATGGACTAGAATCTACAATTAAGGAGTACGCAGTGCATAAATTTGATAAAAGATTTAAAAATCTCGAGAAGTTGCAATTGCAATAAAATTTAAGGAAAAAAAATTAAAGAAAAGAACATCCTTTTTTAAATATTTATTAAGTACGAAAATCTGTAAACAGTATGAAAAATTTCAATAATTTAAGAGCTCATTATTTTAGGCAAGAGATTTTTTTTGTTTGATGAAGTGTGATGAATGATCAGTGATTAGTGTGTCAGGAATTGAGGGAATATGGTGAATTTATGTGGCTTGGAGATAACTCAAAATTCCATCCATAATTTTTGCTTCTGCATAGTCATAGTCTAAGGGCCGTAACCAGACTGAATACTTAGGGGAGGCTTATCGTAATGTAGGGGGGGCTCTATACATTTTTATTTAGAAGCAGTCATCTCCCCATCTTTGTGAATTGGCGAAACACGATTTGAATTAAAATATCATCCCAGGTCAGGGTAGGCTTAAAATTTTCCAGGGCAGGCTCAGCCTCCCTTGGCATAGTCTCAGGGCCGTAACCAGACTGAATACTTAGGGGAGGCTTATCGTAATGTAGGGGGGCTCTATACATTTTTATTCATAAGCAGTAATCTCCCCATCTTTGTGAATTGGCGAAACACGATTTTAACTTAAAATATCATCCCAGGTCAGGGTAGGCTTAAAATTTTCCAGGCCAGGCTTAGTCTCCCTTGGCGCCTCCCTAGCTACGGCCCTGAATAGTCTTGAGAATGGCTTTGTTGGTGAACATACCATAATTTTACCCATTACTTAACACAAATGGGACGATGAATGAATTTAATAAATCTTCAAATCCCTTTTGTGATCGGTGTATGAATAACAAACAATAAAAAACGTTTTCCCTTCCAGACAATTTTTGCAAATTATATTTCACGTTTACCCTTTTATTGATTATTTTTTTTATAATTGATTATTATTATTATTCCCAAATGGCGAAGTTATAAAAAAAGTGCCCCAAATGAGTGACGAGACACATTTCTGAGCAATGATTATATGATTTCCTTGTAGGACGTGAAACAACGGAATACTTTCGGAAACAACACAATTATTTCGTTAGTGCATTTATTTATGTAAATTGTGAAGACAAATGATGGCCTCGCGGTCTTTCAGTTTGTGGCCGGCCGTATGTGCACAAGTCGAAGTGCTTCCAGTTTTATTATTTATTTATTTTTATTTTTTGAAACAGTGCAAGACGTAAAATGAAATTATTTTTCGTCGTGTCCCTCCTGCTCCTAACAGGTATGTACGTTTCTTTTAAAAAACCCAATTGCTCGTTGTTTAATTTAAAATTTGTAAACGTCGTCCCGGTGACTCATCTTTTGCTTCACTATTTTTAAGTCGCTTTATTAATTCTTCCTTCTTAGAGAGAAACGATTATTTTTTATAGACGTTGGCGTACGGATGATTCCGAGCTAAATCAAAAGAACTAATCTAGTTTCTATTTTTGGAAAAGCTTTCTAATTTTATTTTTTGGGGGAACACAAAAATTCAATTTGTAAACTAATTTTTGTTAAAATAACTTTGGCCCTTTTTGAATGTTATTTAGAAGAGCTATTAAAAATATTTTAGGTATGGTACAATGCCAAGATGATATAATCATGAACAACTTGAACGTGCCGACCAAAGTCGAGCTACCAAAGAAGAACGAAGACATAGAAAAAGCAATCAAAGAAAAATGCATCAAAGCCAAAGGGGAGGGGGCGTTCACTGATCTTGAGGTGGAATTTTCTTTCCAGATAAAAGCAGAAAGTTATCGATTTTGTTCGCAGGAGAGCAAAGAGAAGTTCAAGATCTGTCTGAAATCCATCGTCGACCTGGAGACCCTCCAAGGAGACATCGAACACCTACAGGGTGACCTGGAACTAATCATGTCTTCCCCGCAGTTGTACAACTCCTCCGCGCTCTACTGCAGACACGCGCCCGAAATACTCGATTGCTTAGAGCAATTCGCGGAGAAATGGGAAAAGTGTTTGTTCGAAGAAGAAAAAGAGAGCTTCGCTTTAATTGCAAACCTAACGGACACACTCGTGGATTTTCTTTGCAACGAAGAAGGCGAACGCATTCAATGTAAATCCAAACACACACACATAAATGAAAACAAACTTACTTATCATTATACTTGACAGCGTTTATCGACGATGGAGGAATTAAATGTCTTTTAGATCGGAAAGAACGACTGCAGGACTGCTTCAATAAATCTGTCAAGAACATGTGGCTTTCTGACGTATCAATCGATGACATACATCTATTAAGCGAAGACGAGGATTGCAAGTAAGTAAACCACTTTCTCGTGGAGAATTAACATTATGTACCAAATGTGTAAGTATGGTTGCCTAGAGACAGCGCGCCAATGTATCCCTCGCGAATCGAGCGCCTATCTGTAGGCAACCATACATACACATTTGGTACATAATGTTAATTCTCCATCACAAACTTGTTTTATCTCGTAGAAAATTCGAAAACTTTCAAAATTGCATCGTCAAACAATTCGATACGTGCAAAGAGAACAGCTCGTTTAATTTCGTCGAAGATTTGTTCAATGAGATCCGCGTGTTGCTGCCTTGCGAGGCGAAGCAGCAAAGTCTGTTACCAACGGAAAATGCAACTGGTATAAACAATACTTAATCTTTTGTTTTTGGGGGGAGTTAAAGTTTATCTTTTAGAAGTGCACGAACAATCGACGGAGAAGCCTGCGAGACAACGGCGAGACAAACAAAACCAAATGGGACGTGCAAGAGAAAAATGCAATAAAAATCCGCACAACATCCACGTTGGCCAAGAATTAGTTGCTGTATGCCCCCCTGATGCGTTCCACCTGCCCCCAATTTAATTTACAACGATTTTCAGGATTCCTATCAGTACTTCTTGCACACCCTAATAGAAGACATCCCCTTCGCCAACTGCACGGATAGAATAAAACACCTGGAGGCCGTTTCTAAAGACATGATAATGAATTTTTACTTGTGCATACCTGAGTATCAGTATCTGCCGAAACTCGCCGAAAGATCAATCACGTCCATGTTCAATTACATCGGCAAAGATGACGGAAAAGAATTCTGCGGTACGTCTCTCTCTTATTGATGGCCTAAAAGAGTCCGTCTTTGTTTTGCTTAGAATTTCAGGCTAGTTTCGCCATTATGTGCTTCCTCCATAAAGAAGGGATGGAATACAGCAGATGTCTAGATGAATCCAAAGATTACCCCGTCAGGGATGGGGAGGTGATTTATGAAAGATCGATGCTGTGTCAGTAAGTGTTCTTGCAAACATGCCGGTAACTGACAAAAGTAACCATCAATTTTTAGAAATGCCAAAATATTTAAAACGTGCACCCAGGAGTTCCTCGGTAACGTCTGTGAGGACATCAACATTGCACCGCAGAAAGAATTCTTGCACGGATTGCTCGACGAGTTTTATTCGCCCTGTTCTGGCAATTTAATTTTCTTTAGGGGCGCCCTGTTAGTTCTGCCTTTGATTATTTTCTACGCGCAGAAACTCATGGAGATTTGAGTGTTTAATTTATTAATTAATTGATGTAACTAATACACGTTTAAGAATTAATCTTACTCTAGTTAGTTCTAAGTTGCAATACGTAATTTTTTTTGCCGTTTTTTCTTTTTTTTCATTGTAATTATAAAGTTATACATTTGAATAAGTTATTTGAGTTTCAGTTTTTAATAACGCACTCGAACAATGGAAACTTCAAAATGTTTAAAATTAGTTTTAAACGTCCTTAGGGACGTCATTATATTGCCGATTCTCATGCTTGAAACATACTTTAAAAGCCATTCTTGTCCTGGCTGGGTCCGTTTGCTTCAAGTTTTAATGAAACAGCCTGTACGTAACTCACAGTTTGAAGTTGTCAAGAAAATCTATACAATGACACCTGAAAGGAACATGCTGATTTTATTTTTTTAATTTTCTGTTGAGGCCTAAACGACTTTCTGCATTGTTTGTTACAATTTTTACATAGACATGTTGTCATTATACTAAAAAAATTGTTAATTTTAAGATTAATGCAGCTGAAATGTTTGGGGATGCAGTCAGTTCAGGGTGGTAAATAAACTCCTTTTACTTTTAAGTCGAGCTTTCTGTCCTTCATCCACGTCTGTCCTTCAACCACGTCTTCCACTTTATAACTTCAACAAATTTTGTCCTGATGAAGGAAATAAACACTTCCGAAAGCTCGACTTAAAAGTAAAAAGTAATCCTAAATTAACTGCATCCCCAAGCATTTCAACTTTATTTTTAAAAGAGATAAGTTTAATTTTTCAGAATGTAGATATTACTTATTCATTTATCATACAGGATGTCCCGGGAGGAAAGGTCAATACTTCGTGGGGGTTATTATAACTTAAAAAGTTATACAAACAGGTACGCTGAGAAAATTGGAATTTTGCGATTTTGATTGAGTCGTTTTTTAACGCGAATCCGAATAAAATGTTCCGAATTCTCCTTAATATAAACGTACTCTTTGGTACTATTTTTCTCAGTGTAGTATTTTATCAATAGATTCCGAGATAAAAATATTGATTAAGTATTGAACAATTTTACCTCTAGGCCGTTCCGGAATAACTTAAATTTGGCGCTTCATGTTGATTTTATTCTTCACCGTAATGTAGCGCTGTTCTTGACAAATTTAATGTTAATACTTTCAAATAAAAGTTATTTAGCAACTTCATATTTTTAATTTCAAATCTCAGAAACCATTAATAAAAGACTACCCGTTTATATAAACTTTTTGACTCTCTAGACCCCCACGAAGTATTGATCTTACCTCCCGGAACACCCGGTAGAGTATGTATGGGTTTCACAGATTTTTTTACTTTCAACGGTCGAATATGAGTGAAGTAAAGATAAATGTTAAGAGAGTCGGTAGATAAAACCATTGAATTTAAACCTAACATAGAACGGTAACGCAATGCTTAAAAAACTGGCAGCCAGATATTGGAGGTTTACGCGATTAACTGATGCATTATTTAGTAAATAATCTGGTTGTAGGATAATTTGCAAAGGTGTAGAGTCTCTATATTACTATACCTACACCTACACCTCAAATTATTTACTAAATAATGCATCAATTAATCGCGTAAACCTCCAATTTCTGGCTGCCAGTTTTAAGCATTGCGTTGCCGTTCTATGTTAGGTTTAAATTCAATGATAAAACGTAAAAAAAAACAATTCGAAATTTAAAAAATGACAGGAAATGAATTGTGATGAAATCGTTCCTCTAGTTTATAACAGATGGCGCTGCTCTTCTTTACCGCAACCGGAAAACTCATATACTTAAACCTCGAACGAAGAAAAAAAGGAAAAGAAAACGAAAATTAACCGTGGGGACACTATCTTTGACTTTACTTACAAAAATTAAAAAAAGAAAGTTGAAGTTTCACTATCACGTAAAGACTAACACAAAAAAAAAACGTTTTGAAATTCGAAACTGGCAAGGAATTTAAAAAAATTAACTACTCGGACGACGTACTTCTTTTTTCCTATAACAGATGGCGCTGCTTTATTCGGTAAGCTTATAGGAAAGTTCAACCTGTTGTCTATGGTTCAACCCCCGTTCTACTGTGATTGCAAGAAGAGCAAAAAAATTTTGACTGTCACAAAATACCACTACGATTTACTTTTGGTTTAGAATTTCACGATGCATTTATATGATTGGGTCCAACTCGTGTTTTTTTCTTGTCATGGAAAGTATAGGTCATTTTTTTATTATATGCCGATCGATAAGTTAAAAAGCTTTTATATAACTATCTCCTTCTGACCTTCGTGAAACGGCCTTGCGGCTTCTGTCATTTCATATCATTTCGTCGTACATTTTTCTAACTCACAATCAGTTCTATACTATCGGAATATAAATTAAAAATGAACTATACGTATATTTTTCATTTATAAAATTAGGAGAACATAAACGAAATAAACTAGGGTCGGCCATAAGGGGCAGCAAAGCACCCGGGCTCCCGCCATTTGGAAGGCCTGGCCTGAAATAAACATCAATAAACACGTTACGCATGTAATGTAATTGTTTCTACACAGTACAATAGATGGCGCTGCAAATTCTTTACCGCATTAAGGAGCATCTGCCAAATTCAAAAGTTTTAAAATAAATTATTAAATGGAGACGAATAGGAAAATGAAAATCAGAGTTCAACATGAGGCCTCGAGTGAAGCAAGAAAAGAGCAAACGAAGATGACCCTAAGAAAGCAACTTGAAAACCTTCCTAAAACTCAAGAAAATTAAAAGAAAAAAAAAACACTTAGGGTGGGTTTACAGAAAGCAAATCAAATATTTAATTGCGAATTAAACTAATTACGATTAAGTTGCCACTGCGAAATGTCAAATTAACAAAGTCATTAAAATTTGATTGCAATTAAAGTTTCTGTAAACTGGGCCTTAAAGTTCAATCGACAGTAAGGTGTGACACAAAAAAAACTCTGTTTAAATGGCAGTAAACGAAAATGTTCTGATTGTGATTAAATTGTCAATAGATGGCGCTATTCTCCGTTTGCAAAATTCGAAAATCTTAAGATAAATTTTAAAATGAAGAAAAAGAGAAAAATATAAACACAGTAACATTCAACGCAAATCTTTCAGTGACAAAGCAGAGAAGAGTGAAACAAAAAAGACCAGTTTTTATACTGGCTAATTTTTATTTTTTTTATCAACTCTTGCCATGAAATTTGGAAGAAATGTCTTAGCTTAACTAAAAATAAGGCATTGCAGTCATTGCCTGCGTTCAGCCTGACAGAAAGCTACGTAGCGCTTCGTGTGCGCCACGTAGCGTGACGTCAGATATGTGTTTAAGCCGAAGCTAAATTTTTGCTAAGGGAGAGGCCGCCATGTTTTAAATCGCTTTTTAAAAAAGCTACGTCGATAGCGCATGGATAGCGCTAGCTGTAGCGTTGTTGTTTTAGGTTATGTCTGAGCATATGATTGCTAGTTGAAGCTGCTGCAGTAAGTAATGAAATAAGTTTTCCTATTAACAAATCTTTTTTGTAATAACACAGTTAGTTATTTGTATTAGGGTTTTTTAATTTGTACAGGTTAAAAGCGACAATAATTTTAATTCTTCATTAGTTCAATTATAAAATCGGAACTAATTGAGAATAACCTGTACAAATTAGAATCTTAGGACAAATAACACAGGCTACAGTTTATCTGAAAATGTGGACATGAAAAGTAAAGGGTCAAACAGAACGCAACGCCGCGCCGTTGCGCAGATGAAACGGCGTGGAGCGACGTCAATCTAAGCGCAAAACAAAAATAACTTGTGCCACAAATAGATAAATTTCAACTATTTATAGTATTAGGTCTGTTCGATAGCTCTGCACTTTCTACACTTTTAACACCTTTGCTCTATTTTTCTCACTCCTATTTACATTATATTAAATACATCTCACTCTCTCAGGAGCGGTTGGTGCAAAAAGTGTAGAAAAGTGCAGAGCTGTCGAACAGACCTAATATGTACATCTGATGTATTGTATGTTGTATTATTCACATATATAAGAAATTACCAGATGAAAATGCGATGATGGGACATATTTGGTTATGTATTATGACGTTTTCCGCCGTCAAAGTTGGAAGTTTTCGCGTACAACGCCGCTTGACGTCGTTCATTCTGCGCAAGACATTTAAACCTTTGTATTTAATACTCATTTGACAGGTAACGGCGCATAACGGCGTTGCATTCTGTTCGAACCTTAACGGAGCAAAATGAAGAACCCGTTTAGCTAATACGCTACAAATTAGCAAATTGCTACCTAGCAATAGCAAAATGTAAGCGCGGCCTTTGTCATTATTTTACAGTATAGTAAAGCTAAGACATTCCGTTTAAATTTCATGGCAAAAGTTGATAAAAATAAAAAACCAACACTAGAACATGAACAGTACAACACTTAAGTTGAAATTTGAAACCACCGATTTTTTAAAAGTTTTAACTGAAATTCCAGCTATCGATAAAACAGCGGCCTGTAATATATTTTACAGAAAAGTGATGGAAGAAGGGCGGCAGATGGCGCTCTGCAAATTCAGTGTCTAAACTAGTTAATGTCCATAGATTGATAAAGATTAATTTGGGGATTGGATTATTGGGATTTAAGCACCGGGAATAAGTGCCATTTTTCCCCCAAACGTATTCCCAATTTCTGATTATCCGTATTACCCGTAAACAGCACCAGTATTTTCATGATAATGTAAAGAAATATTAAACATTACATAAACAATATGTATTTGTTTTCCTTCCGTACGTTGATTTTCGATTTATCATCCGCTTTTAATGTTTCATTTTCCCGCACTCCGATGTCCGATGACCGGACAGAAGCGGGCCCGCAGACGCCCGAACGCGAGCGCTCGAAAATGGCCGCCGAGTAAAACGGACGGAGAGTGCGTTTTGTGTTTCGCGGTGTTTCTAAAATAAAAGTGCGCCGAAAAACGGATATTTCCATCGGGACGAGGTAAGCAAGGGCCCGAAATTTATTTCTGCCACTCCAAGTTGCGCCTTCGATTTACAAAACGTGCGGTTTAAATGCCTCCAAGTCATTGCACTTGTGTGTGTTGTATAGATGTACAGTCCGCGCAATCGTAAACAACAAAAATCGCGCTTGTTTGTCGTTTTTGTTTCATGATTTACAACAACAACAAATTTGATTTATTGTAGGTAAATCATTTAGTAAATACAATCGTTAAATGTTTACGTAAATAAAACTTTGAATACCGGCGTCCATAATCAGGTAAAAAAAATATGTTTAGACTTTAGAAAGCGTAATTTATTGGTTTACTTCAAGAACACGCGGGAGTATGTAAAGATTGTAAAATATGCACGTTTTTATGTAAACGCGAATTGTGCATTCACGCCGTTCAAACAAACACCGCCAATGGTATAGCTAGTACATATTTTTTTTCTTAATGACGATGAATCATCTATCCCTAGTACAGGATGCACCCCTGCTTGTTCAGCGTGAGTGAAGGGTATCAATAGCCCCACCGGTCGATAGACACCTTTTATTTACGCGGACAATGCGCTTAGTAAGCAAAGACAAGAGAGGGTCTTCGCACAAAGGTGAAAGCATGCCTCTAATAGACTCGGGGGGGATTCATTAAATTTATCATTTTAAGGGGGTGCATTTTGAAATGCTCTCTCGTTAAAAAGAGGTTGAAGTATTTTCAAATTGTTTAAAATAAGAAACAGGGGCAACAACTTCCAATGAAAATTCCATTTCCAATTATGTCGCTTATTTTTTAAAGTTGGACAAGTTTTATCGAATAAAAAACGTACAAAAATGTTTTTGATCCTAATTGTGCAATATATCGGGCGTTTTTTAATTTTTGTTTTTAAGTGTTGCCATGATATTTGGACGGAATGTCTTAACTGAAAAATAAATCATTGCACTTTTTGAGGTTACTTTACAGTAAAGCTATGTCGGTATAGTCCCTCAAGTAGCTATTTCATAAAATTTGATCCCTACAAATTTTCTATTTTGGTTCTTTAATAATTACTTTATGAAACTCATTTATTTACTAATATGTTAGATGGCATCTCTGTATTATAAATTCCAAATTAAGATCTGTTTGAAATTATTTAAGACGTCAACCAATGTCACCAACAAAATAGACTTTTCCCATATTTATGGAGATCGACCCAGACTTTTAAATTGCTTTTTCATCTAAGAACCAAAATAAAAAAATTAGTATAAAATGCACGTAACGTTGGAAAATTGTGGTTTTAATATACTATTTTCATATAAATCCAATTCTTCAATTCTCAGTAATTCAAAATTGGAGATATCTGAAGGAACTGATGTCAAAATTCGATCGAAATTTTCGCGACATACCTCACTTTCCAATTCTTTTAAAATACCAAAGAAATAAGTGGATTTAATTAAGTTGCCCAAGTAAACATCTCAATCTAATCTAACTAAAAAATCTAATTCTAACTAAAACTTCCTATAATCTCGGTGACCCCTCAGGACCCCCGAAACTAAAGCGTAATGGCCGTATCACACTATGACATTTTTTTATCTAAAATTTGATACAAAGTGAGTGAGAAGTGCCAATTCAACCAATCAGAATTCACTGTGGTAACTTATCTCTCTCACTTTGTAACAAAAACTGCTATCAAATTTAACAAATGTAAAACAGCCTTAAAACATGTTTCATATATACATAAATAAAATGAAAAATATCAGTTTAAAAAAACATTTAAGTTAAAGTGCAAGCGTGTATAAATATTTATTTTGAAATTGTAGATTGTCTATAATTAGGTATTATTTATAAATAATTTTTGTTGTTATTAAACGATCTTAATTATGTTTTAACCGTATTTGTAAGCAAATACATAATAAGCAAATAATACAGTGCGGTCAAAAATGCATGTCCGTGCCGCTACTTTAATTTATATACAATACTACAATATGCCCACCTTTTAATAATGAAGGACTATGTTAGATCGGATTTATTTTAAAATGCGAAATATACTTTTAACATAAATCAGTCTTCAAAACAGCTGATTGGTTTAAAATATCTTTGTACATCTAGCAACGAAGTAAAGAAACAATTAATATAAAAAATATCTTAAAAATTTTTTTGTTGCAGGATGTCGCGATTTAAACATTTCATAAAAATGCCAATGAACAGAAAATGAACTAGGCAAACTAAGGCTGGATTTCTCAGTCTTAGTTTAACTTTAAACTCCTGTTTATTTCCATAGGAACAATTGTTTTTATAATTGCTACTATGGGAATAAACAGGAGTTTAAAGTTAAACCAGGACTGAGAAACCCAGCCTTAATTCTCTAAATTCCCCAGAAGTTCTAACTTATACAGTTGACGTAACTTGTAAATCATATTGATCACATTGTACTATGTGTTTTTTTAAAAATGCCATAAGGGGTGGCTGTGGAAAAGAAAATTCACGTCTTAGCTCCATTCGTGTACTTTAAATTGTCAGTTTTGGCATGTGTTAGATGCCAAGCTACGATATGAGTTTTAATTTTCATGGCCAACCTTTATGGCATTTTTAAAAAAATTCACCGTATAATGAATATGCTGGTCTTAAGTTTTCTAACATGTGTCCAACAATTATTGTAGTCCTGGATGGCTGTAGAGTCAAACATTTTTAACTAATTATTATTTCAAATGGTAGTAAAACATTAAATATGTAGAGAAATATGTATTTGTTGTTTAACAGTCAATATTTGAGACATCAATTCAACGATACGAAGTAAAAACCGACATTTATGTTTGATTCCACAGCCACCCAGGACTACAATAATTGTTGGACACATGTTATTTACTCTTCACCTAAAGTAAAATATGTATTATATTTTTTATTTCAATAAGAAAAAAGGTTTATTTACATGGCAAAATAATATTTATGAGATGGATCAAAAATTTGTTATACATTTTGTTTTTTCACTCGAATATTTTTTTTGTTCGTTAAATACAGGGAAGCAAAAAATTCAGCAATAAATCTCATTTCTCTGATTTGTTAAGACACTCAAGCCAAAAATTTTCGAAGAAAGTTTACATTTTAAATAAAAAGTAAACTGTGAAAATAAAGACCTATGAAAGCCATATTTATTACTATTTGACAGAAGTCGCCTATTTATTTGTTCGTCAAAAAACTTTACTAGGTACAAAGATTTTTTGTTTACTGTATTTTTGTTTGGAGTTTTTGTGGAAAAATTTTCACTGTTTTTTTAAGGTGGTACTTGTTTATTTGAAATTTTTCTCGATTTTGTAAAGTATTCAATGTTTTGATAGTTTAAAAGCAACTTCACAGAAAAAGCTTATTTAGAGATAATAATTGAGTTTCTATTGCCAGTTTGAGTTGAATTCGGTCTTAATAACAAGTATACATGGTGTTTAAAAAACATGATCGGATATTTTGCTCACTTGTAGATGTCATCAACACAAACACAAAAGTCTTAATAAATGTAGGTCCGCAAATCAACCGTTTCCGAGATTTTTTTGAGTTTTTGAAATGAATCTTATATAAGTGCAGTGGGCGTTGAATTTTGACTGGTTTAAAACAAAATTGGTTTTATTTTTACGGAGATGAGCTTGTAGGACATCTCGCGTCATTTTAAGCAAGATTTTTTTTAAATAACATCACTATTAGTCATAATTGGGATTATCTTGAAGAACAAAGGTACTAGATACAATTTCCAATAACTTTTTTCGTCTAGAAACTTTGACAAGTTCAATACTAGAACTTGAATAATGTAAATCAGAAAAAACCATCCAAGTTTCCATACTAGAAACGTCTAGAAACTTATTTCCAAACTAGTTCTCAACCTATTTTACGTCAAAGTTTACAAACTAGACTTGCGCATAAAGTACACGTCGCAGTATTACCAACACTCTAAAAGATAAACATAACTGTGATTGAAAATATAACCTCGAAGCACCTCCGCAATAACCAGTCCTGACTCCAAATTCTAGGTTTCTTATTTTGTTTTTGCAAATAATAAATTTGCAGAATTTTGGAAATTTTCTGAAATCTGGTTTGCTTTGTTTTATAAAAATTCATTTTTCAGCATTTAACTTCTCTTTAATTTTGTATGTTGGCAGTTTTGTTCCACGTTTGTACTTTCCACACCAGCGATCGGTTTATGAACTAATATTTAAAACTACCTTGAATTTAGATACTA
Organism: Dorcus hopei; assembly: GCA_033060865.1. Taxonomy (NCBI): domain Eukaryota; kingdom Metazoa; phylum Arthropoda; class Insecta; order Coleoptera; family Lucanidae; genus Dorcus; species Dorcus hopei. The sequence continues at coordinate 3,644,273 of CM065424.1, read as the reverse complement.
GATTCTAGTATTCAAACTTGTTCAAGTTTCTAGACGAAAATAGTATAATCTAAAGCAGCCTTAATGTAAGTAAGTTCCTTTCAAGTACTTTTAGTGATAGAATTCCAGTGTATAGGATACAATTGACATATCTCGGAACGAAGTTTAGTGTAGCAAGTATATTACAAACAATGGTTTGTGGACATTCCAGAATTTTGTAAAGTGCTTCTGTACAACGCCTATAGGCGCCATGCGTTCAGCCCTGCCTGGTGTGGTGATTTGTAAATTAGTGATATATAAAGATATTTCTTGAGACTCATTGCATGGGAAATAATATCACTCTTATGACAATTTACGATTGTAGTAAATAATACTTGCGCTTCCTGGTATCGAAATACATTATAATATTCAAGTTCAAATGTTCACTAATAATTTTAAACAACTCCTATTTTCATACCACTAATGCACAATATGGTCATTGATGGCGCTGGCTTCGCATGTGCATGGTCCCTATAGCTGCTCTATACAAGACAGCTGACTCGTTCACCATTTTGGAGCCCAATGTGAGTTTATGTAAATATGTATATTATTTTATTACTTGCCTGAAAATTTTGAAACCATTTCGTGAATGATTTGAACAATTAGGAGCTGCACATCCGGTCATATTTTAACAAATTTGTTAACCACATACACCACACCAATTGACTGAACTCCAAAATGGACGACGAGTCAACTATGATAATCAAGTAGCTGTAACAACGCCTACGACATATTTAGTTACCACTTTGGACAATAAACAATTAATATGGCTCTCTCCTGTTTATTCTTTCCTCGTTGCCACAAGGAAACCTATGAGCGCCATCTCTGGGATAATAACAAAAGTGTTTTTTTACTGCGTCCTTTTTTTTACAGTTTAATAAAACAGAAAACAGTGTGGTGTTTAAAAATAAATTGCAAAAGCGAATTTTTAAAAATAGACAGGCGTCATTTTCTTTCAGAAAACTGTGTGTTTTTTTGCAGCGCCATCTTTGGACTATAAAAAGTCTCATATTTATGGAATTAGTGTTTACATTTTTTAATAAAACGGAAATGAAGCCTTGGTATTTAAAATTATCAATAAATTCATGTTTTTCAGATTTTCTTTTAAGATATTATAAATAAGCCCTCTCCGGGCTGTCAGCAATAGCTACATGACTCGGTTTACAAAAAGGAACAACAAAATTTAGAAGTTTGAAGCCTCAGAAATACTAGGTCTGTTTCATTTGGCAGAATTTCAAGTTCTGAATCGTTCAAATCATGCGCAGTATGAAATTTATATCCAATTTTGTGCACTGCTCATGCTCAGTAGGATTTTGAACGGTTCAGAACTTGAAATCCTGACGAATGGAACGAACCTACTGAAACGACGCGGTCGCTTTGTCCGCACTGACCGCCATTTCGTGCGTGATAGCTCATGGGGCAGCAGTATAGTTGCTATTTGCTATCCACGGCACAATTTACAGATCAGAAAATACTCGTGTTGCGGCGCGTTTATATGACATGTTTGCATTTACGCGCTAACCGTGCGTATGTCGTGTTGGACGTCGGGGTTGCAATGGCGTTCTCGAGATAGTTGATGAGGCCCCAATTAGGTCCGAAATAACTATATAGAATGTGCTCGGAGGCCCTATTGCAATCCTACCGACTTGCAGCAAAAAATTTTGCATGACTAACGATTACTTATTTTTCTTTATTTAAACAATTTTTAAATTTTTGAATATTTCGACGAGTAATTTAAACGCATTTTTTTAAAGCATATCCACTGTACAGGCTGCATTTTCTAGATACCTAAGGAAATGCATTTCCTTGTAATTTTCTTTTATTACAGTAAATTTAAGAATTTTATTTTATTAACGCAGGAAGTATCTGCACTTAATATAATAATCGCAATTAAAATTATTTATAACTTCAGTTACTCTGATGGTAATGAACGTTGTTGCCAGACGTAATTTTAAATCCATTGGACGTTTTTAACCATCCAGAACTGAACCAACCGCAGAGCAAATTGTTATTAAAGGCTCACCGAGAGCTCGATCATTGCGATCGAAGTAATTGCATACTTAGATTTATCGCCTGTGTCAATAGCCCCCGGTGCATTCGCCGTTTCTGCGCTGAAATTTACGTACTTCAGGAAAGCGGAGTGCAATTCGAAACGGCCGCCGGTTGGTATGACAACGTGCGACGAGATTATCGTATTTCCACGGGGAAATCGATTCGATGGAAATTTGATTCGGTTTATTCAGTTCTGTTTTAATAATCGCCGCCGTGCATGTCGAAATTGATTACGTTTTCCAACGAATTTTATACAATATTTATTGAGGTTCACTCTGTAGGGGGTGTTTATTGTTTGGGGAAAATTAATTTGCGTTTTATGTAGGACAGTAATTCCCTTTTCATTATTCCTTAACAACCCAAGGGGTTTTCTCCACACACAATATACATAGGTACTTGATTTACAAATTAATACAAGATGGATAATTTTAAATAAATGTAAAAGTTCTAGTTGCATGATAGTGTAGGTAAATGAAAATAGTTTCAGAGTTTTTGTACGTATCTAATTGTAAGTTGTAATTGCAGTGGATACAAAGAGTATAACACTTTTCAGTTGAGAAGAAAAAAGAAGAAATAAACAAGGCCTCGATGTAGATCGTGCATTAAGCGCACTTGTTAATTAATTATGTCAAGGTAATTCCGAGAAACAATGACCTGACTCTTTCTTTTATGAAACGGCTTGTTTAAGTGACCGTTTAACAAGTGTAAGACGTAAATTACACGAAACTATTAAGCGCGGTGTGAACCGACGAATGTAAATAGCTTGTAATATGCGTGAAATGGACTGTCAATAAAGAACCACCGAAGTATCTACCAGTGGTTTAGGAAAACTTTTCTTATGAACGTAATCCTTCGCTTGAAGGTGTTGTTGAATATGCAGTTCAAGAATTTAAAGAAATTAAGCAAGCAGAGCTAGTAATTATTAATTAATTATTTAATTAGGAAACAACTCACAAGTTGTCTTCTACCTCTTATTACGATTTTTTTAATTTAAATTATGAATTAATTAAGTGGTCGATTAGTCGTTTAATAAAGGGTTTATGCAAATTTTATGCAACGCCATCTATCGACTTAATTAAAAAATTGCTTGCATTTGAAAAACATTCAAAAAAGAATGAGCAATAGAGTTTGATCGTACGACATCTTTTCTTTAGTAGTACTAAATCGATTTTGGAAGCAAAATCCATCCACGTTAGAGTCCTTTATAGAGAGAGTAAAGACATGAAGCGACAGTTGACCAATTAAAGGCGAATTGGTCTCTTTATGAACGGATTTAGTTTCTTTGATTGGCCAGCCGTTTATTCCGTCGTTAATCTTCATGTCTTTTCTTTTTCTATAAAGGACTCTAAAAAATATAAAAATGAATGCCATCTATCGACTAAACATTTAACCATAAATTTTACTTTATAGTGAATTATTTTTTTCTGTTGGCAAAAAAAATAAGTAAAACTTTCGTTTAGGTATACGTCATCTGTCGAATTTTATTAACAATAAATTGATGATTGGTTTGAAAATACGAAAATGTAATTACGTTCGGTACGGTCAAAATTAATTAACAATTCTATTAAATTTTAACACCGTTTGTTCAATTATTATTTCATTAATTTCGAAATATAAGAATGCAATTAGAAAATATGATGATTGGACTTGAATGATTTGTGTTCCGAGACTAAAATTGATGGAATTTCTAGACAAACTTAATTAGAAATGGCTGTAGATACAGGGTGGGCCAGCATAATAACGGGTGTTCTTTTACTGTATGCAAATATTTAAACCTGTAATACATCACCACAAACGGCAACGATTGAACTCATATGTCCTTAACAAAAGTTTTACACGTTTCGAGAAAATCGCAGTTGAAAATCGGGCAAGAATTAATCGCACGTCTATGTCTTTGAGGTAGGTCAAGAAAAGGAAATTTTATTTCGACCGCAGAAAGCATCTGTTGGAACAAAAAACAGAACTGCAATCGAGCAGTGACCCAGTGACCTTTGCCGAGTTCGGGCGGCTAATAAAAGCATTTTTTTTCACGTCACAGTTTAGTTTGTGAAAAGTGATTGAACGAGTTAAAGCTAAATACGATTACTATTTTTTGTGCTTAGTATGTACTTATTAAAATGCCGCAATTCACGAACGGCGAGAGAATTCATCTACGGCGAAGCTCGAGCAAATACTGAAGAAGCACGGCGGATTTATGGAAACACATTTCCAAATCAATGCAAGAACATTTACAGCTAATGTCCCCGCATTTACGCGATTATGGAACGTTTCGTGTGTGTGTCGCTAATGATGGATGCCACTTTGAATAGTTAGTTGTTATAAACATTCTAAATTACTGTAGTGAACGTTTGAATGTGTTCTTCCACACAGATATTATTCGGTGAGTGAGTGCGCCTTTGCATATTAATCACGCCTGCGATGCCTACTCTCAGCGAAGCAGGTTCCGTAAGTTTTTTGTTGTTTCAATACCGTCGTATAAGGGGCGGATAAAATAATTTTCCCCCCTGTTCACATTACTGTGCTCTTACGGTAATGTGTTTAAAATTTTTGCACTTATTTTACAAACACCCTGTATAACGGCGTTAGCGTTACCTATATATTTTTAAAATTCGTTTGCATATTAGGTTATACCGGGTGTCTCAAAAAATCACCATCAAAGTTTATGTTATACCGGGTGTTTCGTAATTGCACGGCACTGGTTTAGGAATGTCATGTATAGCCCGAAATAAACAAAAAAGTTCATATAAACATTTGTCTCAAACTAATTTATTATCGATATATTAAAGGTTAAAGATAAATAGGATAACTGTCTAGGTAATGGATGGTGCCTTAAGTCACTATGGTACCACAGTGACTTAAGGCTGAATGCTGCATTCAACAAAACGGACGCCACTTTGAACAGTTATTCTTAATGTTTTATTGTTAAATCTTCCATATTTATACCTCAGTATCTAAGTAATAAATTAGTTTGAGACAAATGTTTATATGAACTTTTTTGTTTGTTTCGGGCTACAGATGACATCCCTAAACTAGTGCCGTGCAGTTACGAAACACCCTGTATAGACCAAAACAAGAAAAAAAGTTAAATGTACAGGGTGGATCAATTTCGATGTCTCTTATGGGCATCTCTGTAATTATAAGAGTTAGAAAAAAACTAGTGGCCAAGTCTCGATCTCTTTTTTAGAGATAAAGTCAATAGACTAAACAAAAATTGGCTATCTTCTTTTGTTTTCGACTTATAGGCAAAAATTGACATTTTCGACTTTTCGTCAATCGCGCATATCTCGTTTATTTTTACAGATATTAAAAAACTGTTTTGACATTATTAGGACACTTTTTTGAATACAATTCAGTGGTGTAGTTGGTTTTTTGATATTTACTTAAATTTTCGAGTTATAACATAAAGTTATATTTTTTTTAATGAAAATCATAGTAGGCAATGTCACCATTAAATAGATATTTTTTTTCTGTTTTCAAAAACATATACTTTGTTGGGTTTATTTCTTACAATTAATAGAATAAAACGCCTTTTTATTATTCTTGGGTGTATTCTATTCTTAGTAGGCTGGTTTGAACAAAGGTCGACAATTTTTTTGTTTGTTTTTATTATATATCAACTCTTGTTCAAATATTGCAACCGCATAAAGAGAAAGAAAGATAGAACGAGCATCCTCTAAGAGTCACAAAGACTACAACAATACCGATGCCATGTGGTTTGGGTGAAATTCAAAATTATGTAACTTCATTTAATATTTAAGTTTAAAACGCATTTTTTCGATCAAATATGCATTTCATGGGATAATGAACTAAATTATATATATAAATTAAAAACATCTTAAAAATAAGAAACTATTGCAGAAAAAGTTAAAGAATATTGAAATGTAAGTAGATAATAAACACAACTCTTGATATATCACAATAAATAACTTAAAACCCAGAAAATAATATCAAAATAAATCACAATTTCAACACTGCCGCGCTAAAATACACAGCCAACTCATGTTGCAACCCAACCCAGTTCTATCGGTGCTAGCTTTCTATCTCTTATGTTTATCGCATTACCTCTCACTCTTGTGCTACCCAATCTTCAAATCTTTGTTAATATTTAATAAAAACAAAAGAAAATTGTCGGCTTTTGTTTAAACTAGCCTTCTAAGAAAAGAATGCACCCAAAAATAATAAAAAAGGCGTTTTATTCTATTAACTGTAAGAAATAAACCCAACAAAGTATATATTTTTGAAAACAGAAAAAAAATCTCTATTTAATGATGACATTGCCAACTATGATTTCCATTTAAAAAAATATAACTTTATACTATAACTCGAAAATTTAATTAAATATCAAAAAACCAACTACACCACTGAATTGTATTCCAAAAAGTGTCCTAATAATGTCAAAACAGTTTTTTAATATCTGGAAAAATAAACGAGATATGACTGATTGATGAAAATTCAAAAATCTCAATTTTGGCTTATAACTCGAAAACAAAAGAAGATAGCCAATTTTTGTTTACACTATTGACTTTATCTCTAAAAAAGAGATCGAGACTTGGTCATTAGTTTTTTTCTATCTCTTATAGTTACAGAGTTGTCCATAAGAGACATCGAAATTGATCCACCCTGTACATATATGCATATACGTCCGATAATGCCTAGTTACGCGGCTGTTGTCCTTGACTGAATTGGCTTTCGGTTGGAGCTGCGTCACGTCGACTTCTACTGCTGACGTTTCATTCTCCGTTGCAGACGAACTTCCTCAGGGCTGCTGCAGCTGAGGCGATAGTCTTAACGACTAACGAGAAGCAGCAGTAATTAGACATTATCAGACATATTCCTGTGTTATCTGAACCCTTCTAAGCTTTTGTTGCAAATTTTCTCTTTCTGGCCCCACGTTGGTGAAGCCAGTTTTATGCAATGTTATCTCAGGGGGTATTTTGAATTTTTTTTCTTATTTGTTTATTGTTATTCTTATTTGCTTTCTTACTTCGTTGTTTACTTGCGTAGTTTCCTGCTGCGATGGTGGATTTTGCGGTGTATCTCGTAGACTGATTCTTGCTTATAGAGTGTATTTGTTGTGTGATAAATTTTGGATGTCGGATGTCGCACTTGCGAGCCTTCACATTCAAAATTATCTGTGTCAGTGTGTGTGTGTGTGTGTACGTGATTATTCGTAGAATAAAACGTAAAAACAATTTAGGGCAGGTTCCACTTAACGATCAAAATGATCAAAGTAGCGGTGGCATTGTTCCACGTAACGTTCACAACGATCAGAACAATAATAATAGACACCTGGTGCGAGGCTAGAAAAGCGATCACATCGCCCACAAAATGAACCTGGGTCGGCATAAGACATCACACGTGACGGCGCGAACTTAAAATATGTAATTGAAAAGTTAACTTAACATTTTGCATTTTGGACGCAGTTAAACTTAATTAGTGTTTTCCGTTTTCCCATAGCAACTAATGGACAACTCAAAAATTGCATTGCTAGACAGAGAAAGTTCGTGAGAAGGGCACACAAAAACCGTTCCACTTCTCTCGTCGTTAAGTCCAAATAATACAAGTGGAACGACGCTACATACCCTATAGAACATAAACATTGTGATCCTTAAGTGGAACCTCCCCTTATTGGTCCAATTTAAAAGAGTTGCAAACAAATTTATCCCGTAAAGAAGTTCGAAGTTTTAAAGAGAAGAAGCTTGATACATTTGGACGGTTTTTCACAAAACCGCCCTTATACCTTACTTACATCAGGTTCCGAACTGCGTGCTTGACTGGCTCCGTGCCTTGCGGGTTATGAAGCGCGATTGGGTGCCTTCACCTAAAGTGAACGGCGCCCTCACTTGTTCATTTTCTGAACTCCTTACTACCTACAGTTTCCTTCTAACATCTGGAACTGTCATGACAATTTTTAAATAAATGTTTCTAATTGTTACAATTCTAGGCTTAAATCCTACGTATTTACATTTCAAAAATTCTAAATAATTTATTTATAATAAACATTTGATTTTAAATCGCCTATTTCTAAAAATATTTACATAAACTTAAAATATTCGAAAAACATTCTAGATTTCACAAACAATTATAAACCCATCTAATACATTACTCTCAATTACTTTATTATTTACAAAATTATTTCTTTATGATATTAAAAAAAAAAAAAAAAAAACATTACGTGCTGCTCATAAACACCGCAATATGAGTTCATGGGAACTTTTTTCTTTTTTTGGTCTAAATAACACGAAAAAGTGATACTTAAAGCTAACTTCATATCAAATTTTACGGTGCATTTTTCAAAGGTTTACATCGGCTTAAGTCTAAAGATTTGTCTGTGCATATGGACATTGGTGATAAAAGCAGAGTTTCAACAGAAACCCTAGAATTGTGATACTGACAGGTATTATAGCAAAAAAAAAAACCATAAGAGGCATTCAACGGACACAATCGATTTATGATTGCATACTGTTTAGCGTTCAATGTATCTGAATCGATCCAACTTCGATCGTGAAATTGTCCATCGATTCAACTGCGATTAAATATGGCGTTGCGGTTTGAGTCATGTGCACGAGTTGTTTATAACAGTGTATTTTTTATTTCAGGGATTTATTCGAGAAATAACTTGCAGTGCATAAATCTAAGTTGATCGCATGGTGTATGTATAATTTGAATTGAATTCAGAATGTTTAGGTGAATACTAACGGCTTCAGCAAAAAAAATTAAAAATGAATAAATTTTTGTCGTGGATAGAATGAGGAAAATAACGCTCAATTCCCGAGAGCACAGTGAAAGCAATTCAATTTACTAATGTTGCTTTTTACGAAAGCAATTAAATACCTTCGCTTTTTTCTCTCATATTTCCACATTCACAAAGCGTATTACCGCACGCAAATGTTAAGTATAAAGCAAACAATTACAACAAGAAAAAAAATATAAGCCAATTACACGCTTTAAATTAACTACGCGTACATTTACCAAGCAAATCTGTATGAGGATAAAAAAAGGGTTTAATTCAGGCGGGTAACAAAGGAAGCTCCCATGCAATTTTATCCTACGGTAGTTTTCAAGCAAAGGCCGTCTCGTGCAGCGATCTCGGCACTCTCAGCATATTAAAACATTCTTGCCAGGTTGTTGTAATGTACAGTCGGACGCAGAAGTAGCTCAGCGTCCGAATCTACTAATTAAAAACACGTGTACTGGAAGCTGAGACACGAGTTTGGACGAGCGCGCGCGCGCGCGCACGTTACGCGTTTCGATTGTCAAAGAAATTAAAATTTTTCGAATGTTTTCGCTTTTTTTGGGCGTCCGATTGTCATTCGTTTATGGAGGAGATTATTCCGGTCACGCATTCTTGTTGTTGAGTGTTTTTATGGGACGGGGTTTAGAATAATATGTTTTACTTTACGTCGACGACGGACGAGAATGAAGACATGGTAATTTGCCTCGGAACAAAACAAGACGTGGAAAAAATAAAACCGAGAGTGTCGGCGATTGTGATTGTTTGTTTTAGCAATTAGCAAAAAAGATAGAAAAGTCATGAATAGGAAGGAATTCCTCAATAGAATTGCTCTTTATAACAGAGGAAGGGATTGGAAGCCAGTTGCAGGAGTTGTGAAAACCATAAATAAAATAATTTTACAATCGATTTTCGATCAATTCAATAATCATTGATATACAGGGAGGACTAAAAGTAATGGGACACAGAGCAATGGTAGATTCCTCACGTCAAAATATTACGATTTAGCCGAACTTACTTATACCAAAAGTTGATAATGAAAAAGATACATACTATTAAAGCAAGAATTTTAATTTCAATTTTCCGTAATAATTTTTCAAATTTTTGACATATCGTCTTAAAAATTTAGATACGGGTGCTTCTTGGAACGAGAAATAATATTATGTAAAAAATAGGTGAAATTTGTTTGAAGATTATTGATTGGGATAAAAATACGTAACTTTGTTCTAATTTAATCAACTTCGTATCTCTTAAGATAACCGAGATCCCCATAGTTAGGCTCGAAAAACGGACACCCTGTATATGAAGAAAGCAAGAAAGGTATGAATGATGAAACACAAAAGAAGAAACTATAAAAAGTGACAATGAAATGCGAAAAAAATAATTCGATAAACAAGTACAAAAGAGAACTAAAATGCGAAGAATAAATTAAACAAAAAACAATCGACAATTCTCTAGTTGATTATGAGAAAATTGGCAAGTATTAGATTAATTTAATTTCATATTCTGTTCCATTTTTACTGTTTCATTTTGTCTGCTACGTTAGATTTATTTTGGCGAGAGAAACAGTAGCATTTCTCTCTCATCAAATTCTCGAAATATAAAGAATTAATTCGATGATAAGAATCCAGAGAGAACTCAAATAAAAAGCATTGAAATGTGAGGAAAAAGTGAACAAAAAAATACAACCCTAAATAGCACTAAGAAATACGAAAAAAAATTTCGTAAATCGAATCCAAAAAGAACTGAAATAAACGACAATGAAATACTATCAAGAATAAAATGAATGGCAAACAAAAGAATATCGAAAATTCTCTTGTGGAGTGCGTATTGTGACAAAATCAAAAGATTTAAACACGAAGCAAAGAATATTCTATAACAAGAAGCAAAAGAAAACTCAAATAAAAAACATTGAATACGAAGAAAAAAGTGAAAAAACAGAACAAGAGAAGAGAGCCTAAGGCCCGATTTTATAAACTGACCATAAAACTATCCTTGGAATAACGTGTCGTAGATAAGGAAGAATGTTAAAGGATATTCGGCGAATAGTTATTATTCGACGAATACATATTGCGATGATATTTAGTTATCACATGAGCAACTTGTAAATAAATTGTAAATAAATTAATAAAAAGAATGTTTGTGTATAAAATTTGAGGTTAGGAATTTTTGTAACGATTAATTTTAAGTTTCACAAAGAGAAGTACTTACGTTGATGAATATCGATCAAAGTACGAAAATGATTAAATTAAATTAAGCTACTTACCTGTTAAATTTGTTCGAAAAACAGTAAAGATTTCTCCAAATTTCATTAGCGCGAAGAAAGTAAACATGATAGGCAGTCAGACCAACGTAAGCATGTAAAACGCCCAAACAAGGGACGGAAACCAAAGAAATTTGTAACTAGAATTTTTAAGCGCGATGCACGCGTATTCCATTTTAAACAAGTACGGACACGATGAAAAATAGTAGGGGGGAAGATGATTGAATTCACGCGAGGGAACGTTTAATTCTTGCTCGAACGCCACAGCGTACGCACGCTTAAGAATTCTGCCAACAAAATTTAATCTCATTATGTATTTGAAAATTTTACTACAAACCTACTTTCAATGTTTCTAAACTATTAAACAAATCATTTTATGTCATTAAAATTTATTTAAACTTGGAATTTCTTATTTATTTTATTAAAACGTTTTACAAAGTTAAACAAACAATTTTAAAACAGGAAAATAATTTACATTGGCTCGAGTGTAAGTTCGCCAAATGTTAAATTATTTAAACAAAGCCAGCAAGAGGATTTTAAAACAATTTTAAAATATCGGAAAGCAAAAGCGTGCAAACAAGGTCGTCTTTCCATTAAACGAGTGCACTGGTTTGTTTCAACCAAAGTAGAAATTGTTTTCTAGACGTGCAAGCACAGGAAAGCAATTTGAAGTTTGGAAACAAATCAAAGGCAATCACATAAAAAAAATAAATTAATAAATTGAGATCAAAATTTTAAGAAAAGGGCAAAGAAAAACAAAAGAAAAATTCATTAGTCATTGCGTTTCCCAAGACATGAACCCAAGCCTTGACAAAAAGAGCAGAACCAGAAAAATTGAGCTAGAACAGGTAAAGTAAATTGTTGCTGAAAGAAAAACTAGGAATAACCCGGCCGAACACAACAATAATTTTTAGCTTCTCCAACAAGTTCCCAACTCTTTCTACTCCTCGAGTACACAGCAATATGTATAGCTTATTCCACTATTGTAAAACTGAGATGCGCTAAGAAATACAAAAATTAAAAGAGAACAACATGAAAATATCAAGAATGAAATGAAGAAAAGAGAAAATATCGAAACTTCTCTTGTCGAGTGTAAGAAAATCAAAAGATTGAAACGTAAAGCTAAGAGGAAACGAAGTGCCAATGTAATACGAAAAATATTTTATAAAAAGAAGTAAGAGAACTGAAATAAAGAACAATGAAATGTAAAAAAATCAGATCGACAAGAAAAGTCAAATAAAAAATCGGCGAGCTTTCAAAAATTAATGAAAAACAAAAATAAACGTCAAAAATAAAAAAAGGTGTTCCTCCGCCAGGAAAAGGAAAACTGTAGGAAGCGGTGATTTTTCCGTGAAATGTTTGACAGTGCACGTCACTATCTTGATTTTTAAACATTCCGTCGGAGAAGTATTCTTTTGTTTTTCGTTTACTTTATTCTTTGAATTAGATTGCTTCGATTGTATTTCGACGTTGTTTGTCTTAGGGTCAATCCATCTCAAATCAGCCAATGGCTATTGCTGATATATTCTATTTTTATTTTTATTATGAATTATCTGTTTCTAGATAAATCGGGGAGTACAAAACAACTTTTTTTCCACATTTTTATCACTAACACTTCGTCTTCTATTGGTCATTTTGTTTAACGAACAGTCAGTTCTGGTGTTTTCAAAGGTTAACGGTAAGTTAAATAATTATTTTATTTATAAAGATATCAACTTGAAATAAAAGAAAAACATCTTAATCTTACAATTCATGTTATGAGTAAATATTTTTTAGGTTTTAAGGAAATAAACTAAGACTTAATTAGAAAATCGCGTTTCGATTAGAATAAATTAACGATTTGGGAATAATTTTTTCATAGAAGGGATGAAAACTCACCTTAAATTTTTTTCCCCATAAAGATATAATAGACCACCAGATGCTATTTTTCACTTCTGACGAAGCTGTCGAACGACTGCGAAACGTTAAGTGTATAGTGCGCGATTTAGTGTCCGCTTAAAAGATTTTGTGATATTAAAATTAAAGTTTCACGAGTTTTCAAATATTGAGATTTGGCCGAATTTTTAAATTGGTATATCTCAAAAAGGACCGAATAAAAAAATCTGACATTCTGCTAACAACTAATAATTAACATGTGAAATTTCGTCAATGTGTTCTAACCAGAAGTAGTATTTAAAATATAAAGAAAATACGCTGTCAAATAAATGAATGATGCTTATTACCTAGTATTAAAACAGCAAAAATTGTAAAAATAGTATAATTATGTGTTATGCCTAGTCAAATGAAATAACTGTAGTAAAACTAACAAATTAAATGTTCAATAATAGTAGTTCTTAATTAAATAATGTGAAAGAACACTTAACATAAATATTTAAAGCGGAAAAATTTTCCGCCGCAATCGAGAATCGAATTCGAATCTTCCAGTTTCATGCCGGAGCTCGGTGTCGCATTAGCTTAATGGTATTAAGCTAATGCGACACCGAGCTCGAGAATCGTCTAACAGAAATGATTTATAATAGTAGCAATGTTCAATATTAGTTCAGTAGTAGGAGACTCCAATGTCTTACTAGCTGAGAATTTCATAACATGTTATTTACGACGTCGAATCTTTTTGTTGCAACAGCTTCATCGCAGATAATTTTTTTGCACAACTCTTTTTGTCAAAAATCGGCCGCGATGTCACGATCTAAATTTTAAAAAAATGCAAGAACCAAATGTGTGGCGCCATCTATGTAAATTTCGACGGACTACGATTCTTAAGCGCTAAATTTGAAACGAATTTTTCGTATTTACTTCATATTTCAAGAAGTGTTTGCCAATCGTCCATAATTTCTGTGTTCATCTGATTCTAAACACAGAAACTAAATAAATTATAGCAATTTAGGTAAAAAATTGGGGACCTAAATTTAAGAAAAAATCGCATTTTTGTGCTAGTCTCTCCGTAAACACGGAAATCTAAAAACAATTGAAGCAATTTAGGTCAAAAGTAGGTCGCGTCCTAAATTAAAAAAAAAAAATGCAAGAATGAAATATGTGGCGCCATCTATTAAATTTTAACGCCCGAAATTTGAAACACCTAATAAGAAAGTTCACAATTCTTAACTAAATTCGAACTTCTGCTTCGTTCATGTCATTAAAAAATTATTTGCTATATTTTCTTAATCTTTCTACACAATTTTAATTAGGTTTTCATATTACTTTATGTATCTTGATTAGGTTATTAAGGAAAAGTAAACCAATCATGTCATCTACGTAAATTTAGTCGAATTACAATTATTTTTAGCCGCGAAATTTGAAATTTACTTCATTGACATTTCAATCATTTTTCTGCGGATGAAAACATCATTCTCCTTTTGTTCTCTCAATTGGAACCGAAACTAATTATAATGATAATATAACGAAAGAAACTAGTAACAAGTAAAAACAAAAGCAAAAAAGAGACCTAACAGTTTAATTTAAATTAAATAAACAACACCAGCTCTTACGTATTTCTACAAGAGTTTTTAATGTAATAATTAAGACGTCGTAAATAATGACCTCTTTGATTTTATTTATTTTAATTAATTGCGTGGAAACGACGAAACGTGCAGAAAACCTAAGTTACAGAATTTTTTAAACCACTATTTATTCATGCAAACAAAATCAATAAACTTTAGAGCACTGAATAATTCGCATACGGAATCAGATACGGTCGAATAATTCTGTGCAAGTAGGAGTCTCGCTGAGTTCTGCAGAAAGCTTTTTAGCCTTGTCGGCAGGAATAATTATGAGAGCCATTTATTTTCGACTCCAAGACATCTATTAGAGGAAATTCCAAACGGAACGAAAAGAAAAACATTTAATTTTTCCGTCATTACTGTTGGCGCACTAATTCATCAACTCCTTTAAAATTCAAGAAATTAATCAAATTTTCTCCAGTCATTTAGGTATGTACTGAGTTTTTCTTGGATTATGAAAAAGCTTAACGGTTATTTACAATCTAATAAATTGAACATTTGTTCTTCTTTAGAACTTGTCGATATTTATTTGTTTTTATTTTTTTGTTGTTGTAGTAGCTCGTTTGTAATGCGGTGTGTTGGATAACCGCAGACCTTGCTCTTACGATCTATAATAATTATCGACAAACTTCATGCAATTACGTTGATGCTCTATAATTTATTGAAAACTGATACATCGTTGCTGCATTAATTTAATTTAAAACTCAAACGTCGCGATTAAAGAAAAACAAGCTAAAGTTTTGCCGTCCCCGTCGCCATCTATGTAAATTTTGACGGATTACAATTCTTAGGCGCGAAATTCAAAATTAATAATTTCGTATTTACCTACTTCATTTGTACGCCAATCCTCGAGCATTTTCGTGTTTACTTGATTCCGAATTTCGTCGTTCGTTTCTTGCTAAGAATTAGAATTAACTTAAATACAGACAAAAAGGCAGAAACCAACGAGTTAAGAATATCAGGAGAGAGTCATACTAACGTTACTTTCTCGTCCAATTTGGTCACTGAATATGGTCGCGGTAAGTCACGGGTGCGCACAAGCGTATTACAAGATTCTGGAACGACTACAAACCACATAGTTCACCATTGTTTATAATAATATACTTACTACACCAGGGGCCAGTTTACAGAAAATTTAATTGCAATCAAATTTTAATGACGTTGTTAATTTGACAGTTCGCAATGTAATTCTTATGGCAACTTAATCGTGATTAGTTTAATTCGAAATTAAATATTTGATTTGCTTTCTGTAAACCCACCCTAAGTTTAACAAAATAAAATCCTAGAAATGACAATTGTATTCTAAACACTGGAGTTCTTTTATAAAAATACTTGGAAGGAACTTACTTACGCTTGTTGCGCTACTGGTCACCAAAAAATTTCAAAACTAATCTAAAAATAGTTTACTTGTTAACTGAACTGTCATTACGTCTCAGCATATCGTTCGCACACATATATTACTAATCACAGTTGTTAGATAGACACATAAACTCATTCTACGCTCAGATACAGATAATCCGGCAATTGTTTTTGATTTACGGATGTCAACAAACCGCCAACCGAAAAGTGGTAATTTCCGTCAAATGTCCCATGCCGCATCTTCCCCCTTGGTAAGACGAATGGTGTCGCGCCATCTATGAATTTTTTATCGGATTACTATTACATGAAAAATAATTGAAGGAAAAAGAGAAGACGAGGAAAACTCAAAAGTGGTAACCGAAAAGTGGTAACTTCCGTCAAATGTCCC
Source organism: Dorcus hopei (assembly GCA_033060865.1). NCBI lineage: Eukaryota > Metazoa > Arthropoda > Insecta > Coleoptera > Lucanidae > Dorcus > Dorcus hopei. The sequence continues at coordinate 3,627,963 of CM065424.1, read as the reverse complement.
ATGCCGCATCTTCCCCCCTTGGTAAGACGAATGGTGTGGCGCCATCTATGATTTTTTTATCGGATTACTATTACATGAAAAATAATTGAAGGAAAAAGAGAAGACGAGGAAAACTCAAAAGTGGTAACTTCCGTCAAATGTCCCATGCCGCATCTTCCCCCCTTGGTAAGACGAATGGTGTGGCGCCATCTATGAATTTTTTATCGGATTACTATTACATGAAAAATAATTGAAGGAAAAAGAGAAGACGAGGAAAACCCAAAAGGACACGAAATTAGAGAATTCCAGAACCCTTGAAATCGGGAAGTCATACGGGTCGGTACTGCGGACACATAATGAACCTTGTGATAGCGCTGGTCGACTGTGCGTGCTTTCGTCACCGTAAAAATTCCTCTCTCTGGTAATAATAGAAAAAAAAAGGAAATAAGGAAATTCGGTATGAAGTTAGAAAACAGACCAAAAGTAGGAAATCTTGACAACTACTTCGCAACGGATCAGTAGAATGACTTTGGGTGTTCTAGCTCAATTTCCCATTTAATTTAACATCGGAAATCTGTTTATTAAATGTGTAGGTGTGCCTAACTAACAGGTTACAGGATCGAAGGGAAAGTGTGGAGTTCAGATACTGTTTTCAGTTTAATAGAATCTGCTATCCGTGCTTAATAGGAACTGAATAGAAACAGTTGTCTGTATTTTAATCTTATGGTTAAAGCCGTGCTTTAAAGTTGAGATTAAAATAAACAAGAAACGATATAGCGATATGTGATTAAATTAATCATAGGTTGAGAATACGGGCCAGGTTCTATTAAATGGATAAGACATTCTCTTAAACCAAAATATCAGTTGGTTTCAAACCGGCAACCGTTTCTTCTCTCTTTCTTCCATAACCCTAACAGGTTGTGGAAGAAACCATAAAATTTAGAGCATAAACTTCCTGTGTTAAAATAAATAAATTATTAATTATCAACTTGTAACCAATTGAACTAGAAATATCAAGAAGATGATTAAGAATAAACATTAGGTATGTTCATTTGTTTTTCACTTTTTCTACCAACCGCTCCTGAGAGAGTAAGATATACATATATGTATATAATATCACAAACGATAGAATGAGACAGATGGTTCATCAAATATTCTAAATTTGTCACCCCAATTTGGAGACAAACTCGGTTTAGTTTGGAGACAGCTCACCAAATCGTGGTGGCACTACTGTTACAATAGCAGAGTGGAAAACCGAAACTTGTGAATATAAACAAATTCCATAACTAATCGCCTGAACGGTCCAATGGTAAGAGGACCGGCCTTGCAATCGCATGGTCGACGGTTCGAACCGCACTCGGGATTTTTCTCGGGGGTGGTCGGTATCAGGCACCTTTCAGTGTTGGGGATAAAATTCGACATTGCTTTCCCTTAAACGGCGAGAAGGTTGGAAGTAACAAACACTTTACACACACTCAAATACACTCCCGCTCCTGAGGTCCTGACAAGTCTTTGACTTAGGACCCCGTTGGGCAATCACCATAAAAAAAAAGAGGTGTGATGCAAAGTCTAAAAGGAGAATTAACTGCATATTATAACCGTACGTCACATGATCGTGTCTTGGCCCTACTTTAAACTTATTTCTCTGATACTTAAGAGCGACATCTGGCGGTAAGTGAGCCAAATAAGCTTCGGAATTAGCAAATGGTTTGTGACAAATGTTCAGTTTTCGAATTCGTGCATACAACTGACATCTATTGAGCATTTTAACAAACTATCTTTAGAGCGTCCGTTCGTTCCAATCTCATTGACTATCTGGAGAGATTCATTATCTGTGATAATTTGCATAATAAAAGTGGGAGTTAGAAAAGTTAAAAGTGTAGAAAGTGCAGAGAAAATGAAAAAACCTGAAGTAAAGAACATAATATGCCAAAACAAGAAAATAGATGGCGTTAATTTTTTTAATATAAAAACACTTAAATGATTTGCATGCATGCAATCCATTCTGTTTAAAGCAAGATTCAGGCACCATGCAATAAAAACAAAAACTCAATTGAAAATATAATAAAATTATGAAACATGAAGAAGAGATCAATAGATGGCGTTCAATGTTTCTCGCAAATAACAGGTTTACACACATACAATCGGCCAAAGTATTTATCCCGTTCAGTACTTTAACAGGTACTACGTTATTACAAGGTCAGAGTTTTTTTTATTATGCATTTAGATACAAAATAACGTTCGTTCTTTTAATAACGTGTATGTTATGGAGATTGGACGGGTTACGGGAATTTCAACTTTCCAATAGAAAAAATAAGAAATTTCTCAATACAAAGTCTCAGGTGTGTTTCCAATTACGATTGTGAAACCATTCACCATTTCCTCCCTACTTAAGCAAATCTTATTTTCGCAACGAACACGTTCATTGCGTTCGTACTTACGTATACAGTAAATTATGTCGCAAAACGAAATCTACATAAATCACTTCCTCTGCACGGAAAGTTGTTGTGACCCAGGGTCCCCCTCGTTTCGTACGACTCGACGTTCTCTCGTTCGCGTTTTTGTTCCCTTAAATAAATTATGATTGCGCCGTTGGAAAACGTGGCGTGCGGTAATGACAAGGTATTTATTATCGTCATGCAATCGTACTTTTTTGCCTCTACGTATGTATACATGAGCGACAGGACGTCGGTTATTTTCGACCTTTACACGCATTATGTCTTTTCACGTTTAACCTTCAGAAGAAGTCAAAGGGTATAATTTTTAGTAACTCTACAAACAAGTTCACAAACATCTCAGACTTTCTTGACGCCAGTCTCATGTAACTTAATAATAATAATAACTTATTAATTATTTATTAGTATCATCGTGCGTATGTGTTTCTCCTCTCAAGGACTTCATCGTCAATAACACCTGTCCGGAATATCGATTTACACCGGCCGTTTTATTACGAGTTCTACGACAGGAAAGCAATTTGCATAGGTAGACGACTCACCAGCAAAACACGACACATTTAATTTCAATAAATTCCTGGGGATACGACGACCACTTTGCAGCTGCATAAATTAAGCATTAATAAATAAATAAACTCAAGCAGGCGAACGCAATTATGGATACGCGCAGAAGTTCACGATCAAGGAAATAGCTAAATATATACGAGTGGTTTTTTAGCGATCGCGTTCCTGCAATAAACCGTGAAATTGCAGAGCTCGGTTTCGACCAAGAACCGGTTCAATCAGAAACGAGAACGTGTTGTTGTATAATAATGTATGTAAGTGCAAATTTTAACACTGGTTTAACGCCAAACGATTTTGTACGGATTACTTTTTTACTAAAATCAACAGAAACAAAAAGACCAGACAATATTTGTTGTAAATAAAAAACGCTTTTATCCTAACCAGACGAAGTCCTAAAGCAATTATTACAATAATGAAATTCCGTCTGTTAATATTTCACTTTTACTTACTTAATTTAATCGATGTTAACGGTATGTTTTTTTTTTTTTTAATTCTAGGAATGCACATAAATTTTACCAACTATTTTAATAGTAAAATTCTTCAATGGCACAAAACTGTAAAAAAAGAAGTTTAATCCCATTAAAGCAGTGCCTCGGCCTGACTTCTTCTGAACCTACATCCATAAGACCACATACATAAATAAATAATTCAACAAAATTGGGTATGTGCATGTGATTTGCCGTTACAGTAATTTATTGCGCCAGCCTTATCAATTATTTATAACGGCCGTTTATGCACCAGCTCTAGAATTTCAGAGGTGCCCTACTTTTATCTCTAGGTATCTCCTAATCGAATTCAGCGCGGCCGAAGCCGGCGTTATACCCCCCCCCCCCGGAGTATGATCGATAAACATAAAATTCCAGGAAGAGCAAATTGAAATTCCGATGGCCGCGGCCTTCGATTTATGCCCGTTTTATTCGATTAAAGGCGGCGGTGATGCACACGCACGTCGCATCGGTCAAATCCGGTAATCGCATCGCGACAAAAAATTAGTTGAGGGGATTACCCGTTTCTTCTGGGGCAATTAGGATGATTGCACGACGTGGAGAAATGAATCGTCTTGTTTCGTCGCGGCTTAAGAAATGAATGGAGTGCCGTAAATTACTTGGGCAATCAAGTGTTTAATATTTATAACGCCGGATGGACTTAAGTAAATGCCGTTAAGTTGTTTTTGTTAGTACTATTTCTTCAATTTCGTTTCCATTATAACAGCATTAATTGTTCTTAAGTTATATCTTGAAGGCAAATGATAACTTATCATGTTATCATCAACAATAAGTATTGCTGAGTTTCACTTCGTGAAATTCTTGTCATTGGCAGGTAATTTAAAATGAGAGTCTCGTTAGTTGCGTCCAGCGCAAGTCCCGGTGGAGAAATGATGCGCCTGCGAGTCATCACCAGCGTGATACGCAGAGGATGTTGTAGTATAACGGGGAAGTCGTTACGAAATAGCCGCGGGCGATATCGTGGATTTACGTGAAACTCTGCTTGAAACAACTTTATTATCTTCGGCCAATACGTTTGCGATTGGCAGAGAGTTAACTGTGAGGTAACCGCTGAAATCACCCCAAAAATTCTAAGTAGAAAAAATCAAAAAGTATTTTTTTTTAAATTTAATACTTTGCCTTTTTAGTTCTTTTCCTTGTTGGTCCATCGTGCAGTATTAATTTTGTTTACTAATTTTTACTAAATGTTTATGACTTTTGATATACTTACTGTTTTAAAGTAGGTGTATTAGAGTATATCCCTGATAATTTTTTTACTAATCATGAGGTGACTTGCGTTTAAATTTAAAGGCAGTTTTACACTACCCGATTTGTTGAACAAAATTTGATCCCTTTGAGTAAATAATTTAAATAATTCTGCAATGCCACACAGTAAATGTAGTATCAAAAATAGAATTGGTTCGATAATTGACTGAAAAAAGAGAACGTGTTTTAGAGCACCCTATATTTTGTACAAGTTTTATTCTATTTCATGAACATTTTAAATTGTGCAGTGTATCATCAACAGTCAAAAATTGGATTGAATCAAAAACTGTCTAAAAAAGTAGAACGTATTCTATTAAATAAAAAAACAATAGAATGTGCTCTAAATTGTCCTATATTTTTTGTACAAAATTTGGTTCCATTTCTTGAACAATTTAAATTGTGCCACACACTAAATTGTATCAAAAATTAATTTGAATCGAACATTGTCTGAAAAAATAGAACGTGTTCTGTTCTGAACTACCTTCTTTTTTTGTACAAGTTTTATTCTATTTCATGAACGTTTTAAATTGTGCAGTGTCTCACACAGTCAATTGTATCAAAAATTGGATTGAATCAAAAGCTGTCTAAAAATAGAACGTATTATATTTAAAGAAATCAATAGAATATATTCTGGATCACCCTATTTTTTTTTTGTAGAAGATTCTGTTCCTTTCCTTGTACAATTTAAATTATACCACACAGTAAATTGTAACAAAAATTGAATTGAGTCGAACAGTGTCTGAAAAAATTTGAACGTGTTCTAAACCACCATTTTTTTTGTACAAGTTTTATTTCATTTCATGAATATTTTAAATTATGCAGTGTATCATGCAGTCAATTATATCAAAAACTATCTAAAAAATAGAACATTCTATTAAATAAAACAATAGAATGTGTTCTGGGTCACACTGTTTCTTTGGTAGAGGATTAGTTTTGACACAGGACTTGGTTCCATGTTTTGAACCATTTAAAATGTGCCACACAGTAAATTGTATCAAAAATTAAATAAAAAATTCAATTAAATTAAACATTGTAATAAAAATGAACGAGAAATGGAACAAGCAAAAATAAAATCAAGAAAAATTTTAAAAAAGTTATTTATGTTCTTGCTATCTATTTCAATTTCTGTTTTACTTCATCTTTTGCCCTTTCAAGACAAACTAAAATCAAGTTCAGCAAAACCAAACAAAAGGCATCAAACTGTTTCTTTTTATCAAATACTTCACATTTCGTTGACTTTTTTGCAGGTTTATTTTGCTTTCTATTAAGCTTTGAGTTTCCAAAAAATTTTCATTTATTTTTTTTATCCATCTTATTTTTTGCACTTCACGAAACCTTTGATACTGTGAAGAAAACCAAATTGCTTTCCCGATATATGGAAATTATCATTAGAAAAGCAACAACTAGTGAAAAATGCAAATGATCTGATTCACGGTATGGCACTGACGGTTACATTGAAAGAAAATTCATGCATTCCACAGCTGTATCTAATAAATAAATAAATAAAATAATAGCTCTTTAATTAAAGTAAAACATTTCTTAGCGATGGATTGCACGGTAAATGAAGCGTTTTACACTCTCGGAAGAAATCGATATGTTTAAGCGATTCCTTGTAAATGTAATCGTCGCGACCTGTGTACAAGTATAATACTTATTTTGGGTTTTCTCTATATCAAAAATAGACGCACTCACTCGGAAGACAAAATATTACATTTATTTAGCCAGATTAAACATTACATTAAACATGTGCGCGTTACTCGGTGGTTCACGCAATTATATGTACCCCTCTACAACTAAAACTTAACCTCTATAGTTGCAACATACAAAACATAGATGTCACCCAGGGGACAAAAATATTTCAAATAATAATAACAACTTACATACGTCAGAATCAGATAAAAAAGATGTGTTTTTTAATGACTTTAAATGTCTGCCCCACGGTCCATTACTAAAAAATTTTTAACTTAAATTTGACCCTTGGTAAAAAAGCTCGCCATCCTGTTTTAGACCACCCTATTTTTTGTACAAGTTTTATTCTATTTCATGAACATTTTAAATTGTGCAGTATATTACACGTTCAATTGTATTAAAAATTAGATTGAAACAAAAACTGTCAAAAATACAAAAAATGTATTATACAGGCTGTTTGGGAAGAAAAGTTTTATTTCGTCTATTTCTGCATACACAAAAAGTTTGTTACCTTATATCCCAAACACTGTATTAAAAAATAAAAAAAAGCAATAGAATGTGTTCTGAATCACCCAATTTTTTTTGGTTCTATTTCTTGAACAATTTCATTTGTGCCACACAGTAAATTGAATCAAAAATTTAAGTAAAGTAAAGAAATTAAGAAATGAAATGAAATAAAATTTGTAGTAAGAAATACATCAACGAAAATAAAGTCATTAATTAACTTGGTTCATATACATATATACAGGGTGTCCCATAAATAAGACGCCATACGGTAGCAATGGATAGGTGACCATATACAATAACTTTTTTTCTTCTAATAAAATTACGAAAACACCATCGTTTGGGAGATATGCTAAAGTATAATACTGCCTTCCCTGACCTGTGCAACGGAGGGCATTTCGAACACTTGCTATTATACGTCACGGTAACTAATGACATAACAATCGCAGTCCAACAATACGTGTCATTATGTTGAGCAGGTACCTATGACGTATAGAGTTTATAAGCAAAACAGAACCGTATTCCGATCGTAATTTCTTTAAAAAGTTCCCAAAAATATTACCGAAGCAAACCACTTTCATTTACATTCGCGGACTCTATATGCACCATTGTGTTAACCCTCGCATTATGGCCCATTAATTTATTTTATTTTAATTTTATTGAGTTCTGTATTCTTATTTTTTTTATTTAGACGTAATTTAAAATATACAAAATTTGATTCTAATTAACTTCCACTTTAGATCAATTATACTGAAAATTAACTGCGTTGTAATGAGACGATATTAATAGCGCCATCTTTTGAACGCGGGTGGAAGATAAAAACAGAAGTCCATTATTTTTGAATATCTTACAAAATTGAAGTAATTATTCTTTTGACAATTTTTAAAAAACTTGAAATATTGACGTTTCCATGTATGCTTTGATGACACTTTCCAATATTGTTTTTTTACTTTACTTCCTTCAATTTAACTTATGTTTTTTTTTTGCGATCGTTTGTGTTTTGTTTAATTTTATTAGACATTATTAACATTTTGAGAACACACCTTTATGGTTTGATGTCTTTCCTTTTTATTATTGTTGCTTTAATAGTTCAGTAATTTTATCTTTGAAAATGTGATTATTACTGTATTATTCACAAGAGAAGACCGTTGCGTCATTTCTGGTGTTGCATCAACAGACTTATGAATCATAACTCCGTCCTTTTTTCTCATTCACCGTTAACAAAAAAAATAATACTGAAATAATTGTCGGTTCTTGCTTCGGCGATTGATTACGCAGCACTCAAGTTCCGTGAATTTCATAGTGGAGTCCGATAAGATGCTTCCCTCCGTCCTTCTCTTATCTACCGCAAAGAAATATGTCTCGCTCATTCTCATTCATTGCTTATTGCGTCCTACGCCGCCGTGCACTAATAATTACTTTAATTTGTTTGAAATCGTCTTGTTTTTTTTTGCTACCTTTTAAAATGTGTTCTTTTGAGATTGATTTCTTGGCTATTTTTGTTATTTTATTTAGTATCAACATCCTAACATCGAAGTTCTTGTCCAAAATCGTTTTAATTTATTTTTTTTCTTTCCTTATTTGTCCTGCTTTTACAATCATTCAGTATTAATATTTTGACGACACAATTTCAGATCAAAATCATTATTTTGTATTTGTTTTTTGTTTCTTTAAGTTTAGAGTATAGTGGCTAGGTTGAAAAACGGACCATGTTAAAGTTAAATGCTCAAAATCTATTGGCGTTTACGATTCGCTGCTCTAAAGCTCTCTCAGAATATCTCCATCTTCTATTATTACATGAGGTTAAGACATGACGAAAATACTTTGAGAGTACTCTAGCTCTAGAGCAGCAAATGTGGTCACACTTTTCGATTACAGGAAACTGTAATCATCAGCTCTGTTCCAACCACGCTTTCTTACCGTTTAAGAAACCGTCATAATCAGTTGCCCACCGAAATAATGATCGATGTTGACAACTTTGTCGAGTGTAAAACTTTGATGAGTGCATGCTTGTGACGGTTTCGAAACGATCACAAAGCGTGGTTGGAACAGACCTATCGTAAAAATGCCATTATTAATGGCCGTATGCACCGAACGAATTAACTCAGCTTAACTTTAAGCGTCACTTAGAATGTGACTTACACAATGTTATGAAACGTCAAATGTCACAATATAAACGTCACTCAAATTTAAGCTCGATTAAAGTGTTTGGTGCATATGGCCCTAAGTGATTGATGAAAACAGCGCTATAACTAAAATTTAAAATAAAACCATTTGTAGGTAAATATGTTATATGTAGTAACTATTAAAATGAAGTTGTATGTTAAGATTTTTTTAAATAATTTGCTGAAGTTGTTAGAAGTTTGATTAATATGACTTATAATTAGATTTCGGACATTTCGGAGCGTTGCCATAGTTACGCAATACGAGTATCAATGAAAAGTTCCCATTCATTGCGTAGCCATGGCAACGCTCCGAAATGTCCGAAGTCTGCTTATAACCTAAACTGTAAAGGTACGGTTAGATCTGACATTTATTGCATGACATTTATGTCGGAGAGTAATGTAAACAGTGAAGACTTTCTGTTCAACATATTTCAGTAGTAATTTACACCCTCAAACTAACTTTTTGTCCGACATCTGACTGACACTTATGTCTAGATAAATATGTCAGATTTAACCATACCTTAAGGCGTGTAACGTGAAGACTGTCATTTTAAGCTGGATATCGACTAGGAATAAATAGTTTTCATGCTCGCCACTGTACATAGAAATTTTTATGAAATTGTTAAAATTTTTGCAAAAGATGTTGAAGCTTAGGTAAACAGTATTTCTAAAATAAAAATTGGAATTGGAATTGTAAATACCGGAATATGCCGAACACAGAAATAAAGATAAAAAAAAATCTATTTATTTCACGAATTTTTTTCCTTATTCTTTAACAATGCGTGACTTTTTTGTTCCTAAACAGATTCGACTGTCTCCGAAACTAAATTTAAAGAAAAAAAATACTTAATAAGAGAAACGAATCCGAAACAATTTTTGAAAAAGCACGAGCTAGAAATTTAATAAAGAACTTTTTTCTCATGTTTACGCAAGGAACACGCTCTTGCAATTTGGCTGCCTATTTTTAGAACACCCTATACATTAATTATTATCAATAATACACTGTGCACGTGATAAGCAGAGTTGCCAGACATGCGGCAAATTCTTGTTTTAATGGGAAATTTCAAAGTGTGTATGAGAAACTGTTTTTTGAGTTGAGAGAAAAGACTGGATTTAAGCTTTTAGGATCCCCTAGGAATTTTGATGAATTGGGGTCGGAAATTTTTATGTTATGATCTGCCAACATTGCTGATAATGTTATGAATTGAGTCGGTGCTAATATGTAGTGGTATAGATAATAGTACTAGACAGATGGCTCATCAAATGTTTTAAATGTGACGCTCTAACTTGGAGACAAACTCGGTGCTAGTTTGGAGACAGCTCACCAGATATGTGGTGGCGCTACTGTTCCAATAGCAGAGTGGAAAACTGAAACCTGTAAATATAAGTAACATTTAAACAAATTCTATAACTAAGAGGTGCGATGCAAAGTTTAAAAGGAGAATTAACTGCATACTATAACCGTACGTCACCATAACGTGTCCTGACCCCACTTTAAACTTATTTCTCTGTTACTTAAGAGCGACATCTGGCGGTAAATAAACCAACTGATCTTTGGAATTAGTAAATGGTTTGTGACAAATGTTCATTTTTCGAATTTGTGCATACAAATGACATCTATAGGGTATTTGACAAAGTATTTTTAGAGCGTCCATTCGTTCCTATCTCGTGGGCTATTTGGAGAGCAATACTATTTCACACAAATAAAATGTTATAGAGACTTGCAGTGATAAGTTGTCATTAATTTCCCTACAAACTCTAAAATATTTATACATTTTGAATTACTTATAATAATATGATGAATTTATACATTTTTAATTACGTACTTATATTTTTACGTTAATTAAAAATTATCTTTTTGAATTCTAGATAAAAAAATGGAGCCCCCGATTCAGCAACACCGAAGCAAGCAATAGTCCCAACACCGGATTAATTATGAATTTGAACAATGATTATATCACTATCTCTCATGCTTGAGAGGAACTTACTCGTCTACGCTTTGATTTATTTCGTGTTTAATTTCAACTTCCCGCCGGCACGTTCCTACCTGATACTCATCGATGAAGAACAGAAGCCCGGAGAGATCATATTCAACGCATCGATCTACAAATTGGGCTCGGAGAGGCACTACAAGATCAACGATGAGAGGACGGCCGCCTTCGTGCGTTCTTTGATGAGCGTCAACCCCAAGGATGGGCAGGTCGTTCTGCACGAAAGCCTACACTGCGACTCACTATTTTACCCTAATTTATTTACTGTATATATCGATTCGATTTCGACTAGATTAAGATCCATCGACTACTATAGCCTGCCCTTGAGGATAATCGTGGTGGGCAGAGAATGTGCCACTAAAAACGACGACTATGATAACAGGCGGAGAAGATCGATTGCACCTCATCCTCATCCTCACCCGACAAGTTTCACTGTGCGATTATCGGATGCGAAGAAATGGATTTCGGAAACGTATGCTTCCTTTGCAATACCAACGACTGATAAGTGGCATAAAATATGCCTGCGAAGATCTCAATTCATCAACTCGATCACAGCTTTCTTACCAAAAACAGTCACCGAGTACTGCTCGGTGAGCTTCCTCGAAGTCAGCGATGACCGGTTTAAAATTGAGAGGTCGCAGGGTGATTTGGTCGCAAGCAACGATGTCTGCATCACCGAGCCCATGTGGAAGGTCACTATTACATTTCACATACAATGTCGCGTAGTGAAAATTTTAGATTCAGAGCACCGTTTAAAAATCGTCTACCACCACCAGGAGTTCAACGACACCGACATAGCGAAGAGGGTGCGAAGAGAACTGCGAAACCAATCACCGTTCTTCGAGCAGCACCTGTACATAGCAAGCGTTCTAGAAGAGTGCGATCCAGGCGTGGTCGTGACAACCGTAAAGGCTAGGGACCCCGAAAACAGCCCCGTCACATACTCCATGACCAGTTTGTTGGACTCGAGAACCCAGTCGATGTTTGATATCGATGCGAAAAGCGGTGTGGTCACTACGAAAGTAAAACTGGACCGTGAATTGGTGGACGTGCATTATTTTCGAGTAACAGCAACCGACGACAGCTTTCCCCCGAGATCAGGAACTACCATGTTGCAAATTAACGTCCTGGATGCCAACGATCACTCGCCGGTGTTTGAAATGAACGAGTACGAGGCCAGCATTCGAGAGGGTGTAAGCGTTGGCACTACTGTGATAACCTTGAAGGCCACGGATCAAGACATCGACAAGAACGGCCAGGTTGAATACACGATCAAGAGTGTGAGCGGGGGAGGCACTTCGAACGAGGAAGAAGACAATCATGCTTTTAAAATCGATTCCAAGAGCGGAGTCATTACAACTAGGACCATGTTGGATCGAGAAACGACTGAGATTTACACCTTGATAGTACAAGCCACCGATCAAGCATCACCCCAGAATGCAAGGCGGTCTTCAACGTAAGTGCCTTTTTTTTATTAAACTAATTTTGATTGACTGCTCTAGAGCACTCAAGAGTATCTTCACCTCTTATTATTACATGAGATTAAAATAAGATGAGAATACTCCGAGAGTGAAGTGAAGTGACTAATTTGTTTTAAATCTAATTAGGGCGAGCGTTGTCGTGCATGTTTTAGACGACAATGACAACTACCCCCAGTTCACAGAAAGAACTTACACGGTTCCTGTAAACGAAGACATAAATTGGGCAGAAAATCCTGTTATAGCACATATCAAGTAAGTATTTCAATTTTAAGACTATCGATAAGTTTCAACAGATGGCGTTGTTGAATGTCTTACAATTAGCGTCACTAAATGATTACAGTACCGCAATCAGCCGCCATTTTAGTGCAAAATATTGGCGGGAAATTTAAACATCTAACCCTAACAACGACACACTCGGACATTTTAAACTTTTATTTGACAGGCGTTAAATTTGATTAAAATTACCAGAAAGAAAATCACTAGAAAAGTCGGCAATTTAAACTTGCCGGAAAGAAAATCACTAGAAATGTCGACCATTTAAGCTTGCCGGAAAGAAAATAACTAATAAAAACGTTTACCTTAACCTATGGCCGTTTTACACTATGACATTTTCTATTTAAAATGTGTTACAAAGTGAGTGAGAAGTGCCAATTCAACCAATCAAAATTCACTAGGGTAGCCTATCTCTCTCACTTTGTAACAAAAATTGTTATCAAATTTAACAAAAATGTAAAACGAGCTTTACACATTAATGGGTTTATTCTGTAAAATCATAATCTTTTGAAAATCGTTATTATAACGGTATTCGCTATTTTAACGATAAGTTGTATTCAGTAAAATTACTTTTACGATATCGTTACAAAAATATACGTTATGGTGAACGTTATTTAACGAGAGATTCAGAGCGTTTATTATCATAACGATTTCGACAATTTTGTCAGAAAAAGCCATGGCTGAAGACGAAGTTCATTTTGTTGTAATCTTAGATGAGTTACAAGACAGTAAGGAGTAAATAAAATAACAAAAGTAAAATATGACCTGCAATAAAAAATTTCAGTCAAAGATATCGGACATTAAATCGTTTGTTACGTGACAATAGCAATCCATTAAGTTTGCCAGAAGAAAACTTCAGAAAACTTTATAGACTATCGAGAGAAGCTATCCGAGGCCTTTTCTTTGAAGTGGAACCTTTCCTGCAAGTGCAAAGAAGAAATACAGCAATTCCAAATGTTATAAAAGTACAAATAAATTTAATATGTATAATTTGATTTTGATGGTCAACATTTTTTGTAGATGATTACTGCATTGCATTTCTTTGTTCATGGAAGTTACCAGAAATCTGTAGGTAAAGATTTCAATGTTGAACTCAGTCAAGCATCAATGTGCAGTGTAAATGAAGTAGTAGATGTCTTCAATAATCATCTGGTCCAAAATTATATAAGATTCCCAACAAGGCAAGAGATACAAGATATAAAAGAAAGGTTCCATGAAAAATTCCAGTTTCCTGGAATGATTGGCATAATAGATTGCACCCATATAGCTATAGGCGGGTAGCAAACGGCGTCACGAGCGCCACTAGCTGTAAGTTTATGTAGGAAAAGGCAGGGAAAACGGTCGTATCAGGGTTGGCAACACTGCTGTCAGCTGACTCTCAGTACTAGCACCGGAGTTACGAGCACGTTACGAGGACGATCTTTACCTTCCATACTTTAAAACAAATCGAGAAAATACTAGCAAGCATATTCAAATCTTCTTCGAAATGATATAAATGGATATAACGTTTCAACTCGCGTCCTACAATTTATGTCGCAACTTCCACCAGGCGGCGCCACCAGGTAGCTTGCTAGGGGCCTATTCTGCCACCGTCTGTAAATAATCTAATTCATTCTGGACTTGCATTCATCAATAGAAAGAATTTTCATAGTATTAACTGTCAATTGATTTGGGATTCAGATTTAAAAATCCTAAGGGTCAGTTTACAGAAAATTTAATTGCAATCAAATTTTAATGACGTTGTTAATTTGACAGTTCGCAATGTAATTCTTATGGCAACTTAATCGTGATTAGTTTAATTCGAAATTAAATATTTGATTTGCTTTCTGTAAACCCACCCTAAGTGTACGTTCACACTGATTTGAACAACACAAAAACGTAATCTAAGAACATTAGTTTGATATGTTATGATCAGTATTAGGTGATCATCATATAATTCTGTTCACAATCATTGATTTGAATGAAAGCAACTAACATTAGTATTACAACTTCCAATTTACATAGGCCCAGTATTTCATTTGCAGTTTAACTTTAAGCTTCGTTTTATTTCTACGGAAACAATTGTCTTTACAATTATTACTGTGGGAATAAAACGAAGCTTAAAGTTAAACTCCGAATGAAATACTGGGCCTTAGAAAATGCAGTTATTAACTTACATTCCCATAGATTAACTGAACAATAATTCGAACTATCTAATTATTATGAAATATAATTTGACAGTACAAAACTCGGTAATTTAGAATGAAAAGAAATTTATTTTACCTAACCTACCTAACAAATTACAAAAAGTAACCAAAAACATATAACATTCTGAAAGGCGTGAACATAGTCGCATTCATTCCAATCATTAACTTTTTGAAAAACACTGGGCCACATCGTTAACAAAAAATACAGCCGAGAATTTGTAACGACAAGTCGTAGTATAATATATATACAGGCTGTCTTACGAAAAACGCCCCAAGCCGTAACTCCGTTATTTATAGATTAATTTTAACAAACAAAAAGGCAAATAAATTGAGACTAAAAGTACCATAAGATGAGTCCAGTTTCAATTTTTTTTTTAAATTACCTTCAAGGTCAAACGACTGTCAACTTTTATTTTTCAAATGGCTCTGTATATATTTTATTATTATATCTGGTAGAGATTTTTTCTCTAAATCCAATAATGTGCAACTCTTTGACATTTAGAAAATATTTTGCGTAAAAAAAGAAATGAACTAGTGTATTACCCAAAATGTGCTTTTCATACAAATGTTAATGTTTGTCGTGAAAACAATGGCACTGAGGGTTATTTTTCACAGTTGTTTCAAACTGTCAAGTTATTCTCTTTGTATGATTTATTGTTTCCTAAAAAAAGCCGATTATGGATAATACTCAATTGATTGACTTACTCCAAGTGTATTTTGAATGCAATAAAAACACAAGCAGTGCGCCTCTATAAACAGAGATTTTTTTCCAAAGCAACTTACACAGTTGTAAACTTAATTTTAATTATGTCATTAATGTTTTCTGTACTGCTTGATTGCTGTTTTTATTGCATTCAAAATATACTTGGAGTAAGTCAGTCAAGTGATTATTATCCATAATCGACTTTTTTTAGGAAACAATAAGTCGTACAAGTAGAAGAACTTGATAGTTTGAAACAACCGTGAAAAATAACGCTCAGTTTCATTGTTTTCACGACACAGTTTATCACTTTTATAAAACGTACGTATTGCGTAATAGACTAGTTCATTTTTTTTACGAAAAATGTTTTCTAAATATCAAAGTGTTGCACATTATTGGATTTAGAAAAAAAATCTCTACCAGATATAATAATAAAAAATATACAGAGCCATTTGAAAAATAAAAGTTGACAGTCGTTTGACCTTGAAGGTAATTAAAAAAAAAAATTAAACTGGACTCACTTTATAGTATTTTTAGTCTCATTTTATTTGGCTTTTTGTTTGTTAAAATTAGTCCATAAATAACAGAGTTATGGCTTGGGGCGTTTTTTGTAAGACAGCCTGTATATATAATATAACTATAACGCTATAATCTCGTTGCAAATATCGTTATGAATATTCATAACGAATATCGTAAATCAACGAGTCGTTATTTTTGAACTTTTACAGAATAAGCCCATAAGCATATGAACGAAAATGGTCACTAAAGTTGACGAAAGTGGTCACTGGAGTTGACCAACGTGGTAACTGAAATTGATCAAAGTGGTCACTGAAGTTGGCCAAAGTGGTCACTGAATTGACGAAAGTGGTCACTAAAGTGACGAAAGTGGTCACTAAAGTTGACGAAAGTGGAAAGTCGGCCATTTTAGTGCAAAAACGTGGTTTCTTTATCTGCGGTATTGTATCTATTTAGTGACTGTATCTTACAATAATGCAATAAATAGTTTAAAAACGACTGCGAAACGTAAAGTGTATATTTGCGCGATTTAGTGTCCGCTTAGAAGATTTTGTGATACTTTGTGTATCGTACTGGTATTATACGGGATGCCCACTTGAAAACGTAAAGTTTTAAAAAACGCAACCCATCAATCAAATCAGAAATAACTTCCCGTTTTCATAACGCGTTTTCCCGTTAGCTCTGAATTTTGCGCACTAAACACAGTTGAGTTTTAAACCCATGAGCTTCGAGTACAAACTTACGGGAACGCATTTGTAGAGGCGTGACATATAAAAATTGAAAATGAATTTTAAAAATTGTTTAATTAAGTGTCTTGTTAAAATATTTGACAGCAATTATTTTTCAATAACACGTATTTGTTTTGTAGTCATCTTGTAGATACCGTATCAGGACAGAATTCAAGGTGGGAGAACATGTGCTTCGAGCACAAAAATAATAGGTGGTGCTTGAGGGGGCAGGGGAAGGACATATTGAGCGTAAAACGCGAACATTGAAACGTCAATTGGAAAGTGCGCTTCGCGAATTTTTGGGTTTTTGAGCTCGTTTGCGTGCGCAAAGTGGGTAACAGGAAAGCAGCTATTATATTAGGACAGAATTCAAGGTGGGGGAACATGTGCTTCGAGCACAAAAGTAATAGGTGGTGCTTGAGGGGGCAGGGGAAGGACATATTGAGCGTAAAACGCGAACATTGAAACGTCAATTGGAAAGTGCGCTTCGCGAATTTTTGGGCTTTTGAGCTCGTTTGCGTGCGCAAAGTGGGTTACGGGAAAGCAGCTATAATGTACTAAAGTCACGGAAGTAGAATGGGTTGCCTATTCTCAATTTTTAAGGCGCCACGGTTTAAAATAGACACACCTTGTATAATAATTTTTAAAATAAGGAGTTTTGTATTTTAAAGCTCGTACATAACCTTATTTTTTTACTCTACAACATATACGAATTATTACATAAGCAGATTTCTACATCCCTGGCTAAGAAAGAGCGGCAGATGAAGGAAATACGAACAGTTATAAAAGTGTTTTATAGTTTTATGATTGTTACGGCTCGGCGTCGGTCGTGAACTTGACCTTTAAACGGAATTGACGTGATCAATTTAAATACATAAAAGAGCAACTTTGAGCTGTCTAGGGGCTTTCAGTTTTCAGTTTTTTTTTTTTACGAGAAATCCGTTAATATGATTTGAAAATTAAGAAGTGAATGCCAACAATGTCAAACAAATATCAATTTGGAGGTTATTTTTGTAGTTTGTAGTGTCAATAAATGTCATGCTGCCGCCAACCTAATAAAATAAAATTTTAGAAGCTTTAACGAGCTAGCTTATGAAATCCAAGCGAGTTTTATAATGTAGTCATTAAAGCACCAAAATAGAATTTTTTTTTAAACAAAATTAATTGCACTTTAAATTACAGGGCAACCGACGCAGATCAAGGCAATAATGCAGCAATACGATACGCAATAATCGGGGGAAACACCCAATCGCAATTTGCAATCGACAGTCTCTCAGGCGATGTGACTTTGGTAAAGCCGTTGGATTACGAGACCCTTCGAAGTTACCGGCTAGTAATTCGTGCCCAAGACGGCGGCAGCCCTGCCAGATCGAACACCACCCAACTTCTGATCAACGTAAAAGACGTCAACGATAACGCCCCGAGGTTTTACACCTCACTATTTCAAGAGAGTGTGTCCGAGAGTGTCCCAACGGGCTACAGCATAGTGAAAGTGCAGGCGTACGATGCCGACGAAGGGGCGAACGCCGAGATTAAATACACGATAGCCCCCAGGGATTCCACCGGGGGCAGCACTGACGATATACCGTTGGCAGTCGACGCTCATACCGGCTGGATTTACACAACCAAAGAATTAGATAGGGAGGAGCAATCTAAATATATTTTTCAGGTAAAAAAGAAACCCTCAATTGTTGTAAACTAACGCGATCGATTGCAGGTTATTGCCAGTGATCACGGAGTTCCCCCCCAATCGGCTAGTGCAAGCGTTGTAATAACAGTGCAAGATGTAAACGACAATAATCCGGTTTTCGAACCAAAAATTTACGAGGCAGTAATTGCTGAGGATGACACCCCTGGTACGAACTCTTTTTTTTTTCTTAAGGGAGAGTCTAACTGAATTGTTTAATTTCAGGTACACCGGTGGCTTCGGTGACAGCGACCGATGCAGACGAAGACACTCGCTTACACTACGAAATAACAAACGGGAATGTAAGAGGTCGATTTGCAATAACCTCTCAGAATGGCAAGGGCCTCATAACAGTGGCCCAGCCGTTGGATTACAAACAGGAAAAGCGATACATTCTGACGGTGACGGCTTCAGATTCTGGGGGGAGAACGGACACGGCTACGGTTTACGTCAACATTTCCGACGCCAATAATTTCGCACCGGTTTTTGAGAACGCCCCGTATATCGCATATGTAAGTAATAGCACAGATTAATATTACACCAGATACGAAACTTGCCGATTTGGTTATTTTTAACAAGTCACCTTTGTAGAAAGGTGTGCCAGTTTGACGTTAACTTTTAATGTGATACTTATTTTTTACATGCTATGCAATAGTATTAATAGTAAACGTTGGGACAAATTGAAAAGAAGAAACCACTTCATTATTTAATTTTCCGAAAGGTAATAGTTCTATTATGGCGATTTTTGCACTTTTGTGCTCATTGACGTGCGCAAAGTGAGTAACGGGAAAGTGGCTAATAAGTATTCCCAGGAACAAATTTATTGAAAATAGGTCATCGGCAAACTTTACCGTATGAGCTTATGCAAAATATTTTCAATCAAAAAGTAGCACACCCTTTTCAAAATGGCTGAAGGTCAAAAAATTCAGACTCACAACAGCAAAGGTGCCGACAAACAGTTTCGTATCTGCTGTGGTAATAGCATAGGGTTACCAGGTTCAGTACTTGACAAAAGGGTACAACGCATGAATGCAAACCGACGTATTACAGTTTCAGGTTGATTTGAAAGCTACAATCGTTGCCGACAGTAACTTAATGCTAGTAGTTTGCAGGGTTGCCAGATGTTAGAAGTTAGATGTCGCACTAGAACTGAGCAGAAATCGCCCAAAATCGCAAATAACCCCAGAATTGTTCAAAATCCGAAAATTCAAATTTTTTAAATTCGGTTTAATTCAAGGCTTTTACCACTAAAATCAGTGCTCCCAACTACTTCATTCTTTTTAGCTCTAACTACATATTTAGTTACCACTTTGGACAAAAATTACAGATCAAGTTACCACTTTGGACAAGAAACTACATAATTAGTTACCACTTTGGACAACAAACACTGTTAGTATGACTCCCTCCTGTTTATTCTTTACCAGTAGATAAAAACGGCGAAGATTATTAAGGGCGTGTACCGCAATTACCAAATTGTAACCAGGGTTGGTTGTGGTAGCTAAATATTGCGTTTCTTAAATGGAATCTGTTATTTACGGAACGCAATATTTAGCAACCACAACCAACCTGGTTACAATTTGGTAATTTCGGTACACGCCCTTAATACTTTCTGAGGAATTCTTCAATTAAGATGTCAGTGACGTTTCAATAATTAATTTGTATTCAAGACTTTTACCACTAAAATCAGTGTTCCCAACTAATTCATTCATTTTTGCTCCAACTACATATTTAGTTACCACTTTGGACAAGAAACTACAGATATAGTTACCACTTTGGACAATAAAAATAAATTTTTGAAATTATTTCCAAGCTTACCACAAATGTTATTATTTTTTTTTAATTTCGATTATTTTAAATCTTTTGTTTTTCCTTGTGGTTCTCAGTTTTTCGTTTTTTTTATTTACTTCATTCTTTATTGAAATAGTTGACCGTGGAAGCAGATAAGCCTGTGATTTTTATCACTTTAAAAATTTTTAACATTTCTATTTCGTTCGCCAAATAATCAGTCTTTTATTTTTCCTTTTGCTTGACAGTTCCTCGATTTTTTTTAATTTAAATTTTCTAAGAGAAAGTTAATTAAGTTTCTGACCGCCCGGCAAAATTAATCATCGTCTTTTGTTTTTTCATGAGACCGTAGAAACAGAGAAGCTTTGTTATTGTTCGCGAAATAATCAACAAATGTTTTTCCTTTAGGTTCTTGGTCTTAGGTTTTATTCAAGGTTTTTACCGTTGACAAGCTTGTTTATTTTGACAACTTGTTTATATTCTTCACTTCTGACGAAGCTGTCGAACGACGCGAAATGTTAAGTGTTCGTGCGCTATTTAGTGTCCGTTTAAAAGATTTTGTGATACTAAAATTAGTGCTCCCAACTATTTCATTCATTTTGGCTCTAACTGTATATTTAGTTATCACTTTGGACAAGAAATTACAGACTCAGTTACCACTTTGGACAAAAAACTACAGACTCAGTTACCACTTTGGACAAGAAACTACAGACTCAGTTACCACTTTGGACCAGAGACTACAGACTCAGTTACCACTTTGGACAAGAAACTACATAATTAGTTACCACTTTGGACAACAAACACTGTTAGTATGACTCCCTCCTGTTTATTCCTTACCAGAGGATAAAAACGGTGTAGACTATTAAACAATTTTTGGAGAATTCTTCCATTAAGATGTCGGTGGCGTCCTTTTCAAATGGCCCCGAAAATTCAAATATTCGCAATAAATGTCAAAAAGAAAAAAGCAATTGTAATTCACGAAGATGTATCAGTGTTAGGTTAAGTTGGTTATTTATCAAAGTTTGTCAAAGTAGCCCAAAGTTGTCGCCCATCGCAAATTAAGAATATGAGTAGCCCAATTTGGGATAAATCGCGGCATCTGGCAACCCTGGTAGTTTGGCTTCATGAACGTGGGTCCGCAAATGGACGGTTTCGGAGATACGAAATATTTTGCGTTTACACAATTTTTTTTTTTTAATTTACGTATAAACGAACAAACTAACAATATTTATGAACAAACAAAAATTGCAAAAATTCAAATGAAACGTTCAAAGCTCCCCCCCTCTCCATTTCTCAGCAACCGTGACATCTCTGGCGCACTTTGAACATCTCACTTGACTTTCTGCAACTTTTGTTTGTTCATAAATATTGTTAGTTTGTTTGTTGCTGAAACTATTGAAACAACGTGGATACGTTTCTCACTTTGTATAATGTTCGATTTTTTATTTAGGTAATAAATAAAAAAAAAACTAATAAATTAAATAAAATTTTCAATTGACTTTGGAAACTAAAAAACTCTGTTGCATTTAGGTTTCAATCACAAAACTCCATGAAAGAAACACAAAGATTGAAGACACACATAAACGATACGCACGCCAGGAGCGGCGCTATTGCAAAGACGCCTTATGCCTTCTTTAATAGCTCATTTATAAAATGAGATAGAAACTTGTTTTTTTTGCACAGAGATTTAAAAGGAACCAGAAAATTGAAAATCAGACCGGTTTCAATAGAATATTAAATTACTCTTAATTGGTTAAATAAATAATAAATATTTCATGTGCTAAAAGATCAAATGTTACGTCTTTCTATAAGAAAATATATAGGTGTCCCATTAGCAAAAAAAATCTTGCTGCTTGCTATAAAAAAGCATTTATTTTGTCCGCGTTATAAAAATATAGAGTAAACGGTAAAGGCTTGCGAATTATGTGATAATACTTGTAAACTTTCCTATTTCACATTTTAGGAGGAACAGTCATTCTTCATAAAAAGTTCTGCCGAGGGCTTGCTAGAGCAAGCCCTCGGCCACTCCTAAAATTTCGAAATAACATACAGGCTGGTCAGAAAACGAGACAACGTGAAATTTGCTTAAGAGTAAAGTACCTTTTATTTGAAAGAAAATGACGTAGAAAGGCTGAAATTAGAATTGAAAGGTTTGACACATGTAAATTTAAATTAGACATTTGCCATATGTTTGCTTATCTGACTTTTGATAGATAATAAGGCGATTTACGTGTGAGCACTAGAATTTTGATACAAAATTGAATTTGACAGATGTCATTTACTGCTCCAAAACTTTTTCAGATGCACTCTACAAAGCATGTGTGAACTATCAAGGTAACCAAAATTATGTAGAACCGTTCACATTAATAGAAAATTAAGTTTGACAGATGATATTGACATTTAATAGTTCGATGACCTAAGTCACTTCAGTTTTCTATAAGTTGTGTATTTCTGCTCTGTGTTTGGCCAATTTGGCAGATGTCAAACGAAATTTGTGTTTAGTAGTGACTTTGACAGATGTTACTAATAATTTATCAAGTGTTTTCGCTTCAGTCGTAATTCGAGTCTTAGTTTTTTTTTTAATTTGAAGTAAAGAATAAGTTTGCTTGTATTCTTGGGTGTTATCACGGCAATTTTAGAAAACTAAGTTTGACAGACGTCAGACGAGGTTCTTGTTTAAGAACAACATTGACAGCTGCGACAAGAAAAAAAACTTTCATGGTGACCGGAGGCTATTCAAGTCAACCAATTAACTTTGATATATCTGTCATTTAATTAAAAGCGACCTTGACAGTTGGCATCGGCACAAGGTAAAGATTTATTTTCGCCTTTTATGAAATGAAATCATCGTGCTTGCTCATAACTTGTTTTATACTACATTTCAGTGGTAACCAGCAATTTTGACACTTGTCACTTCGTAGCTTCCTCAATTAAGAGTGACTTTGACAGTTCGCATCAATGCTAACGATTTCCCTTCTCTTTTTACAAAATGAAATCATCGTGCTTGCTCATACTACATTCCTATGGTAACCTATAAATACATGTTACTAATTAATTTTGACACCTGTCATTTCGCAATTTCCTTAATTAAGAGCGACTTTGTCAGTTGACATCAATACAAGGTAATCACTTCGTTTGATTTTTTTTTAAGAAACGAAATCATCGTATTTGTTGCATTATTTAATATATTTCAATAACTATTACTAATTAGCTTCGACACCTGTCAAAGTATAGATTTTTTTTCAAATTAAGAGCAACTTCCAAGACTTTTATCAACGAAACGATCGCTTTTGTTTATTTTTATGTATTTTTACGCAAGTGAAGCGGGTGTTATCCATCAGTTGTTTGTCACTAATCAATTTTGACATCTGTCATTTTTTAGATACATTTGCTCAGTTCTAAAACTTAGGTTTGCGCAAAGAAGAAACCGAATGAGTGTACTTATTTACACGTTGCCGTAGTAACCACACTATTAATCTGTTTTAACGCACGTAGTTTTACAATTTTTTTTTAATCGTCCGTTATTTCGAAAAAAACGTAAAACCGTTTATCTTTTGGTTTTTTTTTTCTTAATTCGTAACTGTATGTAATCTAATGGGTGGTGTGCATAAAACGAAGTAGATGCTAATACTTCTCAAATTAGTATATTCTTCGAAGTATCTTCTTTTACATAAAGTGCCTACTGCAGCTCTGAAGCATATACTACGAAAGCAAAGTTTATACTACAGCATGTAGTAAATACTACGCTGCAGTAGTATTTACTATTAAAATGAATCTGAGGCTTTGAAGTAGATACTACAGTAGGTGCTTCTATGCGAAGTAAAAACTTCTACATAATAGTATCTACTAGATCGCATAGTAAATACTACGTTACTATAGTAGGTACTTCACTTTCGAAGTAGGTGCTTGAAGTATTAGCATGTACTACGTTTTATGCATACCACCCATTGTTTCATGCATTTTTTCAATAATTGTTTCTGCGAGATATTGAATTGATTTTTTTGTCTTCGAACATTGATTGACAATTTGTTGACATGAAGTCAATAATTTGAGTTAAACCTCAGTTGCATTTGTTGTCATAGATAACTGCGATAATAGCGTTGGCTGAATTTATACCTGTTACTTATTAATCATAATGAGGACAAAGAAATCAACTTTAAAATACAACGATGGCAGTATGTCATAGCATACACGACCCTTAAAAGTTTAGAGGGTCGCTGGGAGGTTGCTCAGAGGGAGCACTCGCTAATTGATTGCGGAGGCATCTTAAGGACGACAGAGTTAATAAAATGCATACGTACCAATGTATCAGTTTATTGAGTGAAACCAACTACTTCAGCTTCTTCAGCAGGCAGGATAGAAATTCCCCTTGCTTGAGACCGACCGCTGGACGCCCCGTACCAAGCCCGGAGACCCAGGAACTGACCACTATGAACTCCGTGTCCACGCTGAGTCTTGGATTGCCCCCCTAGACTGCTTCTTGCGTGCCTCGCTACACTTCCTTTTATTAATCCTGCCTGCTGAAGTCAGCGATTCCTTCTCCTATCGTTTACATGATTATTTATAATAATAAAAACAAACCCCGGTAACTTAAATAATCCATCTTAGCATCATTTGTGGCAGTAGTTAGTAGCATAGTACAAATCCATTAATTTATTCATTGTAAAATGGCATAGTAGGCTCGGTTGAGTTGCTTACATACTGAGTTAATTTGTTCTTGCCATGACAGCTGCACACAGCTGTTCATCAATTAAAGATCATTGTCAATTTTTGAATATGTCGTCGTCGGATTCTGTCTCCAAATTGCAGACTACAGAAAATCAGAGTACCGATACGCCTAAGATAATAGATGTTGACTTACCGACTTCGAAATTCTCCTGCCTCGCCAGAAAAACTACACCTGACAAACATCAAGTTGACAACGACAACGAGTACTTGAAAAACGTGAAAGCCGAGATCATCTCTTCCATTCAGGAGGGCGTACGGGAGGCTTCGGATCATTTGAACATACTCATTAATAATTTGCAAACCTACATGGACAAAGAGTTTCATAAAATAAACGTCCAGGTTGAAGACAAATGGGAACTAATGAATCTGACGTCCACTAAGGATGACGAAGATGCGACCGACGCATACTCGATCACTAGTTCGCGTGTTGGAGAGCATCCATTAGTCTTAGAATAATCAGATTGTGTTTGAATTAAAATAAATTTTCTGTTTCTGTATTTTTCTAAATTATTCCAGCTGATAACACTGCTCAATAAAGTTTCAATTAATTTAAAATAAGTTGTGGCCAAGAGGCAAGCAGAGATTCAAACAAATAAGAAAACCAAATTCACACAGGTGTGCTTTCTTTCTCTTGCTAATCTCATATTATTATTTTTCCTCTGTTTCTTCCGATTTGCAATATTCTTTAGGGGTCTTCTCAAATCTATTAGAATCCTTGTTTTACTTACTGGTTAAGCCTTCTGAAATGTCCTCACTATTTCAATCATTTTCTTCTGCTTTTGATTTACTGGAACCAGTTCCATCTTTATTCTTATTTCTTCATGTTCTCAATCGATATTACAGGCGACGTTTTCAGATTTATTTTATGCCTTTTTCCATTTCATTCTCACGAGTCTTCTCTTTCTTAGGACGTCATAATAGATACAGGAATCCAATTGTAGTGTTGTTTACTTTCTGTTGGTCTAAGCCTTTCATTCTCTGGATTATTTATCCTCTTACTTTTCCGACTTCCAACGATTTTTGTGCGCCTTTTGTTTCTTGGACTTCCCACTTTTGCATTTTCAACTATTTACTGGCTGACCCTTCTAAAATGCCTTTACTATTTACTATTGAATCACTTGTCTCCAGTTTTTGTTATTGAATTCACTTCCATCTTTATTCTTATTTCTTAATTTTTTCAATCGATAATACAATCGGGTTTTTCCATTTTCCAGGAGCTATTCTGTCTTTTTCCATTTCATTAGTCGTCTATTCCTTACGACCTAATTATAGATGCACCAATCCAATTGTGTCGTTGTTTCCTTTCTCTTGCTCTGGTTTCTCAACCAGTTTCATCTTTATTCTTATTTCTTCATTTTGTCAATCGACATTACAGTCGACTTATTTGATTATTTAGGATCTATTTTATGTCTTTTTTTATTTCATTCTCATGAGTTTTCTGTCTCTTAGGATTTCGTACTAGATACAGGAATCCAATTGTGACGTTTTCTTTTCTATCTCTTGCTTTGAGTCTTTCATTCTTTGTATTATTTATCCATTTACTTTTTCGACTTCCAGGATCTTTCGCGCTTTTTATTTGTTGCATTTTCAACTGCTTACTGGCCCATGCCTTTACTATTTTAATCAGTTGTTGTCTTCCAGTTTTAATTTACTGAAATCAGAGCGTTGATTGTTTTTAAACTTTGCTTCTTGTTTCTATTAGCATTCTTATTTTACTTACTGGCCCATGTTTCTAAAACGCCCTCCCTATTTTGATTACCTATTTGTTCTTCAAATATTTAAAATATTTAAAACGTGCTCCATGTTGGTTTTTATTTCTTCATTTTTCCACCTGCTTCTTTTTATTCGGAGAGTATCCTCGTTAGATGTTAGATTTCTATCGCATATCATTTATATTTTCAAAAGAAAAAAAATCTTTGAAGCTTTTTTTAAAAAACATAAAACGGTAAACGTGATTAATAATTATTATTAAATCTGGACATAATCTACAAAGGATTGCTGATAATAAAACCCAACGAGTTAAGAATTAACAGGAGGGAACCTAGGGCAGTGGGAGAATGCAATTATATTTGACGGAAGTTGCCACTTTGTAGTAGCCCAATTTCTGCAGTATGTCAACATCCGCAGTGGAAAAACATTTGCCGGATTTTTTGTTTGTGTCTGACTGTAGTATAAATTTATGCTACTGTGATCAGTAGGACAAACGATACACAGACCTCAGTAAAAAAGTGAATGACTTTTAG
This sequence comes from Dorcus hopei, assembly GCA_033060865.1. Taxonomy (NCBI): domain Eukaryota; kingdom Metazoa; phylum Arthropoda; class Insecta; order Coleoptera; family Lucanidae; genus Dorcus; species Dorcus hopei. The sequence goes on along the minus strand of CM065424.1, from coordinate 3,600,540 downwards.
GTTCGCTTTGGAATTTTTCGATGTTCGATGTTAGTTGAAACTTTGCTCAATAGATGGTGGTTCGGGTTTCCTTTTACATTAAAATACAGTGCAGCGCACCTTAAATGCACCTCCCGCACGCAAACCTCACCCTTAAAACCTTGTGATACAGGGTTCACAGAACTGTCAAGTTGTAACACTTAAGCTGCGCACGACTTTCCAAACTTGAACTGTCTATAATCCATTCCTTATCTATTTGTTATCGCAGTATGTCGTGAAAGGCTAGTGAGAATGTGGTACTCATGTATGTAACTAAATTTTGATAATAAACGTTTTGGCGACTTAGGTTTTAAGGTTGCTCCGAATTAGGCAATGTTGCAATATTTTCTTTTCGAACGAGGTGCGGTGAATTGAATACTAACGGTGGCAGCATTCCCGCAAGTGAGATAGCGTACCCGCTTCTCCTTTCACACAATTATTAACCAATATTAACTGTCACGGTTGTAACGCGCCCGACTACGGACAACTAATGGCTAATAAAACTGTCCAAACAAAAACAAATTAAATTTATTGCCAAATGAAATAACTGGATCGTCAGTGTACCTGCAAAATTCCAAGAGAGTCACCCAAACGGTTTGTTATTGTAATTCGTCATACATTTACATCTGTCTAAGCCTACAATGCACAAACCGACCCATTTGGGGCGCTATCGCTACCTGCTGTTTAAGATTTATGGCGGCCGGCGCTAAGGGTTAATTCTACTGGCCAATATTCTGTTTCGGTTGAACGACCCTTCGGAATCAGCGAGAAACTTTACCGTAATAATATTGATAATAATTATAATCTCGTGGCCGCTGTGAATCTGGACCTACGTTGTGGTAACCTGGTTCTTTTTGGTGCGGAGATGCATGTAAACTTGAAAGAACAAAGGAGCTAATTACGTTAAATAAAATATGAAGTTAGATTTAATTAATTGTTTATTGCAAAAATGATACAATGAGCGTAAAAACCTTGCGTTGAAATCAGTACAAAGAAACAAAAATTTACGGTTTTCAGAAAGTACAGTAGAACTCGCTTAACAAATTTCACTTTCGAATATCGGCGCGGCCTAACTGCTCCCAAGTCACACCGTTGGTGGTTCAGTGTATACACAGATATTTGTTGGAGAGCTCTGCTCCTTAATTAGATTAACAATTTAAGTTCAATTGAGGTTGGTCTTGGTACTCGTGTTGGCCACTTTAGATCGTACTCTAAGGTCCAATTTTACAATGCCAGTTTAAATTTAAGCTGAAGCTTAAACTCATGACGACGATTATTTCAACAATTGTTGTCGAGGGTTTAAGCTTTGACTTAAATATAAGTTGGCATTGTAAAACTGGGTCTAAGACTCGTTCTGTTCAATCAACCAACGCACAGTGTGACACAGTGGGTCTACAGTGTACCTAATTAATTAATTAATCAGATGTTTGGAGAAGTATATGATACAAAATGCCGCCCTCGGCGATCAATTTGCAGGACAATCAATAGCATTCACCAGTTTTTCAGGGACTCCTTTTGGAGGTGATGGGAAACCCTAGCTAAACTAATTAATTGAGGTCGAATGGGTAGGATCTTCTCTCGCTACGTCCAATCGCCTTACGAGGGTGGTACTATGTACACCTTTTTTCAAGATCCCTCTCTTCGTCGTTTTTTCGTCGGCTAAACCTATCTAATTAATTATTGCGCAATGGACGCAAATTGACTGTTTTCGACACTCCACTATGGGTGGTTACGGTCTTTCACTCTCTCGGCAAATCGCTTCTAATTAACCTGCAAATCTTTCGGCAAAGACCACAGCTTGGTCCACACATACAGGGTGTGAAGAAACTTTGTTAAGAAGATGGCTATGAATAGTTAACTGCTGCTGGTTGGTTAAATCACAGAACTGGCTTAATAATTAATGAAACAATGACTAACAAAGTTTACTAGGTGAATGCCACTAGTGAGTTTTAATACTGGATTCAAATGTAAACAAAATAGTTTGATTATAATTATCTAAATGCAATAGTAATACTGAACTTTACTGACTCTTACTAGACACTAATTAATGCAAATTAAATTATTCTTACTCAATTGATACCACCAAATGTGCGACGAAGAGATACAAATAAATGCAAATTACCTAACCGCGTATCCCGTGGTTTCGCGCACAACACTCCGCACTCTGATTTAAAGCACTCGCGTCGCGACGCGCACGTGTTTGGTTTAATTGCCCTTTCTTAACACTCTGTATTTTACCCGTACCGAAATAAATGACTTATCTAGAAAATGAGTAGATAGCTGCAAGCGCTAAAGAAACCACTAAGGGAAAACCAAATTGCACTCGACCGTTCGTGCCCGAGCTCCAATTCTGTCTGCCGTTTTTCGCGCTTCGTCCTTTCCAAGTAAAAATTAAACACATCCCACGGACTTCGTAAGATAAATTTTGAAATCACCTCGACCAATGATAATCGCTGCTTTTAGTTCTAAAATCACGCCTATTCAAGATGCTCTGCATGCATTAAGCAAACCCCCCCCATTAGCTTATCAGATACAACTCGCGGTGATCTTAACATCTGCAAACACTTAATGCTACCATGAACCGGCTGAAATTTGAATAAATCCTGCTCTCGTTGAAACACTTCAACTGGCGACGTAATTTGATCCCCCCTATACAAAATCTAAACGAAAACAGTTCTAAAAGGTTACTCTGACAGATTTATGATGTCTGTGAAGCTATAGTGCAATTTGAATGGTGCCCGCAATTATAGAATTCTAAAGAACTCTCGCTGGGTGTTCCGTCCTCTTGAAAGGGACGCGGCGCCCTCCTAATCACCCGGCCACATTTTCACAGCGTGCCGTTCGAACACGTGTTTGTCATTTGAAATTAAACATGCAATAACCGATTTTGTTTTGAAAACAAATCCCGCGTCCGTTTCACGGTTGACAGTTGTATTAGAGGGAGAAGCGGGTATACGATGACGGTTCGCTATCCCACTTGAATGCTGCCACCGCACCGTTAGTATTCAATTCACCGGGAACGGTGGTAGCAGTCAAATGATATGGCGAACCGTTACGTCATCGCATATCCGCTTCTCTCTCTAACACATTAACTGTCAAGCAACCATTAACTGTCACGGTTGTAAAAGAAGAAGTTGGTATGTGGTGATGTAACGGTTCGCTTTCTCACTTGCGGAAATGCTGGCACCGTTAGTATTCAATTCATCGTGGGCATTCACGGCCAATTTATATGTATAAAGTTGAGACTTGACAACATTGGTTAATCAATCTGATTTGAGTTGTCACAAATTAAATTTGTCTAATTTAACATGATAGCCAACTTACTAGCTTAAAATCATGGCCTACAGCGATAACAAATAGATATGGATAATGGAACGGATAATAGGTCAGCTTCCAGCTTCTTTCATGAATTAAAATTTGAATATCCTTTAAATTGGCAAACTGGCTTTAAGGGTGTTTCTTTAGTGAAAGAGTACATTTGTGAAGGATTAAAAAAAAGAGCATCTGTACTCTTTAAAGAGTACGGATGGTAACCCTATAATAGCAACAGCAAGATTTAAAAAAATGCGAAAATAACTGATGTGATTTCAGGTATTTGAGGATGCCGAAATAGGAACGACGGTCCTAGTTGTTTCTGCAACGGACAACGACGTCGGTATGAACGCCCAAATCACTTACTCCTTGGGTGAAGACCAGAGTGACTCCGAACGCACGCACGACTTTGCAATAAACCCCCAAACCGGTGCCATCGTTACAACAAAAAAATTAGACAGAGAAAAGGTCGCTGGGTACCTACTGACGGTCACGGCGAAAGACGGGGGCAATCCGCCGCTCTCGGACACAACCGACGTTGAAATAACCGTCAGGGACGTCAATGATAACTACCCCGTGTTCAAACTCCCCATGTACAGCGGTAGTATACTGGAAGATGCTTTGATTGGAACTTCCGTCATACAAGTCTCTGCCACCGACGCTGATATAGGTTTGAACGGGAGGATACGATACACCTTAAGCGATAAGGACATCGAAGACGGTTCGTTTGTCATCGACCCCACCAGCGGGGTAATCAGAACTAATAAAGGTTTAGACCGTGAGTCGGTTGCTGCGTATGAATTGGAAGCGTATGCGATTGATAGGGGCTCGCCTGTCTTGAGCAGCTCGGTTCCCGTGCACATTCGAATCGAAGACATAAACGACTCACCCCCGGCTTTCGATTCGGATAAAATCGTTCTGTACATTCCGGAGAATAGCCCCGTCGGCTCGACTGTCGGGGAGATATATGCGAAAGACCCCGACGAAGGTGTGAATGCTATCGTGCAATACTCCATCATCGGAGGAGAGGATTCTCAAAGCTTCTCTTTAGTGACTAGGCCCGGTTCTGAGAAAGCGGAGCTACTGACGATGACCGAGCTCGATTATGAGAGCCCCCGGAAGAAATTTGATTTGATCGTGCGAGCCGCAAGTCCCCCTTTACGCTCTGATGTCCACGTGGAAGTTATAGTGACTGACGTCAATGACAACGCACCGGTTTTGAAAGACTTCCACATTATGTTTAATAACTTCCGAGACTGTTTCCCTACGGGGCCCATCGGGCGGATTCCTGCGTTCGATGCGGACGTTTCAGATAAACTGCACTACCGGATTCTATCGGGGAATAATGCCAACCTGGTTGCACTAAACGAAACCAGCGGGCAGTTGCAATTGTCGCCCCAATTAAACACAAACGTGCCTAAGGTTGCCACGATGGAAGTCTCAGTCTCAGACGGTGTTAACGATGTCAAAGCGATAATGCATTTGACCGTGAGGTTGATAACCGAGGAAATGCTGTTGAATTCGATTACCGTTCGCTTGAACCAAATGACCAAGGAGGCATTCCTGAGTCCGCTTCTGAGTTTTTTTGTCGACGGCCTAGCGGCGATCATCCCCTGCCCCAAGGAGAACATTTTCCTTTTCAGCATCCAGGATGACACGGATGTGAACGCGAAGATACTGAACGTGAGTTTCTCGGTTAAAAGACCCGACGTGCCCAAGGAAGAGTTTTACTCGCCCCAATTCCTGCAAGAGAAAGTTTATTTGAACCGAGCCATCCTGGCAAGATTATCCACTGTCCAGGTGCTTCCGTTCGATGATAATCTATGCGTGCGAGAGCCCTGCTTGAATTACGAAGAGTGCTTGACCGTGCTGAAATTTGGAAACGCCTCGGGATTCATCAACAGCGATACTGTTTTATTCAGGCCGATCTATCCGGTTACTACATTCATGTGCAGGTGCCCCATCGGATTTACAGGTTGACAACCCAAATCAGTTCTTATTTCATGTACTTGAATGTTTTCGTTTCAGGTTCACGCGAACATTATTTATGCGACACTGAGGTTAACCTGTGCTATTCCACCCCGTGCCAAAACAACGGGACCTGCAAAATCAGAGAAGGCGGGTACACTTGTATATGCCCCCCTAATTTCACAGGTAAAAAAACTAACCTGCAATTTCTACTTTTACAATCATCTTTCCACTCAGGTACCAACTGCGAAATCAAATTGGAATTTGACCCGTGCAAACCCAACGTTTGCAAAAGCGGCTCCACGTGCAGTCCACGTTTAAAAGGGGGATTCATCTGCGAAGACTGTTCCTTGGCCGCTGGACTAGAACATTACACCCCGCTGTGCGAGCTTAAAAGCCGCAGCTTCAGCAAAAACTCCTTCCTAACCTTCCCCAGTTTGAAGCAGAGACATCGGCTGCACCTCCAGTTGAAATTCGCAACGCATCTCCTCAACGGCCTCTTGCTTTACAACGGTCGTTACAACGAGCAGCACGATTTCATCTCGCTGGAAATAGTCGAGGGCACCGTGCAGTTTTCCTTTTCGCTTGGCAGCACTGTGACTCGAGCATCTGCCTCGAAACCCGGGGGGATCTCCGACGGGCAATGGCACACCGTAACCGTTCAGTATTTCAACAAAACGGTGACGATTTCATTGGATAATTGCGACACGGCTTTAGCCTTGGAACACGGGGCTGAGTTGGGGGGTGAATGGAACTGCGCCGGTTTTGCTCAGCAAGAGTTAGAGGCGAGATGTGCAAGTCTCACAGAAACTTGCCATCGCTTCTTGGATTTAACCGGCCCCTTACAGCTGGGGGGATTGCCAGCACTTCCCGGGACGTTCCAAGCCAACAATCATCATTACGAGGGCTGCATCTCCGACTTTAAAATTGACTACCGCTTCGTTGATTTGAACGGGTACGTCGCAGACAACGGCACGATCCCCGGGTGTCCAGAGAAACGCTCCTTTTGCAGTTCGAAGCCTTGCAAGAACGGTGGTGAGTGCGTAGAGGGGTGGGCCATGTTTAAATGCGTCTGCCCCGATGGATTCGGGGGACGTGACTGCGGTGAATTAACAAGCGACCCCTGGAGATTCTCCGGGGATGGAACCCTATCATTTAATCCACTGTTAAGGCCGATACAGCTGCCGTGGTTGAACGCCTTGTCAATTCGGACTTTACAATCGGACACGTTTTTGATGTCGATACAAATCGGGCAGAACAGTTCGGCTGTCATCGCTTTAAAATCCGGCTTGCTACACTACTCATACAACGGAGAATACTTGAACTTGTCTTCGAAATCCCTCTCGGATGGCCATTGGCATCACATCGAAATCACTTGGATCGGCACTGAAATTAAATTGTCAGTCGATTACGGCGAACGCTCGAGCCTCTTGCCTTTCGCCCCGAAGATACAGGGGTTGTACGTGGGGAAAATTTTAATCGGGGGCCCCGATAATACGTACAGCAGTTTGAATGCGGGTTACAATTATTTAGAGGGTTGCATTCAGGATGTGAAGATAGGGAACCACCAGACGAGCTTGAATAGACCGACGGTTCGAGAAAACGTGATCGATGGGTGTTCGCCCCTCGAAGACTGCCAGAGTGAGTGTCCCGCAACGGCTGATTGCATAACTGAATGGGGGGATTCGCACTGTCACTGTAGAGAGGGCTACGTCGGGCCACTCTGCGTCTCGCTGTGCAGCGTGAATCCGTGCAAGCACGGTGCAAGTTGCCTGGAAGATTCGGAGGATGTTAAAGGATACCAGTGCCAGTGTAATTCGACAGAGTATTCGGGGGACTACTGCGAAAACAAAATGGCGCAGCCGTGCCCCTCGAGTTGGTGGGGGTATCCCGTGTGTGGGCCTTGCCATTGCGAAACAGCAGCCGGTTATAACCCCGACTGTGATAAAAACACCGGACAGTGCTACTGCAAGGAAAATCATTACCAACCGCCCGGGACTTCGCAGTGTATTCCATGCGAGTGCTACCTCACTGGATCCTTCAGTCCCCAGTGTGACCAGGAAACTGGGCAGTGCCGATGTAGGGACGGTGTGATCGGGCAGAAATGCGATGCATGTCCCAACCCATACGCTGAGATTACTCTACGAGGATGCGAAGGTAAACTTATTTTATCAATGCGCAAGTAATTTAATAATTAAATTTCAGTTGTATACGATGGTTGCCCGAGAAGTTCTTCCATGGGTATTTGGTGGCCTCGAACGAACTTTGGCCTTGACGCTTTAGAAAACTGTCCGAAAGGTGCCCTGGGAAAAGCATCGCGTTCTTGCGACAATCAACTGGGAGGGTGGCAACAACCGGACTTGTTTAATTGCACCTCGGATCGTTTTGCCGAACTCCGAGATCAGGTTACTATTCAACAAATGGCCCCAAATTAAACGAAATAATGACTTGGTTTGCAGCTGTCGATGATCGAGAGCGGTGAGCTCCAATTGAACACATTCGTTGCCATAAAGTTAGCATCAGATTTGCACAAGGCTACAAATTTAACCCTGAATTTATACGGAGCCGACGTCCTGGTGACTTACGACCTGATTCAGGAATTGCTGCGCTATGAATCAAGAGTTTACGGCTTAAATTTGACTCACAGCCAAGATAAAGATTACATAAGCGTAATTATACTTCATCTTTGTAGCTGGTACGCCCCCTTATGATTGTTTTCTTCTTTTTTAGAATTTGGTCCACTCAGCAAGTGCAATCTTAGACTCGAAATACCTCGAGCACTGGATCAGAATAAAAGAATTGACTTACGAGGGCAGCGAAAGACTCGTATCAGCCATTGAAAATTACATCAACATCCTCTCTGCCAGCCAACACGATACCTACACGAATCCGTTTGAAATAGTCTCACCAAACATGAGTAAGCCATCGATTACACCATCCATGCAAACTCACGTAAAGCTTGCGAAAATTCTTAGTTTTAGGTCTGGATATAATAACACCCGAATCTCTGTACGGTTATGAACCCGATGGTGTTTCCATCCACCCCACTGATCAGACCTACACGACTGAACGAGTTGTCCTACCCGACACGTCTCAGTTTTTAGAAAATGCACCTGCGCTGCAGACCCCTGGACCCCTAGTTGCCTTTCCGAAATACAACAACTACCTTCAAGATAAATCCAAGTTCGACAAGCACTCCAAAATATTCGTGCCTCTGAGGCTGCTAGGAATAAGACCGTTGGAACACAGTGAGCTACTAACCAAGCACGTCTTGCCTGAAGACGGTGCCGTGCTGAGTTACGCAGAGTACAAACAAGCCGGGGCTCTCCTACCCTATTTATATGATGATTCCGTCATGCGAAGATGGGGTGTTGATATTACAATCGGGTCTCCTCTGATTTCCCTCAGCATTTTAATACCCGAGTACGTGGAAGCCGTGTCGAAAACGAAGGGCGATGAAGTGAAAGTGGTGCATTTTCAAGACGTGAAGATACCCGAGTTGGATTTTGAGGAGAGAGAGAGGGAGCTGAAGAAGAGCTTGAACGAGCCCGAGATTAAATTGCATGAGAACGATGCGCAGTACTTAAAATTAGAGGCGCATCGAGTGAAACGTGACAGAAGTTCGACGACGAAAAAGTTGCTTTACAAAAGTCTGTTTGGGGTTCCCTTGACTTTGCCTATTCGATTGCAGATTTGGTTGGATTCTGACATAACGATATTTAATGAACGTTCTAATCCGCAGTGCGTACATTGGTCTACGGCAAGGGGGTAAGTTATGTGTAATTAAAAATTTATTTTTCTGTAACGAGCATCTTTAAATTCATCATTAAAAAGGTTGACGGTATAACCTTTTACTGATTAAAATTTTCGCATGAATGTAACTGTGCCAATTTCAATCACTAAATAAATACAGTACCGCAATCCATATGCTTAATGTGTAAGATAAAGAAACTACGTTTTTGCACTAAAATGGCTGACTTTCGTCAACTTTAGTGACCACTTTCGTCAATTCAGTGACCACTTTGGCCAACTTCAGTGACCAGTTTGATCAATTTCAGTTACTACTTTGGTCAACTCCAGTGACCACTTTCGTCAACTTTAGTGACCATTTTCGTCCATATGCTTAATATGTAAGTTAAAGAAAACGTTTTTGCATTAAAATGACCGTCTTTTCTAGTTATTTTCTTTCCGGCAAGCTTAAATGGTCGACATTTCTAGTGATTTTCTTTCCGGCAAGTTTAAATTGCCGACTTTTCTAGTGATTTTCTTTCTGGTAATTTTCATCAAATTTAACGCCTGTCAAATAAAAGTTTAAAATGCCCGAGTGTGTCGTTGTTAGGGTTAGATGTTTAAATTTCCCGCCAATATTTTGCACTAAAATGGCGGCTGATTGCGGTACTGTAATTATTTAGTGATGGTAGTGCCAACTGCCAACATGGCTTGTTTTAAAATTTGTTTATCAATCTTAATAATAGATGGCGCTAAATTAATTAGATTTGACTTGGGTACTTGAAAAAATTAAAAACTGAGATACAAGTTAAGTTATTAAGCGTCTTTTCTCATTTACAGAAGCATAATTAGTGTAATTCGTCGTAATATTAAAACTAAGATGAACATTCAACATCAAGTCTCACAAACAAGCTTAAAATGGCGCGGCGGTGAAGCGTGGAATAAAAAATGGCTTATGGCTTACCTTGTACATGCGCACTGCATCAACTAACGTCAAAATTAATTGGAAACACATTTATTCACGTTCTAATTAAGTGCTTGCTATGTATTGTCGAATTGTAGCTTTAAACAAGGCCCAAATATTTGACGGCACGCGTAAGCGATGGCGCGCGTAACGTAATGTCATAAAAATCGACGATCGTCTTTTATTTTTTTATGGGGAACTTCAAGAAATGTCTTTCACTAATTATTTGTAAGTTCGTTAAGAAACTTGCGTTTCAATTATAAATATGATCGATTTGGAAGCATATTTCTTACGTGATTTGCCAGAAAAGTGAGCCAGGAAAAGTTGCTTTAAGAGGAAAGTCTAATTTTTTTGTCGCACTTGGAGGTTGGCAGCGCCGTGGAGAAATGGCGCGTTCGTTTAAATTATAACTGTTTACATTTACGTGGATTTTTTGGTGAAAATTTGATGAAACGACATGGGAACAATAATGACGAGGTAATTTTGCAGTAAATGTCAAGTAATTAAGAAAGTCCGCAAAAATACTTCTTTTTTGGTTTAGTATTTTTTTTTTCCTTTTTTAAGAACACACACACTTATGCTTGATCTGTGTTATTTGAGACAGTAAACAATCATAAAAAAATTGCTTTATTTTTCGTTGAGTTAAGGTGGCTACACACGTAACTGCATGCTTGACAAGCATGCATGATCAATCTTTTGGTACAAGCACGCTTGAGCGTTTGTAGGATAATTTTGCAAAAGCTAATCAGAATAGTTGTGCAAAATTATCCTACAAACGCTCAAGCGTGCTTGTACCAAAAGATTGATCATGCATGCTTGTCAAGCATGCACTTACGTATGTAGCCACCTTAACGTGCATGTATTTTGCTAGAACTCAAAATGTAAACTTCTGACACTTTAACGTCAGTCCCATCGACTATATTGCTTCTTATACTCTACGATGGCATGAACAAAATAAAATAATATCGTAAAACAAATAATTACTTGTGACTTTTAATACTATACGAGGCAATATGGTCACGAAGTCACGTAATTTAACGTTACTGATGTTCGTTATAGTAATAATTAAGAATGACTTATTGAAAAGGGTTTTATTTTTTTTATTATATCATACATAGTTTTATTCCTGGTTATAACTTTAACCTCCTGTTTGAAATTTAAACTTTGAATTTCTCTGATTAATAGGTTCGTTCGTAGTGCAGTTTGTAACTAATTTCGAACCGTCAGAACGAGTCGCCCATCGAAGTAATCATCAATTTGTTCAGTTCGTCAGTTGCGTTAGATGCAAAACGTTCATTGCTGCATATTTCCAACGGTTGCAAACTAATCAGAACTGCACTACGAACAGACCTAATGTAAGGAATTCTAGGGAAATATCGTTTGCCCGGAAAGGAATCTTTAGCCCAGTTGGTTGGCAACGCTGACCTCGTGATTACAGTATAAGTAATTACCACGTTTACGATTTCGGCCCACGTCGCATTTAAACATATATTGAAAATTTGCTATGGGCCACGTGATCGCAGTAAATAATGAAATAAGTTTAACATAAATCAAAAAAGCATGTAAGACAATTTTTACTACCTGCCGTGTTGTGCGAAGCCAATATGTTCGAAGTAGGCCGAAATCGTAAGACCCAGTAGGGTCACTTATCACTTAAACCTTAGATGTCAGTGTCAAAAAAGCGACCATTCTGTTTGATGACATTACGAAAATGTAATGTAATTTGCAAATCGGAAGGTATCAAACAAGTGGCAAAAGTGATAAGTTATTGGAAAGAACAATGGAATGTAGGTGGCGCTCAAAATGACCGTTCTATATGTGAGATAACCATAACCTCAAGGTGTACAATACCTTCGGTTTTTGATCAGTTTATGCTTATTGGGAAGAACAATGGAATGTAGGTGGCGCTCAAAATGACCGTTCTATATGTGAGATAACCATAACCTCAATATGATACACCTTCAGTTTTTGATCAGTTTATGCTTAAGAAAACGTACGGAACGATACATTTTCGGTATAATAACAATAATAACTATGACACTGAGGCACACAACAGTAAATATTAGATTTATTTGATCTAATTATTTTATTCATTATGTATTCCACTATCCACTGACAGTTTATCTCACATACGAAAGTACGTTTGTTGTTCCCAATACTCGAGTTACGCTACTGTGTGTTTATTATACTAGCTGCTTTCTTTCGCTCTTGCAAATGGATCAATCCCCACTCTTCGTGAAATTTCAATCCGTATCGGTAATCCCCTTTCCCTTTTCAGTCTTCTTATTTTCACGATTCGTTTGGATTCAAATGCATTCAGCTCTGGGGGGTTATTCTTGAACTGGAGGGAAGTGATCGCTCCCGAAAATGACGTCAAAATGACGCATTTCTCGCAAGGTTTATACGAGAGTCTACGTCATTTTGACGTCACTCCCGCAAAACGAACCCTCCCTCTCGTTTCGAGAATTAAAACGTTCGTTTTGCGGGAGTGACGTCAAAATGACTAGACTCTCGTATAAACCTATACAAACCTTTCGAGAAATGCGTCATTTCGACGTCATTTTCGGGTGCGATCACTTCTCTGATTCTCTGCAGTTCGAGAATAACCCTGGTGTGTTCTGTTACAATAATCCAGATCCAGAGCGGGCAACCAAAAACTCTTCGAATCACAACTCAAACTATTCGACTCACGATTCAAAATTTTCGACGAAAGAAAGCAGCTACTGTGTCGTGATGAAAAAAAATTGCAACATTGCCTAATTTCTAAATCGACAAGACATTCATTGTGAAAATTTAGTTACATAACTACCACATTCTCACTAATCTCACTAGGCTTTCACGGCATCCTGCGATAACAAACAAGTGAAGTAAAGGATTATACGAAAACCTAACCTCAATGTCAAGTTTTGATCAATTTTATCAACTTTTGTAGCGGCGATAAAGCAAAAGCTTTGAACTGATAGTCTGGGAAATCGTGCGTGAAAACTCGAAAATTAAAAGATCGCGATTGGAATTTTTTTTGTAAGGATCTGGCAACACTGGGATGGAGGCGGTCACTGGTAAGTCTGGTAACTGGTAGTTTGACGTTTAGACCCAACCGCACGACTATTAAAATGAAAGTGTTTTCGTGTCTACGGGCACATTTCAGAATTAACCGGTTGCTCCACCGGTAGACATCATTCTTGTTTAGCCACTATATCAGCCAATCCAAAATTACATTCCCTATTCTGCACTCACTTAAGCGAAATCAAATCTAGGGGGAAAATTGGGCAAAAAAAATGCATAACGAAAAATATTATGGATTATAAAAATAATGACTTTAATTCATTCAACTTAGACAATTGTCTAAGTTCTGAGGCTCTGATGAAGGCGAAAAACATAGCCGAAACTGTTAGCTGAACGAACTAAGAGTTTTATTCATTTCGTTTGTCCTTTAACCCGACTAATTTCAATTTTCGTATCCTTGGATCAGGGCACAATATCTATTCTCTATTCCAATTAACATTTCAGATTTTTCGCACAGAAGTATGAATATAATAATATAATGTAGTATAATATAAATAAATAGTAGGTATTTTATTATTTTATTGCAAGTTACCCCCTAAAAGCGTAGTACCAGTTTGTAAAAATACCGCGTGATTTTTTAAATTTTTTATCAACTCTTGCCATGAAACTCGGACGGTATGTCGTAGCTTTACTGTAAAACCAGGTAAAACAGCATAAATGAGTGCAATGATGCACTTTTCACTCAAGCTAAGACATGCCAACCAGATCTCATGGCAAGAGTTGATAAAAAATTTAAGAAATCACTTAGTACTCTTTTACCCTTTTTATCATAAAAAATCCCCGGGTAATCCTGTGTTTTAGGTGCCTATCAATGCGCATGCGCCGGTAAGCGCAAGTTGCGTATTAAATTAAGCATTTACCAAACGCCAAAAATTTTTGTTACTAAAATGCACCTGTCGACGCATGCGCATTAATAGGTATCTAATAGCGTTTTTCACTGGGACTAAATTGTGCACTGAGTGCGCACTCAGAATATCTCCATCCCGTTTCATTACATGAGGTTAAAATAAGATGAGAATATTCTGAGTGCGCACTCAGTGCACAATTTAATCCCAGTGAAAAACGCTATAAAACACAGGATTACCAATCCCCGAAAGAGGGTAAAATCCTCCCATCTGGCAACACTGTCAGTACTCATACGCGCACCATACGCGTACTCGTCTTTTGATTTGCGGTGGATTAGTTCCACCGATCCCAGTGTTAATACCTGTTTCATTGGATCAGTTCCAGTGTTGGGTTCCCATCCGTACCTGGGCCTTAGGGCCAGTTGTACAAAGGCGGTTTAAACTCAAGTTTAACTGAACCAGGTTCAAAGTGAACAAAATCGCATAAAATTTTATTTATGAACGCCTTAATTACCATAATGTCCTTAAGATCCTAAGGCTGGGTTTTTCAATCCTAGTTTAACTTTAAACTCCTGTTTATTCCCATGGTAGCAATTATAAAAACAATTGTTGCTATGGAAATAAACAGGAGTTTAAACTTAAACTGGGACTGAGAAACCCAGCCTATGCGAATTTGTTTACTTTGAACCTGGTTCAGTTAAACTTGAGTTTAAACCGCCTTTGTACAAGTGGTCCTAAGTGTAATTTCGTTAGTTTTATTGAATATTGGAGTAGAAAAACAGCATTAACTTTCGTGGAGTGTTGTTAATTAACCCGACAACGAACAACAGTTACTGATTGTTAATGTAAAAATGAATAAATTGTAAACATCGAGCTCAAAATGGCGGCCGGTAAAATATAAAATGACAAAATGGCTTACCTAACGTACCCTCGTACCCATCAATCGACGATTCTGTTAAAATTCGCACAGCACTTTATAATATCATGATCACATAATTACAAACACCATAAAACTGTACGACTTTTTTAATTTTAGAAACACCCGAGCACACACTTCTACGATTCTTGCGTGAATGCAAAAGTACAAAATTACAGTACGAGGGATGATCGTCTTTTGTTTTTAGGCAACCTCAAAAAGAAAAGCATCTTTCCGTCACTTAAAATAAACGGAAAATCATTTATTCCAGGTTATAACGGATACCCTAATTTATATTTATTGCAAGGAACATCCGAGACATTCGTTGAAGTGAATTTTTCATAAATAAATCCGTCATTTCCGAAACTCGCATTGTAATTTTATTTTTCAAGGGTTGGCGACATTGTGAAGTAAACGGCGCGAATATTTAAATCGCGCCTCCTGACCGTGATAGTTTTGCTGGTGTTTAAAGCAGTATAAACTGAAGTGTTTTATTTTAAACATCAAGTAATTTAGAAAAAATTGCATTTTTTTAAACACAAAATAAAATTTTGCCAGACTGCGTACAGATATTTTTCCCCTCTCTGCAGAATACTGTTTGTAGTATTTGTTACTGTTTTTAGATAACCTAGTTGATAAATAAATAAATAAATATTGCGTATATTTTTGTAGATACGGTGAATGGTCCAGAGTGGGATGCCGCACAGAATTAAACGATGACTGGTACGACTTGCCCGAGGACACCCCGTTATTAGTAAACTGCACCTGCAATCACTTATCGACAGTCGCTGTCTTAGTCGATGTGGTAGACCTAGAGGTAAATTCACTCATTACTCATTAAATGCATTAATTTATACTTTCCCCACTTGCAGTACATACCAGAACCGTCTTTGCTGGAAGACATATCAAGTTACAGCTGTTTCTCGGTATCTCTCCCTTTACTGCTGGCCACTTATTTGATTCTCGCTCTCCTCAGGGGGGCTCAAACCAATTCCAATACGATCCGCAAGAACTTAGTGCTGTGCGTGTTCTTGGCTGAGCTGTTGTATTTCATCGCTTTGAAAGCGAGGAAGCCAACAGTCAGAAGTGAGGTAAGGATCTCCTTGACTCCTATATTGACTTTTGATCAAATACTTGCATTTATAATTTTCGTTGCCAGTTCATTTGCAAATTGGTCGCCATGGGTCTTCATTACTTATGGTTGGGGGCGTTTGCCTGGATGTTCGTCGATGCCTTGCACTTGTACCGCATGCTAACCGAGATGAGGGACATCAACCACGGTCCGATGAGATTCTACTATTGCGTCGGATATGTACTACCGGCAATCGTAGTCAGCCTCGCTGTGGGGGTGCGAGCCCATCAATATGGAAATTATTATTTGTATGTAAACCCTCGCATGGCATTTACTACCTGTTATTATTACCGTGAGCCTCACATTATAGCTGCTGGGTTTCTCTCTACGAGAGTGTAATTTGGAGCCTCGTCGGTCCAATTTGTTTGCTCGTTTTATTTAATTTGGGCATCCTGGTTTTCGCAATAAGAGCCGCCTTCACCTTGCAGGATCACGTCATGGGGTTTGGCAATTTAAGGTAAGAGTCGCTTAGACAGAAAGATAAAAAAAATAAACTTGTTTTTCTTTTAGAACGTTATTGTGGGTGTCCGTGGTTGCTCTGCCATTGCTGGGGGCCACTTGGATTTTGGCTTTATTGACAGCTTCTGAGAATCACCCGTTGCTGACCCCGTTACTCTCGATAGCCGTTTTATTACACGCAGGATTTTCCCTCGGCGGTTACTGCTTCGCCAATCAAAGAGTGCGACAGAATCTGCTGAGGTCTTTGATGCGTTGCATGGGGAAGAAAGTGCCCCTGCTCGAGACCACATCGATCGCTGGAGTGCCGAGCACAAGCAGCCAGAACATTCATGCGCAATCTGTACGTGTTCGAATTGGTTGTTCTTGCGAATTAATTTGGGAAATTGCAGAGATCTGCCTTGGCCTACCACAGCTCCGGTTTGGACCCGAATAGGAGGAACGTGGGGATTTCCACTTCAAGCACGACCTCCAGGTCTACCACCAAGACTAGCTCGAGCCCTTATCGAAGTGACACGCATTTGCGTCACACCTCAACTAGCACTTCGAATTATAATTCGACGAGCGATGTGCCTTCTTATATGAGGGGATTTGAACATGAGACTGCTTTACATAGACATCGTGAAGGTACAGTATATAATAAACTGCTGTTGCTTAAGTACAACAAAATAGTTAATGCAAACAGATTTTTTCGAACATACCTTTTTTTCAAATTGTATTGCAGTGCCAGAGGAGCCAACTCGAAGGACCCGCAGGGCTGAAAGCGACTCAGATTCAGACGGATCCGAAGGTCGCAGCCTTGAATTAGCATCGAGCCACTCGAGTGACGACGACGAATCTTCAAGCACGAGAAGGCATCGCCCTAGGGCTTCGAATGTACGCCAGGGTTATCTCCCGAACATCACGGAGCACGTCGCTTCGAGGTGTGGAACGCCCCCTGCGTTGAACATAGTCACAAACTCGCAGTTGTTCCCCTCCGTTCAGCCCATGTATGCCCCGAGGTGGTCGAGTCAGTTACCAGAAGCTTACCTGTCAAACACAAATCACAATGGTAAGCATCTCGATTGGTTTTGGTCTTCACCGGGGGCCCTATTCTCAACCCGTTCGACAGGTGGTGCCGTAGACTCTCGTTTGGAAATTACGTAATTTTCGCACACGAATCTTTTCGAATGGGTTGAGAATAGGGCCCCTGCCTTTTGAAAATGGTGAAGATCAAGACAAACTAAACGACAAAATTTTGGTTTTAGAGGTGGGTCGTTGGTCCGCAGAGACCGGATCTGACAACGAGTTCTGCCACAAGAACTCACCGAACCCCCTGCCAAACCCGGATGTTACACCCGACACGTGCCTACCACCGTTACAGACCGATCAGTACATGGTCAGAACGCAATACGACACTCAATACTTGACCAACTTAAAAAGTAACAAGAACGATTACATGAGCAAGGTGATGGCTTCGCACGACAACATGAACTTTCAAGATTACTCCGAAAGGATGTCCGACACGGATGAGAAGCATCACATCAACGACAAGTACCTTTTTCCCTACACAGGTGATTCAAGCACCACCAAAGTAAAACGAGATTACAATAAAATTGTTTGTTACAGCTGAGGAAGATCATGTTACAACTCATAATAATTACGTGCATCCTTCTAGTCGAATCATGTCACCTCTAACAAACGACGTTAACAACCCGGGTAATATTTCTCCAGACGGTCAATTTCAACAGAAGAAATTATTATTATTTTTTTAAGGCATGGAGTATCATGGTTCAACGATAGGCTCGAGGATGGGCTCTAGGATGGGGTCGGTGCTTGGCTCCCTTCACGGGTCAGTTTGTGGAAGCGTCAGGGGTTCGCCTTCACCCCTAATACCTCCAGTATCCATGATGCATACGGGTCATCACGCAGAGCCCACTCAGTAAGTCCCAATCAAATACCATTACGTTATCTTAAATTAACCACCGACTGTAGTACCACTCGTGCTTTATTAAAACAAATCTTATAGATGGTGTTGGGAATACGGTACTAACAAATAGCTTAATTCCCGAGGCAGGGCTTGGTGGTAAGGCTGACGCTTAACACTTAACGTCTTTTAATAACCCATTGCGATTTTCACAGGAAAGAAGAAGGAAATGAGGAAACCTCGGTGTAACATCCCATCATGTACAATAAAATACAAAACTCACGCTCATGAAAATGTTTGTTTTGACAACTTTGAAGACTGCTGCGAATCATACAGATGCAAACATTTTCGTTGGCCTTTTCCGTTCAGGTTACTTTCGTTCATTGAAGGCGGCTAACGCAATGATGAACAGGATCGGCCATGTTTGTGCATCAGGGCCTGACTTTCTTTAATCGACGAAGTAACCGCACTCGGTTTAATTCGCCCCCTGACAATTTGGCCTTATCGTTAAGATCTCCTCCCCCTGTAGATCTGATTTGACGTATCGTTTCATTTTTATAAGCCGTATATTTGTAACGATAGCTTTACGAATACTCTCATGTTGTATATTTTTATTACAAGTGTAATTGCCATAGTTTAATTAATTAGGTTTACGAAGTTAGTAATTTAATTTAGCCATCGTACAAGACTTTATAATCATTCACGTATTTATGTCGTCACACATTCCATTGGAAATTAATGCTCATTTTTTTTAGTTTTAAGTTCCGTTGTGGTTGTGCATAGAGTTGTAAATACATTGATGCAGTTTCCTGTCTCCAATTTCTCATAAAAGCAGAGCTTATTATTTTTATTTTATTTTGGGTGTAGTCAATAATTTTGTTTTCAGTAAAAACTGGCACTACTAAACATGGTACTACTGCAGACTGAATTCCATTAAATTAATAAATAAATAAATACACTACACCATATGTTAAATTGTTCTTTTGCGTGTTTAATATCTTTATGCTTGTCCTTGAAAAGTGATGGTGTTATTTTCTGTAGATATTTTTATACCTATTGTATAAGTACGTAGTTTTTTTTAGCTGCAGTGAATAGGATATTTTTACGAATCGATCCCAGTGCCTGAGCTTTTTGGATGAATTTTTTTGTATAAAAATTGAAAAACGAGGGTTAAAAAGGATAAGATCTCAAGTTTACTATTTTTTTTTTTTTAATTTTAGCTTAGTTGTAATGTTTCCGTCTATGAACCGTACTTGCGTGTGTAATTTTACGTTTATGTATCGACTGTGCAATTTCACATTCCATTTTTTTTATTGTAATATGTACTTTTTATTTTTGTACTTAGTGAATATTGTGATTTTTACATTAAATATTTATATCCGTTCAAAGTATTTTATTTAAATCTTGAATAAAAGAGTTTATGGTGAATGCCACGATCTAGTACAAAGTTTCTGTAAAATCTATGATGCTCATGGTATTCTAAAGAAATAAAATTGCAGAATTAACTTCAATAACAGGTCCAAAAAAGAGCGCGTTTAAAAACTCTAAAAATAGAAATATTTGAAAAAGATGCATTTATTCAATATATTATGTACAGTCGTGTTCAAAAAAGTGTTGTACAGAATTTTTACTGTGTAACCTTGTATGTGCATTCAAGTAAGTTCAAAAAATTGTTGTACAAGTTTTGTTGCATGTACGGTTTCTGGCAATAGTAATATTATCGAATACAAAAATAGAAAAGCCAATTGCCGCTCAAAAGCAAAGATATTTAAAACGTAGCTGTACAACACCTTTTTGAACACAACTGTACCTATTTGTTCATAAACCATAAATTTGCCATTTAACAAAAAATTACTTATTTTTATTAAACACCTTAGTTAATAATTATAATATTAAACTCGATTAAAAGAAAAGGTGATTCGTTAATATAATTCTTAATTTTCATAAAAAGTTCTTTATACAGGGTGACTGTTAATTATAAATTGAAACCACGATAAGAAGCGATGTCCCAGAGCAGCGATGAGCACGAGAGGAGAAATGATCCCCACTACGCTAAGCAATAGGCGACCAGGGTATCGGCGGGGTAGTCGGCTTCGTTCCACAAAATATGAAACTGTAGACGGCCTAATCATTTTGATATTATTCATATCGAATTAAGTCGAAACTTATTATAAATATTGTTTAAAAAAGGCTTGTTTTTCAATTTTAAATGGTCTCGAACTTGTACGACACTGTTAAACGCTTGTAAACCAACAGGAACTAACTCGTTCGGCGCTCTCTGTTTTCGATTTCGTTGATACGACTGAGTCAGTTACAAGTCGGCGCTTGTTTGTCTGAAACATCGGGATCGTCGCAAATAATTAAGGGTGGTGGTCGAGCTTTCGGCGAGCTCGTGCCCATCGCTGTCCCAGAGTATGGGAAAAATGTTAAAACGCGGGTTTTAATTTAGATTTATGCTGCGTATTACAATTATGTAAACTACTATACCGATACCTACAAAAATCTTTCATATTATTTCTAACATCGATTGCACATTTATATAACGCGTGATCAATATCTTTTCCAATCAAGTGACCTATGGAAAAAAGTTATGTCTTCGTTTTGTTCATTATTTCAAATGTCATTTGAATTATTTTTATTGCATTCCTATCGTTTTGTATATAATGCAATATAAATATGTAATTCAAGTAGCACTTGAAATAATGAACTAATCAAAGACACATGATTTTATTTCCAAAGGTCACTTGATTGGAAAAGATATTGATCACCAGTTATAAATATACAGACTATAGATAGTCAGTATCCCATTGCTTATAAAAGTATTCTTACATGACTCTATCGATTTTAAATTATATACATATAAGTCTAATTATTTTCTTCTGAGTTACAGTCTCGTAATTTGCGCCGAGTTTCCCCAGATTACAGTATTGTATTGAAGATGACAATAAACAAGTGCATAATAGATATTCATCAAAGAATTACGGTCAAAAATTCTTTTAAGATTTAATAACGTAGTAAGATTTATTAATTTTTTTACATACACTGTCTATTTGGCTTTCCCCGTTTAATCTAAAGTCTAAAGTAACTCCTACTAAGGTGGTTGAGGTAGGCAGAATGATATTCTGCTCCGTAAACAGCGTTTCAGGTAAGGATTTCCTGCTGTAGAATTGAATATAAATGGTTTTGTTGTCATTCAGAACAAGGCGATTAGCAGAACACCAATTTTGCATTTCAGCGATGACGGTATTAATCTTACTGATAAGTAGATCAGGAGATGATGCTGATACTACGATTGATGTGTCATCAGCGAAGAGGCAAACTTGACCGGTTGATATGTAATCCGGTAAATCATATATACAGGCTGTCTCAGAAAAACTGTTCCTAACTTTCAGAAGTAATAGAGGACATGTAATTAAGAAACTTTTACCAATGTAGTTGTGGCCGGAAATGTTTCCGCGTCAAGTTAAAACTAAATTAAAAAAATGAAGAAAAGAAACAATTTCGATGTAAGAAGTAACTTTTCTATTTATTTTTAGTAGCTAGTAGCTACACAATTTTATTTCATTTCAATTTATTAAGAAAACTTGAAAAATTAT
This sequence comes from Dorcus hopei, assembly GCA_033060865.1. Lineage (NCBI taxonomy): Eukaryota > Metazoa > Arthropoda > Insecta > Coleoptera > Lucanidae > Dorcus > Dorcus hopei. The sequence continues at coordinate 3,578,632 of CM065424.1, read as the reverse complement.
AAGAAATGTTCAAAATTAAGGTCAACATTTTGGATGACGACCTATGATTGAATGACGAATTCTTCGAAATATCTGAGGACGATTACAAATGGTGTCAAAAGCAAGAAAAATTTGAACCACTAATTCCTCTTCTGTGTTGGTAGGTGTTGCATAGATGTTCGATTTAATGCGACACCAAATGCAAAAACGAGTTGGAGTCAATCTCACGATCCTGCAGGCCAAGGACTAAGGACCATCTTTAAAAGTACAATCGCTGGATTGGGAGAAATGGTCCTTTTCCTTGGCCTGCAGTTTTTCACTTGCCTTTAGTCTTTCATTCGACTTTTGCATTCTCCTTTGGAAAATATTTCACATTTATCATTAAGAGAAAAATGGGCCCTTTTGGCGACATTTTGTGAACAAGTTGGCGATCCTTGTGATGCCCATCATTAGTGAGACGCAGGCCAGCATGGCGAGGAAGCGTTCGCATTAGCATGTCGCGATTAGCACGGCGGCGTTATGAATACTTACTGTTAAGTCATTTAGACTCGATTTTACAATCGTCGGATAAGCATTATTCTTAGAATAACGTGACGTAGACATGGAGGAACATTAAATGATATTCGGCGAATAGTTATTCCGTCCTTATTTCATTTGTAAAACTGGGCCTTAAGGTTCTAACAGGAATTGGAGCTCCATCTCCATAGTGCATACACCATCACTATTTATGAAAAGAATAATAATAATAACTGCGCGTTGTTTAACTCAATCGAAATTTCAACCATTCTCCATATAGTTACTAAACTGTTGTTAGCAAATAATTACAAGCATGGAAAATCAAACAAATTTTTTGCTCTGTTTCAAAACATCTGTGATACAATTTATTGCTAAAGTTGAGAGATCTAGCAGAATAGCAGTCAAAAGGGGGCAATTAAAAGTTTACTCTTGTTTGATTGCCAAGCTTTCGGAAAGTATTTATTTCCTTCATCAGGGCGGATCTAAGTGAGGTTGTGAAAGCTAAAGTTGCACATTTTGAACAAGCCAGGATTAATTTCTTGCGTAGTAAGAATGATTAACAATTAATAAGGCAATTTTGCACGTTATCGTTTCAAATGTTTTGTCCAACATTTTAAATTGTGACTGTAAATTTTAATCTGTTTTACAATAAAATTGTTATTAATTGTTAATCATGGTTACTACGTAAGAAATTAATCCTAACTGTAAACTTTCTTTCACTACTCCTTTCCTGGCAACAATATCTGGCTGGCAATCAAAATAGCTTTAATTGCCTGACTATCTAGATCTCTCAACTTTCATAGTTCGCAGTCGCGATCAGGAGCCGTTTTACAATTTATTGCTATATCAAAACAAATGCCTTTATTGTCTTCTGACCTCGGACAAAGTTACCCCCATGCTGATTCATACAGCTGCCAAAATTTTATATTGCAGTGCAGTTTATTTTATTCCAACCGATATTTTACCAATACGACTGTCGACTATTAATTCTTGTCCGATTTTCAACAGCGTTTTTCTCAGCTGTAAAGTCGATTTGGTTGCGAAAAATTTCGCCATTACATTATTTAAACAAAACCCGTCATAGAGCTTAATTTTAGAAACTAAAGAAAGCCCTTTTCAGATACGCTTTGATCCGCAACAATGTAAAAGAGATACAGATCGCCTTTCTCAAATGACGCGAGTCCAACCGCTTCAAACTTAAATAATGTAATCATCGCAATTATCTGGAATCTCATTTGTTTACTCTATTCCGCAGATAAGCGAGTGAATCAGGTTTTCGTAGTGCAAACGGTTACGTGATTGGAGACACACCGGAGTTTCGTTTAATATAAAAGCTCACGCGCACTCGAGTACAAAGTTAACTAAGCTCTCAGGTAAGGTTACTTTTAGCTTGGCTTGCGCTATTCGCTTCTGGTTATAATTTTCCTTTTAATTAGCGATGGAAGGAAGCTTCGTGCATTTCTACCTCTTCACAGACCCAAACGATTCTGAAGGTGTCCGAATCAACTCGCTCAAAACCAATAAGTTCCCCATCAATCCAGACCTCCCCGTTAAAATTCTGTGCCATGGGTGGTTGGATGACAAGAAGTCTTACTGGTACGAACCGACGGTCTCTGCGTACTTAAAAAAGGGCGGCGTGAACGTGATCGTAACCGATTGGGGCAAGTACGCGAAGGCCTGGTATGGTACTTCCCTTAGAGCTGTCAGGGCCGTGGGGTATTTCATCGCCTTGCTCATCACCGAGTTGTCTCAGATTTACGGGATTCCGTTGGAGAATTTTCATGTCGTCGGGCATTCCCTGGGATCTCACATAGCTGGATTCGCTGGTAAGATTTTCAAGTTAACGTTTCCGTCAACGTTTGTTTTGGCTTTCGATGCTTCCTTTTTAAAGATAGTTAAAGGTCTCAGTTTCTAAGATTATTTGAGTAAAGGTTATACTTTGAAGCAAAATCAAGGAAAATTAAATTCAATGTAGAAACATACCATACAAAAAAAAGTTTTATATTTTTCTTACAATTTATGATTGCTATGAAAGTTGAGGAGATGATTAAGGGAGGGCGATGGTAATAATGTAAACACAAGCCGTTTAGAAACGGATGAGAGACGCAAAATATGTAAAAAGTCGTGAGTGAGAGAGACGCGATTACACGCCCAAAACTCTCTCGGAGCTATTGTTTATTCGTCCTCTTTCTCTCTAGAAATTCATTTTTACCCCAAATTTCTAATTGCTGTTCATCTTTATTGTTCATAACCCTTAATTAACCGTATAGGGCTTTCACTTTCATTATCTACTTACTACCTTTTCCTTCCTTTGTTCTAAATCCATTTTTGTAGCAGTTTTATAGATCACCAACCTTTCTTCTGCCTACCCCTTCTTCCTTTCTTGTTCCAATTCCATTTTTCTCTGAAAGAAACTAGCATTTCGTAAATCATTAAGTTCTTTGCGTAAGTTAGTTTCGATACAAGTCGCTTACGTGACCGCGGAAAATTCGCCCATCCAAAAATAAGGTAAACAAACGACTTGCTTTGCCGTCATGAATCATTGCAATAAATCCGCATTCGGAGAATTTCAGCTGCATAGGTAACTCATCAAAAAATCACGATGATTGAGGTCAAGTAGCTCAAATGCAAGATTTTTCGTAATCGGAATTTCCGGTGTGAACTATTAAAAGGCGATCGATTTTTACGATAGGTATCATACAGCTAGTATAGTCGTATGGTCGTGATGTGAGTGCGTGATCAAATTCCGAAAATCTGCTCGTCTCTCTGCATCGAGTACCATGGTTTGGACGAGGAAACATTTTCCAATTAGTTACGTTGCTAGAAATTCATTTAAATTGTTTATAATTAAACCTTATTTTACTCCCTATTCCATTTGCCCCCAGTCCTTAGCTGTTCCTGGATTTCCCTTAGTTCCTTTGACACTTTCTTCGTCTATGTATATTTTTCGGTTTTGTAGTTTTCTTAGTCTTCTTTGATTCTTCACCATCAATCAATTCTGTTTTCTAATTCGAAAGGCACATTTGATTTCCCAATTTTTTACTATCATATCAATGTCTGGATTGTTTCTTAAAGCTGTTTGTGTTTTCTATTTCAGTTAGTCCTTCGATCACAAAGTTATTCCTTTTGTTCTTTTTCTATCCATCCTCTCCACTTTATTTTTATTTTATACGTTGCACATCTGCTTTTGGCTTTTATTTTCCTTGCTCGGTTTTTTCCTTTCGAAATCAAAATGTAATGTATCAAACGATTTAAAGCAACAAATTGCGAAATTCCAAGACAACACGTGACACAGTAAGATGAGTCCAATTGGGGCTGGCCATAAATTACTAGATTGTGAACGCAGCTCTGTAATAGTTATTTATTTTATATGGATTTTTAAATTTTGTGTGGTTTGATTAAAATTATTTATAAATGATGTCGGACATTAAAATCCGGGCAAGAATTTGAGTATTTGGACAGATTTGATAAATCAGGCTTTTATTGAGGTTATATTTCTGTCAAAATAAATAAATAATAGCATTTTCCACTGGCTGCACCGGTGTGCACTCAGGATATCTCTATCTCGTTTTATTACATAAAGCTGAACCGAGAAGAAAATACACTCAGTGCACATTGGTGCAGTTAGTGGAAAACGGCTGTGGGAAAACGCTATAAAATTTGTAGTAAACGTCAGAATTATTAGTGACATTTGTGTATATGTATTAAACGTCAAAAATATTAGTGAGGTTTACATTGTAAAATGTAAATGACGTGCTCGGATTTTATTGTCCGCTACTGTACATGTTAGACCTTGATTTAAATTTCAAGAGAAAGTCATCAGATCTACTGTCAAAATCAATTGGCAACATTGGACATAAATTTACAGGTTTTGTTGGTAAAGAAGAAATCGATTTTTATGCTCAGCGAACATCGCTAGTTATTTTATGACAAAAGTTACCACAATTAAAAAAAAAGTAACCAAATTAGTTATTATTAAATGAGAAAATCTCCAGATGTGTCACTAAACAATCACAAAATCAAAACGTGTCTGAAATTTCACCAGTGACAAAATCACTAAATTGGCAATAGTGGTGAGAGCCAGTCCACAGTGTCAGTGTGGTCCACAGTCACTCTCACGGACTAAACATACGTCTTCTCTAAAGGCGCTTTCCAATTGAACAGACGAGCTACTCGGTGCTACTCGGAGCTGCTCAAAGTGCAATTGAGCAGCTCCGGAGTAGCTCCTGAGTAGCACCGAGTAGCTCGTCTATGCAATTGGAAAGCACCTTAAATATATTTTGTTTCAAAAAGAATGGCATCTTGGTAGGCGTTGGAACTTCAAATTTATGTTTGCAGCAATGCATCCTCGATAATAAATAAACATTCCTAACTTCTGCGTGCTTCTGCTGTTAACACAGAAAATTTCAAATTGTTTAGTTTTAATCGTAGAAACAGTAGGAATCTCGTAACATTTAATATTCTTCTCCTTGTCAATGCATTTTCGTACAGAAACAAGATATTCCATCGCCTTTAACTAATTTGTAAAAGTTCTTTTATTTTTGCGTGACATAACCTCAAAATAATTTAATGGTAGTTTCACAATATATTCTAGTAACTTTTTTGACATGGGATAAAGACCGATTCACTCAGCCCTCGCCTACTGCGATGCCAATCAATTTGAACGGAACTATATATGTGTTCTGAGGTCACCCTGTGTTAGAGCGTAAACTAGTGTTGCCAACTTAGCTCTTTTCTGTAAAATGCAGCTCTACAATTGTAAAATAGCTCTCTAGCTCTCAGATGGCTTTAGAATAGTGATGATATTTTTATTTTATTCTAATTTCTACATCAATTAAGTTATTTCTTTCTATATACATTATGTATTTATAACAAAGTTATTTTTGTTTATAAAGTTACGTGTTATTTTGTTAATACAAAATTATAAGAAGTTGCTTTTCTAATGAAGAATTGACAAGAATATATTTAGCCCTGAACCAAACAAATGTAGCTCTGTTTTGGTTAACGTCTAGCTCTCAATGAATTAATATAGAGTTGGCAATACTGGTGTGAACATCAACAGAATCAACAAACATAAGCTACATTTACATTCAATTTCGTGCCAGTATTAATTCGTAACACGAAAGTTTGACGTCACGTCACACGTCAAACTTTCGTGTTACGAATTCGTGCTGGCACGAAATTGAATGTAAATGTAGCCATAGAATTTCATAATTATTCGTATTGAAGACACATTTTGGTTCATAACGGCCATATTAATGACACATTTGAGAGCTACGCGACCAGAATTAAGATTATCTATCGGTTTACCATTTATATCATCCCACAGATCATCCGTGGCAGCCAGTGTTACCAACCCTTTTAAAGTGAATTTCCCACCACATTTTCCCCAACCCTGAATCAAAAAATTCCCCGTGATTATTTAAAATAAGGCTGGTTTAAGACATTTTGCTTTCAGACGAGATTTTATGTTACCTATTACTGGCAAATAAAAACAGTAGCCGTTTATAATTTTCGAATGAGTTTAAAGAAATCTTTAGAAAATGAAAAGACAAGGCGATTATAAATTTAAGGTAGCCGACAATTATTGCATATTTAAGATTATTATCTTCTCCCTCTGTTGTAATTTTTAAATTAAATAAAAAAATAAACTAAGAAGAATTATAAATTTAAGGTCGCCGACAAATATTATTTAATCTTTTAATTTGTTTTTTGATCGATTTAGCGATGAGAGTACATACGTACTTCCTTATCTAACTTAATCTGCGTTATTTACCGAAAACTTTTCCTCGACTAGTTAATCATTTTGTTTACCTACATACATTTTTACAGACGACCTCGTTTCGCAATCGGTGTATTTACCAAATTTTGCCTAATTTCAGGAAAGAACATAATCCTAGAGAAAAAGCGAAAAATTGGTCGGATCACGGGGCTAGACCCGGCCGGGCCTTCTTTCATAGGGAAACCCCCGGAGGAGCGGCTGTGCTCCGACGATGCGACGTTCGTTGACGTCATCCACACCGACGCAGGTGGGGCCGGGTACAAAGATTCTTTGGGGCACGTCGACTTTTACCCGAACGGCGGAACGAAAAAGCAAAACGGCTGCAAAACTTTGGACTGTAAGTACATTTGTTGAAACCGAATTAGGTCATCATGCAGGAAACTCCACCTTATCATCTATGTACATATATACAAATTAAATAGTTTCGTGGAATTTTATTGATAAAATAATGCCAATGGAAATTAATAATAATTTCCTGAATATTTTTCTTACGTAATTTCGTTGGTATCTAATTTTTTCTGTTAGTACGTGGAATTCATTAATAAAATAATTTTCTGAGTAATTTAACTTGAAGGCTTCCACAGGCGTCGTCCATGCTTGAATTGGCTTTCGGTTGGACTTCTTCTACTACCGACAGCGACATCTCGTTCTCTATTGCAGAAGAACTTCCTCAGAGCTGCTGCTGCTGGTGGCGTTGCTGCTGCTTCTCGTTAGTCGTTGAGACTCAATGATTTCTGCTGGTACTGCTTCTCGTTAGTCGTTGAGTCTCAACGACTAACGAGAAGCAGCAGCAGCCCTGGGGAAGTTCTTCTGCAATGGCAGTAGAAGAAGTCAAGGTGACGCGGTTCCAATCGGAAGCCAATTCAAGCATAATTTGTAATATTTGATTTTCGTTTCTTTTTCTTTTCAGTGGGATGCAGTCATAAGAGAGCCCCCATCTACTTCGCTGAAAGCATAAACAATTCAGGATTCGTAGCTGCGGCAAGCAACTCGTATAAGGAGTTTCTAGAAAGGTCGTTCAGTAAAAAAATCGTATCGACGATGGGAGAGCACGCTGATAAAAATCTAAGGGGTGATTTTTACTTGAACACGAATCCACAACCACCGTACGCCATGGGAGTTTTATATCCGGACCAATAAATTATTTATTATTATTATTTTGTTGTTTTTTTTTATCACTCAAAGGAGGGATACAAAACAAATATTAGCGAAAAGTCTCTTGGTAACACACGTCAAATGCAAGTGCCTTCTTCCTCTCATTGGCTACAAGCTTGAAAATTCTTTATAAGTGCACATGTTCATTATCAAAAATTTTTATCAATTTTTGTTATAAATAAAGCACGGATTTTTAGGCCCACAACGCATACGCCCGACTAAATAGATGACTCGTGACTTAAAGATGCACCTAAATCCTTGCTTTATTTACAACAAAAATTAATAAAAATTAATTTCTATTTATTTGTACCTCTGTTACGTCACCAAAATTTATAACTAAAGCAAGGATTTAGGTGCTCTTTTAGGCCACCACTCTACAACGCACACGGCCGTTTAAAAATCGACCCATGACCTAAGTAAGCACCTAAATCCCTGCTTTGGTTATAAATTTTAGTTCGTAACCCTTTGGGGCACCTGTTCATTTTATGCTTATTTAAATTTAAGTAAAAGTTTGGGAAAACGGGAATCATTTATGTATATGTTTTATGAAATAACATGTGCACTTTACAATTCGATCGCAAAAGGAGAAGTCGAATGAGTGGCAAAATAATAGACGCCCCCAGCATCTCTAGGAACGTTTTCTCCAAAAACGATCGTCGCTTTTCCATCGCACTTTCCCGCAATGTAATCCTCCCAGCTTGCGCACTGCGCGGCCTTGAAAGCAACAGAGTTCACCGACTCTATGAAATACAAATTGGAACGAGCATGACTACAGTTATCTGAAAAAGAAAAAAAAATTGGGACACCCAAGCCCCAACCTATTTTAAGCGAGATGAAAAGATAATGGCGGAACTCTTCCTTCCTTCTTAATTGAGGTATGTATGTGTGAATGTATTTTTGGATAATTGAGAAAGAAAAACTGTACTAACCATCTACGTCATAGGGTGGACAACCCGGTTGAAACTCCCCACCGTTCGGATAAAAATCCACGTCGCCTATCGGAGCGCCAAATCCATAATAACCAACGTTGGTGTGAATAACATCCAGGAATTCAGCGTCGCCTCTGGCGAGCCTTCCATCCTCCCCAACGTCCACGTGCTCGAAGGTAGGACCTCCAGGATCCGTGCCGGTGATCCGCCCTATTTTCCTTCCGGTTTTCGCGTAGATCCTTTTCCCCGCGAAGCCAGCAACGTGCGAGCCTAGGGAATGCCCGATTATGTGCACCAGCTCCAATTTCACCCCCGACGCTAGTATGAAGTCCCCCAGGAAATAACCGGCGGGTTTCGTGTTCGCGATGGAAATTTCGAGGGCTTTGCTTCCCGCCTTGGACCAATCGATGAGGATCACCGCGTGCTCGCCTTTGGCGAAGTAGGCGTTCTTTAGGGGTTGATACCAGTAAGTCGTTTCATTGGAGAGCCAGCCGTGGATGAGGATTTTCAACGGTCGGTTTGGATTTAGGTGTAAATTTGGGACGTCGGCTTCGTCTGTGTAGAGGCCGTTCGTTGGGTCGGTGAAGACGTGGTACATCACGTCTGTTTTTACGGCGTCTGCCAGCGAGAAGTTTACAGGGGGTAAGTTAAAGGCTGATTCTGAAAAGGAATGAAGAAAAAGACATACTAATCCAGGATCTCACACAAAAAAAATTCAAGTTACGAAAAACTGAATTAAATCTACCCTTCCTCATATTAGTAGATGTAGTTACAACTTAAAAACCTAGTTTCACCCCTGTTTGCAAGGAAATCTTAATTTAATGGTGAGCAGGATGGTTTCAGGACTTCCCCGTTTATGATTACTTAACGGTGTTAAAAATCTCTAACTTTTACGAACAAAGAAATATAAAATACGACACACACTCACGCACAAGAAACTTCTTACCTGCACTTGAGTGCCCTACATTGTGCAGGAGGTAAACCACGAAGAGCCAACGCACGCAAATTGAAAGTCGTCCTTGATCCTTGCTCATCGTGTTAAACCTGAAACGGCGAAATCGTTTTGGCTAAAAATAAATCTGGCTAACCACACGGCACACGTGGACGTAATATTTTGCACTGAAGTTAAAGCCGAATTTTTCACGATGCAAAATGACTTTTTTTTTCTTACCTCACCGTGTTTGTCACTCGTCACCGCTGGAAGTCGAAAGGCGAAATATTTGTTAATTTGTTAAACGGTTAAGCAAGCGAGGTCACAAAGTTCTGTTTACAACAAATAAAAGCGATGTAACACGTATTAAAAAAAAAATGAAATCGTTTGGAGTCCCTAACGTGCCAAAACAATGAATGCGTTTTGCGTTATCATCGTCGTAATTTTAATGAAACATAAATATTCAATGAACTGCAAATACTGAAAATGTGTAAGATGCGTAGTTCACATTTTTATTCACTCAATAATTAAAGAGAAACATATTGAATAATTTATGTAAAAAAATGTTTTATATTACAATTTATGACTGTCATGAATGTTGGGGATATGATTAGGGGAGGGTAATCCTCAATAAATGCTTCAAACTTAAAATATTTAATTACTTTTAACATCTAAGGATGTAAATATTTGCTTGTCATTTACATGCTTTGTATATTTTACATTTTCTCTGTTTTCTCTTTAAATTTATATCTTGGTTACATTTCTGTCGGCCGGTATTACCAACGCTTTAAGGAGTCCTTAAATTTAATTCGTGTTTAGAATGTGATTGATGTTATACAAACCGAGCAGAATTGTCACAATCTAAAAAACATGGAAACATGGAATACTACGAATGTTGGCTCATAGATGGCGATACTCTTTCAAGTCTGAATTTCTCCCGACTAAAAATTGGAGAGTTTCAAGAATAGTTTATTTACCTATTTACCATTCGTAGTTATCATTTACAATGAATTTCGTTTATTTGAAAAAATAATGAAATGTTCGAATGTTAGCTCATAGATGGTGCCATCCGTTTAAGTCTGAATTTTTTACAACTAAAATTTAAACGTCTCAAAAGTTCTCCCCATTATGGAGTGAATGATTAAAATACTTTCGAGTTTTTGACTTGAATATGATTTTAAAAAATGAGTTAGATTTTACATTTATTAAAAAATAAATAAAATAAAATGAAAAACAAAGTATTGGTTCTTGGAGGGGCGTTTACTTTAATTACCTAAATTCACAATAATTTATTTATTTATAATTCACAGTTATCTATTGTAGCTAATTTCGTTTATAAAATAATGAAACGTGTTGGCTCATAGATGGCGACACTCTTTTAAGTCTGAATTCCTTTCTCCCAACTAAAAATTTGAGAGTTTCAAAAATAGTTCATTTATTTACAATTCGTAGTCATCAGTTACAATTGATTTCGTTTATTTAAAAAATAATGACATATAGAATACTTCGAATGTTAGCTCATAGATGGCGACACTCTTTTAAAAGTCTACATTTCTTTCTCACAATTAAAAATTCGAGAGTTTCTAAAGTAGTTTATTTATTTACAATTCCTAGTCTGAGTTACAGTTAATTTCGTTTATTTAAAAATATATGTACAGTGAGAATTTTTTAACGTAGATCATACATAAGTGGTACTGAATTTTAGTAGCCTATATTATGCCGGTTCTGGACCGTCAAATTGTGAACGCCTACTTAGCTTGTTTCTTCCTATTTTAGAGCATAAAAATGCCTATAGAGCTTAACAATTGAACACTTCATAAACGATACAGAAATTTGCATCAAAACTCCAATAATTCCCATACAAATGCCTAAAAATGATCATATTTTACACACTTTAAGCTAAATTTTATGTCTGCATTAACAAGCACAATTTTGCTCGTTCACTCGTCAAAATTACTTAAAAAACTGAATTTATTTAATCGCCACTAAATTGTGAACCAATATAAAAGTTCATACTTTAATAAGAAAATTTTAAGGATTTAATGCTAAAAATACAAAGACTAGATTTGATCGCGTTGTAAATGTAGATTTACAATCAAGTAAATATACACCTCTTCGTGGCGGCACATATAAACAGTTATCAAGTTATATAACTACTAAAAAATGTTGTATTAATGTAAAAAATATAAAAACCAATCGATTCAAATGTGACAAGCAAGAAAATTTAAGATGTTTTGAATATGCTTTAGAAAGTATTCTAAATCCTGCTAAAGATCATACTGATAGACAGTCAAGATATGATATATCAAGATATGAAGTTCTTAATATGAAATATCTGTTGTCGTTGCATATTTTATCAAGTTTAGAATTTAAGAAAGTTTACGCATTTTCAATGTATCCGTAAAACACGATTACGTTTGTTTATTTTATCTTATGGTTTGGGATAAGATACGGGGTGCGTCTCAGGTAGAGAGATGCAAGGAAAGAAGGAACGAAAGAACTTCAGTTTCCGGCGGCGATCCTTGTAGGGCGAACGTCTTGGTAAAGTTGCGCTAATCACGCAAACGGGCTCGCGAGTGTTGTAATAAATTGCAATGACATGCAATTGTGCAAGAGTTAAGGCTTGCTGATGATAGATGATACTCTGAGGTAGAGTAAGGTGCCAGTCACGTGGTGTCCGCTGATGGCTCGCACAGAGAGTAAGATTGGGCATTCTTTCATAAGGGTGATCGCTCTGGATTCGCCCATAAATGGGAGAGAGTCGAGGATCATTCCACCTGTATACGGTATTTGACCCTATCCGCTACTGCAGGTGCGTGAGTAGTAGATACCGGAAATACAACTAGTTGTATACCTGACCAGGTGATTGCCTTGTGCTTTCAAAACTTCATAAAAGAGACAAATACATGAATATATGTTTAAAATGTCATGATAAATGTAAGGGTAATACAAAAATAATTAAGAAAGGTGATATACAAAATGTTGTAATTGAGTTTAGATTTATTGATACATTTAGATTTATTAGTACATCACTTGATAAAGCAGTTAAAAATTTAGCAGAAGTAAATAACTGCTATTGTGCACATTGTAAATCGAAACAAGAAATTCATAATGTAGAATATCAACCGATTACAGAAAATAATATTTTAAAAATAATTGCAAATTGTAAAAGATGTAACAACAAAGTAACAAAACCAGTTGACTAAAGTTTGAAAATCTTTTAAAAGAATTTAGAAACAAAGATTTACATTTAGTTTTGCAGAAAGGAGTAGATCCATATGAGTGGGTTGATTCATACAATAAATTTAATGAACAACTACCATTAGAAAAGAAAGATTGGTACACAATATTAGGAGATAAAAATATAAGTGATCATGACTTAAACTTTGCAGTGAAAGTTTATAAACATTTTAATTGTAAAAATTTTTGGTGAATATCATGATTTATATTTAAAATTAGATACAATTCTTTTAAAAGATGTGTTTGATAATTTCAGAAAAACATGTTACAAAAATTATAAATTAGACCCAGTTTATTACACAAGTGCATCAAATTTAGCAGACGCAACTTCATTAAAAGTAACTAATCAAAAATTGGAATTAATTCAAGACCAAAAGTTATATGAAATGTATGAAAATGGAATTCGAGGTGGAATATCAAGGATTCCACATCGGCATGCACTGGCAAACAATTGTTACTTTTATGATGACAAAATTGGAAAAACCATCAAATTACCAAAAGAAAAAGCAGAACAAAAAGGGATATATAATAACGAGCGTCTAAATAAAAACCTGGTCAAGTAGGTTGTGATCGAGAATTTTTGCATTGAATTTACATAACAGAATTACGAAATGTAGCCTACTTGACCAGGTTTTTATTTAGACACGAGTTAGTAAGAAACATATTAGTTATACATATGAGGAAATAAACATAAGTTCAGATAAATTGTTAACATACGGAATAGACAATTTAAATAACTATAATATTTTTAGTTTAGATTGGAATACTGGTACACATTGGGTTGCTATGTATATAGATAATACTAAAAAATCAGTGAATTTCTTTGATTCATTTGGCAATTCATTACCAGAAAAATTTATAATTTCAAAAACTTATATAGTAACTCATAATAATTATAAATTTCAAAATTCTAATGATGTGAATTGTGGCTGGTGGTGTATATTATTTTTATACGTATGTTATTTAACATCTGAGAAAAAAGAATTATGACTTTGTTTCAAATAATTGAGGATCTTGTATATTTAATAATTTCTTGATTTCTTCTGTTGGATTAATATTTCCAACTTGTTTGGTTTTATCAAAACATAATAATGGAATATCATCATCACAGTCTGAATCATCTTTGTTAGTTATATTCATGAGAGCTCTAATATTTTTTTCTATTGTGTCTTTATCTTTTTGGGACAATGTTTTCTTTAAAGGAATTGGTGGTCGACCAGGAATTTCTAGTGTTAATGATTTACCTTTTATTTTATCATCTATTGTGTCAACAACTTTGTTTAGTATATTTGCTAATACCGGTCCAGCTGCTGCAGCTAATATATATAATATAATATAATATAATGTATATAAATGAAAATTTGGTTTGGCAACACTGATTACATTGTAATCACTCAACGGTTCAGTGCATGTTCAATGTTTGTTCGCTTGTTCATACTCTTCATACCAAAGAAATATATACTAATTTATACAAAACATCCAAAAAATAAGGTCTATTCTTTTTGTTGATGCTTTTTATTAGATATTTTATAATTCGTATATATTTTAGGTACACGATGGTCAAACTAAAGCGAAGTGCGAAGATGGTGATGTTTAAACACGTGTGGGTAACAATTAAAGACTCAATGCTTCCAGAAATAGAAGCATGAGTAGCGATTATGAGTACAGCCATCGTCATTAATTCGCAATCTTTCAACCCTATATTTGATAGATTCTTTTACAATCATAATTGTGTAATACAAGAAACCACGCAAAATGATGTTTTATATTTAAAAGAAGGTGAGATGTGCTTCCAATTGAGATTCGGGAGTAGTATAACTAAAGGAGATTTCCTAGAAGCCACAGGGTAAGAAAAATAACAGAAAATGTATCTAATGATTTTTATAACAGTTATAATTTTATAAGAGTTTAACAGACCCAAATAGATGTGAATTTTAAGTAATAAAATATTTAAAGAGTCTACTAAATAATGGTTTGTTAAACATTATTGTTATTAAATTTTAGTGTTCTACAATTTTGTTCATGAAATTTGTGATTATAATTTAAAATATTTTATACAAGCTGTTATATTTTTTGCAGTAATCCTGGGCAGAGAGCTCCGCCCTCATCACTAATAATGGCAGAGTCCTCGTCACCTTCTTCCTCAGGATAAATTTATAATTAAATTTATGTTAAGTGTATTAAAATAAAATAAAATTCATTCTTACATTTGTTGTTATATTCCCTGTCTACGTTAATTATTTTAACAATTAAAATTACAAACATAATTAGATATATCATTACAAGTTTGTTTTAATTTGCTGGTTTAGAAGTTCACAATATGATAAATCAATTTTTTTATAATTTTTTTCTGTAATTATGAGGTGTGAATCACCTTCAATATTGTAGCCAGGGTGCATTATGTTCTACACTAAAATTTCTCACTGTATATTGAAACATGGAATACTTCGAATACTAGCTCATAGATGGCGCCATGCTTTTTAAGTCTGAATTCTTTACAATTAAAATTTAAACGTCTCAAAAGTTCTCCCATAATGGAGTGAGTAATTAAAAGACTTTGAATTTTTGACTTGAATGCGATTTAAAAAAATGAGTTAGATTTTCCATCTATTAAAAAACAAAATAAAAAGCAAAGTATTGCTTCTTGGGGGGAGGGGGGTGCGATAGATAAGTTTAAAAATTAATTCAAGAAAACTTTTCTCCATTTACCCGAGTTCACAATAATTTATTTATTTACAATTCCTAGTTATGCATTGCAACTAATTTTCGTTTATAAAATAATAAAACATAGGGTATTTCGAATGTTGGCTCACAGATGGCGACACTCTTTTAAGTTTGAATTTTGTCTCCCAACTAAAAATTCGAAAGTTTCAAAAATAGTTTACTTATTTACGATTCGTAGTCCTTAATTACAATTACGATTAATTTCGCTTATTTAAAAAATAATTAAACACAGAATACTTCGTATGTTAGCTCATAGAGGGCGAGACTCTTTTAAGTCTGAATTTCTTTCTCCCAACTAAAAATTCGAGAGTTTCAAAAACAGTTTATTTATTTGTCATTCGTAGTCATCAGTTACAATTAATTTCCTTTATTTAAGAACATCACATCTTGTGTATTTCTTCATTCTTAAATTTATACAAGTCGAACAAAAAAGTTTCAATTTTTTCTTAAATTAAAATGACTTCAAATTATTTTTCATTTTCTTTTATTAAATATCGTGGCTAATGACATTTTATTTACTTAACTTCATATTTCTAAACAAATTGTTGTTCTTTTTCTTATTTTCTTTTTTTTGTTATTTTGAATAGTGCATGAAATTAGATTTCGTTCTAATTTTGAGAATTGATCGAATGAACTAGGGGCTTTATTTTAGGAGTCAAATAAAATACAAAAGTTGTAAGGATTTTTACGTATGATCTTTTAGAGTATTCATAGGAAACAAACGCGCGTCGCAAAGTTGAGAAAAAATAAACTTTTTTACTTTGCAAATAAACGTGTGAAAAAGAATGGATATAATAAAGTGCGTTCAAGAAAAACCGCTATCAAGTAGGCTTTTTGCCAAAGTCACGTCGTAACCATACGATTATTATAAACATAACCTAACTTTTTATATCCATTTAATTACGATTTTCGATTACAAAATTGATAATAAAACGCAATTATTGAAATAAAACATTTATTTTATTACAAATAATACCGAAGATGTGAACAAAACCTTTGACAGTTGACAACTCGCCGTTATTCAAGGTTGCAACATACGTACTAAGCTACGACGTGCCGTCATAAAATAAAAGCAAGTTCAGAGCCTTGGCGATAACCGATTTTTTTTGAACGCATGTATGTTATGCATGTATTTAAAAAAAAAGTTGAAGAAAATGAACTGAAAAAGATTCCACATGAGCAAATTGAATCGAACTATTTCGGACATCCCTAAAAACGCACTCAAAACTCTTTGCTTTTAAGGGTTTTAAGAAAACAGAAGAAAAAAGAAAGAAAATAAATGAAATAATGAAACGCAACATTAAAGTAAAATTATTTTTCGTGTAGTTGACAGAAAAGTGACACAATGTTTAATCATAAATCGTGAAGAAAAGTGGGACTTGTCTTGTTAGCAACACTTTTCTTCACGTTTCCGTTAGCAACACTTTTTTTCTCATTCATTTTGACCTATCAGAAGTCGAAGATTGATTGATTGTCACAGATTGATGTTTTGTTACTATACCTTCATGTATTATTATTATTCGTCGACACTCTCATAATTTTAGCGTTATTTTCGTCAACTACACTTGTAAGTCAATATACTATTATGTTTGCTGACATATTCCACACAGCATAATTACTATTTGTTATCGGAAATAAATATGAATATGAGTAAGAGAATGAGTATTTTTATACCTCAATGTCTTTGCATTATTTTACTTTGCTCTCACTCTGAACGACCTTCTTTTAGTGACTAACTAAAATCATATGTCGCACATGAAATGTGAATCTGATAACCGATAACGTCTTCTTACGTACATACATAAATAGGCTGATGACCATGAGCGATGTATGTAAGTGGGTTTTTTGAACTACCGACTATTATAGTAGGTAATGGACATGATTCATTGATGATGATTAGATAATGAATCGTGACTTCTATAAAATTACGAAAGGTAGTTCTGATAAACCTCACAAAACTGCGATGCTTGAAAAATGACGAATCACAAAATAAAATTATCGAAATTAATATGAACAGACGAATACAATTTTCTAACTCATAGCGTTTTCGATTCGTTGCTCTAGAGCACTCTCAGAGTATCTCCATCTTCTCTTATTACGTGAGGTTAAAACAAGATGAAAACACCCTGAGAGTGCGCTAGAGGACTAGAGCAGCGAATCGAGAACGCTATAAGTCTACTTGTGATAGTAATAAAATACTGTTACGAGTTCGGAGTTCCCAAATTATAAGCGTTGTTTATTTTAAAAACACTTTAATGTCTGCGATCATTTAACACAATGAAATCGAGCTGCAAACTTCTATAACTTAATCGTTCTACTAATTCGCTAGCTACACACATCGCTTTCTGAATAAAACTGATTTAAATATCCCGGCCACCGCCCGGGATTATATAGTAATTCACTCTTTCTAGAATAGCGGCGAACACTCCAGCAAATTCTACCACCATCCGGTGTCAGTCTGGAAAACACTAGAATCTTGTCAAAAAATCAGTACTCGAGTTTAAAACTTTGGCTGTATAACTAAGACCATCTTGCACGTTATTAAGCAGAAGTAAAATATAAAATTCAAGAAATTAACCGCTCCAAAGCAGTAATTTACAAAGTAATTGTGTATTCAAAATCATCAATAAAGAAAAGGAGAGACCTTCAAATACTTGAAATAGTTAATGAATGAAATTCCCGCAGAAGTAATGTTTTAATTACCTAACTTTTTTTAAAAAAATAATTGATTTAATTAAAAAAAAAAAACTTTGGTTAACAAACTTGAACCTCGTTTTCCTTCGATTTCTTTCCCACATTATCATGACTTAATTGAATAATCACGAAATTGCCAATTTTATTGCATTGCGTGACCAAAGCGCGCATCGTTAAAGAACGAATCAAACGTAATCTAACAACAATTTCATTGTTAAACATATTCCGCCTGAGGTTATTTAAGGCCGTCGGTTTTTTCTGCGCGAGGATTTCCCTTCGAAATGGGTCTTCTCTTGGGTGTTCCTCTTAATTAGCGAAATGGTTGCAAGAGTTTTCGCCTTGTTTTTCCTGATCGGTGAAGGTAAGAAGATTGATTGAAGAAACAAGAAAAAAATCCAGAATGACATTGCAGGGGGGACCCAAAACACCCTCTTATCGGATTTAATCTCGCAAGTCGGCCAGAATTTACCAACGTTAACGACCGACGTGGAGTTCTACTTGTTTACGAGGAACGCCTCAAATAAACTCCTCCAAACTGATGGTCATAACGACGACATCATCGATGGGGTGCAAATTAAGTTCATAATTCATGGCTGGGGTGAAAACCGGGCAAGACCTTATTACAACCAAATGACAGGTGAGTACTTGCGAAGGGGCGACTACAACGTGGTGCACGTGGATTGGTCAAGGCTTGCGAGGGCGATTTATACAACGGCCGTCCACAACACCATACGTGCGGGTGAGTAAACCCATTTTGCCCAATTTGGGGTTGCAATAGT
The DNA here is from genome assembly GCA_033060865.1 of Dorcus hopei. Classification (NCBI taxonomy): domain Eukaryota; kingdom Metazoa; phylum Arthropoda; class Insecta; order Coleoptera; family Lucanidae; genus Dorcus; species Dorcus hopei. Next base: position 3,559,903 of record CM065424.1, on the reverse strand, counting down.
CAAAGAAGTTTGCAGGAAAATCAATCGGGAAGTTCGTGGTGGATCTGTCTGGAAACAACGGTGTTCCTTTGGGGATGTTTCATTTGCTCGGGCATTCTTTGGGGGCGCACGTGGCAGGCATCGCCGGCAAAGAAGTACTTCAACAAACCGGGGCGAAAATTGGAAGGATCACCGGGTTAGATCCCGCAGGTCCTTTATACGAAGACATCCCGAATATTGAGCACAGAACTCTGGGCAAAGACGACGCTGAAATGGTGGATGTAGTTCACACGGATGGGGGCGTTTTCGGTTATAGAAAACCGATCGGGAGCGTCGATTTTTTTCCTAACGGGGGTGTGGGCGTACAACCAGGTTGTTTGGTCTTGGCGCAAAACGGAGAAAACGGGCTCAACAATTCACTTCGTTACGGTAAATACACATAAATTGGGGAATTAACATCGAATGGTTTTGGTTAGTTTTTTGTAGCCACACCAAAAGCCATGAGTACTTCATCAGGTCGATAAACACGGAGATTGAGGCCCGAAAGTGCGATTCATGGGTGCAGTTCCAATTGGAAATTTGCAGGGACCAAGACGCGGTTATTTTCGGAGAAGATGCGCCTCCTTCGGCGAAGGGAAAATATTACTTTAGAATAAACTAGTCGAAAGTTATTTATATTGTTTCAGGACAGACAAAAGTATTATTAAATTATTAAGAAAAAACAACGAGTTTTGTTTCGATTTGATGTTAGCAAAGGAGCACGTTCTTATAGATCTTGCAGAAAATACTAATTTAAGTGGATTCTTAAAACTGGAAGTCGTGGTCAAATGTTGGATTTTACATTAATGATTTGTCACCAACAGCCTCAGCCTTACCTTGACCAGGTGACTAATTCTGCGCTGTATTTTCCACCAGCTTTCCCCTCGGCTAGCAACAGTGAGATAGGGGTGGGTTTAATATGATGTTAAAGTATATATTAAGGGCGCCAGGACGAATCTTCCCAGCTGATGGACCTCGTCGGTATCCCCGAACCGACTTGATCGTGCAGAAGGCCAAAACAAAAATAGAGGCTACACTTGACTCACTGGTACGTGAAGGAAGGGTAACGTAAACACGCACTTAAAGTTAAACTTGAACAACAATAGTTCGAGCAAATGCAGATTACAATTTATATCAAGTTATATAGGAGTAGATGCTTATTCACAACAAGTAAAATTCAATCATAGATAAACTGCGAATAATCTACAGTTGACAATCTCAAGGACAACAAAAGAAACTATGTATGCATTCAGCCGAAAATTCGTTCTCCAAAAGGCATGCAATATTGGTGCAACGATACGAAATTTAGGGTAAATTAAATAATCGCACTCACGAATTTTCTGTCAACCCGGTCGGAAATGTCAGGTGAAGTTGGCGGTCACCACGCCATCTACTGTTCCTGTTCAGCGTCGCTAATCCGGATCGAACCGGTGGACAAAGGCCGCGAATATGGCGGAACCTCGTACCAGGTTAGGATTGGCCACGAGGATTGAGTCGACTCGGTTTGAATCGAATTCCGAGTAGCACAGCAATACTAAGGCTGCGTCCGACTCGTGGTTAAAGTAGTCAAACCATGGCGGACCATCTGTCGAGTGGTTACATTTGAAAATGCCACAACGGCGCCCATGGTCTGACCAGGAGTCTGACAATGAATCGGACGAATTCGCCTGTGTTTGACAACGAGTCGGACGCAGCCTAAAGCGTGAGTTAGGAGTAGGGCTAACACGTGAAGTAGAACCAAACGTAAAAGCCTGAATAGAAAGGAAAGAACAGATTCGTTAGCGTCCAAAGTGGCGTCAGACAATTCGCACAATTTTTACCTGAGATTTGCAATTTTCTCAAGCTTGGAATGGGGTTAAAATACCCCAAAACTCAATCGGGGGTGCACTAGGGAAATTCCGACGGGGCCGTAGATAAGCACTTCTCAATCTAATAAGCAAGGGCTCCGATAGTTTCTAGATGATAAAATACGTCATCACTGCACTACTTCCTGAGGAGGAATGAATTCAAGCGCGAAAGTGAAACGGAAGGACGCCGAAATTACAACTGCGCCACAAGCGGTAGCCAATGGAATAATTATGACGCCAAGAGTTTTGAATAGAATAGCCAATGTGAAAGCGAGAATTCAAAGAGACGTTTCCGGCGCAGATTACAGTGTTGTCGGATGTTCAGACAAGATATACATACAAGTGACGTTGCCAGCTCGCCACATATGCGTCGCGAACTCGCTGCGATGAAATTAAACTCTAACAGATTAGCAGTGGTGCAGTTATGGGGGTTCTAAGCCTCTTTGTTATGGAGAAATAACATTATGTACCAAATGTGTATGTATGGTTGCTTACTCGGTGGAGTGGGGGGATGCGCGGAATGGTTAGGACGAAGCGGCTGAGGGAAAGCCTCCCTTTCTCACCAATGTGAACCCCACACCGAACGTCTTTCGCACTGAACGTCTATCAGAGACACTTGGTACATAAAGTTATTTCTTCATAAGAAAGTGGCCCATAGCTATACTAAAGAGAGCGGATAATCAAGTAAATATCTAGGGTCGTTTATGAATGGAAGAGGGAACAGCCTCCCCCTCTCACCAACGCGAACCTCGCTCCGAGCGTCTTTCGTACTGGGTGTGTTCGACATTACGCCCGGGGCACGCTCTGAGCAGAAGTGTGAGGGAAAGCGAATGAGTTTCAGTGGTGCATGTAAGAGTGAGACAAAGGAAGACCCCGAGAGCTCCGAGTGTGATGTCGAATGCACCTACTGAGTGCCTATCAGAGCAACCATACATAGACACTTGGTACATAATGTTATTTCTCCTTAAGAAAGTGGCCCATAGCTATACCAAAGAGAGCGGATAATCAAATAAATATCCAGGGTCGTTTATGAATGGAAAGCGGATAGTCAGGCAAATGTCCAATACTTTCTTTTTCATCCATCAAAGGCCTTAAAACTATAGAAAATTACGGCAGCCATATTTTCTATTCTTCTATTCCTCAATTCAGCAAAAATGATTAATAAAAGCTTCATGGAGCATTAGAGATTTATTAGAATTAAACTAACTTCCATCAACAACGAATGTCACTTTCATTCGTGCGCAAATAATAATTTCCCGATGCAGTCGTCGGGACGTCATCCCCGAGCAAAATCGCCTTGTTTTTCTCACACCCTCCTCTTAAGTACCTCTCCCAGGACTCGCAGGGTTTAGCAAAAAACTTCTTGCCCGCGATCGACTTTATAAAATACTGATGGCTACTGGCATGGCTGCAAAACACTGGAAAAAATTTGCAAGTTTACAAAAAAGAGATGCCACAGACTTACAGTCTTCGTATTTCACGTCCAATTTGACCAAGGAACATCCAGGTTGAACGGCAGTCCCGCCGTTCGGGAAAAAATCCACGGTGCCTATGGAAAACCGAAAGCCAAGGTACCCACCGTCCGTGTGGATCACATCGACGAAATCCGCGTCGTCTTTCGACAATCTCTCCGTACTTCCGGTGGTGATAAAATCGAAAATCGGGGCAGCCGGATCTAACGCCGTAATCCTGAAAAGCTTCCTTCCGGTAAGCTCAAGGACGCGTTTACCGGCGAAGCCTGCGACGTGCGAACCCAGCGAGTGCGAAATTACATGGATGTTCTTCAGGGGGACCCCCCGTTTTTCGTGCAGCCTCACAATGAAATCGCCGATTTTTACGCCCACGGGTTTGGCGAACCTCGACGCCGTGAGGTAATCTGAGTCGCCTTTCGAAGACCAATCCGTTGAGATGACGTTGTAAAATCCCTTCCTGAGGTAAGCGTTGAGGGCGTTTTCACACCACGAAACGTTGTGGTGTTCCGTCCAACCGTGCACCAGGATTTTAACTGGGCGCTTCTTATTTACGGCGACTAGGGCTTCGTTTAACAACACTTTACTTCTTTGTCTGATGTATAGGTAAAAAAGCACATCAGTTTCGTTGACTTCCTCATTGCTAAGGGCCAATGGTGGTAACTCGAAAGGTAAATTGTTGACAATTTTCAGGAAGTCGTTGAAGAGGATATTTTCTTGAAGTCCAATGTTATCTGCAATATTTAAATGTGTTAAATGTTAAATCTCATGGTAATTTCTGATCTTTTTGTTAAATTAAATGTGAAGCACTTACCTTTACACAGTAACAAAAGCGTCGCAAGTGAAAAATAATTCAGCACGGTCCTGATCATTTTCGGAAGGCGGTAAACCACATCCACAAAATAATAAAATTGCCCGTTTTATTAAAGTCGCTTTTCTCATGGAGTTAGCTCACCATAAATGTATAAATAATTGTCGTATTTGAGTAGGCAATGTCAGACAAGATCTGATAACGATTCGTTTCCGGTGTTTTTGATGCGAAACTGTGATAAGTAACAGAAAAGTCTGAATTATTCCATAGTTGTAATCTCAAAATTTTGTAAACGAATTTGTACACTAAAAGTAAATTCTTAAAAAGGTCACGAAAAAATGTTGTAATGCGGGGTTTTCTTTCCGTTGTGTTCTACTCTGGTACGTTTGCGCATATCTTTATTTTTAAATTTTATATTCTTGATTATTTATATTTGCTACATTATGTAATTTTCATTTCTCTCTCCTTTCCTAGTCATCTTTCTAAAGATTAATTGTCACTACCTAATTCTACCTGAACAAATTTATTTTTGATATAAACTGCAAACTATACAAAATTGCCAGTACATGTAACAGTGTATTCTATGCAGACATAAATTGCTTGGTCAACCCACAGGATTACTGTACTCTCGGCCCCCATTTGAACATGAGAGGTAAACATAAGATGTTCGCCTCAATAGCAAATCAAATTAAAAGCCACCATTTGAATAAAACTTTGATCGAAATCCCACTGATTGACTCTTGCGTTCCTGAGACACCTATAGTGACAACGGATGACATACCCACTAATATATTCCGAAGTGACGATCTCAATTTGCCTCCACCAGCTTCAAATGAATCAGTGATCCCTTCGGGAAAAGTACAGTCATCGAAAAATGTGAAGACAACTTAGACATTGTTTTAATAAATATACAAGGTCTCACTGTATCGAAAATTGCGCAAATTGAAATCGACTTTTGCAATATCGATGTTAATCGAAGTTTGGTCATGTGTTAACGCCATTGATAGTCTGAATTTCACTAATTTTAATCTAGTATCACACTTCTGTAGAGCTGATCACAGGTGCGGAGGAGTTGCAATTTGGGCTAAAAACGGCCTCAAAACAAAGAATCTAGATCTGAGTCAATTTTGTATTGAACTTGATATAGAGGTATGTGGTGTAGAATTAAAATTCAACAATTCTGACAAATATGTCATACTCACCTGCTATAGGTCACCATCCGGTAATATTTTTAATTTTTTGCGAAATATGTCTGATGTGATGTATTAGACCACGTGTACCACGAAAAAACACATATTATAATCTTAAGAGACTTTAATGTACACTTCAATAACTCTGACAACGAAAATACTGTTCGTTTGCAGCAATTATTTCAAACATATGACCTCGTTGAGAACGTATTTACGCCGACACGTAATTCTGCAATACTTGATAACATTTTCAGTAATGCAAAAATAGCATTTTGTAATGTTTTTCACTGTTCTGTGTCTGATCATCGTTATGTGGTATGTCAACTTCCAAAATACCACATGAATAATCAGGATAATTAATTTCCATCTCGCTGTATACATTTTACAATGTATATGTATCCGTTCATTTTCTATCTCATTGTTTCTCTTTTCTTTTTATTTAATACATTATAAAGACACAGTGGCGTAACAATAGGGTATGCAGGAGGCCTATGACCCAAGGATCCCAATGGGATATAAGCAGAATTCCCTTTTTATAAGAGAATCACGCTGGATTTCACAAACGTCACTTAACTTTAATCATTGATTAAGAATAATCATTCCTATACCTTCAACACATGTAACCATGGCAACGTTTACTTTTAACGGATGATTAAATTTAAGTAACGTTTGTGAAATCCGCCATTAAAGTTATACATTACAGAAAAAATATTTAAAACATTCTATCTAATAAGTTAGAATGAAATTTTGTAATTTGCAGACAGATAATTTCACATGTGTTATAAGGTCTGTTCTAGGAGCAGTACATGACTGTTAGAAACTGTACTGAACATGCGCAGCGTCGCTAAAGTGTCACTGCGTATCTTCAGTACAATTTCTGACAGTTATGTACTGCTTCTAGAACAGACCTATAATATCATGCGTTCAAAAACTCCCTCGTTTGGAGTTGGCCATGACCCCAATTCCAAACGTGGGTGTTCTTGAACGCATTATAATCAGCGATTCAAAAAAACTTTCATCAAAGTGTGCTATGAAAAAAATTACATTTGTCCGAATATAAAGTTTGAATGTTGGAACTATACTAAACCTTCAAATGCAAATTTTTCACTGTTTCTGAAATATATTTGTAACAAACATCTTCTTTGGTGATCAGTGAAAGCCATAACATTAAAATGTGTGAAAATAATCAAAACTTAAATCTGACAGAACTGACACATGTAATTTTTAACGAAGAAACGTCACCGACATTTGGTATCTCAGACATGCCCGTTATATCTATCTTTATTTATCACAGCACACCTTGAAGAAACTTTTTTTGAATCACAGGTTATTAATCTGTGCGAAAAATGTAGATTCAAGTTTAAGTCCCACGTGACCGAAACAACTATCCTAGGAAAACTTGTTTCGCGCAGATTGACGACACTGTAAGATATTTTTTTATCACTAAAAACAAGTAACTAAAGCGAACATAGCCTAACTTAAGGCCTTTTCGGAAACTAATGCCCGTATGCACAGACAAATCTCAAGGTAGACTTAAGGAAAAAGTGATACTTAAAGCTAACTTCATATCAAATTGTGCGTCGTATAGTTACATTGTTTAAAGTAAAGGTTTACTTTGGCTTAAGTCTTAAGGCTGTTTTACATTATACTTTTTTCGTCTAGAAACTTTGACAAGTTCAATACTAGAACTAACTTGAATAATGTAAATCAGAAAAAGTCATCCATGTTTTCATACTAGAAACGTCTACAAACTTATTTCCAAACTAGTTCTCAACCTATTTTTCGTCAAAGTTTACAAACTAGACTTGCGCATAAAGTACACGTCGCAGTATTACCAACATCCTAAAAGATAAACATAACTGTGATTGAAAATATAACCTCGAAGTACCTCCGCAATAACCAGTCCTGACGCCAAATTCTAGGTTTCGTATTTTGTTCTTGCAAATAATAAATATGCAGAATTTTTGAAATTTTCTGAAATCTGGTTTGGTTTCTTTTATAAAAATTCATTTTTGAGCATTTAACTTCTCTTTAATTTTGTATGTTGGCAGTTTTGTTCCACGTTTGTACTTTCCACACCAGCGATCGGTTTATGAACTAATATTTAAAACAACCTTGAATTTAGATACTAGATTCTAGTATTCAAACTTGTTCAAGTTTCTAGACGAAAAAAGTATAATGTAAAACAGCCTTTAAGATTTGTCTGTGCATACAGGCATTAAGGCTGTTTTACATTATACTTTTTTCGTCTAGAAACTTTGACAAGTTCAATACTAGAACTAACTTGAATAATGTAAATCAGAGAAAGTCATCCAAGTTTTCATACTAGAAACGTCTAGAAACTTATTTCCAAACTAGTTCTCAACCTATTTTTCGTCAAAGTTTACAAACTAGACTTGCGCATAAAGTACACGTCGCAGTATTACCAACATCCTAAAAGATAAACATAACTGTGATTGAAAATATAACCTCGAAGTAACTCCGCAATAACCAGTCCTGACGCCAAATTCTAGGTTTCGTATTTTGTTTTTGCAAATAATAAATATGCAGAATTTTTGAAAATTTCTGAAATCTGGTTTGGTTTCTTTTATAAAAATTCATTTTTGAGCATTTAACTTCTCTTTAATTTTGTATGTTGGCAGTTTTGTTCCACGTTTAAATTTTCCCCACTGCGACGCCAGCGATCGGTTTATGAACTAATATTTAAAACAACCTTGAATTTAGATACTAGATTCTAGTATTCAAACTTGTTCAAGTTTCTAGACGAAAAAAGTATAATGTAAAACAGCCTTTAAACTGCTTGATCGGGTTTCTTAGGTCTTATTAGAGAAGCGTTCGGAAACTTAACCCGAACGAATGACTTGTGTTTGAAAACTAACAACCGGGTTTATGTTTTAATAACCCTGCTATTTAGTAGGATTAAAATACTGGGTTATTGAATATTTGTTGAATATAGCCTCAAATTGTCACGTTGTGTCACTGCGGCAAGAAAGATCAGAAGAATGCAAGGTAAATATTTACATATTTTTACTGATTTATATTACTATTTTTGTTTAAGTATATGACACTTGTAAGGTCATTCAATTAAACGTTCGCGCGTTCGTAAACCCTGTCAAACCCGAGCAGTTCGGTTATAGAACAGGTTAACCTCATCAGGTAACTATTTAAATCTGATATGCAACCCGATCATAGTTTCCGAAAAGGCCTATATACGTGCAGGTTCGTATATTACTTTGTATTCATGACGAATTATGTTCGTAACAAACAAACATTAAGTTAAGTATTTCATATTTATAATAAAGCACATTTTGTATTAATTCTTGTGTTTCAATAATGGTTGAGATGCCCGTTTATACAACCAAACGCACACGCACGCACAAAATATCCCTAGGCCTAGGTAATTAACAGCGGCGTCACATGAATGTGTTTTCATTGCGAATTGCATTTTTCGAAAATGTCTCATTAAAATGAGAGCGTCCTGTCTCAGTATCAATTTCAAGAAGATAGAGAAGTATCAGTAACCTTCATTCAGTAATAGGTACGAAAAATTTAATTTACTTCAACGGACGACACTGGAAATGAAGATTAGAAAAACAGGCAAATGTCAGTTATTTTTAGTTCCTGATCTTGGTTACTTTCGGCGTCGCCAATTTCGTACACATAAAGTTCCTAAAATTTTAAAATGGCGATCTCGAAAATAAATGTATACCCAAGTAAGGAGTGATCAAATGAAAAATGAATTAGAGTTAGCGATGCAACTAAACAGTTAGTTTAGTTATTCGAACCACAGTATATTCATCAATCAGTAGCAGGGTTGCCAGTTCTCCTATTTTTAATAGGAGTCTCCTATTTTTTAACAAAATCTCCTACCTTCTATGAAGCATTAGATATAGGAGAAAATCTCCTATGTTTTCATGGAACAAACTTTCTTATGGTCGTCATAAATTGTTGCGTTTTCCTTCCAAAAAGAAACTGTTTTTTTTTATTCTTAGGGAAATTTAAGTCATGATGTCATTTTATGTGGCTACACTGGCTATAGACAGTGTTGTTTGTTTTCTATTGTTGCCTGCAATATGGTTGCATCTGAATCACAATATTCATATCGGTTGATCGGTTAAAAATTGAAACTTTACTGTTTCACTGTTGGGAGTATAAATGCATATGAATTGCATTAATCATGATGACAATAAGAAAATTGATGAAAGTGCCGATGATGAAAGCGGGAACAGTAGCAGCAATGAATGTAAGATCTAATCTAAGAAAACTCAGACTTCTAAATAAGTTATTTATTAAGCTACCAACATGTATGTAGGGGGTTTGCGTCGGGACGCACCAACCGCAAGTCACGATCTCCTCTCCCGTTGTCCTTCTAGTCTTCGCTCTTCCTACACTCCCGTAATTTAAACAACCAGTCAACCTTCATGACGAATGTCGAATGTCTAATGATTAATGTCTCTCACCGCCCTGTGCTCCGCTCTCCCTCCAAAGATCTAGCATCACCCCATACTACAATCTTTTAACACGCCAACCAATAATAATAATTAATAACAACAAAATAAAATAGATAATGCAGCATTTGTGGCAATAGTACTTGTAGTCTTCCATCATTACCTATTTTGTTAATATAGTTCTTTGTGTTGTTTTTTAAATAGTACCTACCTATGTAATTTATTTGAATTTATGGAAGAATTATATTTTTATTTTCTCATTTCCATGTTCTCCTATATTCTCCTATTTTTTTAAGTAGAATCTTCTATACTTTAGCTTTAAAGAGCTGGCAACCCTGATCAGTAGGGACAGCTAGGGGTTTCTGGAACTACAGTTACTGAGTGCGCATGTGCGAAAACTGGCGGACTTTCCACAAACGGCCGCGTGTGGCGCACCGGTGAATTCATCAATTGCTTTTAAGCGGGCCTTTTTTAATTCAGCATTTTGTGTGATGGATGCGGAGAGATGAGAAAGATTGAACAGAAAATCATCTTTGTTAGTTAATATGTGATAAGAAAAGTCTTGTACTTTTCTTATCACATATTAATTAAATTATTACTGCAAACATCGTGGAGAACATATCTAACATCTTTGTTAGATTATAATGAATTTATGTTGTGTAGAAAGTCTGAAGTTGTGTAAAACAACATCGCATCACAGAATAGACAGAAGCGACAGCTCGGCAAAAATGTGATAATCACGAACTTCACACCGAACTCCTTCAACGGTCATTTTGAGGCGCGAAAATTCAAATATGCAAATGTAAGGAGCATTTTATATTTCGTCGGCCTAATTTCAAAACAGGAGAGTACAAGATCAGATTGATTTACAATTACCATATTTTCAACAAGATTGGCATAGGGCTCATCCATGCCTCGCCATTATATAAAAGAATAAGCTCTAATTAATGGTTTTAATGTTTTTATGTTAACAAATTTACGTACATGTAAGGTATTTTCGGAAATATGTCGGATCAGTTTCAATCAATCGAATTAACCGTAATAATGTAATGTAGACGAAAAATTTCAATTTCGAACGTGAAGGCTGCTAAATTTACAAATTTAGGAACAATGGGAATAAACTGAAGATTAAAGTTAAACTGTGATCGAAAAACCGGGCTTTAGGTCTGGTATTATAATTATAATTATAAAAACAATTGTTCTTATGGAAATAAACTGAAGACTAAAGTTAAACTTAACTGAAATACCGGGCCTAAAACATTGTGAAAACACACGATACATATTAAATACGTATCGTATTTTCCTTTCAGTAAATTTTACTGAGGGAGGCCCTGAAGCTTAATTAGTTTCATAGTACATAGGTCCGTCACTGGTTATAAACAGTATAAACACAAAAAAAATCATTTACTTACGTGAGGTTAACTGCTCCATTAAACATCGGATACTGCCATACTGCCAAATAATTGAAACGACGCCGAACTCGAACGCCGAAAATGTGTTATAATCTCGACCTCCACTTGAATTTTCGTGTAAAAATTTTATTTGCGATAAAACTTGAAGCTTTCTTGAATTAAAATAAAGAACAACGTGCAATTAAGAACATCACAGAAAGGAACAAGCCGTAAATACTAATTTTTCACAATTTTGCTTGAGTTTTATACTAATTAATCTCGAACCCAAAATGCATCGGATGGGTTTTTAGCCTCGGACCCAAAACGCATCCGTCACTTATATTTCGTGTTTAAATTCTTATTTATAATAAATTTGAAAAATCTTTCAGCCAAAAAGGAAGAACAAATGTTAATTGAGGGAACATTACACAGAAAAGTGTAAAGAAAGGCCAATTTAATTAATTTTTCGTCTTAAAAAAAAATAAAATGTCGGTGATTGGTTGATTCGAATAAGATGGCGTCGAAGACGACGTACAAAGTGCATTTCCAGATGGAAAGTTCGTAGTGGTAGCGTTTTAAACTTTATACTGAGTGAGTAATTTCTTTTACTTAATTTCCTTTTTCCTTCACATGTATACGGGGTGTTAAAGTCTACGCTTTATTTTAAAGAGTTGTAGTTCTGTTGTTAACAGGTTGGCGCTATAAACTAATGCCAATTCCATCAGAAATTATTTTGGTTTGCTTACGAAATATATGAATTCACCGACTAATCATTTGTAACAATAAATTTATTTATTAGCTGAAATAGATTTTAAATCTTGAAGTTGAATGCTTGTGTAAAACAGGCTGGTGCAGTGTTGCCAAAATGTGAAACCGAAAACTCCTTTTTTGGTGGTAACAAAAAATCCTTTTTTAAAGGTGAAAATCCCTTCCTACATTGAAAAAATGAAACAAGCACTAATTGACTTTTTTTAAATAAGGCACATGCGTTGAAGACACGATGGAAACCAGGATGGTAACTATAGGGAGATAAATCGCTCAGCTTGATAGCATTGGGCTGGTGGACAGCCAATAATATTGCGAGTATTTGGCGGGTTAATTTTAAATAATTTTTCCTCGTTTAAACGCCAAATTGTAAGAGAGTGGCGCCGACAATTATTAATAAAAAATATTGTATTTTGCCATTCGACAAAAGTTCTAAATCCTTTACGCCTGCGCAATTACTAACAAGACCAATCGTGCTATAGTTAGAAATTGATGATTTTCTTTTTTTGACAAAAAATTCGCATTATAACACAAACTTACACGTATTTTATTTGACAAAAACATTATATTACAAACAACTATGGTACAAGTTTATAAAAATCTAATTTGTTAAAAGAAGCATTTTATGGCACTTCATCTATCCCACACCAATACACTTAAATACCAAATAGAAGTAGGTACTAAACACTCTACCTTTGTAAATATTAGAAAATATCTTTTTGCTTATGCTATTTACAAGTAACTACGTTCAGTTTAGTCCGCTCGGAGGCATTATGTTGTTCGGTATTTGTCCGTCGTCTTCTTCGTCGCCATTCTCGCTGCTCCCCGGTTCCTTAACTTCATCCACCTGCCCCACAAGAGCCCTATACTTCTTGGCGATTGCCTCCCAGTCAGTGACATGTTCGATCCGCGTTGTCTGCGCCGAGAAGCTCAATTGAGATCCGAGTGGGCTGAGGTGTACGACTGAGAGAGTGACGGATTCCTTCGGAGCGACCTGGCTTCCCTTTTTCACCTTCGCCAACCACTTTTGCCCGGCTTTTGACCGAGGACTGAGCTGTTGCTGCCTTTGGAAACCGCCCATGAGGTGCACCAGACTCGTGCGCTTCTTGGCGCGGACTGAAAAAGCTTCGGGTGGATTTTGGCATGGTTTTAAAAGCAAGTGTCTTACCTCTCGATTTACATAATTTGACGATGTAGAAGAGCCACGTTGTTATCAGGTTGATGGGCGAAGGAGCCGAAGTCGTCCTGTGCATCGACCTAATCAATTTGCTCAGGCCGAACTTCCACTCGATGTCGGATTGAGCCTAAACAGATATATTCGAATACCGTACCGTGGGAGTAATGTTTTTAAATTGAACATTCTGGATGAACAATTTTTTTGACGAGGAAAAAAAATGTGGTATTTTACCTCAAAACTCGCAAGAATTGAGACGGATGAATCCGTTTCGGATGGCCGTTTTTATCGGAATGAGAATGAGTTCTTTTAATAGATTGAGTTACTCTCAGTTATATTTTTGAAAGTGATATTTTTTCTGTTTTGTAAAATTTTGAAAAAAAAAAGAGTTAATCAACATGTTTGTTCTCATTTTAAATGCGTATGTGAATGTAGACTAAAATAACGAATATATTGTGAAAATTTTTTTTTATAAAAATAAGTTAACAAGATTTAAAATTATAAATTAAAAATAACAGTTAATAGAAAGTTCTGGCTCTTGTGAAAATTAGGACCGCAAGTCTATACATAAATAAGACTAAAATATAACTAAAAGTTAACTTTGTAAGAAAAAAATTAATCCAAATAAAGAAGAGAGAGATAAATTAATTACATATTTCAAAACACACATTTAAAAGTTGAATAAGTTGATAATAAATAAAATTAAATCAACTGTAAATGTGTATAATATAAGATAAAATAATAAAAAACATTTAATAGCAGGAAATTATGAAATTAGAGAACAGACAACGAAAAAATTAAATAAAAATAAATAAACTTGAATTCGTGTAGTTCACGTGTCCAGCTTGTTTATTTTCAAAACTTGCTTTAAGGCTCAGTTCAAACAATTCAAGGTCACGTGTTGATTAACGTCTTCTAATTTAAAATAAATATTTTACTAAGGCCCGGTCTATTCATCTCTCAGTAAGTGGCCAGTAAGATACCGGATGGGTTAAAGATAGGCAGATGCATTGCGCTAATCGTCAAGTAATAACTTGGCACTTTACTGAGAGATGAATAAACCGGGCCTAAAAGAAATAAACGAGGTCAACCCAACCCATTTAAATTTTAAAAAATTAAAATTTCAAGAGACAAGGTTAAAAAAGTCAAACTTCAAGGTCGACGCAACCCAAGTCAACCTAAGTCTGCTCAACCCAAGGAAGAAACTAAGATTGAGAAAAAAAATAAAACTTAAAAAACAAAATTCAAAAAGTAGCAGGTCAAGGTCAAATGAAATTTCAACCCAAATAACCCGCAATTCAATCCAAACAAAAAATTAAGGTTGTAAAAAATTAATTTAATTAAAAAATTAAAAGTTGAGGTCAAACAAAATTTCAAGGTGAGCAAGACCTTGTCCAAGCCAAGTAAAAAATATAAAAATTGAAACAAGGAAAATTGAAAATTCAAGAAAAAATTAAAAGGTTAAAGGTCAAGGTCGAACGAAAATTTCAAGGCCAAACAACGAACAAAAGACGAACGGTTGCGTCAAAATATTTTCTTCATCTTGCTTAAAGACTTAGTGCAAACAATTCAAGGTCACGTGATTTTCAGTTATTGTATGTAATGACTTTTATTTGATCAACGTCTTTTAATTTCAAATAAATGTTTTACTAAAAGAAATAAACAAGGTCAACCCAACCCAAGGCAAAAAATGAGGGGAATCTTTAAAAAAATAAAACTTCAAGAGACGAGGTTCAAGAAAGTTCAACTTCGAGGTCAACGCAACCGAAGTCAAACTGCTCAATTCAAGTAAGAAACTAAAGATAAAAAAAAAACTTGAAAACAAAATTCGAAAAGTTGCAGGTCAAAGTCAAATGAAGTTTCAACTCAAATCAACTCAAAATTAAAAATTCAAGAAAAAACTAAAAAGTTAAAGGTCAAGCCGTAACGAAAATTTCAAGGCCAACCCAACCTAACTCTCTCCAAGCCAAGCAAAAAATTAAAAAAGACTAAAAATTTAAACAAAAATTGAAAATTCAAGAAAAAGATTTAAAAAGTGAAAACTCAAGGTCAAACGACGAAATTTTAAGGCAATTCTGTCCAATCCAAGCAAAAAATTAAGAAAAAACAAAAAAGAAGATTGAAAGGAGAAAAACGAAAAATAAAATTAATTGAATGTCGAGGTCAACTGACAGTTCAAGGTCAACCCAAGTCAAACTTCAAGGTCAACGCAACCCAAATCAACCTAAGTCTGTTCAACCCAAGCAAGAAACTAAGATTAAAAAAGTTAAAAAACAAAATTCGAAAAGTTGCAGGTCAAGGTCAAATGAAATTTCAGCCTAAATCAACCCTCTACTCAATTCAAGTAAAATATTAAGATGGTAAAAAATTAAAATTAAAAAATTATTAAAAAGTTAAAGGTTAAAGTCAAACAAGGTTCAAAAAAGTCAAACCGCAAGGTCAACGGAACCCAAGTCAACCTAAGTCTGCTCAACCCAAGCAAGAAACTAAGATTGAAAAAAAATTAAAACTTAAAAGACAAAATTCGAAAAGTTGCAGGTCAAGGTCAAATGAGGGTTGATTTGGGTTGACCAAATCAACCCTCTAGTCAATCCAAGCAAAAAAATAAGATTGCAAAAAGTTAAAATTAAAAAAGAAGTAAGAAGTTAAAGGTTAAGGTCAAACAAAATTTCAAGGTCAACAAAACTTAACTGCATCCAACCCAATCAAAAAATTATAAAAATTGAAACAAGGAAAATTGAAAATTCAAGAAAAAATTAAAATGTTAAAGGTCAAGGTCAAACGAAAACTTCAAGGCCAAACAACGAACAAAAGACGAACGGTTGCGTCAATATATTTACTTCTTCGGAGAGAAAGAAAAGTTGGAAACAAAAGAGGGTTTGGGCGATTTTTGATCGCGCTCATTTTAATAAACAAAGAACAAATTCCGAAGGAAATTATAAATATAAATTGAATAGAATTAGAGTCTGGAGCAAAGATGGCGGAAATTGCGGTACTAAACGTTTCAAATGATTTTGTTAGATTTTTTAAAATTATTGTTGAAATTGCAATTGTAATGAAAAGAACACAAAAAAAAATAACAAAAGACCACCATTTTCTCATCGAAAGGCAAGAAATTAGAAAAATAAAAAAAATTCGACAGTTTAGTTCATTTCTTTTTAAAAAAGAATAAACAGACGAAAATATAATAAAAGACAGTCGCTTTCGCCAACCTAACTCTGTCCAAATCGAGCAGAAAATTAAAAAAGACTAAAAATCGAAACAAAAATTGAAAATTCAAGAAAAAAATTTAAAAAAGTTAAAGCTCAAGGTTAAAGCACGAAATTTCTAGGAAACTCTGTCCAACTCAGGCAAAAAAAATTAAGGAAAAACTTTAAAGATTGAAAGGAGAAAAATTGAAATTAAAAAAAAATAAGAAGTTGAAGGTCGAGGTCAACCCAAGTCAACCTAACTGTTCAGCCCAAGCAGAAAATTAAGATTAAAAAATTCAAGGTCAAGGTCAAAACAAATTTCAAGGTCAACTCAATCCAATTCAAACTAACTCTACTCAACCCAAGCAAGAAATTAAAACTGAAAAAAAATTTAATGTCAGTGTCAAATGGACCCGAGCCAAAATTACTTATTCATCAAATCACGAGGTGCCGCGAGTACTTAGTAAGTACTAACTAATGCGAGGGCTGAAGGCACTCGTTGCTAAAAGAAATAAATTAGAAAACATTTTCCAGAATTATTCATTTTTGCGAGCTAAGAATATGATTAAAAATAAATAGCAATTCAAAAAAATAACATTAAATAGAAATTAAAAGTAAAAGAGAGCTTTTAATAATAATAATAAAAAAAAACTGATTTCCAACTCTGAATAAATTTGTTTTCTGATCGGGGTAATAATGGTTCCACAACATTGTGCAAGAGACAACAAAAAAACTAAAACAGAAAATATGTAAATTTAAAATAATATTTTTTGCCTTTACTCTGTTTTTAATAAAGTAGAAAAGTAAAAATGACTTTACAATAAATGAAATACGATATATGAAAATGCATTTGATATTGTACAAAATATAACCAGAAAATTAACAAGAACGAAAAGAAATAAAGAGTTTAAAAGAGAAAGGGAAATTCATTTTAGATTTTGCTTTCATTTTCCCATTTGGGCAAAACTGTAATAAAATTAATAAAAAAAGAAAAGTATTAAAAAAATATAAGAAACCACCCTTATTTTTAATTTACAATTAGCAAATAATATAGTAACATCAAAAATTTTAATTAATAACAAAACAAACAAACTAAAAAAAGATAATATTAAAAATTACAACATAATATTGTTGTACCTATGTTGGTCACAAATTTTTATATTATTACAAATACTGTAAGATTTCGAAACGCAGGAATAAAATTAATGTCATAAATTGATAAAATATTAATTAAAAAGAAAAAAGTAAAAAGACAAGAACTATGAAGGTAGTGGAATTAATTTTAGAATTTAGGAAATTAACTGCGACACAATTCTCAATCTATTAAAATTTCCGAATACAAATATAAGCAAAAACATTTCAAAACGTACAAAGAAAAAGTAATAATAAAAACTGGAGGGTGCTGACTGTAAAAATTAATGCACATGAAAAAGATATTTTTGATTAATTTAAAATTGACGAAATTCATCTAATAACTGCAGAATACAAACACTGGTTATATCAAACACCCCTCTCCTCGTGCGTATGTACAGTAGCGGACAATAAAATCCGGGCACGTCATTTGCACAATGTAAACCTCACTTTAATATTTTTGACGTTTAATGCATGTCACTAGTAATTCTGACGTTTAATTCAAGTTTTATTTATTTATTTTGACAGAAATATAACCTCAATAAAAGCCTGATTTACCAAATTTGTCGAAATACACACGACACGTCAAATTCTTGCCCGAATTTTATTGCCCGCTACTGTATACAGGAAGATTCTTGATTCATGGTCTGACAAAAGAAAAATTTTGAAAGATTGGACATCACAGACATGTTAGAAAATTTTTATTATTTTAGTTTTCCAGAAATAATTAATAAAATATTGTATCCCAAACGATGAATAAATCGTAGGCGATGAACGAAATAAATATATACCGTGAATGTATCTTATTCTGAAACATGCAAAACACACACATACGTTTGTTGCTAGAGTAACGTAATTATTAAATGACAGCAATGTATTAAAGCGTGTATTTTATTTTGAAACATAGGGTGAGTTCGCGATAAGCCTGGTCTATACGTAACGTTTTGTCGTCAGTCTTGCATGATCATGCCAGATTTGTCAAACATATCGTTACGTGTAGATGGCAAGTTGGACGTTTTGCATGAACTGAATGAGGTTTGACAAACTCGCAAAAGACTGATGGGCTGGAGCTTTGTGTACAAGCAAGACGACAGACAAGTGTGTGCATGTAGACGTGCGTCAGTCTAATCGGTCAAACTTCGCTCACCTACCATTCTTCTCTCAGATGCAATTATCGTCACTAATAGTTCTTCATCCATGTCGATTTCGGAACGACTGAGCGAAAGTTTGAGGGAAAGTTTGAGCAGTGTAGCCGCACGATTTGTGTCAGTCTTGTTGGTCAGTCTTTCCAGATCATGCAAGACTGACGACAAAACGTTACGTATAGACTAGGCTTTACGCTCGAATCGATCGGAATATTTCTTTTTCTCGCTCTTACTTTACATGCAGTGAAACGCAGTCGCTCTCCCTCACACTTTTGATCAGAGCGTACTCCGAGCGTAAACGTGAACTTGCCCTAGAAGAAATAAAATAATGGAACAAAATATGTTTCAAAATCAAATACACGCTTTAATACATTGCTGTCATTTAATTATTACGTTACTCTAGCAACAAACGGATACGTGTATTTTGCATGTTTCATAATAAGATAAATTTACGGTATACTTAGTTATAAAAATGTATTATAAAGTTTTAGTAAAAACGAGTAGATTTACAAACGTCCTTGTAAATGTTTATATGACGTAGGTAAGGTGTTTATAAATTTTATGATATCTCGGACAAAATCTCCACTATTCAGAATGCCTGGTGACCTTGCTCTTGCAGGATTCAATAATTAGACTAAATACAGGTTTTAAGGATTCAATTTAAACTGAAGCTTACGTTAGGAAATTTTTCGAAATTTATTTCTTTAGTTTAAGATCCCGACAATCTTACAATAGTTCAACTTTTCATTTAATCTCATTTCTTCTTAGTCTTAAATCCGCTTGTTTACATGCATAATGTGGAGAGGTTTGTTGGTATAGCCAATGAATTATTCATTGAAGATCTGAAATTAGATATGTCTGCTGCGTTCGAAAATTATACGTCGGATGCATCTGGAGCGTACGATCTTATCTTTCTCACTCAAGATTTTTTACATATTTCGTATCTCGCTCATCCATTTAAAATATCTTGTGTTTATATTATTTCCATGACAACTGGCGATATTTTCACATCACTCATATCACATTTAAGTAGGGTATGAAAAGATCGCCTGTTGTCATGGAAAGTCTCAGCGATTTATTAGACGAATAATTACCATGGAAACAATTTATAAAAATCAATCAACAATTCAGAAAAATCAAGTTATTCGTCGAATAGTTTTAATAAGAGATGCATATCTCGATTCTAAATATGGTTCGTGTTTGGATCTAAAATAAATTGTACACCCGAGTTAGTTCTAAATTGATTCATAAGTATAACATCTCATGGTCTAAAAAATACATTTCCTCCCAAGTTTAGTGTAACCGTTTCAGGTAAATTATAAGGTTTTTCAATTACATTCAACATTAGCCCACAGTTTGATTTGTGATTTTGTATAAGTCAATAAACTGTAAGTACATTTTCGACCAACTAACGACTTACAAAATCCTGACACGTTTCTGTAAGATGAGCACATTTTAGTAACACACAATAAATGACTTTCAAAGTAAAATGATTTTGATGTACAGCTACAGCCATAAAAAAGAGTAAAAATGATGACACCATACATAGAAGAAATTATTTCAAACTTATTCTTTAATGGTAGACTTTATGAGAATCAGTTGAAGTTTTTTTCTTTTTGTTAATTACATGCAGTTGTCAGTCTTTTCTTCTCTAGCAACACGGACAATAATAACTTTCAAGCCAATTCGTTATCTAAACTGACCAAGCATGACTACGTTTTACCGTTATCTCTATCTATGTTGTCGCGTTACCTAAATGGTGAGTGGTGGTGTTGAAAGCTGCCTGACTATGAGTGTAAGCCAAATCTGTCGTAATTATGATCCAGCCCAACAGAACTGGTGCGCATTCAGCCAAAATGGGGCGTGCGTTTCGTCACATGCTCTCAACAGTTGTTTCGTTACCTGAATTCTCTGATACGTATCGGTCATCATAGCGATGAGCAGGTTAATCAAAACGACCACCGAGACCAACATATAAATCCCATACATCGTCTTAAAAAGCGCCTCGGTCCAGTAGGGTTGGCCGTTATTATGGGTAATTTGGTAATTCTCTGTTTTTAGTTTGTCGACGTCTGTTTGCCCGAATATGGCGAAAAATAGCAGCTCGAAAGCTTTGAGCGGGTTCTTTTGGACTGGAATCACAAAGCAAGATAATTACCTGGATGCGCTGGTACGTGTCAGACATCATAGCAATTAGTAGATTAATTAGAACAACCACAGACACCAGCATGTAAACGCCGAACGCCACCTTGAACAGGTTGTCCGTCCAACTCGGTCGGTACGGGAGCAGATTCAACTTTGGGTCAGGTTTTATTGTCAACTCGTCATACGTTGTCTGCCCGAATATGGCGAAAAACAATAGTTCGAATGCCACCAACGGACTCATTACCACTAAAGAATACGAGCACCATCAGTTAACTGAATTTATTTTTGTCGATTTTACATTTACGACTTATAGCAAACAAAACAAGAGGCTTCCATGCTACTAATACACCAATAAATAACTCCTACGCCACTGGTGTAATCCCCAAAATGTTTCCAACAAAGACAATGTCAATTCCAAAACTACCACCCCAGGTTCACCTCATTACCAATCCATTCCGTAATCACTGATTCGATCTAGCACGTGAAGTATTTGCGTAAATGCGTACAGATAGGTTGGCACAAACAAAGTTGGGCAAATTTTGCCTCGACTTCCCAAAGCACTTGGAAAACTCGCCCAACTCTGCCATTACATAAGGGATGAAAGGGCAGCTATAATACAAGCGCAAACAAACACAAAAATATGAGAGACACCAAATCGAAATGGATAGCACTGAGGTTTCGACTTGAAAGGTCGAAAGTTATTTATTGGTTTAAGACAAACATCTAAACCTAAGAGAGCAGAAAGACGTATTGCGTACTCATACACACACACAGAGAGAGAGAGACAAACAAACAAACAAACAGACAGACAACACAGAGCTTGACCGCGGTTTTTCGGTCAAGCACACACGATAAAAGCTGCATCGGTCGGCGTGGACACACAGCGACAGGTTAACACTTTTTTTTAAAACACTGGACCCCAAAAACTATACACAGGGCGACTTACTGCCCGTCGGCTGGGTATGTCTGCGACGTAGAGATGCGTGCGAGTGAGGCACGTTCCTCTGCTCTTGGAACCACTCAGCATCCGGATCCAGAGTCTCCGAAGTTTGCTCCGGCTCTACATCCCGCCCACAAACAATTTTACACACACATATGTACAAAGTTTCATAGTAATTAACTACAGTACAAATCCTTCTGGTCGCTTGCAATTATTGCCCGAGAGGTATTTGGTGGGGAGGCAAAAGAGTGTGGCACGTCCAAAAATTTTAGACACGCCAGTTTCAAGCAAAGAGAAGAGTTTTGAAAGGCGAAGAATTATTTACAAAGAAATCTGGGTGTGTAAGTTTGGTGAGAAGAATTTAGAAATCATTTTGCCCTGCGAGAATCAGTTGTGTCTGGACTCTCGCAAGACAAGCGAGAAAAATATTTACATATTTATAAGTCCTGAAAAAAATTTACGTCTTTACGTCATGTAGACCAAAAAATCTTACCTTCTTTAAAGTGCTTGGATGGTTTTCCTAGGTCTCGCACTTCGCTGTTGCTGAGGTTCTTGAAGGGTTGGTTCAAGGCGACGAAGTGCATGGAGAATCCGAAGACGAAAATCGCCAGCACGGCCAAAAATCGCCCCAGGTCTTTCATCAGGTTGCCTATGATGATGGCCCACGGTCCGAAGAGGTGGTGGAACGATAAAAAATCGAGGATCTGTACGCAGGCCAATAAAAACGAAAGCGCAAACAGTTGATTGCGGCAGTACATCGACGTGGGCCAGTAATTTCGTTCGATGGCCACCCAACTCAAAAGGTGAGCGCCCACTCCGAAAATTCCAAAAAGCAGCACTGACAATTTGATCCACCCCAAACCAGATTTGTCGCTCGGATTGGTTAGTTCAAACAGCAGCAAACCGCTTAGCCAGATCAGGAGGATCCATTCGTACCAGTAAGGAAGAAGCGTTGGTCTGACGACGGGATAAATAGGGAAAATTGCTACCAACAAGAGGAAGAGCATCAAGTAGATGTGAGATGTGAGGTACGACATGAATTTGATTATGGGGACTTTGTGGTACTTATGTCCTAGCGGAAGAGTGAAGGCTATCCAAACGGGAGGGCAAATTATGAAACCTACAAACAGAAGCATCGTCCTCCACGCCGTCCAATTCAGGGCTCCTCTCCACAACTCCTGCAAAACGGAACAAAAATAAAACAGTGAGCCGTGGGAATTAACTCTTCGTTTTTATTTGAAACGGCCACTCAATAAAATTACCTATTTTTTACCTGAAGATATCGTTGCACGACCGTATGGGCTATCACTTCCTTCTGTTCGTTTTCGATGAGGACGTCTAAAAACTCCACGTTTCTTCTGTCTGTCGCCGTGAGGATCCTACCGGCAGAATCAGCACCGGCCGCCAGGGCCAAAAGCTCGGTGGCCATTCCCTCGCAATGCTTCCCGGCCGCGATCAAATCTTTCGCTCTCTCCTTTTCCTTCGTGGAAAGCGTGATGAGTATATTCGATAATTTGGCAGCGGTATCGACGGGGGCGGGCGAAACCAAGATGAACTCTTCCATCGGCCTGTTGTTGTGGTTCTTCGAGCAGACCATCAGGTTGTAAACGAACCTGCGGTCCTCCATTAACGTATAGGTGTCGTGTTCTTTGGTCATTAGGTACTCAAGGACATCGTGATGGCCTTCCGACGCGGCGAACCAGATCGGCGGGGCTCCGAGGTTCGTCTCCGATTTAGGAGATGCCCCCGATTCCGTTAATAGCTTGACCACTTCAAAGCATCCTGCCCTTGACGCGTAGTGCAAAGGCGTCCAACCGTTCTTATCCGTCGCGTTTATCTCGGCCCCTTGACCTGTTTGCAAAAAATCAATTTCACGCTCATTATAATACGAAGCAATTTTCAGATATCTACGCCGATTTTCGTCGTTTAATTGCGCCATCGCAGTTTAAATTATTCGTTTTAATAATTTTTACCGCAGCGCGTTTTTAATTTCCGCAGGGTGTTATCGCGTAATTAATTCTGATGCAAATTGCAAACGTAACGAGCGAGATATCGACTCACCAAGGAGGACCTCTACCATTTGATAATGGCCGTGGGTGGCGGCGATGTGCAGGCCGGTTTTCCCATGTTTGTCGTGGCTTTGCAACAACTCGGCCGATCGACTTAGCAAAAGACCCACGACTGTCGTGTGTCCCCCGAAGCAAGCCAGGTGCATCGGATTGTAACCCTACGAAATAATCACCATTCAACCTGGAATCGCCGCGCCGATTGGGCAGCAACTTACATTTTCGTGTGTGGCGGCGTCAACTTGCACCCCGGCAGAATTCAACAACAACCTCACCACGTTCTCGTTTCCTGAAAACGCGGCCAAATGCAGGGGCGTCATCCCCGATTCATTCCCTAAGGTGGGTACGAGCGAAGCACCATTGGGTGGTTCGGATTTGACGGTTCCAGGGACGTGAGTCAGTAATTCACGCACGGTATCGGCTTGTCCGAAGTACGCCGCAACGTGCAGAGGAGTCACCCCAAGTTTCTTGCTGAACACCCTCAACGTATTCGAAGACCTGAGGACCTCCAGGACCTGTAAGTGCCCATTTTGCGCCGCCAAATGCACCGCGGTGAAACCACCCTTGTTCTCGTCCGTTATATTCGCGCCAGCTCGCACCAAGGCCTTCACAACCTCAGCGTGCCCTCCTTCCGCGGCGATTTGTAGGGGGGTGGCGTCCGTCAATTTATTTCTGGCGGTGATGACACCTTGCCTATCGAACTTCATGAGCTCTTCAATCACCGTGACGCTTCCTTGGGCGGCCGCAATGTGCGCGCAGGTGTTTCCATCTTTGGTCGTGGCCATCACCAAGCTTGGATGCTGCTGAAGAAATAATTTGGCCACCTCGGAGAAATTGTTTTGGGCCGCGGCGTGTATAGGTTTCTGACCTTGGTCGTCAGTTGCGTCTATGCTCGCCCCCAATTCCAAAAGTAACTTGCACACTTCTATTTGACCCGCGGCGGCGGCCAAGTGCAACGGGGTTTGTTTCCGCAAGGTCAGGATGTCTATGACCGCGTTGTGGTCTTTGATCAAGAACTTGACCAGGTCGGTGAAACCGTGCATGGCAGCGAGGTGGAGGGCGGTCCTTCCGTTTCTGGACTTCGAGTTTATAAAAGCCTTATTCGAGAGGAGGGAATCGCACACCTGTATGTAGCCCTTTTCGGCGGCCAAGTGCAGGGCGGATCTACCCTCGTTATCAAAAACGTCGACCCTCGCGTGATTCGCCAGCAAATTATTGACTAATTCGATGTGGCCTTTGTTGGCCGCTATCGACAAGGGAGTCCAACCGATCGCCGATTGTCTATTCAGGGCCTTCTGGATTTCCGTTACGGTCATGTGCGAAATCATTTCGAGTAAACTGTCGTTGTTACCGGCCACGGCGAGGTAATGGAAGGCCGACTCGTGGATGTGTTTCGAAACGAGTTTTACGTCCGCACCGTTCTCCAGCAAGGTCCTTATCACCTGCCTATCGGCCAAGGGCGTATCGACTTCTGCTTTGGTGACGGTGCAGATGTAATGCAAGGCACTTTCGTCGTTTTCGTTTAGCTCGTTCACGTAGGCGGTCACTTGGTCCTCACCTTTGTGCACTTTGACGTAGTTTATTAGGTGTTGGACGACGTCTGCCTTGCAACCCCTGCAGGCCAAGTGGAGAGGAGTTTCACCATGCTATAAAAGCAAGAACAAAAAGAGTTAGATCTTGAATTAGAGGATGAAACTTTGGATTTTACTTTATTTTTGTATTGAGGATCACCGCCGTCTTCCAACAGCAACAGGAGAGTCTGCAAGTTCCCGTAACGAGCTGCAACGTGAACTGGCGTCTGGCCTTCCTCGGTGGTCAAATTTGGGCCAGCGCCGGATTTCAGGAGCATTAAGGCACATCTCTCGCCGTCTTTCACCCTCGCTGCTATATGCAGTGGAGTTTCCTTGAGCTTGCCCCCTATTGAAACCCAAGAAAATTTTCTAGTTGCGTTTCAGGATGTAACGAAGAAGTTTACCTCTCACATGGACGTCGGCCCCGTACCCCAGCAAGGTCTCCACTACGGCGGGCTTGCAAGATTCCACCGCAATGTGCAGGGCGGTGTAGTTCTCCTGAAAGTTGACCAATGACTCACAGGGTTCACGTGTTAGTCATGCTGAACTTACGTTTGTTGTTATGTCGACTTTTTCGCCTTTTTGTATGAGGGTATTGATTATGCCGACGTGGCCGTATCGCGCCGCGGTGTGAATACTTCTTGCACCATCCTAAAAACGATTTGGCCAAAGTTATTTAATCGGAGGCTCTGTCTATTATTTGTTTTCTCGGGATTTAAATGGCGTATCGTGGCAAACACTTGTAAATCGACCAAAAGCTCCTGTTTGAACATCAAAGTGCTGCCCAGTCCCCTCCCCCCCCAAAACCATTTGCATAACAAAGGCCAGATTAAAACGTCACGTGTTTAAATCTTCACCACCACAATATGCTAATGGAGTAGACCTCCAGATGATAAAGCGTTGCAGATTTGTTTTTTCCTCACGCGAATTGCTCTATTTATACTTACGTTGGAATCGGAAACGAAATTTCGACGTGTGCCATAAATGTGACCTTTAACAACCGGTTCGCATTTTGAATAATACAATCTAGCTTTTTATCGTCGCGTTAAGTTTTATTGCCTTCCTTCTAATGTGCATCACTATCGTCGAGTGTGACTCACAATCAGTGTTGTTATTGTTATTAAAAGCACGCGAGCTTTTGCTGACCTTGTTGGGCATGTGTAGGTAAACTCCTTTCTTGAAGAGCATCATGGCACAGTCGGCGTGTCCGTTGAGGGATGCGATGTGCATCAGGGTTGATCCGTCCTTCGTCCGTTCCAGGATGCTCGCCTTGAATTTATCGGCGAGGAGTTCTATGATGGCCGCGTGGCCGTTCTCAGCTGCCAGGTGCATGGGAGTACGGTCCTGGTTGTCGGTGATGCTGGCGGAAGCTCGAACCCCATAGAAATATTTGACTAGGATTTCGTCCCCTTCAGCGGCTGCGATGTGCAGAGGTGTTTGGCCATCACCGTTTTTGATGTCCACACTAGTTCCGTAATCCACTAATATCCGAACCTGGAATGAATTTAAAATAAAGTAATTTTTAGGAGCAGTGCCAATTAGGAGAAGTGCCAAGTCTTTCCAATGGTAACTAAGAGATGTGCAAACCATTTTATACGAACCATATCAACGTCTTTCCTTCGGGCTGCCAAATGAAGAGCTGTGTCACCGTTGGCCGCAGCGGCCTTCAGTTGGTCGGCCGTCTGCGTGCTCAACAGCTCTCTGCACATTGACTGGTTTCCGGCCTCCACAGCGAGCAGTAAAGGGATTTTTCCTCTCTGGAAAGAAGACAGAACGATTAAGGCAACGAAAAATTCCAAACACCAAAGGACCGCCGGGGAAGTTGAGGTTGATCCTTACTTTGTCCTGCTTCTGCGACTCCTTCTTCTTTTGAGAGATTTTCAACTTCATCAGTGCCAGAATCGACAGATTCATGTTTACCTCTTTTTTTGGTCCTGTTAATTAATTTCTTTACAAAAGTTGCTGATGGTACTAATGCTCTGAAGAAGCAAAAGAAAAATCTGTTTGTCAATTGAGATTGTCATATTTATGGCATACAAATAATAAAGAGAATTCATAGGGACAACATTGTTTTAAAATACGACGGTGAGATGAGGGAAATATTGTAATTTTAATTTCTTCTACACCTAGCTTAGCAAAAAGAAGCAGATTCAGAAAACGATTGCTGGAAAACGTTGGAAACCTTCGACTTCCCCATGGCTTCTGATATTGTTGATATTTTGGCCTACGTTGTAGAACTTCTTGAGGTTTGCTGCTTTTCTTCTTCTTTCAGGCGTTCTTCTCGCTTCTGCTTCCCTCGATAGCCACAGACTTCAACTTATCTGAGTTTTGGGCTTCCATCTCCATCACTGTTACCTTTGTTCATCTTCTCTATGGCTTCCGGATTGCGTCCACTACTCATCTCCTTCCTTCGTTACAAAAAACCTTTTTCTTTTTGAAGAAGCTTCTAATGTTCGCAATTAATACGTATATTCCAGCATAAAACTTCAATAACGTCTTGGAATTTATGAGGTCATTTCCTAAAGTTCCACTACGCATTATGAAGATCGCCGATGAGTCGTAAAAATCACGCAGACAATAAAAATAAATCGTTTCCTTTTCAGTATTTTTTTACTGTCCCTCGTCAGTATTGATTGAGCCATTCCTCGTCGGGATTTATTGCAAAAAAAAAAATTGGCAAGACCGGGAGGTGCCAACTATTTCTTCTTGTTTGTAATTATTTTAATTACATGCCGTCAGGCATCAATCTTTGGATGAAACCATTTAGTTGATTACGCCCCGTCATCAATCACGTTTGTTAATTCGTCGACTGCTCAAAGATAACGGACGGTTTTTGTTCGTAACTCATCGGTTTTAAATCTATCGTTAATAAATTACGACGTTATAAACAATAGGTTTTCCATGAGGAAACGTGAACGTCGTGTAAGTTGGTGCTAGTCGCGGCCTAAAGTTTCCCGACGAGATCATTGCTCTTCGTATAGGACGTTGCTTGAGTGAAATCGTCGAAAATTTTACTTAGATGAGCCATGTAGTTACATAAATCCATAATCATATATTTAGTCGCAACATTGTTGGTCCTTCGAGTCGGATTATCCAAGTCAGAACGACTAAGATTTTTTTTTAAATAATTCATCCAACTGCTTGTGTGTATTTGTAAGTATATTTGCATAACTCGGCGGAATATATTTCGCAGCGAATAATTAATTTTAGGCGTTTATTAGCTTCGATCAGATAAATCACCGTTTGCAAGAGCTCATTAATAAAACGGCAGTGAAATTTTGTGTGGCACTGCGTACTTTTGATTTACAGGTAATTACATATTCTGCGCCAACAATAAGTCGGGTCGATAAGATTGAGGAGGTTTTACATAATATCAAGAATTATGCGTACGTCATGAAAAAATGGACGACAGAAAAAGAGTCTTTTAATTTTTGTGCTCGCGGCGCGAAGAAAAATGAACGAATGCAAACATTTCTTTGCATGTTGCACCGATAAGATGTAAGAGATTCGTTTCGAGCAAGGTGGAGTCATATGGGGGTTTGTGTCAGAAGCAATTCAATTTTTATTATTACAATTGCCCCCCTTCCCCCCCATAAACAAAGATAGAAAGTAAACAGAAAAGAAACGGGCGAGAAGTTAAGTTTAAGACAAATCAGTGCTATCAGAGTTAGTGTAAACTTGAGGAAGCATTTTTAATCGTGCAAAAGGAAATGAAGATATTGTAACAACGCAAGAATTCACAGCTGCAAAAATCAGTCAGCCAAAGCTTTCCGTACACAATTATGTAAGCATGAATCTTTCGGAAATGTCAAGGAAGGAATACGCAAATTCCTAGTAACACGCTTTCAGTTCCGCATGAGTCATATGCCAAGGCATAATTTCATAATCCCCGGGAGAAACGTCCTCGGACGAAACCCCTTTAAATAGTCGACGAGCTGATCATTAGATCAGTAGTGTGATAGCTAGCCAGAAGTCTTGTTTTATTGTGTAAGTGACCAAGCCATGTAAGTTTCCCTGTAAATAAATGTTTCATTATACTGAGCTACGACCCTTATTTCAGTTACATAAATTATTTCCGTAACATTTTGGTATCAATGAAGCAGAAAAAAGAAAAACGAAACAACGAAAAAAACTGTTATTTTTCGGTGAAAAAAATTGTTGCAACTAAAGTGAAGAAATGAGACAAGAGAAAACTGCAGAAATTTAAAGTGTTCTTGGACTAGATAATCACAATCACAGTAAAGATAAAAGAAAAAATCGAAGAGAGAATTGATCTAAAAATTGGAAGAAATATTTAACGATATTTTTAGAATTTTTTCGGAGACCGTAAAAGAAAAGGAAAAGAAAAAACAGAAAGTTATGAAAACCGCCTTCAGGTGTCTGAATGCGAATTCATAACATTTAAATGTTTTCAAAGGCAAAGGTGACTCTGAATCCTCTGTTGAACTACCAACCAATGAGATGGCACAATCTAAGAAGATTCTGAAGGAAAGTGTATACAAATAGGCAGTAAGATGAAACTGAAAAAACTAACCCCTGGAAGAACGAAATGAGCAACTCTCAACCTCACAGAGGAATATTGTTCCAAGCGCAATATGCCTCCAATATGGCCGCTAAAATTACGTGTCACCGTTTTGACGTCTTGGCCATGTCGATCGATAGTATAGATCCTTCTGGAAGGCTTCTGTGATTGGTCAATATTAGATCAGGTGATCCTTGGCCGCGCGCAGACCGTTTTCATTATTACGCTAGGGTGCACTTCGCTGTGTTAGTGGCTGTAAGCCATTTTTTGTTTTATCTAATTGTGATGTTTGTGCGAAAGCTGAACGGAAACGTTAATCCGTGATCTCGAAATAGGCACTCTACGTGAAACATAAGCATCTTCTGCTGGTTTATCAATTTTATATGTAACTTGTGGATAAAAGGATAAAAACTACCCCCAATAAGGTGCGAAATGTTAAGTGGGATTATTTCCAGACGTTTTAATTAATTATTAATTTAAATAGTACAGTACAGTTTTAACTTCATTTTGGAGTAGGTATTTTTTCGAGTCAACGAAAGTTTCAAAATTTGAAAGTGTACGTTAATACCAAGCGATCGAAAATGAAATGATTCAGAGTAGGCCATGAATATTGAAACAAATTTGGTAATACTGTAACGAAGTGACCACTCCGTTGCCAAAAATACTTTTCATTTGCCATATTTGTACATATTTAGTTAGGAGTTGTATATATTTATTAGTCTGTATATTTAGGATGCCACTGCGCAGATTTATAAAGAAGCACAATTTAGGAGGGAGTTACAAAAGAGTAGGGCTCCCCACCACGCGCACTGAGAGCTCGCTTTAGTCAGTCATCCGCCGGCTCATTGAGCCGTCGGTCGTGGCTCCAAGGGAGTCACCCGCCGCACTATCAAGTCACCGGACATTTGACATTTTGACTCAAACGCGTTTAACAACCTGTGCTACGTTCGCGTTACCTGTAACCGCTACTCCTTTTTTTTTAAATTCTTTCTTACCTGGTGCGGGCGTTTCGCACATCCTGATCCTAGAATGGGAGTTTCGCTCTTTCTTACCTGGTGCGGGCGTTTCGCACATCCTGATCCTAGAGTGGGAGTTTCACTCTTTCTTACCTGGTGCGGGCGTTTCGCACATCCTCATCCTAGAGTGGGAGTTTCACTCATAAGCCGCTTTCTTTTCACAATGCGGAGCTGCTCCGAGCTACTCGTTGCATCAACGCGTTATGTTCTTTTCATTTGGGCTTCGAGCACTGAAGCTCGAATAGCGGATACTCCCCACAGCCTCGTGCTCTTGCTAATGACTTGGTGCTCGAAGCTTCAAAATATTGTTTGAGGTTATGTGACATGTCAAAGATTGTTTATGTTGTTTGTGAGTTTGATTTTTCGCCGGTAAAGTAATCTGAACTCACAAGGTAGGTGCAGTATGACTGCTGAAAGTGTGATTAACTGTACACAATTAAATTTAACTGATCCTGAAACTCAAAGTACATGTAAAATAGAGTAGCGTCGGCCATGAACGTCGCCATCTGGTCGTCAAGCTCCTATTTGTTGTTCTTGGTGTGTTCTTTTCAGAACAGCTCTGAGCTGCACCGCGTTTCGAGCCCGATGGGCGTGACGCTCGTGAAAAGAAAGCAGCCTTTCTTACCTGGTGCGGGCGTTTCGCACATCCTGATCCTAGAGTGGGAGTTTCACTCATAAGCCGCTTTCTTTTCACAACGCGGAGCTGCTCCGAGCTACTCGGTGCATCAACGCGTTATGTTCTTTTCATTTGGGCTTCGAGCACTGAAGCTCGAATAGCGGATACTTCCCACCCCCCTCGTGCTCTTGCTAATGACTTGGTGCTCGAAGCTTCAAAAAATTGTTTGAGGTTATGTGACATGTCAAAGATTGTTTATGTTGTTTGTGAGTTTGATTTTTCGCCGATAAAGTAATCTGAACTCACAAGGTAGGTGCAGTATGACTGCTGAAAGTGTTATTAACTGTACACAATTAAATTTAACTGGTCCTGAAACTCAAAGTACATGTAAAATAGAGTAGCGTCGGCCATGAACGTCGCCATCTGGTCGTCAAGCTCCTATTTATTGTTCTTGGTGTGTTCTTTTCAGAACAGCTCTGAGCTGCACCGCGTTTCGAGCCCGATGGGCGTGACGCTCGTGAAAAGAAAGCAGCCTTTCTTACCTGGTGCGGGCGTTTCGCACATCCTGATCCTAGAGTGGGAGATTCACTCTTTCTTACCTGGTGCGGGCTTTTCGCACATCCTGATCCTAGAGTGGGAGTTTCACTCTTTCTTACCGTACCTCTACCTCTGATCCAATTCTTGGAGTCTGTGCCGGAACGTATGCACAGTGCGTTGTCATTTAGTTGACATTAGTGTCCGTGAGATACACCGTATATCACCTTTTTCGAAACTACCGTCCTGTGTTTAGTGTCCGTAAGACACATCGTATATTACCGTTTCCGGAACTACCGTCTTGCGATTAGTGTCCCTAAGACACACCGTATATTACCGTTTCCGAAACTACCGTTCTGCGATTAGTGTCCCTAAGACACAACGTATATTACCGTTCCCGAAATTACCGTCCGGAACTTTCGTTTACCGTCCTGTGATTTTCGTTTGCCGAAATATAAACATTCCATTTTGTAAACGCCTGTAAATGTAGACTAAGTTTGTAAATAAAGTTGTGTTGCCAAGTGATCGACGCTTTTATTTCCGCTGAACCCGGACACCGACGAGCAAACTCGATTAGTGCTGCGATTAGTGTCCGTAAGACACACCGTATATTACCGTTCCCGAATCTGCCGTCCGGAAGTTTAACTTTCGTTTACTGTCCTGTGATTTTCGTTTGGCGGAATATAAACATTCCATTTTGTAAACACCTGTAAATGTAGGCTAAATTTGTAAATAAAGTTGTGTTGCCAAGTGATCGACGCTTTTATTTCCGCTGAACCCGGACGCCGACGAGCAAACCCGAACCACCGGACCGACGTCAAGCAGAGCAACGATCAGCAACACCAGACGACCCGAAAAATGACGAACCGTTACAATACTATCCGTGGAACTTAACAGTGACATTTTAATTGTCTCAAAATATTCAATTCAACGTTCATCGTTGCGAGTTATTTCAGATGTGAGGGACGGATGGTTAAAAATGATAACAGAAAGGCGCCCTAGTCAAATTACTACGAGATAATATAAAACAAATTCAAAATGATTTTTATAACGAGAAAAACAGCATTTTATAATCAAAATAAGCAAATGTTAGTTTTTTTTAAACATAGCCAAATCAATTAACTAATTCTCACCCTAAACCATCATATTAGATACAGAGAGACGGACGGATTTTTAGAGATCAACCACTATGACATTCTGTAAATGTCGATTACGCCCTCGGACTTGAGGAGTTACACTCGTCAAGACGGGCACTGGCTGTCTGAACTGTCGTGCTATACCACACGGCCTTTTTATCAAGGGTCATTTCGACCATGTGACACTCCGGACGTGTGCCAGTTTCTCTATGATTCATAAGCTCGGCTTCTTCAGTAACGCTGTAATTCTTCGAATTTGCAAAGGTTAATCATGAGGCTTTTGATACCAAGCCGCTGTTATGCTTGCTTACACAATCCCACATAATCTTTAGGTGGGTGAATTTTTCGCGCTCGCATTGTATCGAGTTTAACTTACGTAATGAGCTTAATGATTATGAAATGCTCGATTTCTTACTTAGAAGTGGTCTACGGCCTACTTTGAATCGTTTTATTTTCGACCGCGTGGTGCTACTGTAGACCTTCAGATTTCGAAAACAATAAAGACTTCTTCGAGAACAAAGAAAAAACTCGGCATTCCGACGGAACGTATCGTAATAAAACGTGCTCTTTCCAAATTTTCCCCGACCTCAGTACCAGGCACCCTCCGCCATAAACACGCGAACCAATATCCTGGCGTCGTCCTGCGATGACAAGATCGAAGATCTGCAAGCAGGATCGTCCACAAACTACGCCGTATTCGTCATCCCCCGGCGGAAACACACTCTGGAACTTCGCGAAAAAGAAAAGAAAAAAACTGCTCGCGAACTTCGCGCGGTTTCACCCACTTCCGGTGCGAAAAGTTCGCTGCAAGTTCGCAATAATGTCACCGATCGTCGGAGACACGCGCCGCGACTAAATTTCTCTAAGTTTAGAACAGACGGGCGGATGAGATGGGGTGTCTTTTTCCCCGTGTCGATTCGCGATACTTGGCGCATGCATGTCGAGGACGAATAACAAGTTTCTTTGAGGAGGAACTCTCTCGGTTACGCAGTAATCGTTTCCTGTGCGGCTGAAAAATGGGGATGATGTTAATTTGCTCGTTGGATGGCGTATTTATGGGATGAGAGGGGGCACATTTATTACGTCTTATCTAAAAAAATGTCATGGGCCAAATTGATAAATAAATAAATAAAATCAGAGCTGTGAAATATTTTCATTCTCTGGAAGTTCTAAGTGTTATTTTATTTATTTTTTTTTGAGCTTTTCTCACTATTTTTTTTCCAGAACCTGCCTACCAGTAATTTGGTATTCGTGGATTGAAATGAACACATGTCCCAACGGTTGGGAAGCGCTGGTGTAAAGAAATTATCTTCTGATCATATTTGAAGGATACAGTTTAGTTATTTTTTGGTCGTTAGTTTTCGAGGCCCTAAACTATCGTCAAATTAAGTAACCCGAATGCAAGGTCTGTGTCCTGGCGATAAAATTTTGAAGGAAGACCAAGTTTCCATTAAAACTATCTTAAAATAATTGAAACTTACCCCGTCAGGTTTTAGCCTAATGTCCTTCCCAGCTGCCGCCAGGAGTGCCCTCAGGATCGCCGTGGCCGTTCCCGTCTGCCTGGAAGCCACGAGGTGCACCGCAGTTTGCTGCCTCGACTGGAATAAAGCAGCTATCTGAAGAAGGCTCTGATTACACACGTTCAGACACATTTTTAGCCCAAACAATTACAGCAGTCATGGCAACCCCGTGGCAATTTCCTCCGGAAATAAATTTCAGAATTCGCGGCCCAACATGCGAAGCGTACGAAACGGCAACGAAAGTTGCAAATGATTCCTTAATTGATGAGGTGCTCCGAAAGTTTCGCGTGGGCCATGACAGACGAAGAAAAGGGCCGAAGAAAGTTGCTCGTTGACACGAAGGCATTAGGTTTATTGGAATACTTCAACGCGAGTCTAAATTAGAACATTGCCTTCTCTGGTGCAAGTACCACAAAATTAATAACAAAACTTCTTCTGGTGCAAGTATCGTAAAATTAAAAAAAAAAAATTAAGGGACTTACTCCTCCTGTTGAATAAGGATCAACCCCTCTTTTGGTCAAGAGTAATTTGACGACGTCCTCCCTGGAGTACATCGCCGAAATATGCAGGACATTGTAGTTATCCTGAAAACAGAGAATTGGCCGGTGTTAGAACGGAAGTCGCCAAAAAACGATGGATGTGTCCATTAGTCGGATTAAATCGTATAATGTGGCGCGAAGTGAATTGTCTTTTGGGGCTTTAAATTGAATTATGCGTTCTTTTGTGTCGCAGAATCGATTCATCCTTTCATCGCCCGTTCATCATTTGCGTAATGTATAGTTGGACGGATTAAATCGTCGGGCGCAACAAAAACGTGTATTGTGGAGGAAAACATTTTCAGGAAACGTGACAAAATTCGGGAAATTACCACTAAATTAATAAAATCATTTAACCTTCTCACTTTTTGCGTCACATTTCTTTATTTTTGTATCATCCTTTGCGTCAATACAAGAATTTGGTACTGAGAACATTAATAAATAATATTTGGAGCAGACAATTCAATTGTTCTTTCGGATCATCAATTAAAAAGAATACACGAAACAACCAGGATTGTATTAACCTCACCATTTCCGGTTGTGATAATGCGTTGGTATTTTTTTGATAAAAGCAAATCTTCATTTTCCCTTTTTTTGATAAATTATTGAAGAAGCAAGATTGGTATAATTTTTTTAGACAATGATAATACCACTAACTGCTGGGACTATAGTTGTGAAAGTCGAAAGGGATAGAATGGTATAGAAATGAAGAAGACATTAAAAGAGACTAGCTAAAAAATAAATGAAATTACGAGGAGGGGAAAAACCAATGCGATGGAGGAAATGTCTCCATGAAGGAAGGAATGAGTTTGTCTTCGAAAACCTCTTCTGGCAGGACGATTTTCCTGCAGAACCCTTACATCACATCAACGCAAGAGCAAAAGCAAAAAGGCCTTTCAACTTTAGAAAACGTGAATAATGGGCTAGTATTTATCCGAAGTAGAATGGCTAGAACAAGATAGATGTAAAGATAATAAAATTCTGGTGAAGATTTTAATGGAAGGCATGGAAAGAAACCAAGCAAAAAGTAAGATGAAACTTAAAGGAGAGGGCGCGATGGAAGAATGACGAAATGTACTTTATCTACTCGCATGGTGGGGAGAATTCCTCGAAATTAAAGCAACAGAGAGTTCTTTGTAACTCCAAAGAAGACGCGATTGCTGAAATTTTGAAACAGATAGTTTTGAATGATAGAGATGATTTTAAATTCGTTGATATGTGAGCTGCTGGTAGAGTGGTACTTATCTGAAGAAGGAAAGAAGATTATAGCGAGATGGAAATAAAGATCTTTTGAAGATTCTAACGGAATACAAAGAAACGGATAAGGTAGAGAAGACGAAGGCAACTAAGACGAGGTCGAAGTAGATTCATTATTGTCAACTTTACGACGAAAAAGCATGAGAGTAAAAGCAAGGACGACTTCATAACTTCAGATGAAAGGCTGAGGTTTTATTACGATCTAGTGAGGGAGTATTAGAAAGGAAAAAAAAACAAGACGGGATGGAAATGACGATAACAATATTCAGGCAAAGATTTTGCTGGAAGGAGTTCCTGAAAAATAAGACGAGGCAAAAAATAAGGTGCAACTTCCAGAGCAGAAAGAAAACAAAACGATGGATGAAGGATCCACCCTCAACCGCTAAGGCGAATTCCCCTGAAAAGCAAATTTCAGTGTGTAGGCAAAGTAAGAACAAAAAATAAGAATTATTTCATAACTAAGAGAACTACTACTTCCTGAAACGAGAAAATTGTACCAATTATGATATTTAAGAGCGATGACTATGGTAATATCGCACGTTTGGAGAATATTTCGATTTTAAGGAAGATTTGGAAATTAGCGGAGAGTTTCGAAGATGAATTGAATACTTTACATCAACATTCAGCTTTGTATGAATTAAGCACTTTAATAAATGATACTAATTTATTTTATATGATAATAATACCTCACACTTTTTTCACTATTTTTCGGATGAGGCAAAAAATAAGAAAGTGTAAGTCCTATCCATTTCATGCCTAGCACTGCTTAGTGTCACGTGACTCCGAAATAGAGAAATAAAATTAAAAAAATATCAAATTAGAAATTGTAAAAAGAAAAGGTGTAGAGAACGCGGACATCTCATAATTAAAATAAGCAATGTTAGTTTATAAATAGTAAAAAATCAATAATAAACATTCTTACCAAACAATAGCACTAGATACAGAGACGAACGGACTTTTTTGAGAACAGCAACACACACTATGACATTTTGTAAATTTCCATTACGCCCTCGGGCTTATAGAGATATACTCCACAAGATGGGCACTAGCAATCTTTACGATCAAACTGTTAGAAGCTGTCTGATGTTGTGTTTGCCAGGCTACCTTTTCATTTAGTTTCTCTAAGATCAATTTCGATTACGTAGCCTTCCTTAAGTGTGTGATTTAGCACCAGGTCAGTTATCAATGTCACTGCAGTTGCAGGTGCATTGTATTAGAAATTGCAATGTCAATCGTGTCTAATCTAGCGCAAGGTTCTTGATAAACGAGCCGCCGCCTCGGTCACTTTGTATTTAATTTTTTCTATGTGGGTGGATTTCTATCGCGGTCGCGTTGCATTGAATTCATTTCCGTACTATGCTTTTGATAATTATAAGATGCTTGGATTCTTATATGTTCTCACCCTAATTCATCGTACTAGATACAGAGAGGCGGACGGTTTTTTTTTGAGATCAATGATCTATGATATTCTGTAAATGTCGATTACGCCCTCGGGCTTGAGGAGTTACAGTCGACAAGGCGGGCACTGGCTGTCCGATCTGTCGTGCTACGCCATGGCCTTTTATATTGTTTTAAACCGGAAATTAAATTAAATTCCAATCCCTCATCCCTGCCCAATGTAATGAGCTTAATGATTATGAAATGCTCGATTTCTTACACTTCGTTCCCACAAAAAAATGTTAATAAACTATTTTGAAATCCTAAACGAAACTTTCGATTATTACTAGAGACACAGCTGTTCCAAATTTGCAATTTTATGAATTTTTTACGCCAAAACTATTCATTTTCGGAAACTAC
The DNA here is from genome assembly GCA_033060865.1 of Dorcus hopei. NCBI lineage: Eukaryota > Metazoa > Arthropoda > Insecta > Coleoptera > Lucanidae > Dorcus > Dorcus hopei. Next base: position 3,521,667 of record CM065424.1, on the reverse strand, counting down.
TTCATTAAGACTTTCTTGTTCATTTTGATTCACCAGTTAAAATGTTTGTGGTTATTTCTATGACCTACTGCGTATTAAAGGATGGACTTTCCTCTATTTTTCTTCAACAAGGAAATTAAATTCGAACATTTTCTTATGAGTATTAGAAAAAGAAAAAGAAAAATAAGACGCAATGGAAATGAAGATAACAATATTGTAACTAGGACGAGAAGACCACCAACGAATGTGCAGCTGCGAAAATCATTCGAGCGAGACATTTTATCAATATAAGTATGATTCACTTGCATTTACGTATTAATGTATGACTCATTCGTGTACATATGAAGGTAAATGTCGAGCCGAGTGCACATCCTAAGACAAATGTCAAGGCGACAATTTACGTAATACCCCGGGAAGCCGGCAAGCCGAACGTTAGACGCATTAGAGTAACATCTGGTCAGAGTGTCATGTAGTCTGAATTGTCTGTAAGTGACCAAAATAAGAGATGTAAGTAATTGTAGTTGTAATTAGTTGTTAATAAATGTTTTGTTATACCGTGCCATGTAATTCAGGGAAGTTGAAATCAAATCAACTGCACCCTGAATAGATTTGGTGTTTCATGCGTGCAAAATTTATGCTGTTATTTTATTTTTTTTTCTTATATTTTTTGATAGAAACAACTTTACAACAATCCTTTTTCTTTAATTATCAACCGTTTTGTTGAAAATATTGTCATGATGTCATTATCTGAGGAAATAAGTAAATTTAAATTCGTTTCGTAATTATTGCAATTATGTGCATTTCAAAATTATGCAGAATCAGCACCCATTGAAGTTTAAGTAGAGCAAAGCCGCGATACACATACTCGCATTTCACTACGCATAAATGCAAGCTATGCGGAATGCGGGTGTGTTGTTTACATGTGCCAATTAAGATCAAGACAATTAGAACGCTTTAAGAAAACCAATTTGACAAGGGTCAATTGATGCTGACATCTTTTAGAACTTTGTACTTTGGACCGAACCCCGACCACCAGAACAAAAGAACCAATTGTGACGTAGATATAGGAAATGTATAAAAGATCGACCCGCAGGTAGAATAAAAGAGTATCAGTATGAGTATCAGTAGCAGTAGCAGTATCAGTAGAATTAGATTTATTAATTAGTCAGATATTAATTAGTTACGAAGTGTGGAATCAAGTGCGCGTAAACCAAAGCCAAGCGATTGGACTCCACGAGCCAGGGCTGGCCGCCGGGCCAGGCCCTTTCCCCCGAGTAAAGTAGTGTAAAGTTTTAATTAAAGTTTAAAGTTTAAAGATTAGGATTAGATTAAATAAGTTCATTAAGATTAAATAAAGTGATTAAAGTTAACGTACGATTAAATTAATTTATAATTTTAAAAGGACGTAGAATATTTATGTTTAAAATGATTGTTAAATTAAAACAAATTAAATAAAAATTAAATGAAAGAGACTTCTCGTAATCTTAATTCGTAAATTAATTATTAACTATTTCTTTTCTAACGCGACAATATGTTCAGTTTTCACTTTTCTCTAATTTGAACAATTACTCAAATTTTTCTGTTTGTTTAAAAGTGTTAACATTCAACATTTTTTGTTTCATTGAATAGTTATTCTGTCCTTATTCCACGATTGTAAAACTGGGCCTTAGTAGAGACTTCTTAAGAGTTGAGACATTTTCTTCTTTTTTGTTTTAAGAACAAAACCAAATCGATACCGTTCCTCTACGCACGTTTACATTTACGTAAGGTCGTGAACAAGAAAAATGCGAAGTGTAAGTTAACGTTTAAAGCAAATTGCGTGACGACCGGCCCCTCGTGATTTCTTTGCACGTGCAACAACGATGCACGTTACAATTTCATTTGAACTACTCGATGGTTCGTCCAATACAAACTCGCTTTTTCGTTTATATTGTTTTACTACCCCCCAATTTGTAATTAATCAAAAACTCGGACGTTCTTAATTAAAACCGTCCGTGCTTTCGACATTTCACGTATAATATATAATTAATGTTACGTTGGCAAAACGCGCAATTCAGAATAATATGACGAGCGGAAAACTTTTGGGATTTATAAATTTAATATGTTCGGTGCACATCATCGACAGAATTGAATGATGGGCGAATATCTCAATTCGTGTGCAAGCGTTCGGACGTGTGCTTGGCACTGCCAGCGAACACGGGGTTTAAACACAAGAACGACGTAAAATCAATGGGATGCCAGAGTATTGGGCCACGGGAAATTTGTGGGAACAAAAACACATGAAAAAAATTAGTTTAATCTAATTAACAGAAAGTTCCTTGGTTTTAAACTTTTTTTTTTAATCTAGTCCTGTGCATATTATAATTACAACGCAGTTCTTTTTACTAATCAGAATTTGATGGGCACTGAATGAAAGCAAAAGAACGTTCTGCTTGTTATTTTAGATGTTCTAACATAAGCAAGTAACAATAGGAATAAAATATATTGTATCTACATAGGTCAGAGCTTCATTTACTTACTATCATGTTAATGGGGTTAAGCTAATTAAATAGAGCTTTATTTAATTCTTTTAAAGTATCGTCGACTTCAACGATTTATCTTTACAATAACTCAAAACTGTGCGGCCTTGGATTGTTTGGCAAGGCGATTTATCCTGCAGTCGTGCCCCAGCAGAGTCCATCCCTTGCACTACATATTATAAATAGCTGACCCATTAAAACTCCTCGATTCCGATCACGGTAAATAATAATAAATCACATCCCTCCATCTATTAGAGTGCACATTTTCATCGGCTGCGCTCAGATTATATTTCAAAATTATGATACGCACACCCTTTGATGATAATCGAACTTCCCGAGTTCCACACCCACATACGGGCGAGATACTTACGTTATTTCTTGCACCAACATCCGAACCCAAGTCGATCAGCTTATCCAAGAGTGACGTCCTGTTGTCTTTCACTGCGTACATCAGGGGTGTCATCCCGGTCGCCTGGAAACAAACACCAAGTTAGTTTGTTCGATATTTATTAGTATTATTACCTAATGAAAATCGACATGAAGCAATTAGGGGGGGTGAAGATTTGCATAGTTCCAAGCAATCGCACACCTCCCTCTCCCCCCTTACAATAATGCCTTATTATTTTGATCGAAGTTGCGTAATAGCCCATGCAAATGTTATTATCGGCTGTGCTAATCTAAGAATAATAACGATCCTGAGGCCGTAATTGCTGCGGGAGTCCGAAAGAAAGCTCCCTCTGGTCGGATCAACAAGCTCTTTGCATGCCGGGCCACAAAGGCAAAACAGAGGCACGCGTCGTTCTAATAATAGCGCGAAAAAACAGGGTTAATTGTTAAGAGCAAAAGTAGATTTATAAGGGTGTGATAGCGTCCGCGTCCTGCGAGCGAATGCTAATTTTATGGCTTCTCGAGTTTGACCTTCTTGTTGAATTTGACGCAGGAAAGAAAATTGTCGTCGAAAAATAGATTGTTCGTTGGCTGTGCGTTCAAATCAGAGATTTCCAGAATTGAAGGAAATCAGCTAATAACAACAACTTCCTAGAAGGAAGGGTGAGGAGAAAATGACATTAAGCTATGTTCTTCTTTGCCTTTTCACAATGAATTCCTTGTGAAACTTTATAGGAATTAGGAACGTCAATTAAAAAAAATAACAATTTTGGAAGATTGGTCAATAATTTTTTTTGGTGGCTTATGTATTTTTTTTCAATTCGCAGGACGATTTGCATTGTTTATCTTGTTAAATCCAAAGTTGAAAAATGCTTCTTTTTCTTTAACTTCGTTTTTAATCAGACTTTATGTTCCTTGGAAATTAATTGAAAATAAATAAACAAATTATCAAATTACATTTGGGGAGTCCCCGTTCCAGCCATTTCACTTCATTTTCTTTTGTTTAATGACTATTAGTTATTGAGACTCTTGTATGAGGGAAGGGTGTATAAGATGGCGCCCTTAGAGAGAAGATGGAAATCGTTAACGTTTTGGACCGAGAAAAAATGTCAGTTCAAGATTTAGCAAAGTTATTTTATTTTGGCAAAACGCAGGCTGCACAAATCGCAAAACAGAAAGAAGATATAAGGAACAAGTGGCAGTCTGGTGTCATGTTGAGCAAAAGAATAGCTTTTTGAAAACTGAGGGTTTCGATATAGACAAAAGGTGCTCTGAGTGGTTCGTGAAAGCTCGTAATCACAATATCCCCATATCAGGACCATTGGTGAAAGCGAAAGCCAAGGATATTGCAGAAAAATTGGGCCATATTGTTTTGCGCAAGCATGGATGGCAGAAAACAAGATTTATTGGTTATTGGGAAAGCAGCTCGTCCTCGTGCTTTGAAAAACATTGCCATCAAGGATTAACCAGCAACTTGGAAGTGAAACGAAAAAGCTTGGATGACACAAGATATCATGCCTGAATGGTTACTTCATTTCGATAGAAGAATGGGCATCCAGAGAAGAAAAGTGCTTTTATTTCTGGACAACGCTGGATCTCATCTTCGTCAATTGAACCACACGACTTCAGTGTGTCAACCCTTGGACCAAGGTATAATCAAAAATTTTGAATTCTATTGAAACGGATTTTCAGAACCGTATTATTCAACATAGATTGGAAAAGACGCATCAAACAAGTATTTCAGATTTTGGTAAGTTGCTCCATGATTGATATTAGTAACCAAAGGTTTTAAGAAAGAAACTTTAAGATTTGTCTTAGGGTTACTAAGAAAACGCAATGCGGAGGGCTAGATGTTTAATGCCGACATATTTCGACCTTAGGAAAGGCCATCTTCGGGGCGACTACAATAAATCGACTAACAAAATCGTGCACAAGAAGTGGGGGAGTTTACGGCCTTAATGGAGAAGCAGTTCAAAGTAAATTAGGTTAACTACCATATGACTTTCGAAACTCAATTGTGTAATTTAGAAATCAAAATTGATTTAAAAAATATTCGATTTTCCACAATACCTATTCTTTATATTTGATTATTTTCCAATTTTTATTATTTAGTTTTCTTTGTTTTGGTCACCAATTTTTTTTTGTAATTTATTCTATTAAATTGGTTGTAAATTTAAATTTAAATATTTCGCATAATGTCGTTGTCGAAATCTAGTGTAACAACATTTTTAAAAAAATGACGAAAACACCAGCACAAAGACGTAATTGAAATAGTTTTGAACTCTACTTTCAATTTTATTATTAAAAAAAAAAATAGAACTGCCAACTCAACAGATACCAACCTAAAATATGACGAAAATTATTAAAAAAATCTTGACGATATCTTAATTTGGCAATTGATGATGCAAAAATACAGAATCTTCGTTTTCATTTTTTAAATTAAATTTAAAATAACGAAAACAGAGATACAGTAGCAGACAGTAAAATCCCGACAAGTATTTGACATATCGTGCATGTTTAGACAAATTTGGTGGATCAGGTTTTTGTTGAGGCTTCTGTCAAAACGGAAAACAAAATCTGAAATGTCAAACTTAATTAATTAATCAACTTAAACGAATCATTTTGTTAAAATGTAAAATAAACAAGAACTACAGTAAAATATATACTAAACGTTAGAGTTACTGGTGATGTTTTTGCATATGTACCAGTGTTGCCAGATGATAAAAATTTAAGTCACAAGATCAGTTGACGAAACTCACCAGTTACCAAGCGAAAAGCACCAGTTTAAATTTTTCTGCTTATTGCGATTTATTTTAATTTTTAATATTACTAACTGAAATTAATCTCCGCCCACAATAATTTTATATCGGTAGATACGTATTTCGGCAGCAAAGCTGCCATCTTCGATACACACGCTACCAATTTAAAATCACTACATGAAATCTAATAGCTACCTAATCATATACTAATAGTAATAAAAATATATATGAAATGATATATCTAATAGCTACCTAATCATACTGTCACGATGTCATTATTTGGGAGAATAAGTAAAATTAAAATTCGTTTCGTAATTACTGCAATTATGTGCATTTCAAAATTATGCGAGATCAGCACCCATTGACGATTAGTAGGACAAGTCGCGGTACACATGCTCGCATTCCACTTACGTAGAAATGCAAGCTCTGCGAAATGTAAGCGTGTTGTTTACATGTGCCAATTAAGATCGAGGAGACAATTAGAACGTTTTAAGAAAACAAATTTGGCATGGGTCAATTGATGCTGACGCCTTTAGAACTTTGTACTTTGGACCGAACCGCCAGCCATCAGAGCGAAGGAACCAATTGTGACGTAGACTTAAGAAATGTATAAAAGATGCCCGAAAACTATGTGTAAAAATAGAGACGGCGAGATCCTCCGAATATGACGTCAAGTACGGCGTTCCTCAGGGGTCCGTCCTGGGGCCCTTAATCTTTATATTATTCCTAAATGATATGATACAGCATCTCAATCCTGAAAAAGCTACATTATTTGCAGATGACACGTCTATGGTTGTTTCGGGACGGACCCCTGAGGAACTTAAAGAAAAAATTCACTCCATTATGTAAGTTTGCAGAATCGTGTACGGTGAACGGATTAATTTTAAATCTAGACAAGACTGTGATCATTAACTTCTTCAACAGGAAAATCCCTATTAGAGAAACTTTTCAGCTAAATAACGTGGAAATAGTCTTCTCACAGAAAACCAAATTTCTTGGACTAATCGTAGATGAACAATAATCTTGGCAGGATCCAATAAATCCAGTATGTAATAAACTTAGCAAAGCTTATTTTGCAATTTTACAGATGAAGAAGATCTTGACCACAGAAAAGTTGCTTGACTTATGCGATGTCATATTCTTACCTATCCTATAATGTTGTGTTATGGGGGAATGCAGTCAACATAAAGAGGGTTTTTGTGACACAAAAACGAATTGTGCGTTTAATATTCAGCATAGCGCCTAGGAATTCGTGTAGGGAGACTTTTTAAAAGTAAAAATTTGCTTACGTTTCCAGCTCTTTACATTTACAAATGTCTTATTTATGTAAAAACGAATTATTGTCAGTTCGATCAAAATTCATGTTATCATGAATACGACACATGTTCTAAGGATTTATTCGTTATACCAAATCTAAGAAGTTTGATCAAGTACCATCTTACATGGGCATCAAGTTCTTTAACAAACTTCCAGAATTAAATTGTCGAAGGTTCAAAATGTTAATTAAAAAATTCTTACAGTGCAAATGCTACTATTCGATTTGGGAATATTTAACTGACAACATAAAGTATGTAGATTTTGATATTTAGTATGAATTGTTATCTTGTAAACTTCTACAATGTACAATCCATTATTATGGCAAAAAGTACAAATAAAATGATTTGATTTGAAAAAAAAAAAAAGATTTGTTTTGATTGACCCGCAGATATTAGAGAGCATTAAGTGATTAATTAGTCAGATATGAATTAGACAGATATTATTAATTAGTTGGTTGATTAGAGAGTCAAGTGATAATCGTGAAGTAATTAATGTGAAACCAATTGTGCGTAAACAAAGTCAAGCGAGTGGACTCTATGAGCCAGGGCTGGCCGGTCGGGTCATGCCCCCCTAAGTTAAAGTAATGTAAAGTTTAAATTAAAGTTTAAAAGAAGTTAGATTAAACAACTTCGTTAAGACTAAGTTTAGATAGATTTAAATAAAATTAAATTAAGGACATTGCCGTATATTTCTCTTAATTCGTAATTTGTAAATTAATTATAATTATTTTATTTTTTTAACGCGACAATACTAATAGTAATAAAAACATATATTTTTATTAGTTATTTATTTATATAAAAATATGTATTTTTATTACTATTAGTATGATTAGGTAGCTATTAGATTTCATGTAGTGATTTTAAATTGGTAGCGTGAAGATGGCAGCTTAGCTGCCGAAATACGTGTCTACGGATATAAAATTATTGTGGGCGGAGATTAATTTCAATTATTTCTTAAACCACAATCTCCTTTACTATTTTTTAGTTTAACATTACTATTAAACTTTAAAAACTGTGTGAAATATTTAATAAATAGAGAAAATTGCAAAGAATGGTGTCAAAACAAACAAAATAATAAAATTTAAAAAATAAGCAAATAAAAAAATAATAAAAACAAAAGACAATCAATTTTACAACACAACTTAACAGATTAATAAATTTAACAATGTACAATATGAATAATAAAATAAAATAATAATAAAAATTCTAAAATAATCAAATTCAAAATATAATAAAAACAAAGGCCAATCGAGTTAGAATTGTAAATATTAGGATAATTAAAATAGTTATGTGTAAAGGAAACTGTAAGTTATAGCAAGAAGCAAGAAGTTCGGAGAATAAACGAATGAGGGACGCAGGATTTCCGATGCGATGCAATGGAACCTTTACCGGAGCATCATTTAGACCAGTGAGTAAGGTTTTGTGAGAAACCTGACCTCGATATTATAAATAATCCGTTAAAACCCGAACTTCTTCTTGTGGAATAGTAATTAGTTTATGAAAATTAATTATTTAAAGTGGCGCAATAAACTGTGTTTTACGTTTTTCTTCTACAATTTTTTAATTATACACCCCACACACATCTACATCCAAAATTTATCACATAAAATACACTCTACAACAAAGCAATTGGTCTACGAGATACACTTCAAAATTCATAATCGAAGAAGAGCCTCCTAGAGGAAAGACAACAAAGTAAGAAAAAAATCAGAAATAACACAGCATTAAATTGTCGCCCAAAACGTAATAAAAATATGTAATAAAAATTTTAAAATAAACAAATTGAAAAGAAAATTATAAAGACAAAAGATAATCGATTTTAAAACACAATTTAATAGATTGATAAATTAAAAAAAGAACAATTTGAAAAAAATGGTGGCGAAAGAAGAAAACAAAATAATAAAAATTCAAGTATAACCAAATTAAATAAATAATAAAAACAAAAGACAAACGATAAGATGATATAAATGTTACTAAATGTTATAAACTATTTCTTACTATCTAGATTTTGCGAGAAAGCACCAGAAAATCCCGACTTTTAAAAATAATCACCTGGTAATAATTCAACAACAAAATTACTAGATATGGTGATAAATCACCACATTTGGCAACACTGATATGTATCAAAAATAGTGAAGTAAAGTTTACATTGGGCTCATTCAGCAGAACATATCAGGAACAGTTCCCGCTCCAACAGTTGAGACTGAACACTCATTTCTGCTGAACGAAGTTCACTCATCATAACACGTTCCAGTCAGGTAGCGGAGAAGTTACGCTACAAAAAATGGCGACCGCTCCAACTCATCCACTTGCGAGAGGTCGCATTCAGCAGAAATTTGGTCAACAGTTGCACAACTTTCGGGTCTGCTGAATGCGCCCATTGTACAAATGACGTGCCCGGGTGTAAGAAAATTAAACTGCCAACCCAATAGATACCAACCTAATAAAATATTACGAAAAGTATGAGAAATATCTTGACAGTGTAGAGATTAATAATTTTTTGCCGCAATTAATACTTTTAAAATTAATTGGCGATGTTGATGACTGAAATTAATCAAAAAATTGTTCGCAATTATTATAATTACTATTATTATTATCGAATTACTTGAAATGTCCCTATAAATGACACACATATTATCTGTTTTAAAATAAAGAAAAATTATATAAAGTAATGTAATTTACAATTTTTAAAATTAGGGGTAAGGGATGTAAGCGTAAGCTGTGGTAATCCAAGAATTATTAAAAAGCTATTGGGATAAAAAAAAGTATGATATTGTTAAGATGATAAATAAAGAAATAAAAATATATATCCCAACTCTGGTCTAATAGAGAGATTTTTTAATTTTACATTTTTTAACTATTACATATTTTTTAATGTTTTTTTGTATTTAATTTTTTATTTTATTTTATTTATTTAGTTATGTAAACTCCGTCATTTTAATTGTCAATCTGACAGTTAAAGAAAAGAACTTTTATAAACAGTGTTGCCAGATATGCAGGATTCTCCCACAATCGAAGGATCTTTGTGTTTGCAAAACGTTTAATGTTTTTTATGCAATTAAAGTTTCAAAGACTACGATGGTTAGACGAAAAATTGTCTACAATTACCCTATCTACCCCTAATTAACATAATTCACAAAAAAAAAATCGAGTGGTTCTTCCATTTGAAAAATTTGTGTTGAATTTGTTTTTTTTTATTACTATTTACGTATATGAAAAAAATATTGAGAGCAACTGTTTTTGTATATGAAAGAAATATTGAAAGCAACGATTTTTGGTAAATTGGCCCATTCAAATAATCATAATTTTTTAGAATAAAGAAACAGATAAACGAAGAAAATGGATTTTGTGACCCGACAAAAAATTAAAATTGACGTTCTTTTGTAAATAGCCTAAAAATTAAAGTGGTAATGACCCCCAAGTTTAGAGACAAATGGGAAGTTATAAATTTACGAATTTTTTTTGCAAAGAAGGAGAAGAATAATTTAATTGAAACGAAGACTCTCTCATACCATATCTAAGACTCCTGCTAAAGGTGTGGTGTTTGCGTCTTCTCCTGCATTAGCAATGGCCTTCTCGATGGACTTGAGGAGTTGATCGACGGGCCCCCATTCTCCCTTCTGGCAAAGAGAGAGAACCCTCTGTGCCGCGTCTCTGGTGGAGGCGCCGGCACTTTGGGGCTTGGAAGCCGGCGTTTCGTCGGCCTCCGTGACGGATCCCGTCTCATCCTTATCCTTGAGATTATCCTTGCTATTCGACTTCTTAACTTGGCCCTTGTTGTCTTTAGATTCATCGCTCTTGCCGTCTTTCGCGTTGCCCTTACCAGCCGCACCTGTCCCGCCACCTCCTTTTTTACCACCCGCCTGAGACATATTCACGTTTCGAATGGTCCATGTGGGAAATCCTCTTTATCGAATGGCACACCCGAATGATCGCACTACATGTTTGCCGCTTTTTTCTGTATTTACTGGATATCAACACGACTCCTCTTTAACGCTTCCCTCAATTAAACCCATCTTTGATTTTAGCCGCACTGGGGAAACACGAAACCGTAAGACACGTTCCTTGTGCGTAACGGATTTATTCGGGGATAGTTTTGTCGATATCCACCAAGTCGAGCCGGTTTATTTGCATTCCGCCGAATTGTCGTCGTCGTCGTTTCGCCCGTCCGCCGGCCTAAGGGTTGATTACGCGAATTATCCTGGCGAAACACACACGTCCACTGCTGCAGGTTGTTTCGCAGGATCTCAGCACGCTTCGGCCCTTCTTAACCAATCGCGGTGGATTTAGCCCCTCCACTAGCCACCCCTGGCCCCGGGGTGATTAGGGCTGCCGTGATTCAACAGTCCTTTGTAACGTGTGTAGACACATTGACCCAGTAAATTATGCTAAAATCTTGCTGGATTAATTTAACTCGATTGAACGAACCCCTTTAGATTGTTTGAGGAGAGCGGATTTTGGGTTACGGTGTGTTTTGATGATGTGGCAGATTTCCTCGTGGAAAGGGGTGATTAAGGATTTCGAAGTCAAAAAAGTTTCAACCAATTATAGAATCACTAAAGAAAGAAGAAATAACTTCTACCTATAGGTTACCCCAAAGCCTGAGAAGAAAATCCTTTCCTCTTTAGCCTTAGTTTGAAAAAGAGGAAATAAAATCTGTTAAAGCTTTTACGTAGAAGCAATCTGTATTAGTGTATTATAAAAGAGTTCTTGTCAGTAAATGATCCTGAGTGTTTTACATGAATGTTTGTAATCATACAAACTCATTAAAAACTCAATACTTGATAATTTCCAGTCGTGAATTTCTTGGGAAGAAAGATTAGATACGACTATTTATTATTTAGTAACGTGATCATATGAACACCCTGTACATTCAATTTAACGTGTTTGTTTCTTTGTCCTTTTAGACCCTTGTTCATTTCCAAAGTTTTCCCATGTTTTTTGCTTAGCGTTTTTCACTACTCCTTTTGCTTCCCTTCGCTTTTTATCATATCATATCCTTCGTGTATATGTATTTTTTCCATGCTTGTTTTTCTTGTCTTGTATTGCTCCTTTAACTTCCTTTGTCCACCAACTAGTTCTTTTCCTTCCCTTGCTTATCTTTCTGTACCCACAGACTTCCTTTGCCCAGCTGATTAGTATTTCTTTTAGTACTTGCCACCTGTTTTCCAAAGTCCAATTTTGGTTTTCTAATTCCATCTCGTTTATTTTTGACTCTATATCTTCCTATATTTGTTTTTGTTTTCTTCTTTTGTTAAATTGTTTATATTTATTCTAGTATACTGTTTTGTCTTTTCTAAAGTCGGTTTGCTAATTTCCTATTACCAATCTGTGTTGTGTACCCAATTCTGCTTCTGGTTCCACTTTTATTTCTTTTATATCTTCCCTCATTTCTGTTGTGTAGACTATGTAATCTATGTATCTATGATACTACTTGCTAGTCTTCCTTGCGCGACGAAGGTGAGTCTGTCTTCTCGTTTTTGTACCCAGAAAGTATTCCCAATTTTTAATTCAGTTTCTATGCAGAATTGTGGCATTTTATTTCCGTTCCCATTTATTTCATTTTCCCCATATGGTCCTCTGCAGTCTAGTCCCTTATGTCTAGTCTCCCATTAACAACAAACGACAAATTTTGTTGTGTTCCTCTCTCGCTTTATCTAATGTGTTCTGTAGTTTTGAATAGTTTTGAATTCTGTCATTGTGTTTTCGTCTGTTCCCTCTACTGGGCTGTAGATTTGGATTATACTTATTTCTTCCTCCAGGTCTACTGTTATAGTTATGATCCTTGAGGATGTGAGGTCGTATTTAATTATTCTTTTGTTTACTTTTCCTGATACCGTTATACCCATCCCTTCCTTCGGTCTCCCTCCTGGATCTATTCCTGAGTAATATAATTTGTATTCATTATTTATTATTTTGTGGCCTTTTCCTGTTTTCTTTACTTCGCTTAATCCTAATATTTGTATGTCGAATGTCTTCATTTCTTAGGATTTTATGGAAACTAATGGATTATTGATTTCATCAAGAAGATAAAGAAGACGAAGAGATAAGCGTACAAAAACAACCTATAAGCAGCTCTGAAAAAAGAAATCAAAGATAATAAAATAATGCAAAGAAAACTTTATTGTTATTGTTATATTTATTGTTCTTTCTTTGTTATTGAGGTTATATTCCACGTTGCTATTTTTAGGTCTTCTCCTCCCTCATTTCTCCTTCTCTTTTGTTCCTCTGCTTCCTTTGTTTTCTTATGATCTATTAATAATTACGATTTATTAATAATTTATTCTTCCTTATTATTGCTCTTAGTCCCTTTTTCCAAGCATCTATCATGTAAGGAACTAGTTGTTTCTTCCTTTCTCTTGTCTTGTTGTCAAGGTCATCACTCATCTCTATTCTTGTTCCTGCCGGTTTCTTTGTGTTTTCCATAATCTCCCATTATAATTGTTGTGATCCCCGTTTTTACTAGTCTATTTTCATTTCCTCTTCGTTCCCCAATTCTGTTTATGAAATTTAATAAATTTTCTCCCAATTGGACCTCCATTTTCTTCTTTATTATTTCCATTACCTTCTCCTTTAGTGCCACTGGGTCCTCCTTTGGGTCTTCGGGGACGCCTAAGATTATTAAATTCCTTTTTCTTAATTCATTTTCTAATTTTTCGATCCTCCCTGCTTGGTAAATTATAGCCTCCTATAATCCCTTTAACTTCTCTGATTGTTGACTCATGGTTAAAAACAAAAAATCCCAGCCGCTCTTAACACTTTTTTAAGGCTAGCCACAAGCGCACGGTCATGGTCGCAGGAATGCGTGACGAAATTACATCAAAACATAAAGCAATTTGTTTTTTATTTTTTTATATTATAATATCCAGTGACGACAAAAGAGGAAGTGGAGGGGGAAAGTGGGGGTTTATTACAAAAGAATTTTTTTTGGATGTATTGTTTAATTTCAAATTTCTGCGCTTTGTTATTATTATTATTTTAATTACTCCTTTTTATAATTTAATTAAAATTTCTCCTTTTCTTATTTCAGTTCTTTTGAATACTTATCTATTTCTACTTTTTCTTGGTAAATCGTCATTTGTTTTCACTTGATTAGTCGTCTTGTTACAGTTAAGTTTCATCGCAGCGACTTCGCGACGCATTTGTAGCGAGCTGGCAACGTCACTTGTATGTATATCTTGTCAACATCCGACAACACTGTAACTGTGCCTGAAACGTCTCTTTGAATTCTCGCTTTCGCATTGGGTCTTTTTTTAAAAACTCTTGGCGTCACAGTTGTTCCATTGGCTAACGTTTATGGCCTAGTTATAATTCCGTTTCACTTTCGCACTCGAGTTCATTCCTCATCGACAAGAGGTGCTCGGCTGACGTGTTTTACCGCTTAGAAAGTTTATCGTGGCCTTGCTCAAATAATTGAGAAGTGCTTATCTACGGCTCTGCCGGAATTTCCCTAGTGCACCACCAATTGAGATTTGGGGTATTTTAGCCCCATTCCAAGCTTGGGAAAACTACAAATCTCAGGTAAAAATTGTGCGAATTGTCTAACGCCATTTTGGACGCTAACGAGTTTGTTCTTTCCTTTATATTCAGGCTTTTACGTTTGGTTCTATTTTACGTTTGGCTCTACTCCTAACTCACGCTTTAAGTTTTGCCGTGCTACCCGGAGTTCTATTCAGGCCGAGTCGACTCAATCCTCGTGGCAGAGCGTATTTCTCCTACACCTAATCTGGTACGCCGACCCGCCACAAGGATACTAAACTCTTTATCGGATGGCTCATTCCCTATGCTGCAATGTAAGCCCGTTCGCCTCCACACGTGACATCACTAACGGCCCACGCTTACTTAAATTTCCGATGGTGGCGTTTTCTTGATTTTTGTATTGAATGAGTTGTTTCCTAAGTTGTTTTATGTTTTGTGCAAAATATAATTTCGTATATCAATAATAGGTAACTAAAAATGCTAAATTAAAATCTAGCCTCCCTAGTCTGTCCTCGTATCCCCCTCGCATTCCTCGACGCGATGGTAGGGGTAGGCCCGTCGGCTACGTCACGCGTCACGTGGGCTCGACAGACGGATTTCAGAGATTGAGCCATCCTTATACAGTTAACCATCCTTGGACCCGCCATCTTCGCAGCCTTTTGTCCACCGGTTCGATCCAGATTTGCGACGTTGGACAGGAACAGTAGATGGCGTGTTCACCTGACGTTACCAACTACATTTGATAGAAAAGAGTCGTGAGTTCGATTGTTTGATTTAATATCAGTTTATAAATTTCATATCGTTGCACAAATATCGCATGCCTCTTGGAGAGTGAATTTTCGGCTGAATGCAGAGAATGCGTATATAGTTTTTTTGTTGTCATTGAGTAATTTTGAGTAATTGAGTAAATTTTACTAATTTTACTTGTTGTGAATAAGCATCTATGTATATAACTTGATATAAATTGTATTCTGCATTTGCTCGAATATTTGTTAATCAATGCTGGGTTCGGTAATTCCTCCGCGCTCACTCTATTCACCCCTCGAGCACTTTTGTCTCACTTTTACGTATATCAAAACAGTTGCGTTCTCATTCTACTTTTCACTCCGAGCTTGCACCGCGTGAATATCCGAACTCAACATAATAAAGCTCAAATTTGTTAACTTTAAATGCGTGTTTACGTTACCCTTCCTTCACGTACCAGTGAGTCAAGTGTAGCCTCTATTTTCGTTTGGCCTTCTACACGATCAAGTCGGCTCGGGGATACCGACGAGGTTGTTTGTCAATCAGCTGGGTTCGATCCGTCCTGGCGCCCTTAATAATTTAACATCATATCACAGCATAAGGATTACCAGCAGCACTCATGAAAATAATAAATTCGCGCATAACATCCCGCGCAAAGTCTGAGTCACAATATCGGGATGTAGAGCTCATTCATTCACAGCTCTGGTGCCGAATGGATCTTTATAATTATGTTAATGCACATCATTTATGCCTTGTTTTTTTTTACCACGTCCACTAAACACTACAATCCGGCCCTGGTGTGTGAGCACGGGTGAGTTTACAATTTGGAACAAAATCGCTCACACTTAAAGCAGAACAAACAATTCGACACATCCTCTTCAATTAAAATCCAGTAAAGAGGTCAATGAAAATCCAGTAAAGAGATCAAAGTGCCGACAAGCGAGTTGCGCTGCTGTTATTCTTTATACTGTGATTATATTAGACCCACCCCCATCTCACTGTTGCTAGCCGAGGGGAAAGCTGGTGGAAAATACAGCGCAGAATTCGTCACCTGGTCAAGTTAAGGCTGAGGCTGTCAAGTTTAAAGTAAATTTAGTGACAGTATTTTGTTTTTCACTTTGTTAGTCCTCCTTTCATTTTTCACTTGGTTTGTCGTTTTTTGTTTTCCCAAGTTCGATTGTACTTACTTTCATTTTATCGTTATACTTCTCTCTATTTTCTACAAGGTTCATTTTCTTTTTAAATTTTTTAATGTTGGCAATTTAACGATGGCGAAACGTTAAATGCGCTATTTAGTGTCCGGTTAAAAGATTTTATGATACAAATTTCAACGGACAAGAACCAACTTTAAAGACAATTTATTCGTTTAAAAGCCAACATTTTTCGTGATTTTTAGACGCAACTAGAAAAATAAACAAAAAATACGACAACTTTTCTACATTTTTTGTGGTTTTTACACTCATCTAAAAAAATGAATAAAAATATTATTTAAATTGTTGTAAATTTTTCTAGATGCGTAAAAACCATTTTTTTAGCAATAAACTACAAATTAAAAAAAAAAAAAAATAGTCTGTCAACAGAATTATGGCGATTAACAAATGTTTTGTTTCCAAAGCACAGGTACGTTTGGTGCTTTTGTAAAAATCAAAATATTTTCTTTATTTATTAATTTACGAAAAAATGACAAAGAACAATGTTAATTAAGAATTTTATTCTCTATCGATTGATAAAGTAATATACAGGGTGTTCCATTTAAAGACGGTATCTTTTTGACTTTATCTCATAAAATGTGACGTTCAATTGTTTTCTTGACTGCGTCATCATAATCAGCGTGAAAAGTACTACTGGTTTGCTAATTTAACCGAATTTGTAGCTCTTGTAATAAGGAAGTTAGTAATAGTGCCGACTTAAGTTTGAACAGGCTGTATAGATGGAGCCACTTTTGAGTTTGACAGGATCCTGTTTTCATTCCTTTATTTTTGCAGAAATTATTATTTCTCTTTTTCCGCGGGAATTAGCGAGTTATTATAATCTTTAAAATTTGCGCTTAAGAAAAAAAAATTGGGCAAAAGCTACATAGATGGCGCTACTGATTTCTTTCTTACTTATTCATCAGACAGATGGCGTCATATTTTAAAATTTGGTGCTAATGCCCTTATTTTTCCTTAAAAAAAAAACAAAAACAAAAAAAATATGTGAGCAAAAAAATGATACATATGTATAGATAACACAAGCAAATACAAGAAATGTGATTTTTAGATAAACACGATTTGTTTCGTGTTTTTTTTTTCTTTTAAGGGAATTTTATGTTTTTGACCAAGAACTTGACACGCTTTTCCTAGAAAAGGGCGATTAATTTAGGCCTACGCGCGTCGAGATAGAATCTTTCACGTCGATTCTAAAAACCAGATTTTCGCCGACCCACTTACGAGGACATTCCAGAAATTGATCCGAGCGACCCCCTTATTTATGTATATCAACACATTCCGGGTAAATTTTATTTATTACGACTGGCTACACGTTTCGTCACGGGGACTCGGCCAACAGGCCAATAAAAACGCTCCATGGGGTGGGTGCGTGTCAACGTCGGGCACGCTACTTCCTCTTCCAGATCCGGCCGGGAGAGTTTACTTACTTCGCGGGACAGTCAACGAGGTTCACCAGGCTGAGTGTAGCATGTACTACTTACTTTATTTGGTTGTTTAGTTTAAGCTTTAAGGGAATCCAAACTAAATTCTCGGAATTTTTTAATGAATGTCAGTGCCGGATTAAGGTACAAGTCAACAAAGAAATAGGTAACTTTTTAAAGAATAGATTGATAGAATATTTTCGACAGTAAGATGATAGTACGAGCTTGGTTGAATGGACTGTATATTCATTAGTAATCACGTAATCCGTAATATAAAATGAATTAAATATTTATTTTCTTCTTCTTCTTACACTTCTTTTATTTTGTTATAATCCTTTGTAGTAAAGTTGTCTTATTTATTTATTTCTTTTATTAAACATTAAATGATGGTACGCGTAAAGGTAATACAATAGATAAATCATACTCAATGAAACATACCTTAGCTTTTGCCTGGCAAATTTTAAACTTTATGACATGTTGTATTTGTACGTTTATTTATTTATGTAATTCTTTTATGATTACTACCCACATACTTCGCAGGTCAAACGTAAAGAGACTGCTTAATTTAGCACGCTCTATTTAATTTGGTTTTTAGAAATTTGCAAACTTTGACATAACAAGATAACGCGAAAACAGAACTGAAATTCATTCAATCTTAAGCCGAACCAAAACAGAAGTTGTAACCATTTTTTTTTTACTTTTTAAATAAATTTCGAACTCAGGTCAGAGAAACTCAAGATAACTTGCAGACAGAAATGTGCCTATGTTCCTTCGGCTTCTGCCTGTTAATGTTATTGTTCTACTGTTTGTTAAAAAAACAACTTTATCAGAAACACGTCACAATATTTATACAAAATTCTGATTGACATAATCTCTGCGGCACACATGAACATATGGATGTTGAAAGCAACATTGTGTGGTGAATGATGTCTTTAAAAACAATGGCGACGAGAATTGCAGGCAGGTGGTTGTTTTTGGATAAAATTGAAAAGGGGTACGTAAAACACACTCTTTGTTCGTTTATTAAAAACGACTAACTACTTTGCTAATATTATTTAAAAAAAAATCCAGCTTAATAGGCGAGTTTAGTTCAAGTTTTGTTCCTTTGTATTTAAACTTAATACTTTCATAAACTTGCAATTTTATTTAACTTTTATATTTCTGATTCTTTGGTTTTTCATTTTTTTGTCACTGCCTAGTGGTATCGTAAGTTAAATTCCTAGAAACATGTGAAAATTTAAAGAAGAAACAAAATAAAAATTTAGTTTATTTTAAATCAATAAATTAGTATGTATAAGAAAAGAAATTCGACAGATTTTTTTTTAAATAAAAACCTAAGACTCATGAAATATTTTAAATAAAAAGGTGCCAATCGATTTTCTCAACTTCAGTTTGCTTTTCTACCAATTGTTACAGTTCATTTCTTTCATTCCTGTTCTGAATACCCCCTGTATATGCATCGCCACCGCCCAGCCTTCATTTCTGTTCCGAACACGCCCTGTATATGCGAAATTCGACGTGTCGGATCATTCCTTGGACCGCGTCGTTGTACACATTGCAGTCAGTGTAGGAATACCCGTATTTCGCCGGCGTAATTTTCTTAAACTTTCGTTTTAGCATATTTCTATTAACAGGACCTTCATTTATTTAAACAAATTCATTTTATATAGGTAATCCCTCCTTAATTGAGTTCAAAATCGCGTGTATGTGAGGAATTGAACGAATTATAGCGAAGTTCTACTTCTGGACGCGTATTATGCGTGACCTTTGTCCTTTCAGCCGATTGGTTCCCGCTATTACTAAGAAACGGTGTCTCGCTTGTTTAGAATCCTTCCTTGTTTGTCAAACGAGAAATGTTGCGCCATTGTCAGAACGAAACTTGCCGTCTCTTGGGTCACACTCTCTTTTCGTAAATATTTTTATGTGTGCGTGCCATTACATCGAAGGGATGTTAGTGCATATCTACGGCTAATTGCCGACTCTGATTAGACCCAGGTGTAAGACAGGAAAACCGCGTATCCCGTGGGTGTCACAGCTTCGAAATAGACCGAGGTAAGTTCCATACGCAGCAACTCTCGGTTTGACTTATGTGTTCGTTTTATTTCATTTCTTATAGGCTTTTCTCGTGAGCTTTTCTCGTGAGCTTTTAGCGTGAGCTTTTATCGTAAGCTTTTAGCGCTTTAATCTGGAACCTACATCAAGAGGTATTTCTCGTTGGGTGCATCGCGAATTACGGCGGTGAAGGCTCCTCCCTCGCCCCTCTACGCGGAAGCCGGCACATCACAAAGTGCCGCGGCGGCATCGCCGCAAAGACACCGACAAACACGCCGAACATCAAAGGAATAAAGGTCGGAGCGTTTTGATTTCTTTTCGTAGTTTTGAGCGATATTTCGCGGATTTTATTTCGGATCCATTGCTTTAATTTTGTCGCAATAAAACTTGCAACTTATTGCATTCTCTTGCTTCTTGTGGCATTAGTGACGATTTGAATTATTTTAAGATAGATATGTAGCGATTTCGGATCCGAAAAGTTAGGTCTATGGTCTTGTTGTGTACTTAGATCGATCGACTTGCGTTGAATTTGTTTTATTTTATTTTTATTTGTGTTTTTAGCAATAAAAGTGTTCATGTTTTGGACGTAACGTGTTTTCTTAATTTTTCACGCGATCCCTTTCACAAAAAAATTAAGTGGCGCCTGTTTTGGTTTGGCCTTCGCGTTTTGGTTAGAGAACTCCCTCCCGTCCCACTGTGCTGGCTGGCAACATTGGAGTAAAGTTTCGCTCCAATGTAAAACTTCTGCCTATCTACGCAGGTAGGTAGCAAGTTTTGGCGCCCAAACGCGTGTGGCTCGATTTTGCTTTGCGTTTTGTTGTTTTGTTTGTCGTTTAAGAGTATTACGTCCAGAACATTTATTTTGTTAGAATAAGTTGCGCATTATAATGGAATATAAACTATTACCGGACCGTCTTAATTCTGAGGAATTAAATTATGAATTACTGGTAAGAGGTATCCAAATTGACGGAACAGTTGCGCAAAAGCGTGCTAATTTAAGACGGCAAATGCGATTGGAAAAAGATTTACGCCTGCCTGTACCGAAATACGACGTGACTTTTGACGATGACGTGACAGCTCTGCAGGAAAAGATTAGCGAGATTCGCTGTTTAATAGAGTCGCTTCCCGGCTCAACAGCTGTGTGCATTCACGATAAAATTTCCGCTAAGTTGGCTCATGCCATTGGACGCGCTCAGCGCTCCCAACCGACCAATAGTGACGAGACGCGACAACGTGCCGCCATCTTGAGAACGTTAGACGAACTTGCGTTCGACTTCGAACAAACCGCGCTCAATTTTGCGCCGAAAGAACCGGAAGTTACTGGGGTGACAGCGTCCCCTTTACTTGATTTAACCGCGATTGCCGAGCATTTTCAGAACAATCCTTTATCGGTATCTTGCGTAGTTCCGGACTCTATTTCGCCGCCGAGTGCGACTTCAACACCTTTGGCTACTCTATCGCCGCCAAAAGCAAATAAATCGCGAATTGAAGCCACGCCTCTCACAGTTAAGGCTGCTACCCACTCTGCGGCCAGTAACGAAATTAAGTCCGTGCCTGTTTCTAAATGGGGTTTGTCTTACAATGGGAATAATAAAGTCCTGTCTTTAAATGCTTTTCTCGAACGTGTTGACGAACTCTGCGTTTCGAGGAACGTGTCCGAAATCACGTTATTCGCTTCCGCATCCGATTTGTTTCGAGAGAAGGCATTAATTTGGTTTAGGGCTAATAGAAAGTTTTGCGATAATTGGACTGACCTCGTCAAACGTCTTCGCGAGGAATTCCAACCCTATAATTACGATGACAAATTGTTCGAAGAAATTAAGAAACGCACTCAAGGCCCTGACGAATCAATGGGAATTTATACGTCGGTCATGATCAATTTATTTAATAGGTTGAGCGTTCCGGTTGCTGAAAGCGTTCAGGTCAAAATTCTTCTGAACAATATTGCCCCTTTCTATCAACGACAATTAGGATTGGTCGAGGTTACTTCGGTAGCACACTTGTTAAGGTTAGGTCGACAGTTGGAAGCTCGTAAGTCAGCTGTTGAAGCATACGTTCCACCCCCACGTAAAAATATGGTCTTAGAACCGGACTTAGCGTACGTCCAAACCTGTGCATCGGTTGTATCCGAATGTAAGGTGGAGCCCCCCAAACCTAATAAGACTTTTAAGTGTTGGAATTGCCAGAAAATCGGTCATTTGTCTCGAGATTGTTCCGAGCCCTTAAAGAGGCATTGTTATCGGTGTGGTCGCCCCAACGTCACTACCAAGACGTGCCCGGCGTGTTCAAAAAACTCCAGAACAACGCGCTAGATGATCGGTTAGTACGTTGTTTCAGTATATCAAAGCCGATCGATCCTTTGGCAGTCCAACCTGTTCTTGACTATGTCTTGGCTCATGCTAAAAATGATGAGCGTCCTTATTTAACCGTGTCGATTTTGGGCATCCCGTTTCTTGGCCTCTTAGACTCTGGTGCTTCTCGCACAATCGTTGGCAGCTCGGGATGGGAAGTTCTTCAAACTTTAAACTTACCTTTTAATAAACATGTAACGTCGTGTACCGTGGCGAATGGACAACCTTGTTCTAGTCCTGGTAATGTGGCCACCCCTATCCAACTGCGTGATCGTGTGAAAGTTATAAATGTTTTAGTTGTCCCTGAGTTACCTCATTCACTCATCTTAGGAACAGATTTCTGGAAGTTAATGGACATCGTCCCTGATCTGCGTTCCGGTGAATGGACCTTCGGTAGAGAGTCAATTGACGTGGTAGAACATCTTACCTCTCGGCAACATTTAACTGATCCGCAACAAAATCAGCTGGAGACTCTAACTAATCAGCTGTTTACAAATTCTCCACATGGTGAACTAGGTTGTACTAAACTCGTCGAACACGTTATTCACACAGATAGTGCCCCGATAAAACAACGTTATTATCCCATCTCGCCAGCTAGGCAAACTGTTGTTGACAAAGAACTTGATGACATGCTAAAGCGTGGCATCGTGGAGAAAATCAAAGTGCTTGGTCATCTCCCATTCTTCTTGTGCCAAAAAGATGGAAGTTTTCGCTTTTGTGTGGATTACCGTAAGTTAAACCAGGTCACGACTAAAGACGCATACCCACTACCGTATGTCTCGAACACCCTTGACAAATTGAAAGATGCTAAATACCTGTCATCTTTGGACATTAAGTCAGCTTATTGGCAGATCCCAGTCGCCGAAGAATCCCGCCAATATACAGCATTCACTGTACCTAATCGTGGATTATATCAATTCCGACGAATGCCCTTTGGCCTGCACAATTCTCCCGCGACTTGGCAACGTTTTATTGATCGAGTAATTGGTGCTGACCTTGATCCTCACGTGTTCGTCTATCTGGACGACATCATTATTGTCACGCAAACCTTCGACAAACATCTCGAAGTATTATCTGAAGTCCATAAACGCCTGACTGAGGCTGGTTTGACCCTGAATCAGGACAAGTGCAGTTTCTGCCTTAGCGAATTGAAGTACTTAGGTTACGTGGTGGATCGCCACGGTCTTCATGTGGATCCCGAAAAGGTTCAGTCAATTTTACGAATGCCTAAGCCCACAACGGTTAAGGAAGTACGTAGACTAATTGGAACCGCTTCGTGGTATCGTAGATTCATCCCTGGGTTTTCCACAATTATCGCCCCTTTGACCAAGTTGCTCAAGAAAAATTCTAAGCATCGGTGGGACGAAACTTGCGATGAAGCGTGGGAAAAGATCCGTGAGCATTTGGTTTCCGCTCCAGTCCTTTCGTGTCCTGACTTCACTAAAGAATTCACGATTCAAACCGACGCATCTGATTATGGCGTTGGAGCTGTCCTGACTCAACAACTCGATGATGGCGAGAAAGTCATCTGCTATCTAAGTCGCTCATTATCTCGAACTGAGCGCAATTATTCGACGACTGAGAAAGAACTCCTTGCGATGTTATGGGCGATTGAAAACTTAGGCCCTACGTGGAAGGTTCTCACTTCAAAGTTATCACAGATCACCATTCACTGCTTTGGTTGAACAAGTTGCAGAACCCTTCTGGTCGATTATGTCGTTGGGCTGTACGCCTGCAACAATACGATTTCAGTGTCATACACCGCAAAGGAAAAGAACATGTCGTACCTGATATGCTTTCTCGAACTGTCCCTATTATCGACTCCATCGACTTCGATAATGTTAAGGATAGTTGGTATTTGAATTTCTTAAAGAAAATTCGTTTGGCCCCGGAAAAGTTTCCGAGTTTTCGTGTTGAAGGAAACATCATTTATAAACTCGTTCGAAACACCTATTATCGACTAGCTGAGGATGAGCCTCACTGGAAGCCTGTTGTCCCTAAGGAATCTCGATTACAGATTCTTCACGAACATCATGATTCCCCGACTAGTGGTCACTTAGGTGTCTACAAGACTTACAATAGGATCGCCCAAAATTATTATTGGCCCAAAATGCACGCCGATGTTGCGAAATATGTTCATAGGTGTCAAACGTGTCTTCGCACCAAACCAGAACAGAAAGCTCCGGCAGGGTTAATGGGAGGTCACTCTCGAATTTCGCGACCTTGGGAGGTCATTAGCATCGATCTTGTTGGACCACTACCTAGATCTTCTCGTGGGTATCAATACATCCTTGTGGCAACTGATTGCTTCAGTAAGTTCACCTTGTGTTTCCCTCTTCGAAAGGCTACCGCCCCTAAGATCGTTCAGCACATTGAGGAAAATATCTTTTAGTTTTCGGAGTACCTCGTACGGTCATTTCGGACAATGGAGTCCAGTTTAAGTCCAAAGAATATCAAAAACTTCTGACGTCATACCACGTGCGCCCTGCGTACACTTCGTATTATCATCCAAAAGCAAACCCTGTCGAACGCGTTAATCGCGTAATTAAGTCCATGTTGACTGCTTATGTGGCGGAAGACCACCGCAAATGGGATTTATTCCTGCCCAAAGTCGCTTGTGCTTTACGAACTGCACGTCACGAAGTTACTGGTGTGACTCCATACTTCCTCAATTTTGGTCATGAAATGTGCTTGAAAGGTAGCTTAACCCCTGACAATGACCCTGTTAAAGATGAATCCTTGGAGGTTGCTCCTCAAGATCCTAAGGATCTACAATCTCGTACCGGAAAGTTCGCAGTCCTCTACAAAACGTACAGGAAAGGTTGCAAAGGCTTACGAAAAGGCTAAGGGCCGATATGATTTTCGTAGGCGAAAGGTTGTTTACCAGCCCGAGCAGCGGGTGTGGCGTAAAAATTTCGTGTTGTCCGATGCTTCAAAACATTTCGCGGCCAAGTTGGCCAATAAATTTGTTGGGCCTTTCCTCATTAGTCGACGTACGTCTGCGGACACTTACGAACTTAAGGATCTTGATGGTAACATACTTCCTGGTACTTGGAACAGTGAACATCTTAAACCTGATCCCCCTGATGAGTAGAGATTGTCTTATTCATATTTCGGCCTGCGGATTGTGGCCTCTTAGAATTCTTCCGACGTATCTTCTGCGTGGAGTAAAAGGCTCCTAAAAGATTCTGTACGTTCCTCACACCATCTGTGGAATCGAACGTCTTCGGATGTTCGCGTGCGATGGGTGCCCTAACGATCAGTCTCGTTGACTGTGAGATGTCGCCTTGCGATTTACTGAGTTTGTGGGAGTTACAAGAGAGTTGGATCTCGTGAAGACTCTTCTTGCCTCTCTCTCTGTGAATCTGCGTATGAGCGAAGTCTGACAGGCCTCTTGATTGTGACTTGGATCACGCCTATTCGCCCGGGAATTTTTCTTTTCTTCTTGTTTCAACCTTTCTTCTACTCTAGCTCTGTCTCCTTTTCGGATTGATCAGCTCAGCCTTGACGGCTTTGAGATATCCTTCTGCAATCGTCAAAGCGTGTGGGAATGCCAAGCGTACTGGATCTCGTGAAGGTATGGCTTGCCCTCTCTCTCTGATGTACCGCTGTGGGATACGCTCATGGAAGTCACGTCTGTAGTATGGTGTGTTCCGTGAGGAAGCCTTTATCTTTCCTGTTTTCTGTCTCTCTCGACTTCTCTCTCTCTTTGGTCTCTACTTTCGGAAATTGGGAGAAAAATTCTGTTCCGTCTGAACTGATTGATACTCGGATTCGACTTATTTTTTTTGTTATTTATTCAACTTTACTGGACGTGTCTTGTGTTGTCAAATGTGACATTCGTCACTATCGAAGTTGTGATCTGGAGAATGTAGATTCTCTCCCCTTCTAAGTCGTCTCTACGTCAGGACGCAACATCTCCGGGGGGTGAATCAGTTAGTTCTCCTGACTGCAATTTCTTTCATGGTCTCCGACCAAATCGTTTCGCGTAGTATCATTTCGTCCGTGTTTCGTTTATGTTGGTTAAGCCGAACACCCAACTTCGAGATCTGTCGTTCGCCTACGTGCCATTTCATTTCGGCTGATTATAGTGTGGACATCAGAAATTTTACCTGTGGGCAAAATTTCCATCTTAGTAAGGGTGGGATTGTTACAGTTCATTTCTTTCATTCCTGTTCTGAATACCCCCTGTATATGCATCGCCACCGCCCAGCCTTCATTTCTGTTCCGAACACGCCCTGTATATGCGAAATTCGACGTGTCGGATCATTCCTTGGACCGCGTCGTTGTACACATTGCAGTCAGTGTAGGAATACCCGTATTTCGCCGGCGTAATTTTCTTAAACTTTCGTTTTAGCATATTTCTATTAACAGGACCTTCATTTATTTAAACAAATTCATTTTATATAGGTAATCCCTCCTTAATTGAGTTCAAAATCGCGTGTATGTGAGGAATTGAACGAATTATAGCGAAGTTCTACTTCTGGACGCGTATTATGCGTGACCTTTGTCCTTTCAGCCGATTGGTTCCCGCTATTACTAAGAAACGGTGTCTCGCTTGTTTAGAATCCTTCCTTGTTTGTCAAACGAGAAATGTTGCGCCATTGTCAGAACGAAACTTGCCGTCTCTTGGGTCACACTCTCTTTTCGTAAATATTTTTATGTGTGCGTGCCATTACATCGAAGGGATGTTAGTGCATATCTACGGCTAATTGCCGACTCTGATTAGACCCAGGTGTAAGACAGGAAAACCGCGTATCCCGTGGGTGTCACAGCTTCGAAATAGACCGAGGTAAGTTCCATACGCAGCAACTCTCGGTTTGACTTATGTGTTCGTTTTATTTCATTTCTTATAGGCTTTTCTCGTGAGCTTTTCTCGTGAGCTTTTAGCGTGAGCTTTTATCGTAAGCTTTTAGCGCTTTAATCTGGAACCTACATCAAGAGGTATTTCTCGTTGGGTGCATCGCGAATTACGGCGGTGAAGGCTCCCTCCCTCGCCCCTCTACGCGGAAGCCGGCACATCACAAAGTGCCGCGGCGGCATCGCCGCAAAGACACCGACAAACACGCCGAACATCAAAGGAATAAAGGTCGGAGCGTTTTGATTTCTTTTCGTAGTTTTGAGCGATATTTCGCGGATTTTATTTCGGATCCATTGCTTTAATTTTGTCGCAATAAAACTTGCAACTTATTGCATTCTCTTGCTTCTTGTGGCATTAGTGACGATTTGAATTATTTTAAGATAGATATGTAGCGATTTCGGATCCGAAAAGTTAGGTCTATGGTCTTGTTGTGTACTTAGATCGATCGACTTGCGTTGAATTTGTTTTATTTTATTTTTATTTGTGTTTTTAGCAATAAAAGTGTTCATGTTTTGGACGTAACGTGTTTTCTTAATTTTTCACGCGATCCCTTTCACAAAAAAATTAAGTGGCGCCTGTTTTGGTTTGGCCTTCGCGTTTTGGTTAGAGAACCCCCTCCCGTCCCACTGTGCTGGCTGGCAACATTGGAGTAAAGTTTCGCTCCAATGTAAAACTTCTGCCTATCTACGCAGGTAGGTAGCACAATTTTTTTAATTTTAAATTACGATGTGTAACGCGCCCGTTTAAAATCCTTGTTTATTTACTTTTACGTACAACTAAATACTTAATAAAAATGTCCAAACAAAACAACTTCGATTTATTGCCAATTTAAATAACGGGACCGTGCGGACCTAGATTCTCAAGAAAGGTCACTCGAAATGTTATGACTACGATGGAATATGCCTCCCCATCTGTCTACGCTAAGTCTGCTGCTTAAGATTTATGGCGGCGTTAAGAAGGGATGCGGTTAATTTACTTTGTGTTACGGCTGAATGACCCTTGTGGGGAATCCGCGATAAATAATAATAGTTTTAAATACGGCTCGTGATCGTTGCTAACCTGGACCTACCGCTGTCGTAACTCAGTTCTTCTTGGTGCGGCGATGGGATAAGTCGAGAGAACAAGGAACTAATTACGTAGTGTGCTTAATTAATGGAATTAATTAATTAATCAGATGTTCTGGAAAAGTATGTGATACAAAATGCCGCCCTTATCGATCAATTTGCAGGGCAACCACCAGTTTTTCAGGGACTCCTTTTGAAGGTGATGGGAAAACCCTAATACTAGCTAAACTAATTAATTAAGATCGAATGGGCAGGGTCCTTCCAGGCTACGTCCAATCGCTCTGAGAGGGTGGCTTTGTGGTTGCGTTTTTCAAATCCTTCTCTTCGTCGTTTTTCGTCGGCTAAACCTTTCTAACAAATTTATTGCGCAAGAACCCAGACTTGACTATTTTTCGGCACTACACTATGGGTGTTTATGGCCCCTTCAGTCTCTCGGCAAATCACTCCCAATTAACCTGCAAATCTTTCGGCAAAGGCCACAACCTGGGTCGCCCACATACAGGGTGCCAAGAACTTTGTTAAGAAAATGGCTATGAATACACGTATGTAGTTCAAATTGTTCGACCTCGTAATTTCACGAAATTCGTAACGACAATTAATTGGCCTTGATTTTCTAGTTTAGATTGTGCTGGCGCACTTGGTTTCAGCGGCAGATATAATTTGCCTCACACCAGTGATTTAGATTGGCGACTTCCCGGTACCAATCGAAAATCAACCGTTAGCGTCTTTCCAACTTGCCCGAGAAAATCTCCAAGTGTAGAACATTAAACACGTGCACATCATTAAACCCATGACGTCAGAAGCGGAGCCCGGCCATGCGTTCCAGGAACACCGGATAATTAAGGGCCTATATGTATAAAGCGTGCTAGGACGGCACTGTACCAGAGCTCGTCCAACGTTGTTGCCGAAAGGTCAGACTGGACGAATGCTGAAAGGTCAGAGAATAGTTCCAGTCCGTTGCAAAATCGCTAACGACAGTACTGAAGTACAGAGTGACGTTTGCTCGGACAACATAAGATTGGATGTTTTGCTTACGATTTTTCTCATTTTATTACGATTCGTGGAGGTTACGCGTGTTTGTTAAAGTAATTAATTTTCGTATTCTTTAAAACATGTAAACAAACGCGGACTCCCTAATTCGTATTTGCTTTTGAGCTGTAGTGTTTTGGCAATGTTCGTTCAATCGGTTGATTACTTAATTTGGCTCTTGGATTCGTTTACGCAAGATTGGAGCTTCTTTCTTTTCTTTAAATAAAGACAAGTGTGTGAGGCCACGCGAGAAGCGCGTCATTAAACACGTGCGCATCATTAAACCTGTGACGTCAGAAGCGGAGCCCGGTCGTGCGTTCCAGGAACATCGAATAATTAAGGACCTATATAAAGGGTGCCAGGAGGGCACTAAACCAGACTGTTGCCGGAAGGTCATACTGGATTAACGCTGAACCAGCACTGCTGCCGAAAGGTCACAGCATCGTTTGCCCGCGTCTTGAGTCCGCTTGGCAACCCCGCGCCTTCTCGCTTCCCAAGATTCTCATTTATTGGAGGGCACCTCGTGATCATAGCCGTGATAGCTATTGGATACTGCCACAGTCTATACACAGTCTGTTCACTGGCGCTAGTTTCGCGTACAAAATTCTTGGAAACTCGGGGAAGAATGCGCAGTAGTTTCGCTGCTTCTATTCGTAGTTTGGTTTACCGGCTTGGTTCGGGCAACTGCAAACAATGCAAGATTTTAAATTTAAATTGTTTGCGCCACGTAAGGATCAACGCACGGAAGAATGCGCAGTGGTTGCATTGAAGACACAAAGATCAAAGGTACCGACGCCAAGTGAACAGACTGTGTGTAGACTGTGGTCTTGGCCCCGCGACCCGTTCATTATTCGTTAGACTTTTGTGCTGACAGGTGTGTATGTGTTGTTGAATAGTAATTTCTACGGGAAGACATCGTCCCATTTTATTCAAATTTGTGTCCTATCGAGATCGAAACCTGATTTACAAAAATAGAAAACTTTTAAAGGGCACTAATCTCATTATCAGGGAGGATTTAACGAGAAGTAGATTGGAAATCGTCAAAGAAGCAATTAAAAAGTTTGGCAAGGATAAAGTATGGACTTATGATGGTACAATTTACATTAACACAAACAGGGGCATTAAAAAAATTTGGACTCGTCAGGAGTTCGAAGCTATAAAGGTTTAACATGGGCCACTCGCAGAAGATGTCATTCTTGGGGTCCTACGTTATGCATTTAAGGTAGATTATATTATTGACATTTCAGATTTATTTTATTTTATTAGTTGAACCTCTTTTGTCAGTTTATTATTCCTGCAATATATTTCATTTGTTATGTTATGAGCTAGTGCATACACTCGTCTTTTTGTTGTTGTTGGTGAACTTTTGATTGTACGTTATTATCGTTCATATTTTATTATTTGCGAGTATTATATACCTACCTATTCGCATTTCAGATAAAAAAAATTATCGTTATTAAACCGATTACTTGAGTTGTTATATGGAAACCAGACTTAATTTTGCTTATTTAAATGTACGATCCATTTTTACAGGTTTTGAATTGTTTAAGGATCATATTGGCTTTCACCTTTTATCTCAAATAATCCTATTAACCTGCCGGTATATCGAATTTTTCGGAAGGATCGCGAGAGCAGAGGGGGAGGAGTTGCTTTTTACGTTCATAATATTCTCCATTGTGATTTAATCAAGCTTGATTTTTCAAACACTTTTTTGGAACAATTGTGGGTGTCGTTACATATTGCAGGCAAGAAAGTTGCAGTTGGTGTTATTTACAGACCTACTTCTACAGGTTTGCAGAATGCACTTGATGAGTTAAGGTGCAGATAGACATGCGAGAGAACTCGCGCAAGTTTTCTCGCATGTCTATCTGCACCTTTAGAGAACGCTTTTTCAATGATGTTGCCCATGTTCGATGGTTTCTTGTTTGGCGGTGACTTCAGTGTTAATTTGCAGCGTTATTTAAGTAATGAATTTCTGCAAGCCTATAGTTTGACTCAAATAATAAGTGAACCGACACGCATTACACAGTCTACACAAACTTTATTGGATTTAATTGTTATATCAGATGCAGATGCAGTGCTGGGCACTGATGTTGCCTGCTTACATGGAGTATCTGATCACAACCTAATCCTAATAAGCTGTACTTTAATGTATTCTAAACCTAAACAAAAACCACGTCTTCACACGTATAGAGACTTTAAATTTTTCGATTATGACAATTTTAAACATGATGCTTCAGTAGTTGATTGAGCTGTAATTTATAAATTCACTGATGTGGACAGTATGGTGCACTATTTTAATCTCAAGGTTCAGGAAATTTTTGACCTTCATGTAAACTGCAAATATTTGAAGAAAAACGAAATTCTAAATAATTCTGCCCGTAACGTAGTAAAAGTTTTAATAAATAGAATCGTATAATGATTTGCACTAGAAATTTAAGCTTTAAAAAAAATTATAACAGAAGTAAAAGCATTTGCTTCGTTTTATGCATTTGGCTCGCTGACAAAGCAATATTTTTTTAATCAAACTAATTTACATATTTCGAATAACATGATTTATGTTTTATAAAGTGTTAAGAACAAAAAACAAAAAGGAATAACTTACAAATAAAAACATTACTATAAACATGCTATACTCAGTTTTTTATAACAAGAATTTTTATAATAGATACGGAGGAAGGTTAAAGGATATTCGGCGAATAGTTATTCTGTCCTTATTCCACGATTGGAATAATATTGCGTTGCGCTAAGCCTCCACTATGTTGCGACGGTGCGTCCTTAGCCTTTGGGTTGATTGGGGTGCGTAGGTTTATCAGAGGGTAGAGCTTTAAAGACAATGATTTACAAAATTGATATCTCTTTATTTACGTAAATGATTAATTTGGTTGAGGGTGGTTGTCCGTGAAACTTGGGGTGCGATCCTGGGGCGTTCGCGGCGACCGGGGACTAAGACGGAGCAGCGGCGCCAATGCAGAACTACGGTGATGTCTTCTCTCGGCAGCTGGCGGGGGAGATGGTCTTCGTACTTCTTTAGGACGAACGGCAATGTTGTCGGCGGCAGTAACAGATGATGGGGGCTGCAGCAATGCTGATGCTGGGGTGGCGACGACGATGAAGCGGGCGACGGCGTCGGCGTTGTTGAGCGTTGACGGCGGCAATGTTGACGTCCCCTCGTTGGTTGGCACTAGTGCCCCCTGAGTCGGTCTGGTGGAAAACGACTGACTTCCTAATTTTAGCCCGCACTTTAAATACACGTTTTTTGCCTAGTCGCGCGTTGCATTTTTCATCACCTGCTTTGTGTCCGTTTGCGTCATTCGTATACGCGCGTATAAGCACGTGGTCCCGTTTGTAATAAATTCCGCTGATGTGTTATTATGAAATATGAACATTTACGTATCAGTTACCTCCTTATTGTGTTTACATTTCAACACGGTCGTAAGCTGCCCTCACTTACACAAGTCCGCGTTCAAATACTTTTTATGATTTTTATCCACGGAACATAGAAAAAAAAACCCCTTGTGGTTTTTAGAAAATTCCCCCTCGTGACACTATCGACTCCCAAAAATAATTCCATCGCTAGTGAATTATGTAATACTTTCCGCTCGTCGATAAAATTGAATTTTATTATATTTTTTAAAATTTTTATTATAAGTATGTCGATCGTATAGACCTGAACGTGAGTTAAGAAAATATACGATAAAATGATATGACATGACAAAAGCCGTAAGGCTGTTTCACGAAAGTTAGAAGAAGATAGCTAGAAGTCCTTTGGCGTATCGATCGACGGGCATGAAAAGGAGCGCTAAATTGTTTGTAAATTAAAACGAGAATTGTTTACGATTAGAGCAGTTTTGTTACATGTATGATTTCAATAACCAATGTAGGTCCGTAGCCTGTGTAAATTTTTTTCTTCCTTTCAAGCGAAAAGCGACATGTGGCGTGCATTCCTCCGACTAATCGTAGACCACACACACACAGCTGTAAAACGTACTGATCTGGACACCCAAAAAATTGCAGATGCTAAGTGCTAATACGCGTCATTTGGAGCTTTATTAAAGGTGCAGCCTCAGAACCTGCAATGTTCGAAGAAATGTCGCGACGCAGACATCATAAACCAATCTATTCTGACGTTTTCAATTGTTTTTTTTCTGAAGCTCTCTATACATTACCGTGTCAAAAATTGCAGACGAACTAGCCATGTGTACAAAGATATCGAATTGCGTGACAGGCTGGAGTCTGTTTTCGTTTCGGGCAGATAACGAAGACTTTAAATTTGTCAACTTACACATTTGAATAGTAAGTTATAGGGCTGTCACTTTGGGACATTCCGATGCGTTAATAGAATTTGTCTCTTGATTTTTGGCTGTGGTAGGCGGCATGTGAACAGAAGACTAGAGTTGCGATTGACCCTGTTAAAATTACGAGGGGCGGTCTTTAATTGTTTTCATGGGAAGTTGCATTTGAAACGAACGGTCGAATCGAATTCTAATTGTCTGGATTGTGTTCAGGGCTTGTAATCGGTATTCAGATTTGTATGTTTTCATATAATTCTGTTGTTTGCTAAATCATTTATTCCGGTACGGTTTTAAATTGAGTGATCATAAGGGACCAATACGGGCGTCCCACGTCGTGGGTGTTTTTTTAAATCAGAGTGATAAGTGCGTGCGTGATTTCACGGAATACGCGAACAGGTAATTTGCATGTATTTGTATTTTCCATCGTACCCTTGGTGGCACAAATTGAGTGAGAATAAATTAAATTGCATTAATTAGTGTCGAAAGAGTCAGTAAAGTTCATTATTATCATTGCATTTAGGGAAGTTTAATCAAACTATTTTATTTACATTTGAAGCGAGCATTAAAACTCATTGGCTGCTTCCATATTTTAAATCTTTGATTGGTCAGCGTTCGTAATTAGTGGCTGAGTTCGATGACTTAATTAATCAACGGCAATTTGCTATTCCTTACATCTACTTGGGTCTTTCCATACAGTGTACTTTAGAAACCACCACACTCTAGCGGGAATTCTCTCAAGCAAATCATAAACCAACAATTTGCAATACATTCCCGGCCATTTTCTTGACTAAGGTTTTCACACCCTGTATATGTGGGAGGGTCAAACTGTTGTCTTGGCTGTGAGATCTGTCGGTTAATGAGAAGCAATTACCCCGAGACTGAAAGGCCAAAAAGACCCACAGTGTAAATGCCAAAAAAAAAGTCGATCTGGGATCTTGCGCTCTAATTTGATTTAGCTAGTTGTCGGCGGACGAGCAATATACAGAGAGTCCTGACAGGCAAGGCATCGGGCAAAAGTGCCGCTCTCAAATAACATAAAGCTCGGGGCGTCGTAGCGGAAGTAGTACGGCTCACCGCACGCGTCCATTGATTAGGTTAATTAGAGATAGGTAACCCAACACCTCCCAAAAGGGAGTCCGTGAAAAACGGGTGATTGCTACTGGTTTACCTGCAGATTGATCGCTGTAGGCGGCAGGAATCACATCTGATTAATTCATTAATTAATTCCATTAATTAAGTACACTGTCGTCCTACTGAGACACTTCGTGCGTCGGTTTATTAAATCGAACAAGTCCTTGAATAACAGCAGAGTTACAGACGCTGTACTAAGACTCGAACTTGAAACTCAATTAATTATTGATATGTCAGGAGATGAATTCTCCAGTAAAACATCTGTGTAACATTATACCACCAACGGTGTGAATCGGAAGTAAAGAGATCGCGCCGATACCCGCAGTCGAAAACTGCTACGAGAATCACACCGTATTTTCTGAAAATCGTAAATTTTCGATTAATTGTCTTGATTTTAAACATCAGGGTTTTTTACGCTCACGTTCTCAGTTTCCACAGAAGCGGAGAGCAGGAGTTTTTTGCCCTGTAATTGTTGCGTTTCATTATCAACTTGCCAATTTCCTTGCTAGAAGTCATTATTGTACTGTCGCACCAAAACAAAAGAACCTGGAAATCACAACGTAAGGGCCATTTACATCCGATAGTTGGATCATAATTAGGTGATATTGGAATTAACGTCTGCACCGAGCGAATTTCGGAACCTTCAACGATTACAACGGTGGGTCGGTTCGGGCATTGTGACGGCGAGCCCCACGCAGGTAAAGGCTAGACGACCCTTCGCAGTCATAAATCTTAGTTGGGAATTCCGTTGACCCATATTTATTATTTACTTAGGTAAATTATTTGTCTGTTTACTTGTCAGTATTAATTAATAGCCCGTAATTTAGTGGGGGGCGCGTTACAGGCATATATTAAAAAAATGTAATAAAATTCGAGAAACTTCGCTTTTATTTTCTTCGCTAACAGATCAAAAAACTTAAATAATGATAAAAATTAAAACTTGGAAAAGACGTAAGAAAGCAGTCGAAGTCATTATTCCGCCAGCTCGGGTACAGTCCGTCCTGGTACCCTTAGGTATTAACATCTTAATTACCCACCCCTTCTCACTGCTGCTAATCGAGAGGAAAGCTGGTGGAAGATACAGCGCAGACTTGTCATCTGGTCGAGGTAAGTTTGAGGTAGTCAGTTTGAAGTTTATTCGGTACAATGTTGCCATGAACTCGGTTCCGGGGTCACCTGTTGGTGGCCAGTGGAAGTTAGGCGAGAGAGTTACCAAGTCGCCCAAGGAGCGATAAGACGGGAAGTTGTGAGTGGACTGGGCGACCTGGTAAACCGAGCTGGGGTGAATAAAGGGGTGCCGTCTTCATTACTACTCCTCGACTATCCCCAAAGCGAAACTAAGGAGAAGGTAAGCCTAGCCCTTTCGTAACTCCAATAAGGCACCTCGAGCGGGCGAGTACTCTTCCGGGAGGGATGCGACCCACATTTAAGAATCCTCCCAAGGGTACGTAACAATATTTTGTAAATAGGGCATTTGTTAATAGACACATCTTTTAAGCACATAAGTTGAGTTGCGCCACACTTTAAAATCTGAAATCAATATTTTTTTCTCAGAAGCAAGTGTTATTCTAAAGGCCAACGTTATTTTCAGAGGGCGTTACTCAAGCACCCTAAGCTACATCCACTTCATCGGAAAAGACCCCTTACGCAGCTTCACTTTGGGGACACTGCTCGAAAACGCAGCGGCCAAATTCCCAGACAGGACTGCGGTCATATCCAGACACCAAAAGAAATCTTTGACATTTACAGACGTCCTAGATGGGGCCGATAGATTCGCAGCAGGCCTGCGAGAGCTTGGCCTAGAAAGAAGAGACAGAATCGGCATCCTTCTACCAAACCAATATGAATGGCACGTGCTCATGATGGCCTGCATGAGAGCCGGCTTAGTATTGGTGAGGGTCCCTTGAAGACCTTGAATTTTCGTTGAGACCCTCTTTGCAGGTGACCATAAACCCCGCGTACCAGGCCCCGGAAATCGAGTACTGCATCAATAAGGTTGGCATGAGGGCGATCATTTGCGCGCACAAGTTCAAGACGCAAAATTACTATGAGATAATGAACGTCGTGGCGCCGGAAATTCCTCAGTGCGAACCTGGAAAACTCGCATCGAAAAGCGTGCCCAGTTTGAAAAGTATTGTGTTCATAACGGATGAGTCTTTAAAGTAAGAAATTATTATTTAAAAAAATTGGTTAGTCTTTACGTTTTTCAGAGGTACCTACAATTACCAGGACGTCCTGGACAAAGGAACCGCCGAAAAGACGTCGAACATCAAGAAGTACCAACATCTCATATCGCCCGATGAAGGCTGCAACATTCAGTTCACCTCTGTAAGTAATGTTCACATAATCAAACGTGAAATATGAAATTAATATTAAATTAAGTTGGCTTACATTGAGTTACATTAAGCTACATGTGGTTACATTAAGTTACGTGAAGCTACATTAAGATAAGGTAAGGTCGTATCAATGCAAATTTAGAGCAAACGTGAACACACTTTTGGCTTAATTGGGCTACATGAAGTTACATTAAACTACATTGATTTTGAATTACAGGGGCTTTGCAACACTATGTATAGGTATACGTAAATGTAACTACTTTCAACCAATACTGCTTGCATTTAATTGAAGGTTACAACCCTCTAGAGTCCATCCAATAAAAAAATGCGACTCTATTTGTCCCACCTTTCCTTATATGAAGATACATTGAGTTACGTGAAATTACATTAAGTTACATGCAATTACATTTGTATAATTCCTTTATCTGTTGCTGTGAAGTAAACGTTTTGATGTTGAATTTCGCTTGAACATACATAGTTCGGTCGTCACAGGGCACGACCGGAAAGCCGAAGGCCGCCGTCCTCAGCCACTTCAACATCGTCAACAATACGTTCGAGATAGCCAAACGCGCAGGGCTGCACACGAAACACCACAAGGTCTGCGTGCAGGTGCCCCTGTTCCACGCCTTTGGCACCAACATTACGCTCTTCACGTCGCTCCATTTTGGCACCACCTTGGTTTTGCCCGGGCCCAGTTTCAACGCGAACGAGTCTCTGGATGCCATCAAGGAAGAAAAGTAAGTCCATTCCAGTTGGATTTTTCTTAAATTTATTTTTTAGATTTGTCGTGGAATTTTTATTTTGTATTTTTCTTTCTTTTTATTGTTTATGAACCGCGGTCTAGAGCGCCAAGATCCCAAGATGTGAATTGTCATAAATAACACAATCAATTTACTACAAAATTACTTAACATACCATTTTTGATCCATTGTTATTCGTTCGTATCATTTCCAGACACTAATTTCTGATTTGGGAACTAAGCGCTAAATAGAGTCATGAAATTCTGGGACTCAATCAAAGACTATGATTTGAAAGCCTATTGTCAAAGTGAAGCGCCATCTATTAACGAAGTTCGTGGTTTATCTGCCAACATTCTGCCAACATTCTGTCACCATTCTGTCAAGGTGAAACGGGACCAAAGAATGGGACATGTTTTTAGATACCTATCACTGTTGCCAATTTAGTGATTTTTTCACTAGATCTGGTGACTTTCTGTTAAATCTAGTGATTTTATTTGAAAATAATTTTAATAACGAGTAATGTATCATTTTGTGGTGACGTCTGTCATAAAATAATTAGCCATATTCGCCAAACATACACATTCTTCTTTATCAACAGGTTTGTGTTCATAAATTATTCCCTCGAATGCACCCTGGAAGTGTATTCGCATCATTCTCACTTACAATTTTTCACTTATTTTACGTCTCGCTCATCAGTTTTAAGAAGTCTAGTGTTTACATGATTTCCATGACAACCAGCGAACTTTTCACGTCCCACTTTTAAGTAGGGTGTAGAAAATGTGTTTGTTGCTATGGAAACACACGCCTGATTTAGTTTTTTATGATTCTTATATAAGAAACAAAATATATAAACTCATTTATGCGAGAGAGATCACAATATTACTCGAGAGTGACCCTTATGAACACAACCCAGTATATGCAAACAAAGTAATTCTTACAGTTTTGCAATACATTGCAGAAGCAGAAAGAGGTAATGAGAAAAAAGAACGAAAGAATGACAATCGATTCTTACCCATCGTTTTGAGCAAAAAAAAACTCTTCAGTTTTCCTTTCTACCATCTATTGCATTTTATTTATTTATTTTTTATTATTTTTATTTATTTTTTTGTTTTTCGAGGAAGAAAACGGTAAATTTCTTTGACTCTATTTCGTTTTCTATGAAGAAAAAAGTCGAAATTCCAGGAGAAAGTCATACTAATGGTAGTTTTTTTTGTCCAAAGTGGTAACTGAATATGTCCAAAGTGGTAACTAAATATGTCCAAAGTGGTAACTAAATATGCCTAAAGTGGTAACTAAATATATCCAAAGTGGTAACTAAAGCTGCGTTCGTTTATTATATCTCAGATGCGAGCTGAATCAAACAGATACTTGTCACGTGACTTCAGATGTAAGCGAGTTCTCGAACAAATAGACGAACGAAACAGAGTACGTCGATTTCTGTAATTTCTGTAAATTAAACATGAAGTAAACGAACTAAGGGCCGTTTTCATAATACAACTGCGAGACTTTAAAGTCACTTTAAGAATAGGAAACCTATTGTTTTTATAGGTTAAAGTCACTTTACATTTAAAGTTCAAATTTAAACGTACTAAAATAATCATAGCGCATGCCCGATTAAAAATCTGAACCTCCGTCGAAATACTCCGAGCAAGTTGAAATGAATCTGAAATATCGCATCGTGAATATTTGAACGATATATGTATGTAGATTAGAGTAATAAACGAACGCACCTTAAATATGTCTAAAGTGGTAACTAAATATGTCCAAAGTGGTAACTAAATATGTCCAAACTGGTAACTAAATATGTCCAAAGTGGTAACTAAATATGTCCAAAGTGGTAACTAAATATGCCCAAAGTGGTAACTAAATATTGTTAAAGAATAATTTATATATTTTTAAAGTTAGGTAAAATAATATATTGAATATAAACACATAAAGTCAAACATAATTATACAAAGGAAACTTACATGATTGCAAACTATACTACATCCTCTGAGTAAGTTTACACTCTAATGCTCTACAAAATGAGTTTCGCCAGCATTCAAAGTTTCCTTTTTTAGAAGGCTTTCCTGAGAAGGTTTTATGTAATTCTACCGTGACATATGATTCATAGGAAAATCGTAGATGAATCGCGCCGATGTATTTATTTATTTATGGTTTTCCTGGAAGCAGTGGTGGACTGCATCATGCAACTATAATCTCAGAAGTCTTGCGTTGGCAGAGTTCCAATTCCTTGTTACAATAGCTGCTTTCTTTCGCTGAAAAGTTTAAATCGTAATCCGAATAGTTTGAATCGTGATTCGAATAATTTTTTTGATTGTCCGCTCTGGATCTGGATTGTTGCAATAGAACACCCCACATTTGAATGCATTTGAATCTAAATGAATCGGGAAAATAGTGGATTACCGATCTAGATTGAAGTTTCACGGAGAGGGGGATCGATCCATTTGCAAGAGGACATCCATCTTTGAATCCAAACGCGTAATGTTGCTTTTGGATCAAGCGGAAGAAAGCAGCTAATATGTTTGGAGGTATTCTTGATAATATGAATTAAACACTCCACGCACAATATTAAATGTTTATTAAATTCTCCAATTACAATATCTGATTAACGACAGAAAATAAATATTCTCTCTAAACATCGATACACCACTAAAAACTAAAAACTCATTACCATGACAATAATTGCTTGAACTAATTATTAACAGATATGCAAATAAGTTGTTACCACATATGTACAAAGTGGTAACGAAATGTTCGAAGTGGTAACTAAATATGTCCAAAGTGGTAACTAATTACGTCTAAAGTGGTAACTAAATATGACCAAAGTGGTAACTAAATAGGCGCCCGCAAGCATTTTATAAATTCTGAAACGATCACAAACACACCGTTCTTTATAAATGTAACTAAATAAGATCCTAGGAATGTCAATTGCATTCTAGACACTAGAGTTCTATTACTAAAACTATTTGGTACAATCACTAATGTTTCTCCTTCCAATAAGCAACGTAATGTAAGAAAATCTCGATGTGTTCGATTCAGACACTTCTGATGCATTGATAAATATGTTTTTTTAAAATTTTGTTTCTTTAATGTTGATAGTTCTTCATTTGTGACGAAATATCATCACAGACTTGACTTCACTTACAAAAGCGAGTGACAAAGATATTAATATATAGGTCGTCCCAGAAATACATAAAGAAGCTGCAGGTATTCCCTTTCTACAACCCATAAGGGTCACAAAATTGCCGAAAAATTATTCTCTTATAATTACAGTTAGCAAATATTCCGTAGGTAATTAAATTAGTAATTTCTTTTATAATGTAGCGTTTTAATAATAATAATAATAATAATATTTTTTATTTTAAAACAAAACACGAAATAGTTAATAAACTAATTTATTTAAAAGCAAACTAATTTATTTATAAATTTACACTATAACACTAATATTTACAAGCTTATATCTAATTTATTTTAACCGCCTAGCGAAAATCTAACGCGAACTTTAATGCGAAACTGTCTAATGCCGAACTGTGTCCCACTCCCGGCCGCGTGCATTTATAAGCCGACGCTGTTGTTCTCGTACTTTCTAGAACGCGATAGTTTGTCTGATCTAATTTATTCTGCCGCCGGCATTCTCCAGGTCGTCTGCAGAAGCCTCTAGTCTAAGGCGCGTCGGCTGTGACGCAAGAGCAGACTGACGCCGGCTGCTGTAGACGAATCATTACAATAATAATTGTGAAGATTTCACTTCCCCCGTTTATTCACGTGCCCCCACCTTACGCTGCTTAAGTGAATTTCATTTTTTTTTCTATATGTTTTACTTTGTATTTTCTTCTGAAAAAAGTCATTATTATTTGACCCTAAAGATAATAAAGAATGCCATTTCTTCTTACCTAATCTAATAAAAAAAAATAGCCGTGTGTCTTAACGTCAACAACTAGAGAAGAATCCTCCAGCACAGGCCCCGTTAAAAGAACAATTCACACTTTATCATTTTCTTTTCGCTTCCTTCCAGGTGTACCGTCATCAACGGCACTCCAACAATGTACGTAGATTTGGTGAACGCGCAA
Organism: Dorcus hopei; assembly: GCA_033060865.1. Classification (NCBI taxonomy): domain Eukaryota; kingdom Metazoa; phylum Arthropoda; class Insecta; order Coleoptera; family Lucanidae; genus Dorcus; species Dorcus hopei. The sequence continues at coordinate 3,479,923 of CM065424.1, read as the reverse complement.
ACTCAAAGGCAAGAAGACATTTCCCCCGAGACGGCCTTAACGGGAGGAGCACCTTGCGCCCCCCATTTATTCAAACAGATGCTGACCATTTTAAAGCTGAAGAAAGTGAAAGTGCGTAAGACAATCAGTCACACTCGATGTCTTCCCGGAAAAACATTGGATATTATTTTTTAGTCGATCTATGGACTGACAGAAGCCACGTCTATGGTATTCTTTTCCTTACCCGACGACGATGAGGTAAAAACCACCACCACCGTTGGACACGTCGGCGACCACATGGAAGTCAAAGTAATCGACGGTGAAGGTAGAATAGTCCCGATGGGACAACCAGGAGAACTCTGCACAAGAGGCTACGTGAACATGCTGGGATATTGGGACGACGACGCGAAAACCGCTGAGATAATTGGTGCAGATGGATGGATGAAAACAGGGTAAATCCCCCCCTCCCTTTCGCCTTCAATTCTTTAAGGACCGGTCTTTCCATCTTCCCGTTAAAGTTTTCTGACGAATAACTTGATTTTTATGAATGGTTGATTGATTTTTATGAATTGTTTCCATGGTAGTTATCCGTCAGTTGGTTTATCAAGAGGTGGAAAGACCAGCCCTAAAACACTTAGGCCCGATCTTTTCATATCCAGTTAACTTTATCTGATGGTTTATTCCCATACTAACAGTTGTGATCATAATCGTTACTATGGGAATTAATCGCCAGATAAAGTTAGTTGGAGATGAAAAGACCAGGCCTTAACATTTCAGCGACCAATTTATCTTGAACCCCGACGGTTACGGCAAAATCGTCGGGCGGTTCAAAGAGATGATAATCCGAGGGGGCGAGAACATATTCCCCAAGGAAATCGAAGACTTCTTGAACACGCACCCCGATATTTTGGAGGCCCACGTTAGTTTTTTTGGAACTTTCGTTTCGGTATTGGTTTATTTAAAATCAAGAAGTTTTAGGTCATCGGTTTGAACCACGAAAGATTGGGGGAGGAAGTGTGCGCGTGTGTCCGGTTGAAAACGGGGGGTGCTCTCACGAAGCAACAGCTGGACGAGTACTGTCGGGGGAAAATCGCGCATTTTAAGATACCGAGCCGGTTGGAAGTTCTGGAGGAGTTTCCGAAGACGGCGTCGGGGAAAGTGCAGAAGTTCGTGCTCAAGCAAAGATTCGAAGCTGCCGCTCAAAATAAATGTTGATTTTTTAAAATGAATGTAGGTTTTCTTTGCGCGTCACAAAAAAATGTAAATATTTCGTTATTTCTTTGTCAACGGTGAGTAAGAGAGTCTGGCACTTGATGTATTATTATTGTGAATAAGAAATAAATAGGAGAGGGTGATACTCTCCAAAGTGATAACTAAGTATGTCCAAAGTAGTAACTAAATATGTCCAAAGTGGTAACTAAATATGTATGTCCAAAGTGGTAACTAAAAATGTCCAAAGTGGTAACTAAATATATCCAAAGTGGTAACTAAATATGTCCAAAGTGGTAACTAAATGACGGTTTAATTTTTCGGCCTTTGTTTTCAGTGGAATTTTTGGTGAATTATTGTGTTAGACACTCTTTGATTTTATTGATAAGTAGTTCAAATAAGTCAACAAATACAGATAAACAAATTGTACGTCAGAACGCCGTTAATACATTTTTCACTTCTATACGCTTGCGTTCATCACTCACACCATGTACGTCAGTAGGTGTCGTACTTGCTGCTTCACCCGCGAACTAGTGGCTCCAATTTTTGAATTTTTGAAATTGTCGTTAACAATTGCTTGTTTCTAGTGACATTTCAGTGATTGCTTAAGCGGAATGTCCGGGATATTATTATTTTTTCTTGATTTTATATCTCTAAGAATAGAAATTATAGTATTTTTTATTCATTGAATTTACTACTATTCGCAAAAGCCTATTCGAAACACTGCTTATAGTAAATAATAGGTTCGTGCTAGTTATTACTAACGCAACTGAAAGTGACATGGGCACTTGGGGTATTTATTCGGTTTTGATTTCAACAAATTTTGTAATTTTTAAATTTCAAAATTTGGCCACATTGTCTCATTTCACATCAACGAGTATAAATAGGAGAGTCATACTAATAGTAGTTTTTTTTGTCCAAAGTGGTAACGAAATATGTCCAAAGTGGTAACTAAATGTGTCCAAAGTGGTACCTAAATGTGTCCAACGTGGTAACTAAATGTGTCCAAAGTGGTAACTAAATGTGTCAAAAGTGTTAACTAAATATGTCCAAAGTGGTAACTAAGGGCGCGTTTTTTTACTGCATCTTATACCTACAGCGCTGAACCTTGATGAAGTCAGGCTGCAGCTTTAAAATGACAATTTCTATCTATTCTTTCAATGGTTAAAAAAAAAACCTAAAATCGGTCGGAGATAAAACTTGGACAAAATAGCTGTTTAAAGAACTTGTTACACCATACATAAGAAACACGTCGTGGCAATAAACTAGTCTACGTTAAAATGTAAATAAAACGCTTTTAGTTTAATCGCTGCAACGGATGACTTAATCCCGAATGAAAAAACGAGCCCTAAATGTGTCCAAAGTGGTAACTAGATGCGTCCAAAGTGGTAACTAAATGCGACCAAAGTGGTAACTAAATGTGTCCAAAGTGGTAACTAAATATGTCCAAAGTGGGAACTAAATATGTCCAAAGTGGGAACTAAATGACGGTAATTTTTCGACATTTGTTTTTAGTGGAATTTTTGGTGAATTATTGCTTGTTTGTAGTGACATTTTAGTGATTGCTTAAGCGGAACGCCCAGAAAATTATTATTTTTTCTTGATTTTATATTTTTAAGAATAGAAATTATAGTATATTTACAGTTGGTTCTTGTCCGATGAAATTTGTATCACAAAATCTTTTAAGCGAACACTAAATCGCGCACTATAACACTTTACGTTTCACCGTCGTTCGACAGCTTCTGACGAAGTTGTGTGTTATAGTGCGCGATTTAGTGTCCGCTTAAAAGATTTTGTGATAGAAATTATAGTATTTTTTATTCATTGTATGTATTTACTACTATTCGCAAAAGCCTATTGGAAACACTGCCTATAGTAAATAATAGGTTCGTGCTAGTTATTACCAATGCAAGTGACATGGGCACTTGGGGTTTTTATTCGGTTTTGATTTCAACAGGTTTTGTAACTTTTAAAATTCAGTTTGGCCATATTGTCTCATTTCGCATCAACGAGTATAAATAGGAGAGAGTGATACTAATATTAGTTTTCTTTGTCGAAAGTGGTAACTAAATGTCCAAAGTGGTAACTAAATATGTCCAAAGTGGTAACTAAAGGTGTCCAATGTTGTAACTAAATATGTCCAAGTTGTAACTAAATGTGTCCAAGGTGGTAACTGAATATGTCCAAAGTGGTAACTAAATATTGTTACGGAATCATTTATGTATTTTTAAAATAAGGGGCCAAGTCAGATAAAATAATACATATATTGAACATAAACGCATAAAGTCAAACACAATGATACAAAGGAAACTTACATGATTTCACACTACGCTACATGTGGGGGATACTACCTTCTAACTCAGTTTACACGCTAGCGCTCTACAAAATGAGTTTCGCCAGTATTTAAAGGTTCCTTTTTTAGGCTTTTCTGAGAAGGCTTTATGTAATTCTACCGTGACATATGATTCAAGGGAAAATCGTAGATGAATCGCGCTGATGTATTTATTTATTTATTTGTTTATGGTTTTCCTGGAAGCAGTGGTGAACTGCTTCATGCAGCTATAATCTCAGAGGTCTTGTGTTAGCAGAGTTGCAATTCTTTGTTACAATATGTCCAAAGTGGTAACTAAATATGTATGTCCGAAGTGGTAACTAAATGTGTCTACATTGGTAACTAAATGTGTCCAAAGTGGTAACTAAATATGTTCAAAGTGGTAACTAAATAGGCGCACAAACGTTGCATACATTTCTGGAACAATCACAAATACAGTACTGTTTATAATACACTTATTTCACTGAATGTAACTAAATCATATCCTAGAAATGTCAATTGCATTCTAGACACTAGAGTTCTAATTACTAAATGAAATACTGGGCCTAAAACTATTTGGCATAATCACTAATTTTCTTCCTTCCAATAAATAATGTAATGTAAAAAAAAACACCATGCGGTTGGTGTGTTCGATTCAGACACTTTGAATACGTGAGACTTGGAATTGGACTTGAATGTTTTGTGCTAATCGAGGTAATGATTGCGTAAATGAGTAGAATGACGTTGTGTTTTTTAAGTTGTTCGTAAAAAATAAAATAAAAATTATGTAATAGCTCTCACTCATTTTATTTTCATCTCTTGTTATTATACAAGGATGAAACGAGATGAGAATATTTTGTGTACACCTTGGAGAATGGCTATAAAAACATATCATAATCTACTGTACATACAGGGTGAATGACAATTGTTCCGACAAAAAAAAAACTCATAAGAGAATCGATGTCACAAATTACGGGAAAAACGTAAAAAAAATTTTTTTGAATACACTATAATTAATTAAAAATTACTCCAAAATTAAGCTGCGGCACTGGGTAGGAAAACGACGCCACGTTTTATTATTACAGCAATACAATAGGACTATAATTTTATGACTGTTGACCTTGAGACATATCACAATTTTTCGTTTTATTGCACGTCTAACAGCTGAGAACGGAAGTCTGAGTTGTTTCTTTTACGCGGCGTAATTATCATTAATTTCTGAAATAACTGGAATTACATATGAAATAAGGATAACAAATTCGCAAATAATTGTGTAAATAATTGTTTGTTAATTCGTGCGTATTATTTACCAGAGCTGCTTCGTCCACAAAAAAATCGCAAAGATTTAAATCTGGTGATCGCAATCGCAGGGGTCAATGTACGGCCCGACAAGCAGCTGATAGTAAAATCTTTCGTCACGCTATCGCACGGAGACAATAAAACTATTAGGATATAATCGTTTTAAACGTCGCTAGTATTATGCGTAGAGTTTTTGATCAAATCGCGTACGTGAATGCATGTCACAGATTACGAGAAAACGTATAAAAGATCTGTAGAACAGTTTGTAATCAACTAATTATAAATTTACACAAAAAAATAGGTATGTTTAGACTGAACGCCAAATTCACAGGGTACGTATTGCTGTGATATGCCGTCACTTTGGCCGACAATTTAATTGCTGTGTTATCTCAGGGTATTTTGGACAATTCTTTGCTTTTATTATTTTCTTACTTTATTGATTTTTCTCTCGGAGGCTCTTCTTTGATGATGAATTTTGTAATGTATCTCACATTCAAAAATATCTAATGTAGAGTTGAGTGTGTGTGTGTGGGTGTATAATAAAGAATGTCGTAGAAGAAAACGTAAAACGTATAAAACACGAAATTTATAATACATATTAGGTCAGGTTTTTCACAAAACCTTCCCACTAAAGTTTCACTCACTTGTCTTCCGTACTGTTGATCTAGTAAAAATTATAATGCTTCCTGCTTAGTGCATATCGGATTCCGCGCGGCGGTGGTTTTAAAGCGTGACGGGTCATAAGTTCATGCGATAACTAACACAGCGTCCTCACTTGTTTTTTCTTCGAACTTCCTACTATTACCTACAGTTTCCTTTACACATTAAATTATTATTGCATTATATAAAGTATCCTAACATTTACAATTATAAACTTAAGTCCTACGTAAAAAATAGTTAATTTTAAATTGATTATTTATAAAAATATTTACTTCCAATTAAGAGATTTTTAAAAAAACAAACTTGAATTAAAGAATTCCTTAAACAAATCTTCTAAAATACACTTAATACATTATCCTTAATTTATTTTATTATTTTCATTTTCTTCTGTTAAAGAAATTTTCAAAGAAGTACGTATTGTTCATTAACACACCTCAGTATGTAATAAATGTTTTACGATATTTACCCAGAATAAAGCTTGTAAAACTTGATCTTCCATAGCAGACGCGTTAAGCTGCAAACAGACAGTATGCCCCAGACTACGCGACGTACGACCTCGGCTCGATTCGAATGCTATCGGTGCTCAGTGTAGATGTAATATTTTATGTGGAAATTTGTTTACTGATGACTTCGAACAACTGGATCAACGGCAAACACTCTCATACGTCCTCGTCCAACGTATGGAATGTTTGCGAGAACGCGACGAGGCAATTCGCGTCCTTTCTCAACTCTGTACACACAGCTTTAACCGGCTGACGCAATAATGCAAATAAGTGCGCTAACAACGCGCAGGCGTCTTGAATTCGTTAAACTTTTAATAGATTTGTGTTAATAATTCGAAACGAAATGATATTAATTGTCAATCGAAACGGATTACAAATGAGTTTACTGATTATAATGTTTTAAATACTGGTGATGAAGGACACGTTTCTTGTGGAAATAGACTTTATTTGCAATACAAATGAAGAAAGAAATTCTTAACACGGAGATTTAAATTGTTTTTCGATTTAGTGATTTATTTGTTTATGTGTAACAGCAGGTGTTAAAAGTGGGGTCGTTGTGATCCTTTGCGTGGAATAATCTGTTTCAGTTGATTTCCATGCATTTGTCAAGTAAATATTTTATAGTTTGTATTTCGTCGGGCGTCGACGAAACTGTCGAACGACTGCGAAACGTTAAGTGTTTGTGCGCCATTTAGTGTCCGTTTAAAAGAGTTTGTGATAAAAACATTTCGGTGCCAAAACTACTAATAATAATAATCTGCTTCAGGTGATTTGCATGCGTCTATCAAGTAAATATTTTGTAGTTCGTATTTCATGGTGTCAAACGTTGATCTAAAAAGGAGTTGACGTGATATTCCATTTAAAGGTCAAGTTCACGAACGATGCTACGCCGCCGTGCCTACCATAAAACTTTTATGGGGGCATTTATTTCGTTCATCTGCTCCTCTATTTTTTTAACCAGAGACGCATCATCGTTTTAGGGACAATTTTTCATTATTTCTCGAAAACTAAAGTAGAAAGAATTTTTTTAACATGTTTCTCATACTTTCTAACAACGCTTTTTATCGTGGTTTCATTTTGTCGGGTTAATTAACAGTCACGCTGTATACGTGAACTTCGGATTGTTACTCCGTAGTGACGCCCGCTTGTATGTTTACTTATCGTTTGCCAAAACACCAGGAAACAAGGCCAGAACTTTTCCACAGATTTTTAAGTCATTAACGTATTTTAAATACACAAGCGTTTAAACTATTTTCTAGATTAGTCGTTTTATCTCGAACATGTTAACTACAACAATTTTATCTATTTAAGTGATTATAGAAAATGTGGCAAGTCATGTGCGATGAGGGTCATCCACTCGACACCTCATTTGTTGTATGTGGAAGGTAAAGGTCGGTAGATTAGTGTTTATTGTGATCTAATAAACGTCGTCGGCCAAGTGTACTTTGGACTCTCAATTATGTTTGTGAAAGTGAACGCGGCGAGGACGGTTTTCAGGTGGTCCCTTCCGAAAAGTAATTGCGGAAAGGGGTACGTACTTCCCTGATTTGTAAATCAATTTAAGTAGGCACCTACATTTTTTTAACGTATAAAGTTTATTTACCTTGATTTATTCTGATTATGTAAGTTCTATTTTTGCGATATAACAAAACAGGAGATTTTGTGTGATGTGAGCGTGTATTTGATAGTGAAAGTTTTTTTTGTTGTTATGAAATCAGTATGGGAAATTCCATTGATGACGTTCAGGTCCACCGGTCCACGCGCAAATAGCTAATATTTTTGGACGTGCGTACGATGAATAAATATTTACAGATTGCTTGCAAAATTCAAATGTTAAGTAATGATAACGATGTGTTAAATAATGAAATGGCGGTAAGTATCATTCAGGCCTTTTAAAAATAATCCAGAAAATCAACAATAAAAATTTTTAAAAACGCGCTTGTTATATACAAAAGATTTAACTGAACCGCTAGAATTTACTTAACAAAACACCAATGACGATCGGAAATCTAACAAATGAGTATCAACTTTGCTATTTTAAATGGAACACACAATATATTTTCTCGAATGAAGAAAGGTATTTTTTAAAAGAAAAATGTACGGTATGTTCCGTTTAAAATAAAGTCGATACTCTTTTTATTAAGTTTCCTATTCGTCATTTGCCTTTTTTTTGAGTCAATTCTGACTAAAGTTCAGATAAACCCCTAAAACTTTTGTATTTAATATTATTTTTTAATGTCGAATAATAAAATGTGTTTGTCCAAAATGCAAACAAAAATCTTGTACATTGAATTTATGTGGTCTTTTGATTGAACAGAAAATAAATTTTAATAACCTTTTTATACATTTCTAAATCTACGTCACAATCGGTTCTTTTGTCCTGGTGACTGGGGGTTCGATCCAAAGTATAAAGTTCTAAAGGTGTCAGCATCAATTAACCCTTGCCAAATTTATTTCTTACAAACGTTTAAATTGCCTTAATCTTAATTGGCACATGTAAACATATACGCTTACATTTCGCAGAGCTTGCGTAAGTGAAATGCGAGCATGTGTAACGCGGCTGACCTGCTAATCGATTAATGGCTGCTGATCCTGCATAATTTTGAAATGCACACAATTGCAATAATTACGAAACGAATTTTAATTTACTTATTTTCCCAGATAATGACATCGTGACAATATTACAATGGTATAAACAGTGAGCGGAATTTGATATTTTGTTCGGTTTATTTCGAACAAGGCGGCAACATTAACCCGTCGCTGTAGCTTTATACGTTGCCGCTTCGTTTGTATTTAATCGAACAAAATATCAAATTCCGCTCACCAGATGTAAACAAATAAATAAATAAAAGCCAATCGAATTTAGAGCACAATTCGGTGGATTCATAAATTAAAAAAGAAACAACTGGAAACGCACAGTGAAAAAACAAATAATTATTTGCCTTCTGCAAAGGGCAACAGATTATCAAAAAAGTAAATACAATTAATTTCTTCGTTTACCGACGACAAGTGACGTTTTCTTATTGATCTTCCCCATCGCGGAACCACCGCCGCAAAAATAAACGAAAAGAAAACTTTCGGCATGTTTTAGTTGAAACTGCGGTCAATGGATGATAGTTTTTCAATACAACCCGTCAATAACTAGTGAACCACCCTCGTAGAAACGAATGTGTATATACTTTATGTAGGTCCTTAATTATCCGGTGTTCCTGGAACGCATGGCCGGGCTCCGCTTCTGACGTCACGGGTTTAATGATGTCAACGTGTTTAATGACCCGCACGCTTCTCGCGTGGCCTCAAACAAAGAGAAGAGTATAGGGCAAGTTTGAACAGATGTTGTTGAATATCTTACAATGAAGCAATAAATAAGTTTTAAAAACGTACGCAAGGGTCATTTTAATAGACACTTTTCAGAGCTTATTTATATTAAACGGGGTGCTCATTTTAAATTCCGGAAGGTTTCAGAAAAGGCAACCCACCGATCAAATCAAAAACAACTTCGTGTTTTTGTAAAGCACTGAAAACGCGGAAGTAGAACGGGTTGCCTATCTTCAATTTTTTAAGGCGTCACGATTTAAAATGAAATTGAAAATAAGTGTTATTACTTCTTGTTTATTATCAAGATGGCGTCATAAAAGTAACCTGAGCTACATCCACCGAGTGGGGAAAGACCCTTTGCAGTTCATCACCTTGGGAGCCCTACTCGAAAACACAGCTCTCAAGTACCCGGGCAGGGCCGCACTTATTTCCAGGCAACAAAAGAAAACCTTGACCTTCACGGAAGTCCTAGATGAAGCCGACAGATTCGCAGCCGGCCTGCAACAGCTCGGCCTGGAAAGAGGAGACAGAATCGGCCTTCTCCTACCGAACCAGTACGAATGGTACTTGGCCTTCATGGCCAGCGTAAGAGCTGGATTGATTTTGGTAGGTCCTTCAACTTTATCATTAGGTACTTTTGTGGAACCAGATTTTTCCAGGTGGCCTTGAACCCTGCGTACCAAGCTCCGGAAATCGAGTACTGCATAAATAAGGTGGACATGAAAGCGATTATTTGCGGGCACAAGTTCAAAACGCAAAACTACTATGACCTAATGAATATGGTGGCGCCGGAAATTGCAGGAAGCGAACCTGGGAAGCTCAAATCGAAGAGGGTTCCGAGCTTGGAAAGCGTCATTACAGTAACGGATGAAACCCTAAAGTAAATTTAATTGAATTCGTTTTGTGTTCAGTTAGGGATGTTTTCTTTGTGTTCGCCAGGCTTTTCATTAACCCTTTTTTCTTTTAGAGGTACACATAGTTATCAGGAGGTACTCTCTCTGTCCACTCCTGAAAAGACGAGGGGCGTAAAGGAGAACCAGCACCTCATATCGCCGGATGAGGGTTGCAACATCCAATTCACGTCAGTAAGCGAAATCAGCTTGCGCCCTCTCGACTGACGATGCAAGTTAAAATTAGTCGCGTTGCAGGGTACCACCGGCAAGCCGAAGGCGACCATCCTCAGTCACTTCAACATCGTCAATAACGGTTTCGGGATAGCGAAGCGCACGGAGCTCGACACGAAGCACCACAAAATATGCGTGCAGGTGCCCCTGTTTCACGCCTTCGGCACCACCATCACGACCTTTGCGGCGATCCACTTTGGAAGCACCATGGTCCTGCCGGGGCTTAGTTATAATCCGAATCAATCCTTGGATGCCATAAAAGAAGAAAAGTAAGTGCCTGAAAATATAGTTTCTTTCGTTTTCCCTGGTAGATCTGTCCAAATAAGTCTTGAGAGTCATTTACACACGACATAGCACCACCAACGTTGAACGAGTGAAGTGACACCTTGAAACAAAACGAACAGTTGACGCGGAGTAATCGCAGGTGAAGTCAGCGCCGACCAATAGAAATCGTTAGACTAGACGATAGGTTAATTCCGACGATCAATATTTTCGAGCCTGCGCCGCAGCGCTCGGGGAAGTCAGGGTTGCCACAATAAACTCTAAATTGGCCGAAATTCTCAAACGTCGCCGACTTATTTCGTACGTGATTTTGAAACGTAACACATTTCCTCGCGCCTGTTATTGCTATTTCATGGTCAACTTTTTTTTTTCTTGTTTTAGGTGCACAGTGATCCACGGCACTCCGACGATGTACGTCGACTTGGTGAGAGTGCAAACTCAAAGAAACGAAGACATTTCCCCCGAAATAGCCGTCTCCGGAGGATCACCATGTTCGCCCCATCTATTCAAACAGATCCTGGCCACCTTAAAAGTTAAGAAAGTGAAGGTACGCACCACTTTCCACTTCTGTTTCCACCTGTTTCCATCACCTCCGGTTATCCCAATCTTCATCTTCTCTCTCAGCCAAAGGCCTTATTGGGGCTTCTTTTTGACTGCCACTCTAGTATTCATTTCATTCATGCTCCAACTTACGTTGGCTAATGCCTTATCTCCAGCATTTTCTGATGGGGTTTCCAAACGTTTCAGTCAATTTACGGCCTAACGGAAAACACAGCCGTTGCATTCCATTCGTTACCCGACGACGACGAAGTCAAGTCCCTCACGTCCGTTGGATGCGTCGCGGACCACTTGGAAGCCAAGGTGATCGACGCCGAGGGCAAAATAGTCCCGCTTGGCCAGCCCGGAGAATTATGCACGCGAGGCTACTCAAACATGATCGGGTACTGGGGCGACGAGGCAAAAACCGCCGAGATGCTCGACAAGGACTGGTGGTTGAAAACCGGGTAAATCCCCCAGTTTCAACCTCGTCACTAGCACAGCTACTCCTTCATTATTTCAGCGACCAGTTCGTCCTGGACGGAGAGGGTTACGGCAGGATCGTCGGGCGGTTGAAGGAGATGATTATACGCGGAGGCGAGAACATATTCCCCAAGGAAATCGAGGATTTTCTTTACACGCACCCCGACGTTTTAGAAGTCCACGTGAGTGGCACCTTGTGCCCGTTTCAGATTCGATTTTGTAAATTGGGGTTTTATAGGTGATCGGCTTGAACCACGAGAGATTGGGGGAGGAGGTCTGCGCTTGCGTCAGACTGAAAGACGGGGCGAGCCTCACGAAGCAACAGCTGGATGAGTTTTGTCGGGGGAAGATCGCGCACTTTAAGATTCCCAGCCAGTTGAAGATCGTCGAGGAGTTTCCGAAGACCACGTCGGGGAAGATACAGAAGTTCTTGCTTAGGCAGCAGTTTGAGCAAAAATAAATCGATTTCTTGTAAAAATAAGTGTTTCGATGACTTTCCCACCCTTAAACTCCATTCGAACGATTAATTGTCTTAGAAAAAACCAAAACGTTAATCAAACTGGATTGAGGTAGAGGTATAGTGGGGCTGTTTCTAAAATGAGGAACTTTATTGATTGATAATAAAAGAATCACCGTCAATTATGTTTCTTCATTGTCGGAGGACTAACTTGTACTTAAAAGCTGTAGAAAGTGAATTAAAAATCCAAAAACAAATAAAGACAAGTGTGTGAAGCCACGCGAGAAGCGCGTCATTAAACACGCGCGCATCATTAAACCCGTGACGTCAGAAGCGGAGCCCGGCCGTGCGTTCCAGGAACACCGGATAATTAAGGACCTATGTAAAGCGTGCCAGGACGGCACTGAACTAGAGCTCGTCTAACGCTTTTGCCGAAAGGTCAGACTGGACGAACGCTGAGCTAACACTGCTGCCGAATGGTCAGGGTAGTTCCAGTCGCTCTAACATCGCCACCGGGAGTCCCGACAGGGGAGAGTACGGGCACCGCACGCCGTTAACCCAGTCGTCTCTCCAGAAGCGGATTCCACCACCGGCACCACGGAGCCAACACAACGGAAATCACGCTGTCACCGCCGGGCACTACACCAGGAGACATTCAGCAAGATCAGAACGGCGTACGACATTCCAAGAGCTTAGTCGCCATTGCCGCCGTCGCCGAGTCAATTAATACCACTCGGGGAACGTCGCACCGACTAACTTAAACGTGCAAGCAACACTTACACGACATTGCATATTCGTTAAGTAATGATTTAGAAAAGCGTCACGATGAAAATAGAAAATTATATCAAGCGGCAATACGAAGAGTTAAAAGTAAAAAGTTAAAACCCAGTCGTCTTTCCAGAAGCGGATTCCACCACCGGCACCACGGAGCCAACACAACGGAAATCACGCCGTCACCGCCGGGCACTACACCAGGAGACATTCAGCGAGATCAGAACGGCGTACGACATTCCAAGAGCTTAGTCGCCATTGCCGCCGTCGCCGAGTCAATTAATACCACTCGGGGAACGTCGCACCGACTAACTTAAACGTGCAAGCAACACTTACACGACATCGCATATTCGTTAAGTAATGATTTAGAAAAGCGTCACGATGAAAATAGAAAATTATATCAAGCGGCAATACGAAGAGTTAAAAATAAAAAATTAAAACCCAGTCGTCTTTCCAGAAGCGGATTCCACCACCGGCACCACGGAGCCAACACAACGGAAATCACGCCGTCACCGCCGGGCACTACACCAGGAGACATTCAGCGAGATCAGAACGGCGTACGACATTCCAAGAGCTTAGTCGCCATTGCCGCCGTCGCCGAGTCAATTAATACCACTCGGGGAACGTCGCACCGACTAACTTAAACGTGCAAGCAACACTTACACGACATCGCATATTCGTTAAGTAATGATTTAGAAAAGCGTCACGATGAAAATAGAAAATTATATCAAGCGGCAATACGAAGAGTTAAAAGTACAGAAACGGGTCTCGGTGAAAAAGCATCTGCATTATCTGTAGCTGCCTTAATGAAGGCTAAAGCTAAGCTCGGAATGGGGAACAGTGGGAAGAGAAAGCGTACCTCCAGGTAATTATCAAACGTTCACGTTAAAAAAAAATAATTAAATGTGTTTCATTTGATTCTTCAATGATCACTTGCTAATTTTCAAAAAATTAGGAGTGACATGTCAATAGTAGGTCGTTAAAGGAAAATTAATTACAGACAAGGGAGTTACCTAACATTGTATAAAAATATGTGAAAATAACCTAAAACGGTTATTTTTAAAATTTCTTGCATCTAAGTCTGACAGAAGCATCTTCAGCGAATGAAGTGGGTTTTCCGGAATATTTGATATTTTTGGGCAAGTCATTGTGGGACGCCACGATTGACATCCACTTCTTCTGAATAACATCCGTCGATGCACACTTTCCGCGTTCGATCACTCAGATATGATCTCAAAATAATTTGGCCAATAGGAATTAATGTTGTACAGCGTCAGATGCTTTACTGAGGTCAAAGTTCACAGGAGCAACGTACATATTGTTATCTGAAGAGTGGTAGGCATATTCGACGAAATCAATACACGCATTGGAAGTCCACTTCTAAATCCGTATTGAGTGTCAGATAGCAAGTGAAATTGTTTGATTTTTTCGAAGACCTTTGAAAATGCATTGGTGATCGAAATCGGCCGATAATAACTAATTTAATTTCCGTTTCCTTTTTTATGAAAAGGTAATATTGACAGTTTCAGAGCCCTTGTGAAAACGCCTTGATTAATTGAAAGATTAAAAAGGTAGGTTTAATGGTTCAACTAACTTATCCATATTTTGTTTTTTTAGTAACGCCATTAGGATGCCATTTGCACCGATTTTTCAAATGTTTTAAAGCCAGCAGGATTTCATCTCAAGTGATCTCAGCGAAGCTATGCTATCGATGAATTTATTTATTTTAGTGGTGTCTAAATAGCCCTTATCTCTCTTAGACCCAACTGTACAATCATGGTTTAACCTTAAACTTCGTTTTATTTCTATGGAAACAATTGTCTTTACAATTGATGCTATGGGAATAAAACGAAGTTTAAAGTTAAACCATGATTGTACAATCGGGCCTTAAGGAGAGTGTTTGGGTCAACTTTTGTCGGTCGGGCCTGGGAGCCTGTTTACATTAAAATCAAGCTTGAAATTCCTTTGTGGTCACGGTTGAAGGCAATACCGATTTTAATTTAATAATTTAGGGTTTTAAGTTTTTCAGCCGTTTACATAGTTAATGACCGGCATTCGTATTTACTCGAAGATAAAGAGTTTTTGGTGAATTGAAGTTTGTACTTGTTAACAACAAATGAGCTTCACGCCCTTTCAAATAACTCTATTTCTTAAAGGTTATAGAGGTTCTAACCTTAAGACTGTATTCGGCGATGTTGGTAGAGTGTGGAGTACGTAACAACTCTTTCAGGTCGATTTGATTCCTGCGGTATTCTGTTACGGTGAGAAAATACATTGCAAATAATTTCTAGTTTTCGGGTCACCCTATATCTTGACGAAAGTGTAATTGCGTCGCAGGTTGACCTTTGGAACTAGGACTTTTCCATAAACGACGCTTAGGACGGCAAACAATTCCAGACGACCCTTTTCTTTTGTAATGAGTCTGTTCCATGTTGAAAATGGGATATATTAAAGGCTTGTCATTGGCCAATGGACCTCTGCCTCACCCGCGAAACGTTCACGTCGCACGCCGACCCGATTGAGATTTCGCCAGTCTTGTGACCACCCGCTTTGCAAGCAGAGTTATTCTCGCTTCAGTGTAAAATTTTCATTTAACGGTGTTTGTTTTGGAATGAAAAAGTAAACGGATATATAATCTATTCAGTCTTTATCCTCGTCTCAGCAGGCCGTGTTCTCGTTTCGTTAAGTTGCTGGGCTGAATTTCTAATTTATATTGTAGGTTTCGGAATGGACAAAATTGGACAAATTTTGAAAGACGGATTTGACAATTTGAAAATTTCTGTACCTGGCAAACAACAACGTCCCCGTCAGTGGACTCAAATTATAACCACGAAATTAAAAATAAATACAAAGTGGTCAAGAATAACTGTTTGAGTTGGCAATACAATTAAGAGCACTTTTTTATTTCACTATTTGCAACACTGCAACACTGTTTTGTTGATTTATTTGACGTAACATCAAGAGCGACAAGATGGTAGGTTATGTGAATAAAAACTGGCGTTTAAAATTTGAATTGGAAACGC
The DNA here is from genome assembly GCA_033060865.1 of Dorcus hopei. Lineage (NCBI taxonomy): Eukaryota > Metazoa > Arthropoda > Insecta > Coleoptera > Lucanidae > Dorcus > Dorcus hopei. The sequence continues at coordinate 3,463,967 of CM065424.1, read as the reverse complement.
TTGTAAAGTGACGGCTGTCAGTGTCAACCAGAGGTTACTCCAGTTGTACCATTTAAAAATAAAATTCAGCATTGCTAACTCAAACAGTGATTCTTGACCACTTTGTATAACCGTCTCATCTGACGTCTATGTTTCATTGTGATGCCAACAAAAATGTCACCCTAACTCGCCTACTGGGACGAGGAAAAAGAGTGAATAGATATTATTGTCCGGTTGTTAATTGTTTGCAGCGAGTCTAGGTCTCTCCAAGCTTGTGTCGTCGAATTTACGGCAGGTATGTTTTTAGAGTCACTTTGCGCATCAGTCGGTTTACGAACCGACTGATGGAGGGGGGGGGAGAAGAACCAAATAAAAATAAAAGGAAAACACGGATTATGATCCGTGTTTATTTATTCCGGACGTTTCACCGAAGTTCCTCTAAAGGCGGGTCCAGACGTGCCTAACGTGTAATATAATGTAACGCGAATAGTGTGGACGGCACACGAACAACTCAACGCGAATCTTGTTCAAGAGCACTGCGAGCGCCTTTGTGTTCGCGCTAAAAACCGACAGCCGATGGATCAGGGCGAGCGCAGGCGCGAGCGTTACATGCAATGCTCGTAGTGCCGTCCACACACACTATTCGCGTTACATTTCACGTTACATTACATTACACGTTACGCACGTCTGGACCCGTCTTTAACAGGGAGCTGCCTGGCGATCTTCTTCGTGGTGTCCTTGCGGAAAAATCTGATGGCGTCGTTGTAAACCGACCTCGGCCGTCCATCTTGGCGTTTGATAATATGACGGTTCATCGCTCCTTGGGACGAAAGTGGTCACTGAAGTTGACGCAAGTGGACACTTAAAGTGGTATCACCAAAGTGGTTACACCGGTCACGCATTCTGCAATTCGTATCTCGAAGGTCTCGACGCCCCTGGAATCAACCGACGTGCGTTCACGACTGGACGTTGAAGGTCGGATTTTACCTTGTTTAATATTTTGTTCTTTGTTATCTCTTCTTTGTTTAATATTTTGAATGCATTCTAGTGCCGACTAGGTTGACATGCGTTGTTGTTTATTTATTTTTTGCTAGTTAAGTTAGTAATTTTGTAACGAACAAACGGATCCGATTGTTTCGCGTTTTGACGTTTTACGTCACTTGATTCTTGACGTTCTGCACTGTTGGATGAACTGGCTGCGCTTTGGATTACATATGATCCAGCCCATCTTCACGAGTTAGCCGGTCGTGAGATGAACTTAATATGCATACTTCAACATTTGTATCCAGGCAGGTCACAATTCCTATTCTCCTTTTCTACAACTGCTGGCGTCGATGAATGTATGAAGTGTAAGCGACCTCTCGACAGTGACTTTTCGAGAGGTGTTGTGGTAGTGGAAGGCTCTTGACAATGGCTGCACAAGAGGTGGTGTGTGTGCTACTGACAATGGACTGCACGGAAGGTTTGTGTGTGCTTCTGACAATGGCTGCACGGAAGGCTTTGGGTTGCTCCTGACAATAAATGCACGGGAGGCTTGTGAGTGTTTCTGACAATGACTGCATAAAATGCAATTTTGTAGGATTTTTCGTAGTGGGGATGGAATAACTCTGCTTCGTTGGTTTACATGTGCAATCGAACCACAGATGATCAGAGCTGTAATAGTCACTTTAGGGGCGTAGTGATAAGCGCCCGCGCGCGGAAACCGCTTAGACAAAATGTCGAACCCTTTTAGTCAAGCGGACGTAATAAAGAAATCTCGATGCATTAAGGTATTGGAGGGCGACCACATTAAAGAGAGGGCGCCACTTCCCGAGAGAGTTGCTGAAAGAGCGGGAATTTCTAATAGGTGTAAACAAAGGGGGAAAATCCTTATCTTTCACCCCCCGACCCGTTCCTGCAAATAATAAGCGACGATTGACGTCATCTTCGCTAAATAAAACAATAAATTAATTTTGTTTAGAACGTCGACGTCGTTGTTAAAAAAATAAACAATAACTTAAGCCTCGTTTACACCGGCACAGGCTTTAAAGCCTGACCTCTGCCCCCTTATCGCTAAAACTAAAATTTAAATTTGCTGCGTTTACACACGTTTCTATAAATAGTTGTTGTAATTAACAATATTTATTTAAAAGCTTCGATAATAAATGTTATCTTTTGAAGCGTCTGCGCTTGCATTGTTCTTAACAGAATGTCAAAGATATTACCACGAGGTTCAAGAGTGCTCGCGTACGCTCGCTCTTCTTCTTCATCATCATCATCATCAAAATGGTAAGCGATCCATCTATTTAATGGGAAATGAAACGCGGGAGCCTTTTTTTTGTAGGAGGAGGCACTTCGGCAAACTCAGCTACATCCACCACGTAGGCAAGGAACCCCTTCGTTGCTTAACCATAGGGAACCTCCTGGAATTATCCGCCGAGAAGTACGGCTCAAGACCCGCCGTCGTATCGCGCCATCAAAACCGAAGCCTAACCTTCGCGGAGGTCCTAGAGCAAGCGGATAGGCTGGCCGCCGGGTTGCTGTCTTTGGGGTTGGTGCGAGGAGACCACGTCGGTATTTGGTCGCCCAACACGCTGGAGTGGTACTTGACGATGATGGCGTGCAATCGGGCGGGTTTGCTTTTCGTTAGGACCCTTTCGACCTTTGCGCGTCGCCAAAAACAAAACTGACCTCTTCAACGTTTACAGGTGACCATAAACCCTGCCTACCAGGCCCCGGAAATCGAGTACTGCATCAACAAGGTGGACCTGAAGGCGATAGTGTGCGCGCATAAATTCAAAACGCAGGATTATTACGAGATGCTTCGGAGTGTATCCGGCAACCTAAGCAAGAGCGAACCTGGAAAGTTAAGATCGGTTAGGGTGCCCATGTTGAAGACGATTGTTGTGGTAACCGAAGACAGTTTGAGGTAAATCAGTATTTGCCATTTGGGTTTAACCTAAGTACCTAAATATTTTGAGGGGCACGTATTCATTCGGGGAAGTCCTCGATCGGGCCGATGAAAACAAAACGAGGAGCATCCGGCTGAACCAAAACAGTATTCAAGCAGACAACGCCTGCAACATCCAGTTCACATCGGTACCAAAACCGTGGGGTGCCTAAAGGCAACTTTTGAATTACGTCGCCGTTTTAGGGTACGACCGGTTGGCCGAAGGCCACCGTCTTGTCGCACTTCAACATCGTCAATAATGGCCGAAACGTCGCCTTGCGGGCCGAGTACGACCGAAGACCGCACAGACTCTGCGTGCCGGTGCCTTTCTTCCACACATACGGAGTTACGATCGCCATTATTGGGAGCTTAAGTTGCGGAACCACCATCGTGCTACCAGACGCCTCTTTTAGCCCCGGGAAGACGTTGGAGGCGCTGGAAGAGGAACAGTAAGTACTCGACTTAAAAAGAACTTCCTCCTTCTCACCTCTTTTTTGGGCTCCCTTCAAATTTACTGTTAAAAAAAATCACATTGGAAATGTAGAGCATATTTAATTGCTGTAATGTACTTAATTATAACTCAAACATATAAAGAAAGTCAAATTGTTTCAAAAAACTTCCTCAGTCATCAAGAGATGGCAGCACTGTCTGCAAAGTGTAATTTGGCGAGGACTGCGCGAGGCAAAACGTTTTTACCTTCTTGCCACTAACGCGATTCACGCAGAAAGTGTTATCTTTTTTAAATCTAATCTCTTAGAATTCGATTTCTCTGAAAGAAACTTCCCCAGTTCATCAAGAGATGGCGGTATCTTCTGCAAAGTGTAATTTCCCGAAGACTACACGGATGTAATTTTTCACTTCTAGGAGTCACGCGAAAGTGACTTTTTTAGAACATAATTTCTTGCAATTTGTTTCTTGGCGAGTCTGTCAAATTGCTTCAGAAAACTCCCCAGTTCATCAAGAGATGGCAGCATCGTCTGCAAACTGTAGTTAGGTGAGGACTGCACGAGACGAAACTTTTCAACTTTTTTAAAAATCTCATCTCTTATCAATTCGATTCCTTTGAGCGTCTCACTCTGAAAGAGCGTTCGTCAAAATTACTCCCCTCTGTTCTTCCAGAGATGGCGGTACTGTCTGTAAAGTGTGATTTTGCGAGGACTACACTTTTCACCGAGTCACGCAAAAAATTATTTTGAAGTAGGTATAATTAAATTTGATTCCTAGAGAGAGAGAGAGAGAGAGAGAGAGTGTAAGCCAAATTGCTTCAGAAAACTTCCCTAGTCCATCAACAGATGGCGGCATCGTCTGCGAAGCGTAATTACACGAAGGAGAGACGAGATAGAATATTTCGCTTTTTATCAGTTATTTTTTTCTACTTTGCGTTCACAATGAACTCATTGTGACACCAAAAACAGTTTCACAATGAAGCTTATTATGAAACTGTTTTTGGGGAAATTTTAGTCAATTCTTAATTAAAAATATTTAATAGATTTTACAAAATAACTCATCATTTATTTGTTACTTAACAGAATACTCACAATGAAGCTGGATAAGAAAAATTAATAACTTGTTAATGAGACTTTTGATTAAAAAGAAAGGTTTTCAGTGTTGCCACGCATTACAACTAAAATTCCCCATATACTAAGGAGATCCAATTTTTGACAGTATTTTTCATATTTTTGTTCAATAAGTGACGCAAAGTAGAAAAAATACTATATTTTACACGTTTCACAAGAGGCATTGTAACACTCGTTCCGTTGGGGCTACGCTTCGCTAGTCGTACCCCAACCCCACTCGTGTTACAATAAGCCTTCTTGTGAAACTTGTATAATAATATACTATTTTTTAGAAAAATACTTCTATAGAAATTTTATAGCAAGAAAGTGTCATGTTGTTTCAAAACACTTCTCTAGTCCATCAAGAGATGGCGGCAATCACAGTTTTATTTTTAGAAATTTTATATATTTTTTTTCACTTTTTGTCAGTCACGCGATGGTTATTTTTTTTCTTTTGTAAAACAATTTCTTACAATTCGAAATTCGATTGATTCCCCAGAAAGAGAATTTGTCGTTAGAGTTGCTTCAAGAAACTTTCCTAGTTCATCAAGAGATGGCAATCTCGTCTGCAAAGTGTTTTGTTTTTGCCTTTTTTTTGCAATTAATGATTAACAATTTATTTTTTGACATTTTAATGAGGAACGTCTTTCTTCGTGATGAAATTTAAAAAGAAAAAGAAAAACCTGACAGTTAAATTTCGTGACATTTGCAGTTCTCTTTTGTTTTTTTTTTACGAAACCTGTGCTAATTGTTTAGATATTGTTAATAATTGTTTAGATATTTTGAAGAAGAATACCATTATTTGAGTTGGAATTAAAAAAAAAAAACAAGTGACCATTGACAGTTTAATTCTGTGACATTTACGTTTTGTTTTTGCTTCTTTTGCAATTAATAATTAATAATTTTTTTGACATTTTAAAGAGGAACAGTTTACAGCGCCATCTGTGGACAGTTGTATTAGATACATATTAATAGTTTACTTAATAATTATTTTTCACTATTAAACTTTTGTGGCGCTACCTGTTGACAGTTGTGGCGGATAGATGTGAGTAGTTCGTTTTGACAACTATTTTTCATTGTTAAGGTTTGTGGCGCCATCTGTTGACAGATGGGTGGTAGATTAACATCAATAGTTTATTTAATAATTATTTCTCATTGTTAAAGATTGTGGCGCCTTCTGTTGATACTTCTGGTAGACACTGACGTGTATAGTTTTTTTGATAATTACTTTTCATCATTAAAGTTTATGGCGCCATCTGTTGACAGTTGTGGTAGATACACGTCAATAGTTTACTTAATGATTATTTTTCGTTATTAAAGTTTGTGGCGCCATCTGTTGACAGTTGTGGCAGATAGATGTGAATATTTCGCCTGATAATTACATATTTTTCATTGTTAACGTTTGTGACGCCGTCCATAGACAGATGTGGTATATTTACGTTAATAGTTTATTTAATAATTATTATTTTTTATTGTTAAAGTTTGTGGCGCCATCTGTTGACAGTTGTGATAGATAGGTGGGGATGAATAGCTTGTTTGGTAATTATTTTTCATTGTTAACGTTTGTGGCGCCATTTTTTGACAATTGTGGTATATACCGGGTGTCCGGTAAAGAATGGGCCATACTTCAAGCGTGGCTTCTTTGGGTCAAAACAAATCGATATAGATCAATTTATCTTAGCACAATTTTGCTTCATTAAAAAGTTATGGCCTTTCAAAGATAACTTTTTTATTTCAATATTTTAGCAAAACTCGTTCAATTTTGGAGATATTTAATTGTAATTTGGTATTTAAAGGTTTCTTGTACTGCTGAATCTGAATATCTTCCTATTTTTAATGTAACATATAGGGGGCGCTCTCGAGATCATGATATTCCTTTGTTTATTGCTGTACTTTTTTTTAACGTGAATATTTTTAAAATTATATTCATTTTCTTGAAAGAACTTTTAATTTGCTTTAAAAAAGGTATACTTGTTACATGTCGCTAAAGTATACCAGTTTTGAGAAAAATGGCTTTGAATATGATAATGCTGAATATTACTGTTTTAGGTCTACATTGAATTAGGCACATAGACCCTTATTTCAGTTACAGTTTAACTTTAATCTTCACTTTTCTTTCCGTGGGAACAACTGTTTTTATAATTTTTACTATGGGAGTAATCTGGAGTTGAAAATTAAACTATGAGTGAAATACGCGGCCATAGCAAACATAATAAGAATTTTTTACCTAATGTATCGTTGATTTAAATCTGGAATTGTAAAATTTTTTCAATTTTAAGTAAATTACGAAGGAGTGCAACTTTAGGTAATTGTCTTTTCATCCTGAAGTAGCGTTACTGGTGTAGTAAGTATTCAACGTTTTCACATTCAAAGCCATTTTTCTCTAAACTGGTATACTTTAGCGACATGTGACAAGTATACCTTTTTTAAAGTAAATTAAATGTCGTTTCAAGAAAACGACACATATTTTAAAAATATTCACGTAAAAAAAAGTACGACAATAAACAAGAGAATGTCAGGGTCTCTAGAGCGCCCTCTATACGTTACGTTAAAAATAAGCAGATATTCAGATTCAGCAGTGCAAGAAACTTCTAAATACCAAATTATAATTAAATGTCTCCAAAAATGAGCGAGTTTTGCTAAAATATTGATATAAAAAAATTATCTTTGAAAGGCCATAACTTTTTAATGAAGCAAAATTGTACTAAGATAAATTGATCTAAATCGATTTATTTTGATCCAAAGAAGCCACCCTTGAAGTATGGCCCATTCTTTACCGGACACCCAGTATATGTGCATCAATAGTTGATTTAATAATTATATTTCAGTGTTACAGTTTATGGCGCCATCTATTGACAGTTGTGGTAGATGGAGGTGAATAGTTTCTTTGATAATTAGTTTTCATTGTTAACGTTTGTGGCGCCATCTGTTGGCAATTGTGCTAGATATACGTCAATAATTTATTTAATACATAATTATTTTTTTTTGGTTAAAGTTTATGGCGCCATCTGTTGACAGTTGTAGTAGATGGAGAGGAATAGTTTGATAATTATTTTTCATTGTTAATATTTGTGGCGCCATCTGTTGACAGTTGTGGTAGACAGATGGGTGGTAGATTAACATCAATAGTTTATTTAATAATTATTTCTCATTGTTAAAGATTGTGGCGCCTTCTGTTGATACTTGTGGTAGACACAGACGTGTATAGTTTTTTTGATAAATAATTACTTTTCATTATTAAAGTTTATGGCGCCATCTGTTGACAGTTGTGGTAGATACACGTCAATAGTTTACTTAGGCCCAGTTTCATAAAACTTAGTTAACTCCTCGATCAAGTTAATCGTGTGATTAAGGCCCGGTTTTTCTATCGCAGTTTAACTTTAATCTTCGGTTTATCCCTACAGCAGCAATGGAAATAAACTGAAGTTTAAAGTTAAACTGTGATCGAAAAACCGGGCCTTATGATACTGCTTAATCACACGATTAACTTGATCGAGGGGTTAACTACGTTTTATGAAACTGGGCGTTAATGATTATTTTTCATTATTAAAATTTGTGGCGCCATCTGTTGACAGTTGTGGCAGATAGATTCGCCTGATAATTACATATTTTTCATTGTTAACGTTTGTGGCGTCTCGCCGTCTATAGACAGATATGGTATATTTATAATTAATAGTTTATTTAATATTTCTTATTTTCTATTGTTAAAGTTTGTGGCGCCATCTGTTGACAGTTGTAATAGATGGGGATGAACAGTTTGTTTGGTAATTATTATTCATTGCCAACGTTTGTGGCACCATCTGTTGACAATTGGGTTAGATATACATCAATAGTTTATTTAATAATTATTTTTCAGTATTAAAGTTTATGGCGCCATCTATTGACAGTTGTGGTAGATGGAGGTGAATAGTTTGTTTGATAATTATTTTTCACTGTTAACGTTTGTGGTGCCATCTGTTGACAATTATGCTAGATATACATCAATAGTTTATTTAATAATTATTTTTTATTGTTAAACTTTATGACTGTCGACAGTTGTGGTAGATGGAGGGGAATAGTTTGATAATTATTTTTCATTGTTAACATTTGTGGCGCCATCTGTTGACAGTTGTGGTAGACAGATGTGGTAGATTAACATCAATAGTTTGTTTAATAATTGTTTTGCATTGTTAAAATTTGTGGCGCCATCTGTTGACAGTTGTGGCAGATAGATGTGAATATTTCGCATGATAATTATTTTTCATTGTTAACGTTTGTGGCGCCGTCTTTTGACAGATGTGGTATATTTACGTTAATAGTTTATTTAATAATAATTACATATTATTTCTTATTGTTAAAGTTTGTGGCGCCATCTGTTGACAGTTGTGATAGATGGGGATGAATAGTTCGTTTGGTAATTATTATTCATTGTTAACGTTTGTGGCGCCATCTGTCGACAGTTGTGCTAGATATACATTAATAGTTTATTTAATATTATTTTTCAGTGTTAAAGTTTATGGCGCCATCTATTGACAGTTGTGGTAGATGGAGGTGAATAGTTTGTTTGGTAATTATTTTTCATTGTTAACGTTTGTGGCGCCATCTGTCGACATTTGTGCTAGACATACATCAATAGTTTATTTAATAATTATTTTTCATTGTTAAAGTTCATTGCGCCATCTGTTGACAGTTGTGGTAGCTGGAGGTGAATAGTTTGTTCGATAATTATTTTTCATTGTTAACGTTTGTGGCGCCATCTGTTGAGAATTGTGCTAGATATACATCAATAGCTTATGTAATAATTATTTTTTATTGTTAAAGTTTATGGCGCCATCTGTTGACAGTTGTGGTAGATCGAGGGAATAGTTTGATAATTATTTTTCATTGTTAACATTTGTGGCACCATCTGTTGACAGTTGTGGTAGACAGGCATGAACACTTTGTTTGATAATTACTTTTCATCATTAAAATTTATGGCGCTATCTATTGATAGTTGTGGTAGACATACATCAATAGTTTACTTAATGATTATTTTTCATTATTCATTATTAAAGTGTGTGGCGCCATCTATTGACAGTTGTGGTAGACATACATCAATAGTTTATTTAATAATTATTTTTCGTTGTTAGTTTGTGGCGCCATCTGTTGACAGTTGCGGTAGTAAGCGAAGAACATTAAATTAGATTAATCTTCTTTGACTTTCAAATTATATCGATTTTCATCACGAGTCGTGATTCACGACTTCTGAGTTAAAAACCTTTTAATTAGGCTCTCGAATATTCAATATTCATTTAAATTTTATCCAAGGTTAAAAAAAAGAAAAAGAAATGACAGTTAAATTTCGTGACATTTGCAGTTCTCTTTTGTTTTATTTCCGAACGAAACCTGTGCTAATTTCGATGTTTTTTTTTCTTCTCCCTATCTTAGCGAAAAAGAAATCGAGTCTTTTTTATGCAATACATCTTTTTGACATCTTTAAGAACATTATTCTTCGAATTGAAATTTAAGAAAAAACGAGATTTCCAGAAAGAGAATCTGTCAACATTGCTCGTAACAAATTTCCGCAGTTCATCAAGAGATGGCAGCAACGTATTTGATTGATTCATTGACGATATTACCTTACGGATCATGCAAAAATCTGTTACAATTCGATTTCCTGAAAAAGAATCTGTCAAAATTGCAACAATAAAGTGTCCTGGTTCATCAAGAGATGGCGCCACCCTCTGTAAAGTATAATTCCTCGGGGACTAACGAAACATAACTTTTCACATTTTATACCAAGCAAGTTTTTCACAATTCTACAAAATCTCAAAAAATGGCGGGAAATTCAATATTGCATTGGAAGGACTTGCGAAAAATTTCAGTGTCACTGGATTTTTTACGCGAAATTCTAGAATTTTAACAAAACCGATCTGAAGCTTCCAGTTTCGCATTTCTCACCATTTTCATAAAATTCTGAGAAAGTTTCCCAGTTTATCAAGAGGTGGCGCCATCGTCTGTAAAATATAATATTTCAACGATTAGACGAGACACTTCACTTTTTGCCAGACACGTAAGATTTTATTTTCTTAAAACTAATCTCTTACAAATAGGCTGGGTCCGTCTCGTGGTTAAAGCAGTCAACCCATGTCGGACGGTCGAGTGGTTACGTTTTAAAATGCGACCACGGCGTCCATGGTCTAACCAGGAGTCTGACAGTAAATCGGACGAATTCGACTATGTTTGTCAACGAGTCGAACGCAGCCATAGATTTCAATGAGAGAGTCTGTCAAAATTGGTTCAGACTTTCCTAGTTCATTAAGAGATGGCGCCATCATCTGTAAAATATAATACTTCAACGATTAGACGAGACACTTCACTTTTCGACAGACACGTAAGATATTATTTTCTTAAATCTAATGTCTTACAAATCGATTCCAATAAGAGAGTCTGTCAAAATTGGCCCAGTCTTTCCTGGTTCATTAAGAGATGGCGCCACCCTCTGTAAAATATAATTCTCTCTAACTTTTTCCACGAAAGGACTTCCTCATCTCGACTCTAACAAAACTGCTCTGAAATTTCGATCTGGGAAATTTCCCATCATTTTTATAAAATTCTGAAATTTCAAGATTAATTTGTAAACGTGGATATTTGGATCATTTGTGATGACCAACCGACTTGTTGAGGTTAATTTCTGAAAGACTGGCAAATCCTTCTTCAGCTTGGATCCCGGACCTCTATTTCTCAACGTTTCTGAGAATTTTTGCAGGAAGAAATTTTGAAAACGTCAATGTTTTGAGAAAGCAATCAAATTTGAGAAGTTCCTCTCAGGACTTTAATCAATCAAAATACTTTCAAAACGTTTTCTGAATTAGTCAAAAGATGGAGGACGTTGGTAAAACAGTGTCCCATCAAATTCGGGGTGCAATAAAAACGGTGCCATCTTAAAGAATCGAAGACGCTAGGTCCGATTTTTTGAGCACGTTTTCTTTAAGCCAATTTTTCGAAGTGGGAAGCACGAGCTCGCTGGCGCAGCCCCAACCCTTTCTTTTTCTTCTCTTAACGCACTCCAAAATTGCAACTTTATTAGTCATTTTGGAGTGCTATGACTCAGAAACGGACTTCAGATTCAGACTCAGCGTCCTGGATTCCCTAAGGTGGCACTGTTCTCCATGCATTCCTCAGTCGGTTTCGACTTGAGCTGCTGCATGACATAAAATAAAAGAGAAAAGGACCAAAAAGTAGGCAAATCTTATCTTGCGACTTCTTTTCAGATGTACCATAGTGTGTGGAACCCCAACCATGTACGTGGACCTGATAAACCAACAGAAACAAAAGAAGGCGAATTTATCCTCCGTGGAAATTGCGCTGAGTGGAGGTGCAACTTGCTCGCCGCATTTGTTCAAGCAGATGAAGGAGGTGCTGCAAGTCAAAAAGGTCAAGGTGAGCAACTGCAATGGGGGAAAACGACTTGAAGGCTTTGTCATACTCACGACATTTTAGTCCATGTATGGGATGACCGAGGCGTCGCCCGTCATATTCGAGTCGCTCCCAGATGACGACGAGGAAAAATCCACAGCGACCGTCGGCCACGTCGGCGACCACCTAGAGGTGAAGGTCATCGACGAGGAGGGTAGAACCGTGCCGTTTGGAACGCCCGGGGAACTCTGCGTGCGGGGCTACGGCAACATGTTGGGGTACTGGGACGACGCAAGCAGGACGAGGGACATGATCGGTCGAGACAGTTGGTTGAAGACTGGGTACTTCACCCCCAATACATTTTTCTTTCTTGCATTACTTCCACCAATTTACAGAGATCGATTCGTGCTTGAGGAAACCGGTTATGGGAAAATCGTGGGGAGGTTGAAGGACCTCATTATTAGAGGGGGCGAAAATATTTTCCCAAGGGAAGTCGAGGACTTTCTGAATACGCATCCGGATATTCTAGAATGTCACGTGAGTTAACCACTTCGCCAAAGCTTCCGCATCGCCAAGAATAGGCAAAAAGAAAAGACCAAATATGGGCAAAAGTTTTTCTTAATCAAAAAATGGGCGAAAGAAATGGTGAAGATGCGGAAGCTTCCAAATTAATCATGTGGTCAAGTTTCCCAACTCACTTTAGGTCATTGGGTTAACACATGAACGCCTGGGTGAAGAAGTCTGCGCTTGCGTTAGGTTAAAACAAGGAAGCTCGCTCACCCTGAACACCCTGGTGGAATTCTGCAAAGGCAAGCTGGCTCACTTTAAGATACCCAGCCAACTGAGGATCGTAGAGGACTTCCCCAAAACCCAGTCGGGCAAAATCCAGAAGTTCAAGCTGCGAGAAAAATACGACGCCCAAAACGGGGAGGACGCGTCCCAACATAAACAGGAGATGCTGTAAATTGTATGTATGTATATTTGTGCATATGCTAACAATAAAACTAATCAACACCTATTAGAATGTAATAGTAATAATAATAATGGTAAGAATAAATAGTGAAATGGTCTAAAATTTTGCTCTCGCAAAAGCTAATACTGAGTCAACGTTAATCCGATTTGGGCACGAGCCCGTTCAGGCTTGGTTGAAATAGTTCCTCCACGATCGCCTCGACCATTTCCTGAAGGATACCTTCGATCTCGCTGCGTTGCCTAAAAAGAGAAAGCAAAACATCACACTTCTGCATCCAACGACGCGACGCGACGGGAGGTTCGCGTTAATTCGACGGGGGTTGCAAAGTGAGCCACTCACCCTTGCTTGGGCTGCGCGCACAGTTCCGTGTAGTATTTAACCTTGGGTTCAGTCCCGCTGGTCCTCAAGGTCGACACGAGCCCGTTGTCGAACTCGAAAGTGATCATCTGGCTGTCCTTGGAGACGGGGAGTACCGCCTTTTTGTCCGGTTGGTTGTCGTCGTAACCCGTCGTTAGATCGCGCACGCTTTTTATCGCGTATTTGCCGCCCAAAATACAGCAGGGATACTGTGGAAAAGAAGGCAATCACCATTAAAGCGTCAGAAGTTTGAAAAAAAGTAACGCAAGTTGGATGGTCATTCAAAAAATATTATAGCACAAAACATACACAACACAAAAAAATATATTATGAATTAAAACATAATAATAATAAAAGAATTTGGTCCTGACAACTGGCTGCACGGGAGGCTGTCATTGTGCTCCTGACAATTGGTTGCACGGGAGGCTTTCGATGTGCTTCCGACAATAAGTTGCACGGAAGGGTTACGTGTGTTGCTCCTGACAATTGATTGCACGGGAGGCTTCCCGATAGTAGACTGCTCAGGACTTACCGAAGCTTGAGCGGTCCTCGCTCTCGCTTTTATAGGGCTTTCTCGTAGCGGGGACGAAGTAACTCTGCTTCATTGGTTAAAATGCGTAATCGAATCACCGATGATTAGGGGCCCGATTCTCGAAACGTGCGAGAAGATTCGTAGGCGAAAATGACATCAAAATGACGCAATTTTCAAACGATTTGCACAGCTTTGTACGAGAGTCTACGTCATTCTCGCACACGAATTTTCTCGCACGATTCGAGAATCGAGTTCCAGAACTGTATCTCATTCGTCAGTCGTTTTCTGTTTACTCCGCTTTCTTGATGTCTGTCTATTTGACGTTTCTAACAACTGCCATTTTGACGTTTTGTTGTCATCTGTCATCATGGCGTGTTTCGTTGGTTGCTGGGCAACGTGCGAACATCCACTGATTTAAAGCAACCGGATCCAAGCAAAGTCAACGCCAAATCGTTCTGCTCTGGTTGTAAGGACTCGAAAAATGCGTAAAGAATTTTTTTTAAGCTATACCTGTTATTCCTGAAAGATATAAGAGAACAGGAAACAGTATCGCTTTATGAGACTAGAACGTGCTTTCAAACCAGAGGCGATATTAGGTTGCGATGATAAAAATTTTTCATTCCCACTGAATCAGCGTTCGGAAATGAATACGCCGTTTGGCTAGCATCTTTGTCCTTGAACGAACGCGCAACACGTGGATAAAAACGGTGGAAGCAAGATGAGTACGCCATCTCGTGAAAAGCGACTCACCGCCGGAGGCTCGAATCAACCACGGGTTTTGCGGGAATATTGCTGACTTTGAAAAAAATCCCTTTCTGGTTTTCCAGGGTGGTAGCGAAAGCTTAAATAGCCGCCGTGAGAGAAAAACAAATATGTAATATGAAGACTTTGGCGGCACAGTTATTAGTATGGTTCGAGTTTCGTGTAAAAGTTGAGAACATCCAAGCCTTTAGGGAATACTGTACAAGAGAAGCAATCGGCATTCAGCACTAAAGTGTCCAAATTTTGAAAAAGGAACGTAAGTTGGATGGTCGTTCAAAAATGTTAATTTTGGCTTGATTTGGTTGAAACCAATTGGATCCAAACAAATCCATCCCCCAATTTAATGACCGTACTGGTCATATGAAGACTTTGGTGACGTAGTCCATTAGTTTGGTTGGAGCTCAATAAGAAAGTTGAGAACATCCACGCTTTTAGGGGATAATGTCCAAAAGAAGACAATCGTCATTCAGCAGTAGTGTCCAAATTTTGAAAAAATAACACAAGTTGGATGGCCGTTCAAAAATGTTAATTTTGGCTTGACTTGATTGAAACCGATTGGATCCAAACAAATCCATCCCCAATCTAATGACCGTACTGGACCAAGGCAGACCTCGGCGGCGTAGTCCATTAGTATGACTGGAGTTCAGGAAGAAAGTTGAGAATATCCAAGCCCTTAGGGGATACTGTACAAAAGAAGGCAATCGTCATTCACCACTGGTGTCCAAATTTTGAAAAAAAATAACACGAGTTGGATGGTCGATAGAAAATATTGATTTTGGCTTGACTTGATTGAAACCAATTGGATCCAGAACCAATCAAACCTCAAATCACAATGACCGCATTGGTCCTTGAAGACTTTGCTGGCGCAACCATTACTATGGTTCGAGTCTAGGAAGGGAGACGTGCGAAAAAGTTGGGGCTTAACAAACTCAACCCAATTGGTAAAGAAGCTAAATGCTGGTTGATCATGAAGACCTTGGTAGCGCAGCCATTATTATGGTGGGTCACTATGGTTGGAGTTTAGAGAGAAAGAGAGATGTGTGCGTAAAATCTTTTTGTACCAAGGCTTAACCAATTGAATCAAAGCGAATCCAATCAAATCCAACCAAATCAAAAGTTAATAATTTCAAATGAGATGAGTGCGTAAAAGCCGAAAACCTTTAAGCCTAGTACTAAGGCTTAATCAATTAGGTGTAATGCAAGTTGCAACCCAAAGTAAATCATAAAACTGGTCGTCATGGAAAGACCTTGGTGGTGTAGTCATTACGATGGTGCAGTATTACCGATTTGGGAAGACAGTGAGCCGAAGACCTTCGGGCTTTTAGGCGAAGACTTAACCAATAGGTTCCAATCTAAATCATAAAGAAACAAAAAAACTGGTCTTCATGGAGAGATCTTGGTGGCGTAGTCATTGTGGTAGTGGTGCACCATGCCACTACACCTCGAATTTCGGAAGAAAGTGAGCCGAACACCTTCAAGGTTTTAGCTTAAGATTTAATCAATATAATCAAAATCATAAAGAAAAATGGTCCTCATGGAGAGACCTTGGTGGCGTAGCCATTAGTATCGTGCACTAGTAAAGCTCGAATTTAGGAAGAAAGAGAGCTGAAGTCCTTCAAGCTTTTAGGCTAAGACTTAATCAATAGGTTCTAGTCTAAATCACAAAGAAACTAAAAACTGGTCATCTTGCACAGATCTTGTTGCGTTTTAAAATTCAGGCAACAGAGCATCGTTTGCCCAGTCTCGAGTCGCTTGACTCACGTACCACGCAAGGCAGAAATTATCGATCGATGTACGATATCGCGTGAGGCGATTTTCATTTGTTGAGAGGCACCATGTGATTGTGACCTTTTCAGTCATTGGTTACTGCTCATGTCATGCGCGCGTCCTCGACGTCTTCAGGCTTCGCTTCATGCTTCCGCTTCATTTATCGTTCGACTTTGGTGCTATTGTGTTTATGCGTTGGTGAATTACCGGGGTTCTTGCTTGAAGAGCAAGGAGAGCTCGTCTAGGCTTTGCCGGAATAGCATTCTAAAACCACCGAACGAGTTTTGGGGTATTTTTAACCCCACAAGCTTGAGATAGCTTCGTCTCGTGCTCTCGCTTCATTTATCGTTCGACATTGGTGGTATTGTGTTTGTGCGTTGGTGAATTACCGGAGTTCTTGCTTGAAAAGGAAGGAGAGCTCGTCTACGGCTTTGCCGGAATAGCATTCTAAAACCACCGAACGAGTTTTGGGGTATTTTTAACCCCACAAGCTTGAGATAGCTTCGTCTCGTGCTCTCGCTTCATTTATCGTTCGACATTGGTGGTATTGTGTTTGTGCGTTGGTGACTTACCGGAGTTCTTGCTTGAAAAGGAAGGAGAGCTCGTCTACGGCTTTGCCGGAATAGCATTCTAAAACCACCGAACGAGTTTTGGGGTATTTTTAACCCCACAAGCTTGAGATAGCTTCGTCTCGTGCTCTCGCTTCATTTATCGTTCGACATTGGTGGTATTGTGTTTGTGCGTTGGTGACTTACCGGAGTTCTTGCTTGAAAAGGAAGGAGAGCTCGTCTACGGCTTTGCCGGAATAGCATTCTAAAACCACCGAACGAGTTTTGGGGTATTTTTAACCCCACAAGCTTGAGATAGCTTCGTCTCGTGCTCTCGCTTCATTTATCGTTCGACATTGGTGGTCTTGTGTTTGTGCGTTGGTGAATTACCGGAGTTCTTGCTTGAAAAGGAAGGAGAGCTCGTCTACGGCTTTGCCGGAATAGGATTCTAAAACCACCGAACGAGTTTTGGGGTATTTTTAACCCCACAAGCTTGAGATAGCTTCGTCTCGTGCTCTCGCTTCATTTATCGTTCGACATTGGTGGTATTGTGTTTGTGCGTTGGTGAATTACCGGAGTTCTTGCTTGAAAAGGAAGGAGACCTCGTCTACGGCTTTGCCGGAATAGAATTCTAAAACCACCGAACGAGTTTTGGGGTATTTTTAACCCCATCCCAAGCTTGGGATAACTTCAAAACCCAGGTAAAACTAAGCGAATTGTCTGACGCCATTTTCGACGCACAAGGACTTTCTCCTTCTCTCCCTTTAGGCTTTCAGTTCCAGTACTAGTTTTAGTTCCAGTACCAGTTCAGTTCCTGTTTCATTTACCGTTTCGAGTTTGACTCAGGCCGAGTCGCAAGCTTGGGATAACTTCAAAGCCCAGGTAAAACTAAGCGAATTGTCTGACGCCATTTTTGACGCACACGGACTTTCCTTCTCTCCCTTTAGGCTTTCAGTTCCAGCACTAGTTTCAGTTCCAGTACTAGTTCAGTTCCTGTTTCATTTACCGTTTCGAGTTTGACTCAGGCCGAGTCGATTCTCATTTGTTTACGAGCGTTTTACACTACTCCGAGCCTTCGAGGGAATCAGCTCAGGCCATTTTTATGGACTCCAGATCGCCGGCGTTGGAAACAAGCAACAGGGGCGTCGTGACTGTCAACTCCACACCGCTACTCAAGTTGGCAGACGAACTCAACTGACGGCAATTTCGTGAATTATTTACTTGCATTTCTTGAACTTAAAATTTTTGAACGGTTTATGCATGCCTTATCGGAGAGCGAATTGTCATGTTTTCAGTAATAGAATGCTTATGTAAATAAAGTTAATTACCATACAATTACCGAAATCTGCGTATCTGAGTAAATTAGGTTTGTTTAATCGACTGTTTAACATAGTGTAATGTGTCACTCGCATCTTCAGTTAGTTTGTTAGTAAATTAAACTTTAATCAGCTTTACGTTTGTGCTTGTGTTATCCACCTTAACGTACTAGTGAGTTAAGTCTAGCCTCGTTTTGTTTTGGCCTTCTGCACGACCAAGACGGTTCGGGGACGCCGTCGAGGTCCCAGCTGGGTTTATTGTCCGACCTAATTAACAACATCTTAATTACCCATCCCCTTCTCACTGTTGCTAGCCGAAGGGAAAGCTGGTGAAAGATACAGCGCTGACTTGTCATCTGGTCGAGGTAAGTTTTGAGGCAGTCAATTTAAAGTTTATTTGGTGACAATCTTGGTGGCGTAGTCATTAGTATCGTGCACTAGTGCAGTTGGAATTTAGGAAGAAAGAGAGCCGAAGACCTTCAAGCTTTTAGGCTAAGACTTAACCAATAGGTTCCAATCAAATCCAATCTAAACCATAAAGGAACTAAAAACTGGTCTTCATGGAAAGACCTTGGTGTCGTATGGTGCACCACTACACCTCGAATTTCGGAAGAAAGTGATTCGAAGACCTTCAATCTTTTAGGCTAACACTCGACAAATAGGTACCAATCAAATAATATGATCGGCATCTATGACTAGAGTTTAGGGAGAAAAGGCTTCAGTGTTAAGGTTTAACCTATTGGCTCCAATCAAACTCAAAGGGTAATAATATGGTATACTACCTAGACTCGAGTTTAGGAAGACTTACCGTATTCTTTCCATCAAAATTCCTCATTCTCTCAAAGATCCTCTTGATGACCTCAGGATCGTGGCATATATAGTACGAATTCGACGATATATGATATCCGTAAACCTCGTAGATCTCTTCAAGCTGTTCATTCAAGGTCAAATTATGGTGGTTGAGGTAGCTTGCCAGCGTCGCCAAATGTATCGCGGCGGAGATCCCGTCCTTGTCTAAAACAGCCGTGCCCCACATGAACCCGATCGCCTCCTCGAAGGCAAACAAGACCTTCTTGTTGGATTTCATCAGCTCGTGCGTTTTGTTTCCTGCGAACAGCGTAAATGGTTGTGAACTTGGAGTGTGGAGGAGGGTTGCTCCTTACCCATCCATTTGAAGCCCGTCAAGGTTTCGATGAACTGGAAACCTTCGGCGTTCGCCATCGTCCTGAGGATTTTCGAGCTGACCGTGCTCGACATCATGTAGACGTCGGTGAGCTTGTCGTTGGAGTTTTTCGCGTGGAAACAGTGCAAGGCCCACCAACCCAGCAGCGCGCCAATTTCGTTTCCGTTGAAGATCTTCCATTGACCAGTGCTACAACCAATCCAAGCCAAAAATGATTCTCAACTAACAATAAGATAACCGTAAAGTCACCTTTTATTCTTCTCCGCCGCGGCCATCCTATCTGCGTCGGGGTCGTTGGCGATGATCACGGTGCTCCCGTTCTTATTGGCGGTTTGTATTGCCAAATCGAGGGCGCTCTTCCCTTCTTCCGGATTAGGAAACCTGGAATTTACGCCAATTTTCTATACATCAATGCAGCTACGTCGGCGAACAGGTACTCACTTAACCGTCGGGAAATCCGGGTTGGGATGCATCTGTTCTTCAACCGGAACGAACGCCAACCTCGCCACCTCCATCGCCCTGGCGAAATACTCATACCCCACCCCGTGCATCGGCGAATACGTAAACTTCAATTTCTTCTTGGAGTTAATCTCGACGTGGTCGGGCCACAAGTCGTCGCCGATTACATCCAAGTACGCCTTCATCACCTCCGGTAACGGGTCCAGCTTGTTTTCGGATTCCAAAACGGACAGGTCCCAGGAACTTTCCAGTGGGGTCAAGTTCCGGAGGATCTGCTCCTGGATGTGCTTGTCCACCGGCGAAACGATCTGCGCGCCGTTATCCCCGTAGACCTGCCGCAGTGAAATGATGGTGGCCTAGTTGGGGTAAAGCGTAACGGTGAGGACGTACCTTATAACCGTTGTCTTCTTTGGGATTGTGCGAAGCCGTGACCATGACGCCGATCGCCGAGTTGAATCTGCAAACGGTGAAAGGAACGAAGGGCGTAGGCACGATGGTGCTGAAAATTCGTACTGGGTAGTGTTTGGAGAGGAAAATGGCAGCTGTCAGTTCCGCAAATCTGAAAAATAGAGGAAATTTTAAAAAAGGTGCGCCTTTACCTGTATCGCAACGCATTTCTTTAAGCTGTCGTGGATCTGATGTGAGCTGTTGGTGGCTAGTAATTACTAAGGGGGTTACATGGTTGGGCTAAATTATGAAAGAGAGAAGAAGGCATGTGATGAGCCGGGGCTAAATAAAGGGTGTCCCTGGCCATTGGAGAGAGTGCAAGGGAATCTTTGCCATCCTTTCGAAATATAAGGTGCCTACCCTTTTCCACGAGGGATCCAATCTCCAAATCACCTCTCATGTTGGCCTTTAAAAAAGTATTTGCTGGTTGAATCGGACGAATCTCGGAACGTATGTATATGGTGGGTGGCCTGTACTTTTCATCTACCGAAGCTTGGCCTCGAATCCGGCCCTGAATTCGAGTTGACCCACGAAAACGACGAATTTTCTTTTTTTTTAGATTTTCCCACCACCAGACCACTTTTCGACCCCTAAACTTCGTCGGAGCGCAAAATTCTCTCGCTGCAGTTCATATAAAAGGACCCAGGAATCCGAGCGTGACGTCCTTTTTTCGATCCGGTCGCCCGGAGCGCGCGGGCAGGTCCGGATTCGCGAAAATGATCGTTTTTGGCCTTTAAAAAATTATTTACTGTGTAACGAAGTGACCACTCCGTTACTATTTTTGTACATATTTAGTTAAGTTTTGTATATATTAATTAGCCTGTATTTTTAGGATGTGTTTGCGCAGAATTATAAAGTTTAATTTAGGTGGGAACTCCACTGCCCCACCACGCGCAAGCCTTTATAAGCGCGCTCGGTGCACGCTTTAATCAGTCATCCGCCGGCTCTTTGAGTCGCTGGTCGTGACTCCGCCGCGCTATCAAGCCACCGGACGTGGCTTGAAGATAGTGATTCGCCGGGCATTCCGAGCCACCGGTCGTAACTCGAATGCAGTTTTTCCACGGAGTCATTCATCCGTCGATGTTTTGACTCAAACGCGTTTAACAACCTGTGCTACGTTCGCGTTACCTGCAACCGCTCCTCCTGTTCTTATCCCGATCCTAGAGTGGGTGTGTCACTCTCTCTTATCCCGATCCTAGAGTGGGTGTGTCACTCTCTCTTATCCCGATCCTAGAGTGGGTGTGTCACTCTCTCTTACCCGGTGCGGGCGTCTCGCACATCCTAGAGTAGATGTCTCACTCTCTCTTATCCAGTGCGGGTGTCTCACTCTCTCGTATCCAGTACGGGTGTCTCGCATATCCTAGAGTGGGTGTCTCACTCTCTCCTATCCGGTGCGGGTGTCTCACACATCCTAGAGTGGGTGTCTCATTCTTTCTTATCCGGTGCGGTGTTACGGTTGAAAAATCCATTCAAGTTACTCATAATAATTTTCCGCACACCCTGTATCAGCGTGGGAAATACGGCGTACGTGCCGATCATCGCATTGCACCATATTTCACAACATAGCGTGAGTTTAACTGTCCGCTGTTACTTCAGGCAGACTACATATCTCCGTCTCACTCGTTTCCCCGTTTAAACTGTGTTTCTTCAGTAACGACTTCCGTCTGCCAGAGCATGTGATGGAGCAGGGCGCGGTCGCTTGCTGGTCAGTATCTTGACAGTCCTCGAGCCGTGCGGTCGATTGTTTTCGTGCAAGCCTAAAGTTTGTGCTGCTTAGTTTCCCACTGCAAGTGTGGCTGAAATTAGAAACGGATTTCCGTGATTTGCTAAAGTACGCCGAGTGACCCACAAGCTGTTTCAATGCGGATTCTCAAAGGCCTACCCCGAGCAAGGGAACAGGTATGGTTTTGGCTGTTCTTTTAGTGACCCCTCCCTGTAACACGTTTTTCTTTTCCCCCAGGCTTTAAATCCAAGTTAAGCTTTAAAGTCAAGTCCACATTTAACTTCCAAGTTTTAATTTTGACTCCGATTCACGTTTTACTTCAAGTACCATTGCATATTCTACTTCGACTTTAATTGGACTGCTAGTTAATCCCGGTGGTCGCTCGAGTTCCGGACTTCTTGTCTGAGGCCCAGATTCCCGTATCAAGCAGGGACTTTGTAAGCCGGCCCACCCGCCTTACCTTGGAGGAGTGGACTCGTCCGGGAATACGACGCGACCGTGGCGGTTTGGCCACCCCTTGACTAACGCTGCGATTCACCACGGGAGGACGCTCCGGGTTTTATTGACGTTTGACAATGAGCTACAACGGACGCTGGATCTTCTGAGTGGATACGAAGGTCGGGATAACTTTAGTTTATTATTATCCTTACGGAGTCGTTGTTGAACAAATTATACTGGCGGAGTCGTTGTGTTATAATTTGTACCGTACGTGTGACCGAAGCACAGATCTGTGGTACGGATATATTTTAATGTGTTACTTTTTTACTTATGCTCCGTTGTTAAATGTTCGTTCTTTGAAGTTCTTTGAGCAAGTTAAATATAAACAAGTGTGCTCAGCTGGTGCGTTTTATTTTAAATCATTTTCGCCCACCTTTTGCATTAGGGTTTCGTCGAACCCTCCCTTCTCCACGAGCTACGCCGAGCGGTGTGGAGACCTAAGACACTTCGCATACAATTTGCAAACCTACAGGTAGGTAGCAGCGGGTGTCTCGCATATCCTAGAGTTGGTGTCTCACTCTCTCTTACCCGATGCGGGTGTCTCGCACATCCTGACCCCGAGTGGGCGTTTCACTCACAACCATACCACCGATCCGATCCGATCCCTGGAGCCTGTACCGGAATGTACGCACAGCGCCTTACCGTCCTGCGATTAGTGTCCGTAAGACACATCGTTTCCGAAACTACCGTCCTGCGATTAGTGTCCGTAAGACACAACAATTGTAAACACCTGTAAATATAGACTATGTTTGTAAATAAAGTTGTTGCTAAGTGATCGACGCTTTTATTTCCGCTGAACCCGGACACCGACGAGCACACCCGAACCGCCGACCCGACGTCGGCAACGATCAGCAGCAACACGAGACGACCCGAAAAATGACGTACCGTTACGACTAGTTGAATCGGGCCAAACTCGGAATGTATACGAGCGGTAGGAGGCCCGTATTCCCGTACTACCGAAGCTCGGCCCCGGATCCGGACCTCGATTCGAGTGGGCCCCCGGAAACGACGAATTTTCAACATTTTAAGATTTTCCCACTTTTCGGGAACTTTTTCGACCCCTAAACTTCGTCGGAGCGCAAAAATTTCGCAATGCAACTCATACAAAAGGACCCAGGAATTCGATGGTGCGGTCCGTTTTTCGATCCGGTCACCCGGAGCGCTCGGGCAGGTCCGGATTCACGAAAATGACCGCCTTTGGCCTTTAAAAAATTATTTACCGGTTGAATCGGACCAGATTCGGAACGTATAGGTGCGGTGGGTGGCCCGTACTTTTCATTTATCGAAGCTCGACCTCGGATCCGGTCCTGGATTCGAGTGGACCCCCAAAAAGGACGAATTTTCATGTTTTTCAGATTTTTCCACCACCAGACTACTTTTCGGGAATTTTTTTCGACCCCTAAACTTCGTCGGAGCGCAAAATTTTCGCATGGCCACTCATATAAAAGGACCCAGGAATCCGATGGTGCCGTCCGTTTTTCGATCCGGTCGCCCGGAGCGCGCGGGCAGGTCCGGATTCGCGAAAATGACCACCTTTGGCCTTTAAAAAGTTATTTGCTGGTTGAATCGAACCAAACTCGGAACGTGTATGTACGGAGGGTGGTCCATACTTTTCTTTTACCAAGGCTCGACCGCGAATCGGGTCCTGGACTCGAGTGGACCCCCGAAATCGACAAATTTTCAGATTTTTTAGATTTTTCCACCACCAGACCACTTTTTCGGGAATTCCTTTCGACCCCTAAAGTTCGCCGGAGCTGTCTTGAGCAAGGCAACTGCTTTCTTCGGCGAGGGAGAGGAAAGGGCACTGATGTTTGGTGGCCGGGTAGGTAAAAGGAAAGGGTACCACCTAATGGGTAGGTTAAACTCCTACTTCTTAGAAATACGAGATACTTCGTGGAAGGTAAGCGCCCTGTTTCGCGAGGGATACGACCCCCAATTGCACCGGCCGTTAATAGGTTTCGGTCAGTAGGTAAAAGGAAGGGTACCGACTACCAATTACAATTGGTAATATGAATTGCTACTGGATACACCTCCATACGACGAATTTGGGGCTAGACAAAGGCTTTTCTTTTTCACCCTTAATCTTTCGGATGGCCATTAGAGAGGCTTATCGAAATTTGAGTTATCTTGGTCAAGGTAAAGAGATACCACCCCAATTCGATTCCTTGAAGGGGTGCTTAACATACCGTTAGCTGGAGGAATTTTGATCTTCTCGAAATTTTGGGCATGTGAGTTGTTTTCATTGCAAGAACCCATCCCCTTGATACCATTAGGCCATTGAGGGATATCAGTTCTACTGCTTCAGTTGTTTTCCTTCGCTCACCCCCATATTTTTCTTCTGGGCGTTCTGATACCAGTCGATCATACTTGTGGCATCTTTCTTTTCTTTACAATATTACTGCTTAAGTTGTTCTTCTTTCTTCCTATTTTCTGCCATGACTTTGCCTTCTCCCAACTACCGTTCTCTTCCTCATTATTCTAGCGATTTCTAGATGCCGTCAGTACGGGCTTGGTCTTCCCCAATTGAGGCCAAGGTGCATCTATGTATTTTAAGGTATCCTCCACCACATAAACCTCGTATGTTTCCTCATGCCATTAATCCACCTTATTTAAGGGATTTTGCCCCTTTTTTGCAAATTTCTTGTTTGTTTTCTTTGCGAGGACGTACAGAAGGTGTTCTTCTTCCAGTCAATCATACTTGTGAGATCTTTCTTTTCTCTACAATTTTACTACTTAAGTTCTTCTTCTATTTTCCTATTTTCTGCCATGACTTTGCCTTCTCCCAACTACCGTTCTCTTCCTCATTACTCTAGCGATTTCTAGATGCCATTAGCCATGCCAACTACCGTTCTCTTCCTCATTACTCTAGCGATTTCTAGATGCCGTTAGCACGGTCTTGATCTACCTCCAATTGAGGCCAAAGTGCATCTATTTTAAAGTATCCTCCACCACATCAACCTCCCATGTTTCCTCATGCCATTAATCCACTTTATTTGAGGGATTTTGCGCCCTTTTTGCAAATTTTTTGTTTGTTTTCTTTGCGAGGACGTACATCGACACTTCCATCAAGTTTGCTGCCTGCCTAGTTCTTAAGGCAAGTTCACTTCTACACTCGATAAGTCCATCGACTTAAGAGAACTTGCCCTTTGCAATTTTACGGCTTGCATGCGTTTTCCTTTAGGTCTTTCCTCACGGGATTTTGGTATATACGAAGAAGAGAAGCAAGAGAAACATTCATCCTGCTCGAGCAAGTTTCTGAGTGTCTTCTTCTTTTTAACACCATCAGGGATCCACGTTTCCATTGCTTTTTTGATGGGTGTGTCCAAAATGATGAAGATAGAAGTGATATTGAAAAAAGCAAAAAGATAAATTGCTCTGCGGTACAAATACAGGTGCAAAGCGCGTCAGTTCGACCTTAAACGCGAAAGCGTAGGTCGTGAAGTTCTAATAAATGTTAAGCTATGCGTTCACTTGTCCGCATCGTACGCATCGCACGAATCGGATTTTATCCTGCCTATGCGTTCACATCGTAAGAGGCGATCCGTCCGATGCGAAGCAGTGAACGCAGATACGTTTAAAATAACGAAAAGAATGGGTTTTTATGATCCGTTCGCCGCGTGCGAGGCGTCCGATGCGGATAAGTGAACGGCTAGCTTTAATGGTAATATTTTGTTAAATTAACGTGAAGGCGTCCTCGGCCAATATCCAGCTTCTGGCTTCTGGTGGCACTGCGTCAACTATCGACGTTTCATCAAAGGACGAAAGAAGAAAACGAAGAAGAAGGAGTGACGCGGTACTACCGAAGTCACAACTGTTGTCGTTGTATATTTTAACAAGTTTAGAATTTAGAAAAGTTTACGCATTTTCAATATATCCGTAAAACACGAGCACGTTTGTTTATTTTATCTTATGGTTTGGTAATATGATACGGGGTGCGTCTCAGGCAGAGGGATGGAAGGAAAGATAGCGGCAGTCTCTCCGCGTAGATGCAGCAGGGTAAACGTTACGCTAATTAGGCGTACGGGCTCGCGAGTGTTGTTAATGAAATGTAGTGGATGTTTGATAAGGGTTGACTGAGGAATGTCGGTCTTGGAAAGTCGATAATTTGCCAGAGATAATATCGACCTGGAGATGGCGATATCTTGACAGAGGTAGTTTGGCAGTACCTCGACCTTGACGCGGCGAAGTGTAGAGACCGTCGAGATGACGGGTCTGGTCGACTTGCCGGTTATATTGTACTTCACCAGCAGTACGACATCGCCGGGGAGCGGTCGCAGTGAAGAACACTGGTAGGTGACCGGTGATGTCGGAAAAACAACTAGTCGTATATCTGACAAGGTGATTGCATTGTGCTTTCCATGACTTGGTGTTTGGGCCGGTGTAGCAACACTGTAGGACGCAGTAGCACCAATGGTTCTGAGAACGTACGCTCAGAAGGCAAGGTATGCTAATATCCACCTGGGGTTTGTCTTTATGCATGCGAAGTAGGAGGATAGACACTCGAGGACACCTTCTTCGTGAATTCGCATCCCAGCAGGGAGCTTCCGCGTCTAGAGTCACCGCTGGAGGGGGCGGGGCCGGAAGAGGGTCCCGGTGAGTAAATAAGTCCTATAGTCTTGAGTAGATACTCGTAAATGGTTATTTGTAATTTTGCATGACATCCTTATCGAATCGAGAAGCGAAGCCCAGATGTTAAGACGTTTACCCTCAGCTCCGCAGAGGACGAGAAAGAGAGAAAAAAAGCGGGGAAAGAGAGACATTGTTATTAGTCGAAAATGTTTAACAAAAAAAAACTATCCTACACAACGTAGTCTTTTCAATTTTTTTTTTAATTTTGTGTTAACGATTGAAAGAGTAGGTACAACCAAAAATATTGTCTAAGTACACCTCTGTACACGCACGTCTATGTCAAGTGGGTTAGCAGCGCAGCTCGAGTTTGGTTATTTTTAGATTCCTCAGCAATAAATAAAAGAGTTTACAGCCGGGCGCACTAATCTTGAAACATCGACTTACACTCGATGATAATCACGATAACAAGGCGAAAATAAATGATTGCTCAGAGCAGAGATGTTATCGCGCCAGTCGGTCTATTTTTACGGCGACGTTCACTCAGTTGCCGTGAGTTTTACGATCGATCAAAAGTGCGGGTGAACGGCTTACATTTACCGTCGCAATTTTTATTACTCCTTTTTTTTAATCCCCCCAACCAAAGTGCATGTGTCTTCCGAGGACCCCGAAATATCCAGCAGCAGGATCCCAGCAGGCAGGGTAATTTTTCCTCTCTAACGCTTCCATCTTTTAAACATTTGTTTATTATCGTGGCGGGAATAAACCAAAATAAATAAATTACTAACGCGAATTTGTTTACGTCGAGGTTTTCGCCTTGGATTATATGTGTGTACTCGGAGGCGTGAGGAGGATATTGGGTTTGCTTATCTCTAAAGAATCTTTAAGATTAAGCGAATATCTGGTGATGACGACAACGATCTGTGATGAAAAATTCTGCCAAGTTTAATAATAATCTTGGTTGAGTTGTTAACGTGGGCGTCGGATCGAAAAACAATTTGATGAATTTTGTTTTCGTAATTTTCGTTCGAATTGCGAGAAAGAGAAAGTCCAGCGACAGCTACACAGTTTACACAACGCAGTTTTTTGCGCGCAGTGCAATATTTTCGTTGTGCTTCGTGGTTTGGTCCTCTTACTATAGTGCACGAGGAATCTAAGTATAACACATACAGGGCGAATGACAATATTTTCGACAAAAAAAAAAACGCATACAAGAATCGAAGTCGCAGATTACGGGGGAAAATGTATAAAAAATTCTTTTGAACGGTTTACAATTGATTAAAAAATTACCCCAAAATCAAGCTGTGGCACTATGTACGAAATACGGCAGTATAATAGGACCATTATTATTGACTACTGGCTTGCACACAATGCGATCTTGACACACATCTCAATTCGTTTTATTACACGTTTAACAGCTGGGAACGGAAGTCTGAGTTATTAGTTTTACGCAATGTAACTATGTATTAGTAATTTCTAAAATAATTGGAATCGCGTATGAAATGAGGGTAACAAATTCGCAAATAATTAATTGTTTGTTAATTCTTGCGGATTATTTACTAGAGCTGCTTCATCTACAAAAAAAAATCGCAAGAATTTAAATCTGGTGATCGGGGGGGTCAATGCACGACCTGTATGGTCTGAGGACGCACGATGTGCGCTATGTATTGTCTGTTCTCTGTTTATGTGTGTAAAGCCTAGTTTACACTACGTGATTTTGCATGTAACGTTTCCTATGATAACAGCATGTCAAAAATCATACAATTGCGAAAACCGTGTGAGTCACATTTGTAACGTTTAGACGGGCTGTTGTCTCGTAAGAGATGTGGTGTGAGTATTAACTATTCGCTGTCAAGAAAGTGAGGTTAGAAGTGTCCCCTTTGCGAAATCGGAGGATGCGAGTTTATTATTTACCACTGACAATCAATGTAACAGTTCTAGTTGTTCATATACACGCCGACAACTTCGCGTCCTCGCTATTTCGGTTTCGTATAACCTTACTGTCAACACTTGTTTGGCGGTAAATTTAAAATCGTCTTCTAAGTACTCATAGCAAATAGGTCCGGTCCTATTCTCAAAGAGAGCTATGACTTGCTAGTGACTTCATCTATGCTGGCGCTTATGTGTCGCTCGCTGTGTCAACTCAGACAGTGTAAATATCAACAAAGTCACCTTATGATTTATCACATGTTAAAACACATGCAAAATCACGTAGTGTAAACTAGCCTTTAGACAAAGCTAACGTTCAGCGAGTATACCCAGTTTCCCCCAATTTCACTTGCACTACCTGTCGCCATCGAAGACATAATTGTTTTAAACGTCGCTATTGTAACAATTTTTGTAACGTACGCGAATGCATGTCACAGATTGCTGGGGTTGTTTGGAAAATGTGAAACGATTTCTAAGACTTGAAATTAATTGCCGACAAGTTTCTTTGTTTATTAGGCAATAATGTACAATTATTTTAAACGTCGTTGGTGATATGCCCACAGTTTTTAATCAAAGCGTGTACGTGAAGGAATGTAAAAGATTACGGGATCATATTTAAAAAATTCTATGCAACAGTTTACAATTAATTAAGAATTTAACTCAAAGCGAAAAGAATGCGTACGGTGGAACGAGGAACGATTTATAACCAGTGCGCCAAAAACACAGGATATGAAGTTGCAAACGCCTCTTGAATTTGTTAAACTTTTAATAGATTTGTGTTAGTAATAATTCATCACACACAAAGCAAAGTTATAATAATTAATAGATTGCGACGGTATTTACTGATTAAAATGTTTTAAATTCTTTTTGTCAAAAAATGTTTATGAAGTACACGTTTCTTGTAGAAGTAAATTTTATTATTACAATACAATTTAAACTAAAATGAAAGAAAAATACTGGGAATTCTTAACATGGAGATTTAAATTATTTTTCGTTCACCTGTTAAAGCAGCTGTTAAAAGTAGGGCCGTTGTGATCCTTTGCACGGAATATTCTGCTTCAGGTGATTTGCATGCATTTGCCAAATATTTTGTAGTTCCGTCAGTATCAAGCCGTCAACAACCGCAAGTTACTCCGGTTGCACCATTTAAAAATAAAATTCAACACTGCCAACTCAAACTGTGATTCTTGATCACTTTGTATAATCCACCTGCCAATATTTACTTCCAAGAATTGTCAAAATTAATGTTGTCAAGTAGCGAACGTCGCATGTACAGAGTATTCCAAACTGTATGTTATGTGTGTGACGGTTTCTCAGTTAATAATGAAAATAGAAGAAAACTAAATAAGCATATAATTGGGTCAACCTTTCAAGCTGATCTCAATGGTCCAACCAAAAATCTAATAGCGTTTTCGATTGATCGCACTAGTGCGTACTCAGAGTATGTTCATCTCATGTTATTGCATGAGGTTAAAAGAAAGTGCAAATACACTGAGTACTACCATAACTTCTATTTTCTTTGTTAACTCAGATATCTATAGTATACCATCCAATTTGGGACACCCTGTACACATTTTCCTTTTATTATTAATTACATAATTGTACTACTTTCGTAATTAATTACATATTTATATTATTATTCTAAGTAAACCGGTAAGTAGAATGATTAAACTCAACATGAACGCCTAACCTAAAAAATAGTTACGTTACGTTTTGAAGGGCGCGCAATATTTAATTTAAATACTACTATGCGGCGAAGGTTCAGTTTATATGAGACGGCACGTATCAATCATAGTTCGTCACCCTGTATAAATAAATGTCATTTACAAAATCCTTCCTCATTTCTGAACTGTTTCGCACGCACTCGCACTCCCGACGTGTCATTTCTGAACGCGGTCCTGAGCTTGCATCATTGGAAATTGAATTGCAACAAATTCAGAAACACACTGATGATATATAGGTTGTTCTCTTAAAAATAGTAACTTTTGTTTACAACTCAGGAAAAATCGGAACAGAAATATGACATTGAAATTGATACACACGATGTTCCATTCAAAACGAAAGTGCCACTTCGGATCGCAGTTCGGGAACGTGTTGCTCAATTGTTTTCCGGAAGAAGGTAGCTTTTATTATTAAATCAAATTGTATATTTATCTTACTTGTCAGATTAAAACGTAACCTTTAATTTTTAATGGATATTAGGTTTGCGCATTTAGAACCGTTTGCGTACGCAAATGTAAATACATACATAGATAAAATAATCGGTACGTTCCGGATATCGTTACGGTTACGCTCTCTTCATACCGTGTGTTGATTAGTTGCGCATATTAAAAAAAAAAAAAGTTTCCTTTCGGAGCTCTCACCTTTTACTATTGTGACGTCCGTCGTATCCAATGACGATTCCGTTCGCCTTCAATTTGTCGGGGGCGGTTTCCTCGAGGTACTTAACGAGTCCCTGTCCGGTTTGGACGATGACGAGGTCGTTCATCGCGTTGTACCCGGCGCCCATTCTACCTCGAAGACCCGCCGTCCCGAACGAGAGCCTCTTGAGCAGCAACCCCGAGAGCACCTCGTACTTTTTCTCCCGGACCAACCCCCGGATTTCGTCCAGCGTTTTCGGATTGCGATCCCAGTCCAGCCACTCGCGGATTTTCCGGTCCAGTTCCGGAGCCACTTGATTCTGCGTTGACATGTTCAATTTTTCTGTCAAGATAGAAAATTTCAGTCAGTCGCGCGAGAAAAACCGCGCAACACTAATAGAATGATAAACGAGCGAACGATTCTTATCGCCGCTTGATAAGACTTGCGAACGTACAAGCTGACGTCGACCGAGTGCCTGTCAGTTGGTGAAAACCGCGTCGCCGTATGGTGGTCGGAACGCGAACGGAGTGATACGCTGAGAACATGTGAGTATTGGAAAATCGTCGTCGGGAAAACGTCAAACGCGATATTGATCGCGTCGCGTCTTTTGTTTCGCACGTCATCGAAAAAAAAAATATATTAGATTTTGATCGCGCGGAAAAGTTGCTACTTACGGAGGAGGATGGTGGTGGTCCTCTTCGTCGCTCGCAGGCCTAATTCGGAACGTGTTTGTTTCAGGACATGGAGGTAGGAAAAGTGAAAATCGCTGAGGACAGCGATTTCGCGCGGCTGAAGACGCTCATCGACGACAACACCAACTGGAAGTTGGAGTACGACAAGGGCGATGGTACCAAGGTAAGGTTTTTATTACGTGTAATAAGGGCCCTAGATATTTACCCGGCTCGAATTTGTGTGTACGCAGGCGCTCCTCGCGGCCGATTTCGATCTGATTTTAGCTGCGCCTACGCAAGTTCAATAAAATCGAAACGCGCAAGTTTTTCCCATCGTTTTTAATTCAAGCGCAGATTATGACAGCGACGCTTTTATACGTCTAAAAATCTACGACACAATTCTAGGTGTTACCATAGAAACCGTAGAGCTTTTTGACAATTGTTTATACCGAGTGTTCCATGGCAGCTTCTTCCCAAGACAAAATACACAATGCTTCTGATAATACCCGAATGAATTACGTCTGAAATTATGAGCCACAATTATTTAAATAATTAAAGGAAACGGTTTTCGAAAATATAGTTTTACTTTTAAGATTTGACTTAAAGATGTAAGTCGACTAACCTGCATCCTGCGCTTCCGCTCGGATACCTCAGATTTAATTAAAAAAAATTATTAATCTATTAAAACTATTATCATTAATGTAACACGTGTTAATAGATTCAGAAAATTAAACTTTATTTCCTTGTAATATCAAATGTATAGCTTCAATTTGGTTAGTTATTCATACACACAAAAAAGTCAATAATCTCTTCCTCGGCATCAACGCGATGCCTTTGTCCGCCGTCGCCGTATCATACATAAATATCATAAACTATGTGGGTCACGGCGACGATGGCATCACTAGCGTACGGGATCTTAATGTAATATTAAATTATTTAACACGCGTCACGAAGTACACATAACAATTGAAGTCGGCAAATATTTTTAAATACATCGTGTTTTATAAACTTGTGCGCGTGAGATAAAACTGAAATGTCCTAAGAAACGCCGACGTCTGGTGATGATGTTTAAACAGTAAACATCCGAGCGGAAGCCGGGGGGCCCGTGCAAGTTGATCAATTTCCTTATTCGTATCAAATTCTTAAAGGTGAAACTAACTCTTCTTTAATTATTATTTAAACAACTGGGGCATAATTCTTCATTGTTGCAAACGTCAAGTTGTATTCGTTCGAGGATTGGCAGACGGCCAGACGGCCAATGTGAAATCTTGTCTTGGGAACACAAAAGTCAATAAAAGCTGAAATCACATGTTAATTTCTCCTGTAGCTCAAATGGGCCGGGACGCTCGGTATATACGTACACTCATGGGCAGCTTAAAGAGTACTAAAATTGATGGATGAGGAACAACTGAATTAAATTATTTTCTCTCATCATCATCATCATCGTCATCATCATCGAAGTAGGTGTATGCAGTGTTACCAACGTTTAAAAAACAGAAATTCCTCGAAAGTTACAAAAAAATAATCCGTTTTCAACATAGAAAATTCCTCAATCTGTAAGTACATAGATTCAGCAATAAATTAAAAACAAAAAAGAAAAACAAAACGAGCGTAGAAAATTCATTAAAAATACATACAAGTCAAAGAAAACGAACAAAAGACAGTGCAGTTCAGTTGATTAACAAATAAATTGTAACGGTACGTCATTTTTCGGGGTCGTCTGTAGTTGCTGATCGTTGCTTTGCTTGACGTCGGTCCGGCGGTTCGGGTTTGCTCGTCGGTGTCCAGGTTCGGCGGAAATAAAAGCGTCGATCACTTAGCAACACAACTTTATTTACAAACATAGTCTATATTTACAAATTGTGTCTTACGGACACTAATCGCAGGACGGTAGTTCCGGAAACGGTGTATCTTACCGACACTAATCACAGGAGGGTAGTTTCGGAAATGGTGTGTCTTACGGACACTAATCGCAGGACGGTAGTTTC
Source organism: Dorcus hopei (assembly GCA_033060865.1). Taxonomy (NCBI): domain Eukaryota; kingdom Metazoa; phylum Arthropoda; class Insecta; order Coleoptera; family Lucanidae; genus Dorcus; species Dorcus hopei. The sequence goes on along the minus strand of CM065424.1, from coordinate 3,430,046 downwards.
GGAAGACGGTAATATGCAGTGTGTCGCACGGACAATAAAGTCAACACACTGTACATACTTTCCGGTACAGGCTCCGGGGATCGGATCGGTGGTATTGTTGCGAGTGAAACTCCCACTCAGGGTCAGGATGTGCGAGACGCCCGCACCAGGTAAGAAAGGGTGAAACTCCCACCCTAGAGGGTCAGGAAGTGCGAAACACCCGCACTAGGTAAGAAAGAGTGAAACTCCCACCCCAGAGGGTCAGGATGTGCGAAACACCCGCACTAGATAAGAAAGAGTGAAACTCCCACTCTAGGATCAGGATGTGTGAAACGCCCGCACTAGGTAAGAACGAGTGAGACGCCCACTCAGGTTCAGGATAAGGACGGGAACGTAGCACAGGTGATTAAACGCGTTTGAGTCAAAACATCGACGGATGAATGACTCCGCGAGAAACTGCATTCGAGCCACGACCGGCGGCTCGGAATGCCCGGCGAGTCACTATCTTCACCACGTCCGGTGGCTTGATAGCGCGGCGGAGCCACGACCGGCGGCTCAATGAGCCGGCGGATGACTGATTAACAAGGAGTCTAAATTGAAATCAGTTTTTTTATGCGCGTTAGTCGACCAAGCGGAGACGGCATATCTTTACTGCGAGCTTCGATGCAGTAGCGCATTGTTCGACTCCGTGCACTCGCAGCGTCGTCGAGCTCGCCCACTGTTATCTATGCATCGTATACTGGTTACGACCCCACTCTTTCGAAGCGTACGCTCATGATATATCAAACTGATTTAAATTTAGACTCCCTGCTGATTAAACGATTAAAGTGTGCTTCCTCCCAGCGCGCTTATAAAGGCTTGCGCATGGTGGGAAGCCCTAGTCTTTTGGAACTCCCACCTAAACTAAACTTTAATCTGCGCAAACAAAACGAAATCCTAACTGTACAGGCTAATATATACAACTCCCAACTAAATATGTACAATAAACAATAAAAATTCTAAATAAAAGGTAACGGAGTTGTCAATTCGTTACAAAATTTAAAAAAAAATTGAAAAGAATGTTGACAAAACAGATAAAACAAAATGATGAAAACAAACAATAAAATTAAATAATAATAATTAAAACAAAAGACAAAATTTAATAGATTGACGAGATAGCTAAGAGATTGAAATAAAAAATTTTAAAAACACGTAATAAAAACAAAAAAAAAATATGTAACAAAAACAAAAGGCGATCGATTTTACAGCACAATTCAGACGATTAATAAATAAGTTTAAAAAAAAAACTATTTGAAATAAAACAATGATGATCAAAGAAGGAAACAAAATAATAAAAATTAAAAAAATAAGTAATAAATTTTAAAAAAATAATATGGGCAATGACAATCAGTTTTACAACACGATTTTATAGATTATTTTTTTTAATGAAGGGAACGATGTAAAATCAAAGAAAATGATGTACTGGAATTAAAAAAAAATACATATGCGAAATAATAAAATTTAAAAAAATAATAAAAACAAAACATGGTCGATTCACGGCACAGTGCATTAATAAATAAAATAAAACAATTTGATAAGAATTTAAAAAATAATTCAAAAAATAAATAATAAATTTAAAAAATAATAATACATATTATATAAACAAAAGACAATCGGTTTTTGAAAAGAGCAATGAGAAATCAAAGAAAATGATACAATGGAATTTAAAGAAAGTGTGAAATATGTAATAAAATTTTAAAAAATAATAAAAACAAAAGACAATCGATTTCATAGCACAGTGCAGTGCAATAACAAATTTAAACAAAAATTTTGATAAGGATAATGAAAAAAATTCAAAAAATAAATAATAAAATTAAAAAAAAATAATAAACAAAAAACAATCGGTTTTACAACAGGATTTAATAGGTTAATATAAATTGATAAGAACAATGAAAAGAAAATTTTTAAAATTAATAAAATTAAAAAAAATAATAATAGAAAAACAAAAAGCAATCGAGCTTACAACACAGTTTAATTACTTACTAGTTACTTTAAAAAAATAATAACAAAACAAAAAACAATCGATTTTACAGCACAATTCAGTGGATTAATTTAAAAAAAATTGTTTGGAAGGAACGGTGACAAAATTCATTAAAAATACATACAAGTCAAAAAAAATTAATAAAAGGCAATCGATTATGCAGTGAAGTTCAGTTGATTAATAAACAAATTTAAAAGAAACAATTTCAAAAGAATGTTGACAAAATAAATAAAACAGAATTTATAATAAAAACAAGCAATAAAATTAAAAAATAATAACAATAATTGAAACAAAAAAAAATAATTAAAACAAAAGACAACACAATTTAATAGATTAATTATTTCTTTTTTAATGAAAAGGATGATGAAATAGCAAACAAAATGAAATATGTAAAAGGATATTTAACAAATGCGAAGTAGTGAAATTAAAAAAAAATATGTAATAAAAACAAAAGACAATCGATTTTACAGTGCAGTTCAGTTGATTAATAAATAAATTTAAAAGAAATAAATTGAAAAGAAAACAAAACAAAATAATAAAATTGATTGATTGATTCATTGATTGATTGATAAATTTCAACCTAAGAAAGGTTACAAATTAATACAATAATAATAATAATAAAAGTAAAATAAATGAATCGAAAATTACTTGCAATGTATGAAAATTAAGAATATTCAGGACAATAAGAGCAAATAGAAAAAATAAATTGAAGCGTACAGATCAAATTTGAAAACGTTTTTTTTATTATTATTTTTATTATTATTATTTACCCAAAAACATAACAATAAATCTCAGAGCAACATATCTCATTAACTTAAATGCTTATTAGATCACTAAAGGTTTATCAGACTTACAGTAAATTAATAGAAAAAGCTCAGTATACTTAACTCTCTTAACTACTTAACAACTTAAAGTAAACCATCAAACTTAAATTTATAGAAAAGAGAAGTAAAATGAAAAGAAGGCAAAGTAGTACAGAGTACAGTAGTAGTACAGAGTACAGTAGTAGTACAGAGTAGTAGTAGTAATTAGAATAGTGGTAGTAATCTATCGAATAGGAACATTGTTTGATCAAAAATCTCTTCACCCCACTAAAAAAATTAAATTGATTTATTTATTTATTAAATTAAATTAAAAAATGATACTTAATAATTAAAACAGAAGACAATCTATTTTATAACACAATTTAACAGATTGATTAAGTTACGACAAGTTTATGACTTAGGACCCCGTTGGGCAACCACCACAAAAAAAAATGAATTTTAATTTTTAGATAATAGGCTGGCGATAAATAACACAAATTGAATCCTTAACTAATCATACGTTATTAATTTAAGAGTTGTCAAAGTTATCCTTTTTGTTTCTTTAAGCACATAATTGGTAGAATCCTATTTTTGAATGAGCAAATAGCAATAGTTTATTTTGACAGCTGTCAAAATTAATTACGACTTTATGTATACACAAACACTTTTTTTTGTTTTCTATCGCTAATTTTATCATAAAACTTTTTCGCCTTAAATAAAACAAGAAATGAACGGAAACAGATAGGTACATGTCATTTTTTTATTAGGGGACAGTGGGGTAATCACGGATGGCGGGTAATGGCGGACACGCCAGTTTAGCAGTGAAAAGGATTGTAGATATTCCCAATGACGCAATTGCGAGTCGAGCCCGAACATAGTGCCGAACAGTGAGTGGTGAAGTGAGGCCGCGCTCGCTGTACAAGCTATATTCACTTGATTTTTTTTTCAGCGATTTCATCTAATTTTAGAGTAAAATTGAATAAGTGTACAATATTTTAGCTATAACATAGAAATCCGGTATCTTTTAAGTGAATTAACGTCTAACGTCAAATGTAATACAGGGTGGCCGCCGAGGTATCCGAGATACTTCGTATACGAATTCTATAACTAATTTTAAGCAAAAATATTCTATTCACTTTTCCCGAAAACGGACTACATCCCTATCATTACCAACCGGTACAAGAACTTCTCCCCACGGATCTTCCCCAAAGAATTCGTCTTTGTGAATGGATACTCTTTTAAGAACCCTTTTCTGTGACGAAGCTACAATATAATTTACTCTTTAGCAACTACCCATACGACCTGGCAACTTCAAACCCCGATATTTCAAGAACTTTACTTAAAATTAGTCATAGAATTCATATACGACGTATCTCGGATACCTCGGTGGTCACCCAGTATAAGGGCCCACGAAGACTGCACGAGTGGTGCCAGCACATCACGATATAGTTACATATACTTCTTTTTCAAAAATAACTAGATCCATATACAGATATAGTATAAATGTATCTAGATACCTTTAAGATACATATATAAATGTGTTACATATAATTCATTCACGTTTTTTTCGCATTCAGAGTAGGCCGTGTTAGGGTGACATTTTTGTTGGTACCACTTGCCAGAAATTTGATTGAGGTTCGTTTTTAATTTTGTGGTTACGTTTTTGAAAACTACCACTGCCAATGTTGCCAGTTCGATTGTGCTGTACAAAGTATTCCATGAAAACGAGAAATATCGTCTCGAACAAACGTTTAATGATTATTGATTGTCAATACAGCTGACGTGACACTTATAATTTTTTTCACGTCAGATTTTGACTTCCTTCAAAATATATGCACGTAACGTAACGAAAAAAAAAAAACTAGAATGCAAAAAGAACGTGAACGGAAAATAATAATAAAAATAATGTTCTTTATTTCAATAAAAAAAAAAACTGACAAAGCATCAAAGTTTGAAATTGAAAAGTGTCAAACAGAAAGAACAATTATCGTTTTGTGACAATTTTTTTAACTCTCGCTTGCGCACAATGCGACCTTCACAAACATTTTAATTGATTTTATTACTCGTTTAACAGCTGGGAAAGATAAATTTCGTAATTATTGGTATTTTCTAAAATTGCGTATGAAATACGAATAATAAATTCGCAAATAATTGTGTAAATCATTGTTTGTTAATGCTTGCGGTTTATTTACTAGAGCGGAATGTACTCGCCGTTTCGTCCACAAAAAAAAATCGCAAGGATTTAAATCTGGATCAAATGGATCAGTTGGATATTTTAATTTTCTGCGAGAAAGTTTAATAGATATAGATTTCATTTTGTTCGGGCAAAGTAAGTTCTTTATCAATGGATATTAAATAGATGAGACAAGACAGTTTTGGTAAAATTTTAAATATTATATATAATATTAAATTTTATATATAATATTAAATATTATATATAATATTAAATATTAAATATTATATAATTTCTTCTTGTGTTGTAGTAATTTCAAAACATCTATTGCTAATTTCATTTCTTTTGGAATATAATTCATTAAAAGCCGTGAAAAAATTATCCTACAAAGCAGAAATGAAATGCAACGGCAAAAGCAACATTCGCGCTCCGTCCTCTCACGCGACTGTCATCGACTTAGAGATTTGGTGGGGATTTCAGTATGTACACGGCCTATACCTCTAGTCGGCAATAGTAATATTAATTGGTAATAATTATCGCCACAAAATAATGATTACTTGATTATGAGTATTTGCAAAGTATTGCTTAAACGAATCGGTTTTCTCCGAAAATGTGAAACGATTTATTAAACCTGAAGTCATCGCTGACTATAAAAACTTTAAGAATGTAATAGATTACGGATCACGTTTAAAAAATTCTAAGGAATAGTTCATAATAAATTAAGATTTGTTAAAGTTTTAATAGATTTGTGTTAATAATTCCTCACACACAAAACGAAATTATAATAATTAAAGGTAAAAGTTAAAGTTCAAGTTCACGAAGCCATGCTGCAGTATCATAAAACTCCTCGACTTTTTAACCAGGGGCGCATCGTCGTTTTGGGGCTAATTTTTGATTAATTATTTCTCGAAAAGCAGAAAGAATTTTTTAAATATTTTTCCCATACTCTCGGACATCGCTTCTTATTGTGGTTTCATTTTGTCGGTATAATTAACAGTCACCCTGTATATTCTTCTACTAAATATGGCTCCAAAATTAATTTAGTCGGTATATACCTATGTATTTCCGTACGAAAACTTTTACTGGTGGTTAAGCTACGTCCTCAGTTAAGCGGATAACGTTTTTCGGTTCTCGTGCAGCATTTGTGATTGGCTCATTCAAAATTATAGCAACCCACAAATGCTGCACGAGAACCGAAAAACGTTATCCGCTTAGCTAAGTAGGTAGTTTTACTGAAATATCCGTTGTGGAAGTTTATTATAAGAAGACATTGCACAATATAGAGATCTTTCCATTAACGTTTAGCCTGTGTATTGGAAAACTGAGCTTTTAATTTCTTGTAACATAGGATGAGATGGCATAAAATAAATATTTCTATTTTTATTTAAAAAATGTATCTGTGTATCTAAATGCTCAGATACATACATAAATGTAACTAAATACAGTTACAGATACCAAGTACTACAATGTAACTAGTTACAGATACAGATACACTGGAAGTATCTAGATGCTGTATCTAAATACTTGTAACTAGATATGTTACAACACTGCCGATCGGCATATACAATGTATAATAAAAAAATGACGTTTACATGTTATCATTTTTATTGCATTGAGCTCCGTATGAATATATTTTTAATTACTTTTTATTATCTCTACCTAATTTTATTGGTCTTTTATATATAATCTGACAATAAAAACTTTAAAGCAAAAAAAAGTGTTCGTGAAAATATTGGGAATTAGATTATATGTAGATATGTACAATGATGCTCACGTAAAACGATGCTCATAAATAAAATAATAAATAAAGGCTATTACACAATATCTGAATTTCTGGCGGACGATCTGTAAAATGAATGATAAATTAGATTTAAGTATTAACATAACAAATTAGATTTAAGTATTAACATAAGGATAGTTTTAGTTTACTTAATTCTTACTGCCATGTTCCCAAATGTTTGCACTCAAGACTTGTGCCATATCATGTACAAATGATCAGCGGCATTAATAAACTATTATTATTATTATTATTATTATTATTATTATTATAATTAATCGGAATTTCCGGTATGAACCGTATAAAAGACGGCTACTTTCTTGAGGGTTGCGTACTCTTGTACTTTGCTGTATACTCTTACTTTTTTTTTTAATCCTTCACAAATATACTCTTTCACAGTAAACGTCTGTTCGATAGCTCTGCACTTTTCTACGCTTTTTACACCAACCGCTCCTGAGAGAGTGCGATATATGTAACATAACATAAGTAAGAGTCAGAAAAATAGAGTAAAGGTGTTAAAAGTGTAGAAAGTGCAGAGCTATCGAACTGACCTGTAGAGTATCGACAAGATTGACATTCAATTGCCAACTTAAGTGGTTTTTTCAAATCGTTAGGAATTAAGGGATTTTCAAATTTTATTTCATAAAAGAAGCTAGAAGCTGACGGCTCCTAGTCGGCTCATGTAAAAGGAAACCCACTTATATTGAACAACCACCGTCTATTGAGCAAAGTTTCAACTGACAGTCATTTCTGCATGGTAACAAAAACGTGACTTGCGTTGTTGCTTGTAAAACATTCAACAACGCCATCTGTTAAAACTTGCCTAACTTTTTCTTTACGTTTGTTTTTACGGAGGTGGTCCGCGATGCGGAAGATCAATAAGTAAACGTCGTTTGCCGTCGGTAAGGGACGAAATGAATTATATTTGGACTCTAGTGTGAGGTATTGAACAGCGCCATCTTTTGTAAATCTACTGAATTGTGCACTAAAATCAATTGTCCTTTATTTTTTTTTGTATTTGTATTTGCATTTGTAAAAATACTGCGTCTTGATACAATGCATGTGACTATACATATGAAACATGATTATTAAAAAAAAAATTATAACTTTGTTGTTCGCATACTCTCTTGCTTTCGCCAAATATCTTTTAAGAAGCCGTTTTTCCTTTTGTTTTTTCTCTCGAAGAGGTCACTTTACAAAACGTGACCCCCCTTCATTTCACGATTTAATTGTCTCGAACTTTGCGACGTGGTGCGCGCTAACAACGTCTAAAAATAACCGTGCATAGATTAATTTAAATTGCCGCTAATTATTCCATGGAAGGCTTAGCGAGTGGGTTTTGTTTTTGTGGTGTGCGCCGCCTTTAAATTTTTATCACACCTGACTATACTAAAGTATGCCTTATCATCGGGCCACAGGAAATTGCTCAGACCTCGGTCTGCACAGTTATTAAAGTTCCACTTAAATACGTACTTTTAAGATATCCGTTATCTCAAATTACACACGAAAATTATTATTCTTAAATAATATCAAACTTAATCTACAATTGTACTACTTAAATGTTTTGGGCAATTTGTTTAATCGTAAAAGCTTTTTAAAAGGTAGGTATCAAACAAGTCCCTTGTAAACTGTTCCATTGTAATTTAATTTTCGACGCAAGCACTCTATGTGCAACGCAGCGAAAGACAACAAAAAAAACTATAAAAATGAAATTAAAAAAATAGGTCAAGTGACAATCACTAATATGATTACGAGAGGTATTTATTAGCAGATGTAATGGGAGTTCTGACTCACGTTCTCTTGCAGTTATACTTGGATGTATCAAGTCTGCATGTATGGTTGCCTATCGTGATTCTTGCTAGGCGTTGACAATCTTTCTTTTTTACATCAAAACCGCGCGCGAAATTCAAAACGACAGGTTGCGATGTAAATTGACCTTGACTACTGATATTAAGGTCATACAAACACTAATAATTGTTTTTGTCTTCTGACGAGACGTCACTGTCTTTAATGCGTCACCGTTACATTACGAGGACGTTAAAGGACAACGTGGCGGGTTTACGACGGGGGAAGAAAAATCGGTTTTTAGTGCACATACGGCCTTCCACCTCTAATTTAATTATCGCCGCCTCTCTTTGTTCCTGCGTTGGGCAAACAGACGCTCGTTGATGAGCAACGCAAACACGCTCCGTTGCGCGCTTATCTCCTCTGCAAACACTTTTCGCATGATCGATAAAAGACGGTCGGTTTATTAAATTAATCATTGGGCAAGTGCCGGGGCCACTTCATTGGGCGGCGGGTTTATTAAATTTGCCCTGACGTCAAAAAAAAAATTAATAAACATAAAAATTTGGATAGGTAGGGGTTTTGGGAGACAGATGGGGACCTCTCACATCAATTATGTGTTAATTTTTTTTGATGTTCTGTATGTAGTACTACTCTGTTTAGCTTCAAAAGGCCATAAATAATAATTTTGATCTCCGGGTATATGGGTGGGTGAATGTCAAAAACTAAATTTTCATATACCGTTAAGTCAACGCAAATGATTTTATTTTTATTTGGTTCTTCTTCCCCCCCCCCCCCATTCCATCAGTCGGTTCGTAAACCGACTGCCGCGCAAAGTGACTCTAAAGACATACCTGCCGTAAATTCGATGACACAAGCTTGGAGAGACCTAGACTCGCCGTTGTTAATTATTATTAACAACCGGACAATAATGAATTTCATGACTATGAAAAGAAACTTCTTTGGACGACGCATTTTGCTCTTTACATTACGTAACGGCATTCCATCTGTTATGTGTCACGGTCAAATTTTTCAGCCTTACCCTCTGAGTAAACCCTGGCGTGACGTATTGTGTAAATTTCTAATTAATTATGAATCCTCCGACATTTAAACATTTTTCCCCGTAATCTGTGCGGTGTATTCTTTTATTTGTTTTTGTTTCACGTCGAATCTAAAATGAAGCTCGTGTGTTGGCCTTATTATTACCATTTTATTTCTTCTTGTAATACAAAAACGTAGTAGTCAATTGCATTAACATTCGCCAGCCGTCGCGATTAAGTCCAAATCTCGTCTCAACATTTTAAGTAACGGCTGAATTAATTACTGTTCGGTAAAATAACTGTCGTAAGCGATGGTGAGGCAGGTCGAGAAGAAACAGTTTGCCCAGACACATTTTGGAACCCATCCCACTTCACCGTGCTTAAATAAGTGGCAAATGCAGGATTAATTCTGTTACCAACTTGAAGAGACCGGTTTTGGGACTGTCCCTTAGTTGCCCTACCACGATTTTGTTAATGAAAGCTAAAACCAAACTCGGTGTGGGCAATATTGCTTTTCTTATTAAGCGACACGAAAAAGAAAGGGGTGAATCTTTATTGGCGAAGTATAAACCGCACCTAAGGACGGTTTGCAGGCTGCAGATGTACAGATTGTTGATTTTTACAGAAATATATTGATATAGGCTGAGAGGTATAAAAAGTCCACGATCGGATTAAGTCTTCTGGCACTATTCTTAAGAATTCGGAGAATACGTTTACCTGGTATCTTTATCTTACAAACAAGTAAAATAGAGTGAGAGAGTTCTGCGTGTAAAAACAGAGGCTCCGCCTCCCGGGACGAGTACTCAATCTGATCGTGGACTTCTTATACACTCATCAAAATGGTCTGGGGGACACGTCCAAAAATAAACGCTGTTGCAAATAATGGAAGTACTATGACAAAACCTTGAAATAAATTGTAAAGTTGAACAAGAAACTTTTATTTTTAGCATAAACCAAAACGAAGTTTCCATAGTTTTGTTATATAGGGTGTTCAACAAACATAAAGCAAATTTATAATTTAAAAATTATAACGAAATCGGAACGAAAATGAAAGATTTCACATTTAATACAGTGTATGGCCACCTCTGGCGTTAATCACAGCACGGCACCTATTGGGCATACTTCTAATTAAATTGTTTATATCATTTTGATCAATTTGTTGCCACTGGTCTCGTAAACAGTTTGACTGCTCCTGCTTTGTTTGAAACACCATGCCATGATTCTGGATACGTCTTTGTAGCACATCCCACACGTGCTCTATTGGATTTAAGTCGGGGGATTGCGCAGGCCACGGTAATACTGCGATATTTTTGCTCATCCAAAAAATTTCTAACTGTTCTCGCAACGTGTGGTCGAGCGTTGTCGTGCATAAGTAAAAACTGTCCCCCGACTTGTTCTGCCTGTGGAAGGATAACAGGTCGTAGAATTGTGTCCCAATACGCGTTAGCTGTTAAAGAGCCTTCCACACTGTTCTATGGTCAATTCCAACTCCAGCCCAAACCATCACAGTTGATACCGCTCCACTTCCTGAACAGTTGCCAAACGGTTTTCGTTTCCAAGTCTTCTCCACACCTTCAGCCGTCTAGAATCTGGCCTCAAACCGAGCCTGGATTCATCAGTAAAGAGCACATGATCCCAATCTTGTTCTTGCCAATTGACGTGTTCTTCAGCCCATTCTAATCTTCGTGCGCGATTGCCACGCGATAGCACAGGAACCCTAACCGGACGTCGAACATGGAGTCCATTCTCATGTAACCTGTTTCTTACAGTTTGAGGGTGAGGGACATTTTGGAGCTCCATTTTTAGTTGGTTGGCCGTAAGATTTCGATTACGAAGTACTTGCATGCGAAGAAATCTATCCTGAACAGCATTTGTTTTTCTGGTGGGGCCAAGATGTCTTTCTTTTACATCACCAGTTTCTCCATAACGCTGCCACAAGCGACCGATGGTACTTTTTGTAGAATTTACAGCCTCCGCCACATTTCGAATAGTCATATCACCCTGTATCATGCCTACAGCTCTTAACTGAATGTCACGACTAAGATGCCGTCTCTCCATCTTTATTAATTCCAAAAGCACTATAAATCTCAACTTCTAATCCTTTCAGACAAACATCAAGTAAATTAATGTAAAACGTATTGAGAGCACAAACATCACTTCGACACAAATGTCATTAGCTAACTCTCATTTGATTACGGAGACAAAGGTAAACATCGCCAACTTGATCCTAAGGTTGCCACATTAGAGCTCTGTTAGCTATATTCGCACAAAATTTTGATTAATGTACGCAAGCATACTTCTTACGTTTGTCCCCTACACCATTTTGATGAGTGTATCTCTCAGCCTATACCTGACAATTCACATGCTCAATTCACAGATGAAAAATTACATAAAGCGATAATAGAAGGGAGCTTCGGTAAAGAAAAGTGACTGGATGCTATAGTGAAAGCTAAAACCAAACTCGGCATGGGAAATAGTTTAGACGGAACGAAGTGCAATAAAAAGCGAAAGCGCAATTTGTCTGTTTGAAAAATATTAAATTGGCGCAGGCAATAAATTCAAAGAGCTGCGAAGTTTGCCTTGGCGACTGTTAAATGTAATGGCATATTGAAAAAATACCAAAAAAATTACAAGTGCTTTTCTTAGTAGCGAGACTCATACGCATCGTACAAGAAAGGGATGATCCTTTATTGACGAGGTATGGACCGCACCCGATAACGCACAGATTGTCAATTTTCACGGAAATACATACATACATATATTGTATCACAAAATCTTTTAAGCGGACACTAAATCGTGCACTATACACTTAACGTTTCGCAGTCGTTCGGCGAAGCTGTCGAACGACTGCGAAACGTTAAGTGTATAGTGCGCGATTTAGTGTCCGCTTAAAAGATTTTGTGATTCAAATTTCATCGGACAAGAACCAACTGTAAATACATATATTGGTTTATATGAATCTCGAGTAAATAAAAAGCTCTCAAGTGATGAAATTTCACGTTGTGGTAAGAATTGTAATGCTCAATTCATAGATGAAAATATTTACAAAGTGGCAATACGAAGAGTTACTGCGTTGTATGTAGTCTCTAGAATGAAAGCTAAAACCAAACTCGGTATGGGAAATAATGGACTTTACGAAGGGATTTAAAAATAATAACAATTGCAACAGTAAACAAGGATAGCTCCTTAACATACAATATGGTACAGGTGCAACCGATGTGAAGTTAGCAATAGAATTCCAGCAATAAAAATCGTAAACTTTATCACCGCACGGCATAGGAGGGGTTACATCGCAATTTTTTTATATGTTGTGCAAAAATCTTTGGAATTGACGTCCTGAAGAAATTTTTCAAAAATTTTCATGTCGACTACCCCGAAATAAACTTTTATTGACAGAACGCTGTGAAATATACGCACTTGAAAGTTTGAGATTTTTTTTTAAATAAACTAGAGGGCGTTACATCGCAATTTTTTTATATGTTGCGTAAAAACCTCTGGTAATTAACGTCCTGAAGAAATTTTCCAAAAATTTTCATATCAACTATCCAGCAATAAACTTTTATTGACAGAACGCTATGAAATATACGCACGTGAACGTTTGAGATTTTTTAAAAAATAAACTAGGAGGGGTTACACCGCAATTTTTTTATATGTTGCGTAAAAACCTTTGGGAATTAATGCCCTGAAGAAATTTTTCAAAAATTTTCATATCAACTACTCCGAAATAAACTTTTATTGACAGAACGCTGTGAAATATACACATGCGAAAGTTTGAGATTTAAAAAAAAATAAACTAGGTGGGGTTACATCGCAATTTTTTTATATGTTGCGTAAAAACCCTTGGGAATTAAGGTCCTGCAGAAATTTTCGACAGCTTCGCCGAACGACTGCGAAACGTTAAGTGTATAGTGCGCGATTTAGTGTCCGCTTAAAAGATTTTGTGATTCAAATTTCATCGGACAAGAACCAACTGTAAATACATATATTGGTTTATATGAATCTCGAGTAAATAAAAAGCTCTCAAGTGATGAAATTTCACGTTGTGGTAAGAATTGTAATGCTCAATTCATAGATGAAAATATTTACAAAGTGGCAATACGAAGAGTTACTGCGTTGTATGTAGTCTCTAGAATGAAAGCTAAAACCAAACTCGGTATGGGAAATAATGGACTTTACGAAGGGATTTAAAAATAATAACAATTGCAACAGTAAACAAGGATAGCTCCTTAACATACAATATGGTACAGGTGCAACCGATGTGAAGTTAGCAATAGAATTCCAGCAATAAAAATCGTAAACTTTATCACCGCACGGCATAGGAGGGTTACATCGCAATTTTTTTATATGTTGTGCAAAAATCTTTGGAATTGACGTCCTGAAGAAATTTTTCAAAAATTTTCATGTCGACTACCCCGAAATAAACTTTTATTGACAGAACGCTGTGAAATATACGCACTTGAAAGTTTGAGATTTTTTTTTAAATAAACTAGAGGGCGTTACATCGCAATTTTTTTATATGTTGCGTAAAAACCTCTGGTAATTAACGTCCTGAAGAAATTTTCCAAAAATTTTCATATCAACTATCCAGCAATAAACTTTTATTGACAGAACGCTATGAAATATACGCACGTGAACGTTTGAGATTTTTTAAAAAATAAACTAGGAGGGGTTACACCGCAATTTTTTTATATGTTGCGTAAAAACCTTTGGGAATTAATGCCCTGAAGAAATTTTTCAAAAATTTTCATATCAACTACTCCGAAATAAACTTTTATTGACAGAACGCTGTGAAATATACACATGCGAAAGTTTGAGATTTAAAAAAAAATAAACTAGGTGGGGTTACATCGCAATTTTTTTATATGTTGCGTAAAAACCCTTGGGAATTAAGGTCCTGCAGAAATTTTCCAAAAATTTTCATGTCAACTATCCAGCAATAAACTTTTATTGACAGAACGCTGTGAAATATACGCACGCGGAAGTTTGAGATTTAAAAAAAAATAAACTAGGTGGGGTTACATCGCAATTTTTTTATATGTTGTGTAAGAACCTTTGACAATTAATGTCCCGAAGAAATTTTCCAAGAATTTTCATGTCTACCCAGCAATAACTCTTTTATTGTCAGAGCGCTGTTACTTTATACTAAGTTTATTGGCAAACTAAATAAATTCTCTATTTATTTTAAATAATTTTGCGTAAAAGAGGCTCTACTTCTGTGTTAGTATTAAGGAATAAATGCTGGAATTTATGAAATAATGCTCACATGCGATTTACGTTTATGTCGTCCGGTGATAAAGTTTACGATTTTTATTGTTCGAAATCTATTGCTAACTTCACATCGGTACAGGTGCGACGTAGTTGATGGCATTATTTCTACCTTTTTCTTTCAGTAGATTAACAAAATCAGTTTCATAAATAATTAATTATGATTTTGTAATTCTTTAATTCCAAAATTCTAGTACTTTGGGGGGAGCTTCAGCTCCCTTAGTCTCAAATTTATGAAAAGTTTAACGTAATTCAAGACGTGTTCGCAGCTCCCTCTTTGTATTTTTAACGCACTTGATTACCGGTTGAAAATCGTTCCTCGTTGCACCGTAAGCCGTAAGCATTATTTTTTACCCTTTATACGACTTTGAGTGCCGTAAATAATTTCAGTTAATTTGATAGTTTATTCGTACGAGTATCGATAATGACGCGTTTGCTTTTTGATCGGCTGGTGAACAACGTAACGACATTCCATCTATTATGTGTCACGGTCAAATTTTTAATAATTAATTATAAACTGTTCCCCAGAATTTTTGCCGTAATGTGTCTATTTTGAATTTGTTCCTTTTTTCGCTATATACTTAAGAATCACCTTGTATATAGAATCCAAAATGAAGCTCATGCGTTAGCCTTATTAATTATTATTATTATTTTTTTTACAATACAAAAGTGCAGATGGACTTTTTATCCAATGAGCTTGGACGCTCGGAAATGAACGTATTTGCAAATTTCAATTTACTTTTTGTAAAACCCTTCAGGGGTAAACTGTACGTTTTCTTTTTTTTAAGTAAAAATGAAACAAAGACATAACAAACATACATTGATAATACTAATCTACAGAGTGCTGTTAAGTATCTAGGTACCTACAGATACTTTCTAAAATATATATCTAGATGCAGATACACATATTAAAAAGTATCTGCAGTTTATCAAGATACAAGTGTGTACAGTGGCGGAGATAGGAATATGTAAAATTTATATCATAGTATCTGAGGTACGTATCTAAATACTCAAAATATATACTTGCATTTACAGTTCATTTTTTTAGTATAAGCTGATCGATCGATAAGTCAAGAAACTTTTATGCAACTATCTCCTTCTAACTTTTGTGAACAGCCTTGCGGCTTTTGTTACGTCACGTCATTTCGTCGTATATTTTCTTAACTCAGATTTATACGATCGGCATATAGCAAACAAATGATCTGTAGATACTTAACAGCACTGAATCGATACACCAGCTCAAGAAACAATCAAACTCCTGAAAAACAGATGAAATATAACCGAAATAAGAAGAATTATCTAATAACCATTCTCAGAACTATTAGCGAATAGAATTTAGCAATAAATTTTACCTGCAGAATTACGGAGAGAGGCCCCTTATCAGGAATCCTTTACAAGATTTCGAAGAAAGCATAAAAGAAAAATCCTAAATGAAAGCCTAGTACACCCTATGCATGACTGACCACAGCAGGTGACATCATTTTCGTAATCTGAGACATCGATTCTCACCCTCGTCTTTTTTTCTTGACCAAACAATTGTCAGTCATCCTGTATATTATATAAGGATATACCTAATTTATTTTAAAAAAATATCACCGTGGCTTGTTGCCAGTGTCACTCTACATCTGCACGAAATGTACTACAAAAGGATTGTACTGTTTTTTTGATTTATTTCCGGGCGTTGCAACGAAACCGGAAATGATTCGAACTACAACAATTTTTTAATCTATTACGTAATATACCTAAAGTTCCAGGTACGCTCTTAATTAATTAACTACGTGCGTAACCGCAATCAAAATCGCAATTAATTTTGCGTGGCACACGATGAGATGAATAATAATTATTTATAAGTGTTACATCCTGACAGCATCTACTTAACTACACAAACATAATAAATGCAATGGCGAACTTTGTTGTTAATAATTACCTATTGTTTTCCGCTTAGTGTTTACGGTACTCATTGTGATCGTGAGCGTACTTATTATTATTTACGACCGACACGAAACGTAACAACGAGGAGACGCGCTTGGAATTTTTGAGCATACTGAAGATGTACGGTGTACAGCTAGAACAGCACCTGGCCAACGGAACAATGCGTTGTGTCTGCAATTCGCGCGAAACCTTCTACCAGTCCCCACCATGGGCCCTCCATGTGCTCGTTGCATGACAAGACAGGTGGTGACTCATAGATTTAAAGAAATTACGGGGGCCTCTCGTTGGAAAATGTATGTACACTACCGTCGAAAAGTTTCTGACATTAAAAAAATAAAATAGAATTAACGCTTTGGACATCTGTAAGTCGGTCACAGCTGCTACAGGCTATACTTGAATACTACCCCCGACAAGTTTGGGAAAAATATGGAGCAAAATTTGAGAATGTTTTATTATAGTTAGATGAGAACGTTTGTTCTCCAATCAATACATTTTATCTATTGTCAGAACGCTTTTCTTTATAAGATGCCATAAAATTTTGTAACTGTAGTGTGTAGGTATGTTTGTGTGAAAGTCTAGAAAAGTACAGATATTTTTTGCTCTCAAATATTTTAATCGTGCAAAAATTAATTTCGTCATTCTATAATCGCACTTTAATTTGACGAGACGAATGAAAACACTTTATCAAGGTGTCATGTCCACGTATGTACCTACAAGAAAACATTCTTGTCCTATTTTGTTTCTCCATAAAACGACGTTATTCATTCTCAACGAATTTTTACGACACGCTTTAGTACTTGTCCTAGTTTCGATAAGAATACTTATACCGTTTGTTTTACGGTTGGCTTTTAAATAATTGTCATTTTTACATCATACAATACAAATTTTTAAATTTATTTTTACTTGCAATCTCTTTTGAAATTAGTTTTTGTTTTTTTTCCCCCCGATTGTTAACTAATTTCTACTCCTCCTTCTTTTCTCTTTTTGGTTTTACTTACTTTATTATTTTTCTGTGATATTCAGTTTTTTTTTTCTTGTCGTTTAATGATTCATCAAAATGTTTGTCAAAATACATATAGTTCTCTTCATCGCCTTCGGGCTTTTATTAGATTTCTTATTGTTACCTTATTTGTTATTATGACCTTCGTTATTGTTAGAATTCTTTAATTTTTTTAAATTTTCTTCTATTTCACCGTGTTCCTCTAATCTACTTGTTTTTTTTTTAATTTTTTTAGTTTTTTGTCATTTAATAATTCATCAAAATAAATTTCTAATGATTCTTTCTCCATTTAACTCTTCTTTCCTATTTTTTATAAAATAATAACTTCCTTTCGTTTTGGCCCTGGAATTTCTTCAGATTTTGTCACTTCTTTGAGCACTTTTTTTTGTACTTTTGCACCTTTGTTGTTGATCTTTGTTTTATGACGAGTATGTATACTCAAGCAAATTAAGAAAGAAAAAAAATCTTCATTACGTCTTCTGTTATGTCATTAAATACACATTTTTTTAATTTCTCCGTTTCACT
Source organism: Dorcus hopei (assembly GCA_033060865.1). Classification (NCBI taxonomy): domain Eukaryota; kingdom Metazoa; phylum Arthropoda; class Insecta; order Coleoptera; family Lucanidae; genus Dorcus; species Dorcus hopei. The sequence continues at coordinate 3,411,747 of CM065424.1, read as the reverse complement.
AAAGAGAAACTGCTAAAAATGAAAGGGATCGCCATCTAGTATCAACTAACCGAACTATTTTCTCTGGGATTCAAAGAGGTGTTAAAAAAAAGAAGTCTGCGATATACGTATGGTTTCTTTTTTCTTAGAAAAATATGCACTTCAGATAAAGTTACATATATTTTGTGCTAAAATACAGAATAATTATTGTTTTACTAGCGCCATCTAGTGTGTGACACTTGCAGTTTTAGAACCTTCACGAAAAGTAAAAGATAAAGAGAGCTCTCTTCGACTCTTAAGTTTTATGATTGCCACGCCTGGCACCATCTAGTGACTCAGAGTAGAACCAAATCACTACAGTTCTAGATTTTTCTTTTTTTAAGTAAGCACAGCAGGCACACTTGTCTAAATTACTACTTACTATTTGACTCTCTTAAATTTTATGATTATCACGGTGTTATAAAAAGTGAGCAAATAAAAGTCAGATTAGAGCAGGCGGTGCAAAGAAAATGTATGTCTGTGATTAACTGAATTAATTAATGTAGAACATTCATGGACTGTCAGATTTATTTACTTTTCATTTAATCACAGACATACATTTTCTTTGCACCGCCTGCTCTAATCTGACTTTTAGTTTCTAACAGTTTACTACTGGCACCATCTAGTGACTTAGAACAGAACCACATTCATTACAAGTCCAGTTTGTTTTTGAAACAAGCACGGTAGGTATAATTATCTAAATTACAATTCTTTTTTACGTTGTTTTATGATGAGTACTCAACACCCTCTATCGATACTTAGGTAAATCAGGTGCAAATTTAATTCGTTGCGTTTTCTGCTATGTTAAAACATTCACCTTTAAAACATTTTCCATTTCATTAAAGAGAAATTGGTAAAAATGAAACGAATTTGAGTTCTTCAAGTTTCAATATAAACCTGGCGCCATCTAGTATCAACTAATCGAACTATTTTCTCTGCGATTCAAAGAGATGTTAAGAAGAAAAAAGAAGCTCGCCATTCGTTTTTTTTTTAATGTACGCTTCAGGTAATATATTTTGTCAAAGTACAGAATAAACAAACGGTATTGTTTTACTGGCTCCATCTCGTGGATTGTCATTTCCGTTGTAGAGCCATACAGATAATGTATTTTGTCAAAATACAGAATAAACAAACGGTATTGTTTTATTAGCGCCATCTAGTGGATTGTCATTGCAGCTTTAGAGCGTTCACAAAAAGAGAGCACTCTGTGACTCTTATAGCGTTTTCGATTGGCTGCTCTAGAACATTCTCAGAATATCTCCATTCCTTATAATGTATATAACATCATGTATGTAATTACATACATGATAAAATAAGATGAGAGTACTCTAGAACAGCCAATCGAAACTAATGGCACCATCTAGTGACTTAAAGCAGCACTAAATTCACTACAGTTCCATTTTTTTTAAAGCTAGCACGATAGGCACACTTATTTAAATTATTGTAATTCCCTTTTTCTTTTCAATAAAAAAAATAAAAAAACAAAGAAGTTGGAAATTGAAAAAGTCAAATGAGGCAATACTTAAATTAACCAAAAATAAATGGAAAAACTTATATCATCTGGTGTAGGCTGTTTTATGACAAGTATTCAGCGCCCTCTATTGATACTTAGACAAATCAGGAGCGGAAAATTTAATTGAAAAAAAAAGAAAATCGTTGCATTTTCTGCAATGTTAAAAAGATACACACTTTTTAATTTCTCCATTTTACTAAAGAGAAACTGGTAAAACTGAAAGGGATTTAAGTTCCTCAAATTTTAATATGGACCTGGCGCCATCTGGTATCAGCTAAGCGAACTGTTTTCTCTGCGATTCAATGAAATCCTTAGCCTTTTTTTAAATTAAAAAAATGTGCACTTCAGATAATGTTCGTTTAATAATTCATCTAAATGTCAAAATATATTTTCTGATACAAAAACGGAGCGGAGCTATCGTATAATTTGAAAGAAGCTTTGGCAAATCGTTTATACACAAAAGAAACAATACCGGTCCAAGTACTGAAGCCTGTGGTACTCCAGTACTGTTTGAAATTAGTTTCGATTTAACTCTGTCTTGTGTTCCATTCGAATCGGAATGTGTTCTACTTCGACAAACTGTTTCATATTAAATAGAAAAGAAGAAAACCAATCTTCTTTTTGTTTTTGTTTTCATTTATTTCGTTACATTCCCGGAACATATCTTGTTCTTTTTTTTAAATTTTTTTGTCTCTTAAGGGCGAGTTTCATAATGGAATTTAAAGGAGACTCTAAATTTAAGGTCACTTTCAAATGTCAAAACAACTATGAAAACACATTTGTTTACACATCAGAATGTGACTTTCGTTTTGGTTCTCAGAGTTTTTTATTTATTTATTTTTGTAATTTTTTTCTGTTTTTTTTGTTAATTTTTTTTGCGATCTCTGGGCGGGTTTTTGCAATTTTTTTTATTGTTAGCTTTGCTGTTATTAAGACTGCTTCCTTTTTTGTTTCATTTTATTTTATTTTTATAACCATGCCTGTGTTGTTTAATTTGTCAATATCGTTTTCTTCTTTCGTTTTCATTTACATATTTTACTACATTTCTATAATATAGCTACCTTGCTTTCTTTTTTAATTTTGTGTTTCTTTCTTTCTCTCTCTCCTTTAACTCCCCATTTCTATTTTTCTAAGTTAATGATAATTTGCTTTCGTTTTTATTCCCAGAATTTTTCGTTTATTTATTTATTTTTTTCTGTTTTTGTTATCTTTTTGGCGTTTTCTGAGCGAGTTTTTGCAATCTTTTTTATTGTTACCTTTGCTGTTATTAAGATTACTTCTCCTTTTCTTCTTTTGTTTTATTGTACCTAGTCATCTTCTTTCTCCGTGTAACTCTACTTTTCTGTCTTTATAAAATAATGATTTCTTTTTGTTTTAATCCTAGAAAGTTTCTTTATTTACTTATTTTTTGCAATTTCTTCAGCTTTTCTTAATTTTTTTTTGGAATTCTTTGGACGTTTCTCTTGTACTTTTTTAAATTGCCTTTACCTTTGTTGTTATTTGAATTTCTTATTCTTCTTTTCCTCTTAATTTCTGGTTTTCTTTTGCTTTGCTTGATATATGGTTTTTCATTTACCTTTTTCGATCCCATAGTTATTATTCTTCAGTTTCGTGTTTGCACCTAGCTCCGTTGTTATTATTGTTACAATATCTTCTTCTCCTTTTTTCTTTTAATTTATTTCATTACATTCGTATAACATATCTTGTTTTACCTCCTATCCTCTCTCTCTTTTGAACTCTCCAAATAATTTGCTTTCGTTTTGATTCCTAGAGTTTCTCTTTTATTTTTTAATTTTTGTAATGTTTCTGTTTTTGTTCAGTTTTTGCTTTTTTCTAGTTGTTTTCACCTTTGCTGTTATTAAGAGTGTTTCTCTTTTCTTTTACCTCTGAAATATATTTTTAAAATTTTCTTCTTAGTAGTTCACCAAAAATGTGCTTCTGATATTAATTCGTCTTCTCCGGGCTTACATTATCTTTTACCTTTTTTTGTTTCACGTTGTTGCGTCCGTCCCTTTTACTGTTACAAACTTCCCTCTTTTTTTGGTTTTCTTTATTTTAATAATTGAAATTAACCTCCGCCCACAATTTCAATTATTCCTTAAACCATAGTCTCCTTTACTAATTTTTAGTTTCTTTATTTTGCTACAGGACATAACCGGTGATCAATACAAAAACGAGTTAGAATAAGCGTTGGAATGTCTTATATAACGTCATCTTAATACTAATTGTCAATCAATTGTGACATAAATAACACGCCGGAAATGTTGTTTAACGGTAGCTGCGGAGTTGTTCATAGAGTTCAAAAGTATCTTGATGCAGGCAGTGCTTTAATTTTTTTTTTAATAAAACCTTTTTCTCGCCTTGGATGTTTTAATTTCTAATTAAGTTTAAGTTCGAATGGAAACGTCAAAAGTGACTGAAGGAACATCCGATGAACTAAATACGCACATGCGTGTTTGGTTCCATCGCCAACTCTTAATTCGTTTTTCATTTGATCACTTCTTATAATAGGACGTATTTTGTTGACTTTATTGCTTAATAGGATTCCCTTCTTTCTCCATTTAACTCTACTTTCCTCTCTCTTTCTAGGATCAAAACGAAGAAATGAAGTTATCATCCCTTTCGTTTTGTTCCTGGAGAGTTTTTTTTATTTATTCTGTAATTTTTTCTCTTCTTCTTTAATCTGCTGATTTCTTTTTCCTTCCTTCCTCTTCAGCTTCCAGAATTTTCAGCCAGGCGATGAATGCACTACATACATCTATCTTTTATTATCAGAATTATTAATTTTTTTCATATTTTAGTCGTTACTAAATTTATGTAAAATTTTTAATGTTTTAAGTACGAGTAATTTAAGTTAAAGATAAAATTGAATGGGACTTTGATGGCAGATAAAATCCAGCAAATTTCTGTTATTTTTTTTTGTTCAAGTTGTTCTAAACTGAAAGTTTTTTTTTGTTTAGGTATGGACGCAATCGGCGCCCAACTCGAACTTCAACATGGTCAAGGTGCACGCGATTTTCCAAAATCTCAGCCCGGAAACGGTGTACGACGTCCTGCACGACCCTGACTACAGGAAAGTGTGGGATGAACACATGTTAACCTCGGTGGACATTGGATACCTTAATATAAACAATGACGTAGGATATTACGCCCGTAAGTGAACACTTTTATTCATAAAAGCGTATACAGTTCGGAAACCGATTTGTTTGACATGTCAGTTTGTATAACGGTCGCAACAAAGAAGGAAATATATTCGAGTAAAGAAGTCCTTTCATAAATGTAGAGAGTTGCCATGAAACTTAAGGAACACATTATTCTATTCAAATCTAGAAGACATTATTGACTTAAGGTTGATATAATATATGTACAACCGCAATCAAAAGTAATGAAACGCTGTAGTCAGAGAGAGAAGATACTGAGTGAGATGAAGTCTTATGGCGAACGAATGTTTCCGAAGTCCTTACACTCGTTACACTCTGACTACAGCGTTTCGGTTTTAAAAGTTTCATTACTTTTGATTGAGGCTGTACTTTAATCACATCATCCACAGTGTCCTGTCCAACAACGGTAAAAAACCGCGACTTCGTCCTCCAACGATCCTGGCTGGACTTGGGGCAAGAGAAACTCATCTTCAACCACAGCGTCGAACACAAGAGCTACCCTCCCCGAAAGGGCTTCATCAGGTGAGCGTCCTCCTGCGCCGAAGCAACGCGATTACACGAAACGTTTTAGAGCGACGTCGTTTATCACAGGCTACGTGGTGAGGTCGGCCAAGCAGGGTACCTTCTTGGGTTACGTCACGCACTCGGATCCCAGGGGTAAACTACCCTCGTGGCTGGTGAACAAAATCACCCAGAAGCTGGCGCCCAAGGTCGTCAAGCAGGTGTACAAGGCGGCGCTGGGGTACGAGGAGTGGAAGGCGTCCCAAGCCAACCCCACGTTTAAGCCTTGGAGTTGTCCTGAGCAGATGAAGCGTTATGCTCCGCGTGTGAAAATTTCCGAAGTAAGTATACGCTGGTTTTCTTTTGTTGTTGTCAAATGTCAAATGTCATCGGTTCAAGAAGTCATCTCTTCTCCTTTCAAATTCTAAGGCGCTTTAAACTGTCTTCTCTCTTCAAGGATAATACCGGAAGTAAAATTATTTGTAGTTTCAAGAAGGTCTTGATTTCACCATGAAGTTCCAATAAAAAAAAGGACCTAAGGAGCGACCAAAGGGGAGCGTTAATAACACTAAGGTCCAGTTGTACAATGTCAGTACAATTGTTGAAATAATCGTTGCTATGGGTTTAAGCTTCAGCTCGAGCAAATTGTACAACTGGGCCTTAAATAGTCGCAAACAAAGAATTTTTGCAGGAATTCATTTCACTGACCAAAAGCTTTTCATGAGTTGTTTAGAACGCAGGGCGACAATTTGTAACAGATTTAAAGCGCACTGATCCGACTATTTTCTTTCAGGTTGTATTGTCAGAAGCTTCTTTGTATGCCGCAAAAATTTTGCCGTGTGAGGTAAGGCTAAGCAACACTTGCAAGATTTGACTTGGTGCAATGTACTACCTAAGTATTTCAGAGAATAAATTTTGCGTTTCATCAGCGTTTCCCTATTTTATTCAGGAAATGTTCAAGACTTCTTCTGCTCGTGACTAAAGCCACCGTTCGGGTTAGCTTTACGAATATACGTACAGGGTGAATGACAATTGTTCCGACCAAAAAAGAAACGCGTGAAATAATCGATGTCACATATTACGGGCGAAATGTTTAAGAAATTCTTTTGAACAGTTTATAATTAATTTAAAAAATTACCCCAAAATCAAGCTGCGGCGCTGCGTACGAGATACGACGCCAGTATAAAGCTGGGTACACAGTGGCCGCACCGCTGAAAATAAAAGTTAATGCACTCGTCATGCACCTCGAACGCACCAATGGTTCGTGCGAGGTGCGCATTGGTGCGTTCGAGGTGCAAGACGGGTGCATTAACTTTTATTTTCAGCGAACCTGTATTGCAACGTTGCAATACAGATGCGGCGCGGCCAATGTGTACCCAGTTTTATAGGACTATAAAGTTTTTTATTGATTACTCGCTTGCACACAATGCGACCTTCGACACACATCTCAATTCGTTTTATTACACGTTTAACAGCTGGGAACGGAAGCCTGCCGTTCATCTACTCCTCTATTTTTTAACCAGAGGCGCGTCGTTGTTTTGGGGCTGATTTTCGATTAATTATTTCTCGAAAACTAAAGTAGAAACATTTTCCTCATACTCTCGGACATCGCTTCTTGTCGCGGTTTTTTTTTTTTTGGGCGGGACAATTGTCAGTCACCTTGTATATGTATTTTTTTTTGGATAAATTCGATAAACTCTTCCTTTTTTTCTTTGCAGTGCGTAGCGTTAAATCCTGGCTCGACTTTATCCGCCACGAACGCGGAATCCGACACGGACTAAACAACAAGACTTAACTTGCGTCATTACGTCAGTATTGTAAGTGTAATTATGTCCAATAAAAAAAAAAAGAAAAACAAACGCGCGGACGAAAATCAGTGCGTCTCGTCAGCGAAATGGCACGACCGTTTCGTCCCTGTGATCACACCTCATCCGACAAGGACGATTTTCAATGGGGGATTGCGAGGTGGGGGGAGAACCAATCGGCCTACTTTGATTAATTACGCTTAATTCAAGTGCTAAACACTCATTGCGCAAATGCCCGAGGCCTCGAATGTGAATGCCCCTTGATTTACGATTAGGGAATTAGGCTATAGTTTGTTAATTTTGAGAATCCTTGTTAAGTGTTTGTTACAAAAAAAAATGAAGTTTACTGTTTTGTCGAAGCGGCCTTATTTTGCAAATCGCCTAGAAAAAATAATTTGTTATCGCCACAAATTACTTAAGCCTAAACACTTTGTTGAATAAAGAAATTGTCATCGATGAGATGAGCAGAGACTTTCTTTCAATGGAATCTTCACGTAAGAAGTATGGAGAGGGGGGTAAATATTATACCAAGAAAATTCAATTGTTTTTATGCAACGCGTGCCGCTCTATTAGTAAATATTGTTAAAATTTTATTGAAACCCTTAAGCTTTAAATTTATTTATTTTTTAATTGAGCAGATTCACTAACTGTTAATGTTGTTGCGGTTAAAAAGAAACTGTCTTGATCGAATTTTGTTAGATTGTTAATTAATCCTCATTGGTACATATTTATAAACACCTTCGAGCTCAATTTGTCGTCAATTATGGAATATGAAACCCAGTGGACGTTAACAAGAAAAAGTCTAGCTACATCAATCGACGTTGCCGATTGATAACACGGGCCACGCTCCGGCCGCATTCCTACCTTCTTACGCAACATTGTAATATCTCTATTTCACTTCCACACAAGTTTCAATGAGCCTCTCCTTCATTTACTCACAAGAAGCGCATAGATACTGTTGGACAGGCCAGCACAGTATATTGTAAACCAGCGACTATTCTCATAGTGCGTCTTTGTAGACGCTGGGAGCTAGTGTGTCCCCATATTATTTTACCGTATGCGATATGACAGTGACATAATGCGAAGTGCAAAAATACCGCTGCTTATTTTTTTAGCAATCATTTCAGTATGAGCATTAAAGCGTAGAGAAGAATCCACTTTCATCCCCAGAAATTTTAAAGACCCTTCGTCAAAATGTTATTTTTTTTTTTTAAAGGAGTTGTGTAAATTCAAAGTTACCCTATTGTTGACAAACCATACGTGCGCCTTGGATTTCTAGAGAATCACTTTTTGCAATCAGAATGGTGTCGTCCGCAAAATGAACGGTTTTCACCTGCAGATAGTTAGAGAAATCATTAATAAAAATAATGAAATGAAGGGGACCAAGGCAAGAGCCTTGCGGGACACCCTGAACCACAGGAGTTCTTTCAGAGTTAAGTCCCTGGAACCTGACCAGTTGAGATCTACAGTTCAAAAAAGAAGCATGATGGCTCTAAGTTATAAAAATAAAGCTCTCCAATAGAATATCGTGCGGGACACAATCGAATGCCTTGGAAAGATCTAGGAAAGGTTCCGATACCATATCCCCTTCCTCAAAACATTCAGCCATGAATGGTATAAGTTCAAGCACGGCACAGGTAGTGTCCCGGCTTTTTCTGAACCCGTATTGACAATTAGCCAGCAAGTTGTTTGCCTTCAAAGCGCTTTACAAGTTGGGAATACAAGATTTTTCTAGAACCCTAGAAAATATTGAAAGTAAGGAAACAGGTCTGTAGTTGTTTACCTCATTTAAGTCACCCGATTTATGCAAAGGTTGGCCGATGTTTTTTTGTAGAGTACTTTTCGGGAATTTTCTTCGACCCTCGAACGCGATCGAGTCGAGACGAGACTTTCGCCATCGTAGTCCGGTCCTGGATTTGACTTAGAGCCCGATAAGTGACGAAAAACGACCCCGTCCGACATTTTCGAATTTTTTTCAAAAATTCGAAGCCAGAATTTTTTTATACTCTCTCAGAGGCAACGGCACACCTCCGTGTACGTAACCCACCGGGCCAGGTCCGGCCCTATATCACGGATGGGGAAATATGATTTTTTGAAAATCACCCATTTTTCTGAATGTTTTACGGTACCTGGGGGGGTCTGAGCGAATCGAGCCCCACGTAAAAGCATCGCAGAAAATGACGAGGAAGGCGATGCCGCCGCGCGCTCGAAGCTCCGATCACCGGAAACGCTCCTACAGCTCCGGACTCCTCCGAGGGGGCGAGTCGACGAAAAGGGGGCGGGGGGGTTCGTGCACGTGGTCGGACGCCGCCCGACGACTTAAAGTTAACTTGCGAAAATTCGCTCAGAATCTCCCAAGGACGCACCGTTTGGCCGCTACGGGACGTTAAAGTTTTCGTGCGTTCTTATGGAAGCATGAAGTTTTTGTGTTACGATCGGCACTTTCTCGAACTTTTCTAGAGAAATTGATCTCGGACTTCGTTTAAACTTTCGAAGGCGATTAGGTGGGTCCTTCCCGAGTCTTTCGCGGCCCCGTCCGTTCCGCTAGGAGGACCGGGGCCGGCTATGAAGCGTTTACAATTCGACTCCGGTCGGTTACCTCTTTGGAAAAAAAAAATTATTTCCGATATTTTCCGGGCGTTGCCACGGGAGGATAGGCGCCTCCTTCCTCTTCGCGACGACCCCGGTTTTACGACGAGCGCGTCGCTAATAACCGAACGGCGAATTTTTTTTTTAATTCGCCTCCGGTAAGGCGACGTTCCGAAAAAAAAATTATTTCTCCGAAACCGACGCAGATGCTGTCGAGATGTTTAAACCTGAGGATAGCAGACACCTTCCTCTAAGCAACGGTACCGGGCTCGATCCTGTAGCACTACGAATAACCGCAGGGCAAATTTTTTAAATCGGCGCATTTCAGGGGCTTTCGTTTGAAATTCGAACCCGTCGCGATCGGCCAACACTGGGTACGTTCCGAATTAACGTCGGGCGTACAACTTTTTACCTCGCGCATCATTTTTCCATATAAAAATCATGCGCGAGGGAGAAAGTTGTACGCCTGACGTTAATTCGGAACGCACCCATTGTATGCAACTTTTTCGGTGAAATTAAGCCGTCCGCACACTGGCGTATTCGCGTTCCGGCTTTTCCGCCGTGCTCGAGGAGACGAATCCTTCGTGTCGCACATCAAATGAAAGGTCTCGACGAGAGACACTCGCACTTCATACAAATGTCACCTTGGAATCGACGATGGGGGCGCTCGCGATCGAAAATCGCCCCGTAAGAGGTGAGCCCCTCGAGTCGCATATCAAATGAAAGCTCTCGACCTGGCGAACTCGAATATCGTAGCGACGCCATCTGGGAATGAAAGGTGGCGGCGCTGCGATCGAAAATCGCCCCGTCGAGTCGCATATCAAATGAAAGATCTCGACGCGACGGGGCGAACTCGAATATCGTAGCGATGCCATCTGGGAATGAAAGGTGGCGGCGCTACGATCGAAAATCGCCCCGTAAGAGGTAAGTCCGTCGAGTCGCACATCAAATGAAAGGTCTCGACAAGAGAAACTCGATTGTCATACTGACGCCATCTTGGAATCCAAGATGGCGGCGCCGCGATCGAAAATCGGCCCGTAAAAGATAAACCCATCGTATCGCATATCAAATTAAACGTGCCGGCGAGGCGAACTCGACTGTCACATCGACGCCATCTTGGAATCAAAGTTGGCCGACTTATAAGGTCGAAAATCTTTCCTTTCAGAGATAAGTGGGCCGTGCGACCACTCAAATGAAAGCGCTGAACGGGCGGAACACGAAGGAATCAATTCCCTAGTTTTTAAACAAAGAGGAAAAGTAGACTTTCGAATGAATGCATTCGTTGATTAAGTGTGTCAGAGGAAGAATAATTAAGTTCTTTACATACTTGCTCACAGAGACATTTAAATTATAAAAATCTAATGAGTTGTTGTCCTTTAAGTTATCAATTACATCCCGGACAACTACACAGGAAACCTCAGAAAGTCTGTGTTACAGCCTTTTGTCATGGGGTCAACGTAAGCTTTAGGCAAATAATTAGCAAATTCAGACGCGATTGTCGAGAAAAATTCGTTAAAGTTATTGCTACTAGTGCTACAGTTATTTTCACCCTGATTGCTAGTTTTCCTTTTACTATTAGACATATCTCTAGCAATTTTCCACAAAGCTTTTGTTTTATTGTCTGCAGCGTCAATGAATTTTTTGGAATAACTCTCTTGTTTGGAATTGATCGACCTTCTATAGGTATTCTCTGGAAGCGTCATACTGTAAAATTTCATAAGTATTATTCAGGGTACGCAATTTATCACGTATTTTAGTCAAATCACTTTACGGTACTATTTTTAGGCTTAACCTTCAGAATTTTCACTGGAAAGGCTTGTTCGAAAGTCTCTTTAAAATTACAGATATGAATAATTCAAATTTATGGTCAATGTCTAAAGAATTGTCATAGATAAATCCTCAATCCAATGCTTCCAGCATAGAAAAGATAAGCCATTTGCCTTACCTAACCTCAAACGTCAAGAATCCTAGGCTGCGTTCACAATCATAGCCCCGAGAGCGTCTTGGGCGTGTATTCGTGTTTTCTCACTCACGATTTTTAACGTCCGTTTCAAAACGACTTGTGTCTACATTATTTCCATGACAACGGGCGCACTCTAGGCATCCTACTTAAAGGGTGTGTTCGACATTACGCTCGGGGCACGCCCTGAGCAGAAGTGTGAGGGAAAGCCAATGAGTTTCAGTGCATGGAAGAGTGAGACAAAGGAGGACCCCGAGTGCTCCGAGTGTGATGTGGAATGCACCTTTAAAAGTGAGATGCGCGAAGTGCGTCCGTTGTCATAGCAATAACGTAAACCGAGGACGTTTAGAAAAGGATGAGCTTTTATAGACAACTACCGAATTTTTCTTGTTAAGGTTCACCCTGGGCTTCGTTCATCCGATTTGCTTTTTGCAATTTTTATAACTTTTTGTTGTTATGTCTTCCATTCTATGTATATTGTAAACGTCAGTCAATCGTTCCAAATAAAGGCACTGGTAAACGAAAATTCTAAAAGCACTTAATAAGACGTGTGACGTGCTGTTTTCAAAAGGTGTTCAATTTTATGATAGTACCTACTGTAGATATTTTAAGCAAATTTTTAGATTAAGATGTTTAACGACGGGCGCCGGACAAGTTTGTCCGTTGAATTTTCGTCGTGCGTAATTATTTTTATACTTTTGTGTTCATTTCATTTCATCTAATTAAAGACATAAAGGTTCATTTAGGCCACCTCCGGCGCCAGTTAGTATTTAATCAAGCAGAATTTAATCATGTCATGTTAAATTAATTTTAGCATTATTTTGATTTTGCGCGAGTACTTTTAGACTAGTCAATTTTTCATGAGATATACGAGGGTCATCCAAATAATATATGGCCATATTTATATACGACTACATCAATTACGTAGTCAAATTTCTGCAATTATTTTCTATAGCTTGGGAAACTTTTCTTTAGGCCCTGTTTGTAGCGCTGCGTGCCCTGCTGTTGAAACCATCTGTTGATATAATTCTGCAGCAGAGCTCTACCAAGTACTACATACAACGTGACTTTTTAAAAAAATTTCCGTGTAGTTGCTCGTGAATTGTTAGTTGTGAATCAGCCTTGCTTGAAACTTAATAAATTAACGTATATAACCTCACTTTTCTTTCTTTTATTAGGCACTTTCCAGGAGTGGCTCTGAGCTATACCGGAGTGGCTCTAAGTTACTCCAGAGTACCTCGACGCTAACCTGGAAAGCGCCAATTCAGTGCTTTCATTAGTTCAAAAATGGGGTTAGGTGCTATCTCATACGTTAGGTCGATTGAGGCTGGTTCACAACTAACAATCGAGGGGGTTAGAATAAAAGGGATGTAAAAGGGACATAAATACAACAAATACAAGTACGTACCTTTCATGTAATTCAGATAAATACAAGTACAAGTTCATGAGTAGTACTTAATTTTATAAGTGCAAGTACATTTTGCACTCAACTGTCATCATTGCCAAGACAATTTTCCCAAAAGACGATCGTTTGGCCAATAGTCATCTGTGGAGGGTGAGACTGGGAGGGCGTGGGAAAACATCCTCCCCCAACCACCCCAGTCAGCCCTCCGTTTCACTTCCCGCGTTATTATAACTCACTTAATGGACGACCCTCGTATCTAGGCAGTATTAAGTTTCTAGAGGTTTGAACTTACACCTGAGTGTAGGTACACATGTAAACTTTGAAGGTGTACCTACACCTGAGTGTAGGTACACATGTAAACTTTGAAGGTGTACCTGCGCATTTATATTTAGGATAAAACGAAATGATTTTATGGGGGCGTGCATTAAAATCGTGCAGACTACATTTGTTGCCGACATTTAGAAGACGCTCCATTTTAATAGACGCCCTGTGTTCATATGATAAATAAATATTTTTAAATTGAGAATAGTTGTCTTATTTTAGTAGATTTTAGCATGAGCGTTCTGGCTCACTTTCTTACGAAGATTTTACAGGGACATGCCAAACTTGCGTGTATGGTTGCCTACCTTGAATGTTGCTAGGCGTTGGCGTGGCATATCGTAGGGGAGGGCAAAGTCCGTAGCAATGGCGGCGCGAGCTGTAGTTGACATTAGACTTTATAGAATTAAACTTTCTTAAACGCACATAGCAGGTAGCAAGCTTATAAATAACGAGGAAAGAACTATTAACATTATTTTACCTGTTATTTATAAACTGTTATCTGTTTTTTGCTACTTGCTTTTACCTCTTATTTGAAACTCGCTCCTACGACATGGCACCGCAGCCGAAAGTCACGATAGGCAACCATACATACAAGTTTGATACATCCTTGGAAAATCGCCAGTACGCCCATAGTATAACTACTACAGTTTTATAGCTATGGGCGTTCTGGTTCACTTTCTTGTGGAGAATTAACGTGTATGTATGGTTGCCTATCATGACTCTAAAAAAACAGCTACCTGTTTTTAACTGTTCTTTGATAACTGCTACTTGTGTATGGTACAAGTTTGAGGCGACTTACTCCTCCAATTATCTAAGAACAACGACAGGACAAGCTCGAAAAGACAGAGTAAGAGAAAGAATTCAAAAAGAAATGCAAACGTATGACATAAATCAAACACTATCGAGTAGTGAAAAGAATTAAAATGAAATTTTGTTATAATAAGACCAATTGTCACTAAACTTACGCGATGGCTACAACAATTGTTACAGTTAATTTTTTTTCATTCCTGTTCTGAATACCCCCTGTATATGCATTGCCATCGTCCAGCCTTCATTTCTGTTCCGAACACGCCCTGTATATGCGAAATTCGACGTGTCGGATGTTTCCTTGGACCGCGTCGTTGTACACATTGCAGTCAGTGTAGGAATACCCGTATTTCGCCGGCGTAATTTTTCTTAAACTTTCGTTTTAGCATATTTCCATTAACAGGACCTTCATTTATTTAAACAAATTCATTTTATATACGTAATCCATCCTTATTTGAGTTCAAAATCGCGTGTATGTGAGGAACTGAACGAATTATAACGAAGTTCTACTTCTGGACGCGTATTATGCGTGATCTTTGCTCTTTCAGCCGATTGGTTCCCACTGTTACTAAGAAAGTTCCCCGGAGGTAAGATTAGAAGGTGTCTCGCTTTGTTTATAATCGTTCCTTGTTTGTCAAACGAGAAATGTTGCGCCATTGTCAGAACGAAACTTGCCGTCTCTTGGGTCACACTCTCTTTTCGTAAATATTTTTATTTGTGCGTGCCATTACATCGAAGGGATGTTAGTGCATTTCTACGGATAATTGCCGACTCTGATTAGACCCAGTTGTGAGACAGGAAAAACCGCGTGTCCCGTGGTTTGTCCCAGCTTCGGTAACAGACCGAGGTAAGTTCTATACGCAGCAACTCTCGGTTTGACTTAGGTGTTCGTTTTATTTTATTGCTTATAGGCTTTTATCGTGAGCTTCTAGCAAGAGCTATCGTTAATCCTAGACTTTAATCTTGGATCTATATCAAGAGTTATTTCTCGTTGGGTGCATCGCGAATTACGGCGTTGGGAGTTCCCTCCCTCGCCCCTCTACGCGGAAGCCGGCACACTACAAAGCGTCGCTGCGACATTGCCGCAAAGACACCGACAAACGAATCGGACATCAAAGGAATAAAGGTCGGAGCGTTATAATTTCTTTTCTTAGTTTTGAGCGATATTTCGCGGATTTAGTTTTTGATCCATTTGATTTTGCTGCAATTAAACTTGCAACTTATTGCGTAACCGCCGGTGTAATTTAAATATGATAAAGTAGACGAGCGTTGACGCGCGCAAATAACCGGAGATTGTATTCTGTTGTATTATGTTGCACTAGTTACGATTTGAATTATTTTAATATAGTTTAATGCGAAGTTCGGATCCGACCAAGTTGAATATGTTGTAAACGTTTGTGTTCCCCATATATTATTTATTTGTGTATATTCTTTTATGATTGTTGTTTGTGACTAAGTAAATTGACGTGTTCTGGATGTAACGGGTTTTCTTAATTTTCACCTTGTCCCCCTTTCAAAAAAAATTAAGTGGCGCCTATTTTCTTATGGGTTTTGGCCTTCCCGGTTTGGATTTGAACCCTCCCGTCCCACTGTAGCTGGCTGGCAACATTGGAGTAAAGTTTCGCTCCAATGTAAAACTTCTGCCTATCTACGCAGATAGGTAGCACAATAATAAACGATAGATAGAAGAAGAAGGCCTAATAAGAACGGAAAGGAAGATAATGAGAACAATAATACTAGGACCAAACAAAACAAACGACAAAAGAGACAACAAAAAAACGCCTTAAAAATTGAAAATAGGCAACCCATCCTACTTCCGTGCTTTTAGTACATTATGAAAACACGAAGTCAATTCTGATTTGACTGATGGATTGCCTATTCTAAAGTCTTCAGGGGTCATGATCTAAAATGGGCATTCTCTATAAAAGTACGACGTCTGAGTTGGTTGGGCCGTGTAATGTATGACGGTGGATTCCATTATGGGTAAGAAACAAAGGAAGACGACAAAGAGATAACGAAACAACGTAGAAAGCATAAAAGAGACAACAAAAAAACGCCTTAAAAATTGAAAATAGGCAATCCATCCTACTTCCGTGCTTTTAGTACATTATGAAAACACGAAGTCAATTCTGACTTGACTGATGGGTTGCCTATTCTAAAGTCTTCAGGGGTCATGATCTAAAATGGGCATTCTCTATAGAAGTACGACGTCTGAGTTGGTTGGGCCATGTAATGTATGACAGTGGATTCCATTATGGGTAAGAAACAAAGGAAGACGACAAAGAGATAACGAAACGACGTAGAAAGCATAAAAGAGACAACAAAAAAACGCTTTAAAATTGAAAATAGGCAACCCATCCTACTTCCGTGCTTTTAGTACATTATGAAAACACGAAGTCAATTCTGATTTGACTGCTGGGTTGCCTATTCTAAAGTCTTCAGGGGTCATGATCTAAAATGGGCATTCTCTATAAAAGTACGACGTCTGAGTTGGTTGGGCCATGTAATGTACGACAGTGGATTCCATTATGGGTAAGAAACAAAGGAAGACGACAAAGAGATAACGAAACGACGTAGAAGGCATAAAAGAGACAACAAAAAGACGCCTTAAAAATTGAAAATAGGCAACCCATCCTACTTCCGTGCTTTTAGTACATTATGAAAACACGAAGTTAATTCTGATTTGACTGATGGGTTGCCTATTCTAAAGTCTTCAGGGGTCATGATCTAAAATGGGCATTCTCTATAAAAGTACGACGTCTGAGTTGGTTGGGCCATGTAATGTATGACAGTGGATTCCATTATGGGTAAGAAACAAAGGAAGACGACAGAGATAACGAAACGACGTAGAAGGCATAAAAGGAACGCAAAGTTTAGAGATCGAAAAAATAACGAATGGAGTCAAGGCCCACAGAAACCTGTAACGACTAAAATAAAAGTAATGAAGTACTTTACCCCAGCAAAAGGATTTAAATGCCTGCGCCTTAGCGTTAGCCAAACTCTTAAAGATTGATCCCGGATCAATCCCGGAGTTTCTTTTTTAATCTTCAAAGCATCTTCAATCAAGCACCAGGGTCAAGTCTCCTAGTTTTATAACCAATATCACTCTGCACAAATTCTTTGACCTTGAGATTTTCGAATGCACCTTCTCAGACTTAATCTACTTTACCTACTGTCAGTATCTGCAGGACGAGGATTCAACGTCTCACATTCTTCATAGACGAGGGGTTTCGGGCCCCATTTGCTACTTAATTTTTCGTTGCAGTTTCACATTTCAAATGTGTAAGTATGGTTGCCTGACTAGCTGTTATCCGTTTGCCGCTTATGACCGAAGACGCTGCGCCGCTCGCTCGCCTCTCCCTGCTAAGTAGTTAGTTAGGCAACCAAGCCTACATATTTGAAATGTAGACCCATCTAGGAAATTAAATTTGAAATTGGCCCGGAACCCCGGTGTTTCTTTCAAAGTAACATGCATTGAGTTTGGGGCTCACGAATCTCTTGGTAGGTATCAATTCTGACAAGCGAATCACCTTCTCGTTTCTCCTTTTTTCCTCAATTTTTTGGCCTGGTAGTCACATGGAAATTGATTAGAAATGACATAAATACTTGCTTTTGTATTCGCGCATTTTATCTAACCCATCGATTTTATCTATGACTTGCAATTAGCCGTGGGTTTATCCATCTGTTGTACCAATTACGAAAACCACTCGACTCCAAAAGAATGTAGGTCAAAATTTTATCTCGAAGAGATAGATTAGTGAGTGTAATATAGTTTGAGTGTCGCCCGCCCCTACAGGAGATACAGATACTGTTTGTTCTACGACGAGACAGTTCCGTAAGTATTTCACATTTGGCAGAGCGTTTTCCACCGACGGTATCGACCGCGCCGTGGTCGCCTTGGGGGTGTGTGTTTTGGTGTGTGAGGGTGGACGTGCGCGTGTACGGCGGCGTAAGTCAAATGTCGAAAACTGCCAAGTCGAAGCTCAGGTACATTTTGGCATTCCTTAGACGAACTCGCCCTTCTTTCAAACTGAAACGCTCTAAATGCAATCAACTTTTTTTATGCATGAGGTGGAAAATTTGCACCCCATTCCATAGGAATTTTTCTTTAATTCGTTTATTTTTTTCTTCATCTTATTTCGATTGCGTGCTATTTATTTACCTACGTAGGTGGGTATCTAAGCAATATTGATTTTTGCATTAACGTGTCAAGTCATGCAGTCTATCTCCAATAATAATAGTAATGAAAAATAATCCCGGCCCATAAAACTCAGATGGCTTCAGAAATGGAATGCAGCCCTAAATTGGTACCAATAAAGAAAATTTCAAAAAATTATAAAGGACAACAACGAAGAGTAAAACGTCGCATAAATTTACAAAAATATACCAAACAAAAGACGATCGCTCACTAAGCGAAATTCTGCTGTGAATAGCAAATTCGCAACGATACCGCTGCGTCAATAAGCTACCACGCACGAGATGACCAGTGTCTTTTTGATTTTGCAAATGAAAATGCCCTATTTTAATTGATCGTAAAAATTTGTTAGTAATTTACAATTACTATTACTTTTTTTTAAAATTTACTTGAAAGCAAACTTTTTAATTTACATGAAAACAATTTTATAAAATATTTGCAATCGAGATGAAATAGCAGTCGATGAAAGCATTTAGGAAGAAAACACATCGAATACTTCATCACTTTAATTATTTCAACTTGGTTCAACCTCCCTCCCCCCCGCCCCGAACTAATTTCTATATGCAAAGAATTACGAATAAATAACGGAGACATTAAAACTAAACATAAACATTTTTACGTTCGTTTTTTCTAATATACAGGGTGACTGCGATGTCACCCGACGAAATCTGACCACTAAGAGAATCTATATCATATGTAGAGCTCAGGAAAAATTTGAAAACAATTCTAAGTCTCTTAGTTTTCGAAATATAATTGATCAAAAATCGTACCCGATCCGTCACTGGCGGTTACATTAAACGCATTGCACTGTATCTAATAAAGTCTCATTTTATTATGTCTGAGAATGCGACTTCGCGTCGGTTCGCTCGAACGCGATCGTCTAAAGTAGAAGAAATTTCAAACCTATGATTAGCAGGTAAAATAAAGCGTTTTAGGTTTTCGGAAGAAAACGATATGTTCAAGCGAATCAGTATAAAATTGGTAGTTTATTTTAATTCTTGTTTCCAAATCACGTCATAAGAACTAGCAGTGGGTCAGGGTCATAATACTGGAGTAATATTTGTAAGACTTTATTGATTGAAACGAAGCGCTATTTTATATTAATTTATTTATTTATTAGAATAAGAAATGTTTTTTCCATAATCTATCAAATCACTCTAAGCTATGTTTGAAAATTTTTCATGAAAAATCCTATCCATTTGTTCTCATTCGTTGTCAAGACCTTCACATCTTCTATTGGTTTTCCTCTATTATTACTAGGCAGCGGACGGCCGTTGGGCAGGCGAGAGTGGGCTCGTGTCGAACGGGCGTTCAACACGTCCCCCATTCTCGCCTGCCCAACGTCCGTCCGCTGCCTAATTATTACCCAGTTCAATTTTTCGTCTTTCGACCTAGTTTTTCATATAATTTTTCTTTTGTTTTCACCGTTTTTCCTCCCCCCATTTGTCGAGTACCTTCTATTTTTATCAAAAGACGGCACCAACACAGCTACTTGCTCCCTTTTGTTACGAAACAAATTATGTACACAAACAATACATTTATTATAAAAGAAAATAATAAGTAGACTTACATGGTTTACTTACACTACACTGCATGGGGAGGAAGCTTTCCTCCAGACTAGGTTGACACTCTAATAACCTACAAAATGAGTTGGTCAGTATTTGTAGGTTCTTCTTTTAGAAGGTTTTTCTAGGAGGACTTTATGTAATTCCGTCGTGACATATTATGATTCATCGGAAAATCGTGGATGAATCGTACTTGTGAAACCGCCTGTTGTATTTATTTATGTTTTCCAGGAAGCGCTGGTGGACTGCTACGTGCAGCTATAATCTCGCAGATTTTTTCCTTTTTTTGTTCCCCCTATTATTTTATTGGTCGACTTCTTTCCATTCTTGTCAAAAGGGGGCTGCTGTTACTTTCTTTCTTTGTTTGCGCCTTTTTCCTCGTCTCTATTTATTTTATTGGTCGAATCTTTTTCAGTTTTTCAAAAGGCGGTACCAACACAGCTGCTTCCTCTCTACTTTCAGGCAAACCTAGTGTTTCATAGTGTTTTTTTTTGTTTGGACCATTTTTCCTGCCTCTGTTATTTTATTGGCCCAGTTTTTTTTTTTCATTTTCGTTAAAAGGCGGTACCAACTCAGGTGCTTCCCCCCTTTTCAAACAAAACGCCACAAATTTAAGCTTTCGGTTTTACTAATTTTCGTTTTGTTTTCTCGGCGACCAGTTTCGGCTATTGAAGCCTTCATCAGACTTCACAGGGGAAGAACGCATTTCATAAATTATCATTACAAGCGGAAAGTATCACGATTTATACTGAGAGAAAAAAAATACAAAAGCACTTTATCGAAAATTAACAAAATTTAACAGTGCACAGATTTTTTTTAACCTTAACTGGAACTTAGAAATGTGAAAAACATATCAAAACAAACGAAACAAGTGAACATTTAAGCCAAAATCGATCGTCTACTTTGTTTCTACTTATTTTAATTTTCTGCTTTTTTATTTTTTGTTTTTCTTTCAAGTCATAAGTCATTTCCACCCTTAATAATTTTCAAAGCTAACGGATGACGATGATAATGATTATTCAGGCGCGGTCTTAGAAGTGTTTCTTGGGGATCGATGACTCATAGGGCAAGTGTTCCATGTGCAAGATTTTTCATGATCGGAATTTCCGGTCTAAAACAATATAAAAAGCGACTGAGTTTTACAACACATATCGTACAGCTACAAGTCGAGTAAAATCGATCGTCTTCTTTTATTCCATTTATCTTAATTTTCTGTTTTTTCTATTTCTTGGTTTTCTTTCAAATCATAAATCATTTCCACCCTTAACAATTTTCAAAGCTAACGGATGACGATGATGTTGATTATTCAGGCGCGGTCTTAGAACTGTTTCTAGGGGATCGATGACTCATAGGGCAAGTGTTCCACGTGCAAGATTTTTCATGATCGGAATTTCCGGTCTAAAACAATATAAAAGGCGACTGAGTTTTACAACACATATCGTACTGCTACAAGTCGAGTAAAATCGATCGTCTTCTTTTATGCCATTTATTTTAATTTTCTGCTTTTTCTATTTCTTGTTTTTCTTTCAAATCATAAATCATTTCCACCCTTAACAATTTTCAAAGCTAACGGATGACGATGATGATGATTGTTCAGGCGCGGTCTTAGAAGTGTTTCTTGGGGATCGATGACTCATAGGGCAAGTGTTCCATGTGCAAGATTTTTCATGATCGGAATTTCCGGTCTAAAACAATATAAAAGGCGACTGAGTTTTACAACACATATCGTACTGCTACAAGTCGAGTAAAATCGATCGTCTTTTTTATTCCATTTATCTTAATTTTCTGCTTTTTCTATTTCTTGCTTTTCTTTCAAATCATAAATCATTTCCACCCTTGACAATTTTCAAAGCTAACGGATGACGATGATGATGACTATTCAGGCGCGGTCTTAGAAGTGTTTCTTGGGGATCGATGACTCATAGGGCAAGTGTTCCATGTGCAAACATTTTTCAGATCGGAATTTCCGGTCTAAAACAATATAAAAGGCGACTGAGTTTTACAACATATATCGTACAGCTACAAGTCGACTAAAATCGATAGTCTCCTTTTATTCCATTTATTTTAATTTTCTGCTTTTTCTATTTCTTGTTTTTCTTTCAAATCATAAATCATTTCCACCCTTAACAATTTTCAAAGCTAACGGATGATAATGATAATTATTCAGGCGCGGTCTTAGAAGTGTTTCTTGGGGATCGATGACTCATAGGGCAAATGTTCCATGTGCAAGATGTTTCATGATCGGAATTTCCGGTCTAAAACAATATAAAAGGCGACTGAGTTTTACAACACATATCGTACAGCTACAAGTCGAGTGCAGCTTCCCAGAGTCCGGAGGCGAAATTAACATTCACAGAATGTTTTAGTGTAGGACGTAATTTCCTCAATCCCGAAAAATATATGTAGTGGAGGGCAAGGATCAAAATCTCATTCCATATAAAGGGCACACTGAGAGCAATATCTGGCTAATTTTAACTCAAACCGGAAACGCACAAAGAAATTGCCACTTGATTCCTTTATGGTTTGATTAAAATTTTGGTAAAAGAGAAGAAGTGAAAATTGTTGATTATTTCTGTGGAATTACTTTTTTTTGTAAAGTTTGAATCAAGAGTTTGGGCGTAACAACAGAATTTCTTTCTCAATTTCGTCGCGATATCTAGAGGAGCATAGTGTCTCGACGAGGCCTTCTAAAACCGATAAATTTGAAAGTAAAGGATAATTCATTCCCTTTCTTTTATCATGTTTAACCCCCCCGTCCCTCACAAGGGTTTAAAAAATTGTAGACAAATGCAATCGTAAAACTACGCTTGAAAACAAATGGAATTGTTTTTAAACTGATTTGCAATAATAAAGAAAATTTTTATATGTATAAGTAGGTTAATAATGATAATCTACAAAATGAGTTCGCCAGTATTTATATGGTTCCTCTTTTAGAAAGTTTTTCTAGGAAGGCTTTATGTAATTTGCAATGACGAAGAAACTGTTTATATAGGTTAGGAATGATTCAGAAAAAAATGATTTGTTGGGGAGGAGGGCAAGTGCTTCGAAGCCTTATCCCTCATATGTGATTGTTGATAACTGATAAAATGAAAAATGTTTTTGGTTATTTTTCCTTTTGATTTATGGTGTCTTCTTAAATCATGCTTTTTTTTAATTTAGTAAAAAATGCTAAACACAAATGTTGCAACACATTTCTAAATGCTTCAAGTGATTATGAAACAAGTGAGCATCACATTCCCGATATATACAGACTGTCCCATCATGATTCGATGATTCATTCGCAGGTAAAAAAATGCTCTACAGACCTCAGCTTGCTTCCTATTTCTTTTGCCTTCCCTGATTTAATTTGATTTCCTTAAATAGCCTTTTCGCTCGTGTTCTGTCAACTGACTGTCACCTTTATCATCCTTTCATTATGTGTCTTCGCCAGCTTATTCCTTGCGAAGAGTGCTTTTAGTTCTTCATTTTTTTTCTTATCCCATCTTCTTCCATCTGTATTCCTCCATTTTTCATTCTCACCCCCTGTTGTTCTCAAGACCTCAAAGGATTTCTTCCACGACTCTGAAAACCTTGTTAATTGTGATGGAACATCCTGTACTTACATAAACGGCATGAATTAAAGATCTTACATTTTATTTTAAACCTGTCATAGTTTCTTCTTACGTTACGACAGGGAATTAAACAAAATTAATAAAATAGTATACAGGGTGCCGCATTAAAACCAAATACGCTCGATTATTTTTGTATTGGGGGAAAAAATCAGCAAAACGTTCTTTGATTGGATAAACAAGAGAGTGTTGTTTTTTATTTTTTTTTACGTATACGTATAATGGCAAAATTTTTTATTTGGCCAGTCATTTGAGTAATTGCTTGAGCTACTATTATCAGCTCATTTTTTGTTTTGTCCATGGCGACTTTTTTTTGGTCGACGTGCCCGCGAAATTCTATCGATCACGAGACTTCTACGTTTTTAAAAATGAAATACAGACTGAGACCTTTTCAAGTCGCCGCGCCGCGCCGACCTCCGTTTCGCAATTTCGGAATTTTTTGAGCGGTTTCCAAACCAGATCGATGTTGTTTTCCGGTTTGTTCCGCATTGCCAAACAAGCAGCGATGACCTTTCGGGTCGATCGATGCTCTGTTGCAATCGAAATGTGAAATGCGTACAAATACTACTATCGTCTTTCCGAGTAGAAAAAAAAGTAAATAAATGAAATAAAAAAAAATCGCCGCATATTAATCACAACAATTTTATGTTTGCCTCTCAGTGAGCGACGGAGGACAGGATGAACGATCTCAAGGAGACGCTCGACTTAAAAACGAACACCCCCCAAATTGACAAGTGCCACAAGTATGGGGAAAACCAGGAGGTCCTCTTCAAAATCAAGAAGTGTCTCATGTGCACCGTCGACTCGGTGATCTCCATAATACTGATCGCCCCGTTGGTGGTGGGCTTCTGGCGGGGCACTTGGATGTTGATGGACTTCCACGCCTACTTCTTCCCCCATTACGAGTCCTTGCTCTTCAGCGTCATCATCCACCTGTGTTTCTTGCTGACGCGTCAATTTCTGAAAGACTACGTGGATAAGGACCGCCGGGTTAAGAAGCGGATGCGCTTCATCGTCTTCAGGAGGATGCACACGTATGTCTACAGCGCCATCTGCGTGATGCAGTGGAGGGGCGTGTGGAAAACCTTCGACCAGATTTTCCACCTGACCCCCGGCGCCGGCGGCCAAATTCCCGACGTGGTCGGATGGATAGCCCTCGTCCTAGTGTCTTCCACGTTTTTGTTGGCTGTGATGAAGTCGCTCAGGAACACCGTCGCGACGCCCTTCGTGATTGCCTTGGATACGTCGGATGCCGCCTTCAATTTTCCTACGAGATTTAGAGTTTCGGTAAGTACCAATCGCATGCTCATTCTATAACATTCAATTTTATTTGTTGCGATGTTTTGACTGTCCCTCGTATATTATAAGAGATTCGGCAAAAGGCTCTCTCTCAAATGCGTGGAACCAATTTAATTCATATTACAGGATAAACCTCGCTTCTGGAGTAGTATTATTTTTGAAACGTTCTTTGAAGAACTTATATGAGAGGGGGGGGGGCGCGGGCGGTCAAAAACTTTCCGAAATTCCCTCGTAGAATGAGAGAAATTAAACGTTTTATATTGAAATTAACATAAAAATTCTCACGTTCGTTTTTTTTTTAATATACAGGGTGACTGTAGTAACTGGTGTTATTCTTATCACCCCGTGAATTGTAATAAATCTGCTGCCAAAAAGATAACAGATTTACAGCAAACTGTAATAGCATCGCCCTTACTTCCACACAATACAGATGGAGCCGCGCAGATACAATTTTCCAACGAGTTAAAAATAACAGGAGAGAGTCATACTCGTCCAACCTGGTCACTAAATGTGGTCGCTGAATATTATAGGCGCACACAAGCGTCTTGGAAAACTCTGGAACGTCCACAAATAGTGATTGTTGAATTTAAAAGAAAATTTAAAGAACAATTCTGAGTTTTTTAGTTTTCGAGGTACATTGATTAAAAAAAAATGACGGTACCTCACTGGCGGTTACATTGAATGTATGCATTCCACTGTATACAATAAAGTCTCGTTTTATGTCGCAGATTACGACTTCACATCGGTTCGCCCGATCGCGATCGCCTAGCCCGAATTAAAGTAAAAAGTTCTCGGCGGTAAAATGGAGCGTTTTACATTTTCGAAAGTTTAAGTGATTCCTCGTAAACGTGATCGTCGTGTTCTGTGGCGACATCCAAACATCCCCAGTATGATTAGCGGTTTATTTTAATCCTCGTTTCCAAATAATGCAGTTAGTATGTTCCCGATTGATGATCCTAACCATTCCTTCCGATCTTCCAATTCCAATCACGTGTCTTCTTCATCTTTCTACTGTTTTCCTCTGCTATTATCCATTACAATTTTCCAAAACTTTTTTCTTCTCCCTCTTTATTTTCCTGGGTCTCCTTCTTCTTCTTCTTCTTCTTCATTTGCACATTGTTCTTGCTCCTGCCTAAATGAGTACCTACCTTTTGGTAGCGACCCATCTGGTTTTCGATCAAGAAAGTCATAAGCTTAATTTTCCTTTTTGATTCTTTTATTGTTCTGGGGCCTTTTGAAACCTTTATCAGCCGATGAGGGTGTTCTAGCATCCCCGGGCTCTAACGTGTTATGCCCCAAAAGGGCAAATGGTAATTTTCCTTCATACCTTTAATCTCTCTTTGTTTTATCTTCTCCTTAGTGCTCTCGCTTCAAGCCTTCTTTGCAGTTCTCCTTCAAATCACATTTTTTCTGGAAAATTTCCTGACGCACGCTTTATCCCTAGACTCATTTCACTCCATGTATTATCTACCTCTTCATTGTTGTTCTCACCAAATTTAAATTTAAATTGACTTGCCTCTTACTTACCACTGACAGATGACAAGCTTCTGCTGGTTAAACGTATCGGCTGTTCCCCGGACTAGCAACAGTGAAGAATGGGGCGGGTTAATTAAGATGGTAAAAAATTATTAAAGGGCGCCAGAAGACCGCTTTACAGCTAAAACGTAATCGACCAGTCGACGTTTCCAATCGACCAAATCGAGCAGAGATAAATCAACAATAAAAAGAGGCGAGACTTTACTCACTGGTGTGCGTGAACGCAGAAATTAAACTCGAAGTTAAAGTTAACACAACCGAGGTTTTATTAAACAATTCAAAACAAACAATTACAAGTGGCTGCTTAATTTATGCTAGAATTAACTACGGTACACGCAGCGCAACACGTAGTTCGAAATTCTTCCTCGCGATCCAACTATTCACGAGAAATGACTAAATTAAAGTTGGAACACCTTTTGACAGCGCATCCGGTCATGCGTTAGGGTCAACGCTACCAACCGAAGCGCGGTGGCCTCTGTCGTCCGCGGGTAGCGTCGACAATCTGGATCAAACTGGATCAGCTGGGATCGTCAAGATGGCTGGTCAGGTTTCCACGATCGAGCCACGGTACATTCACAGGGCAGAAGCGCCACCGGAGAACTAGGCCTAGAAGCCTGGACTAAAAGCCGGCGCCAGAAAACTGCGCCCAAACAGAAAAGCCTGAATGTAAAGGGAAAGGGTTTCATTAGCAGCCATTTTGATACACGCCATTGCACTTTTTACATTACCTGGGGGCTAATAAGTTCCCAGGCTTGGAATTGGAGTTAAAATTATCCCCAAATGTGTTCGATGGTGGCACAGCCGTAAATGAATTACTCCTTCCAAAGAGCAAGAACTCCTACAATTTTATTATACACGTAAAACACGTCTGACTTGCAGCACACTTCGAACAAGAAAGGACCACAACGACGCGAAATTGTGGCAGGCGGAGGTTGCTAAGATACGAAACCGAAGACAGTCACGTGGTGCGTCATCCACCAATAAACTTCGAAGAAGCGAAGAAGGGGTGCAGGTTTGCCAACTATCGAAAG
Organism: Dorcus hopei; assembly: GCA_033060865.1. Lineage (NCBI taxonomy): Eukaryota > Metazoa > Arthropoda > Insecta > Coleoptera > Lucanidae > Dorcus > Dorcus hopei. Next base: position 3,384,433 of record CM065424.1, on the reverse strand, counting down.
CGGGCCAGATATCGTCTCGATTCCGCGTTTTCTTTGGCGGGAAATTTGAAACGTAACAACCCTCGTCACATGACTATGATCCTTATTCCTTTAATATTTTATTTATTAGTAACTTTACGTACAATGTGATTTTTAATGATCGACGACGATTTGAATTTACCGCCCTACTAAATTGTTATTACGTTGGCAACACCCGGTCCTGTCATTTTTCTTCCGACATAAGAATAATAAACAGAAGTAAAGCGACTTGAAATTAGCGTACATATTCTTAAAATCAACTACTTCAAGTTTAGCGTGCTTGATAACGTTACGATATTCGTTTCCGTTATTTTAGAAGAACATTTAACGAAACCCGACAAATGTTTGTCGTTTATCGTTGTTTTCTGGGCATGCGCTTTAACCAATCATTATACTAAGTTTAACGTTTGCGTTAGCGTTACCGTGAGGTGGGCAGCTCCCTTACCGTATTTGACGCAGAATTACCGTTTCAACGTAAATAATTTTAACATAGTTGTAAGATTCTTTAAGAAAGAGAAAAAATTATTTACACTCTGAGCGTGGATTTCAATTTTTTAAGGTCAGACATTTTTCAAACTAAAAATCCAAGGCACTCTCAATGAAACGAAATAAGCCTAGAATGAGCAGAGACTATACTTATAAGTTATCTCATATTTCCCCTGAAAATAAAACCGGGGGAGAACATATTTTTTTCTTAAGTAATTTTACTAGAGACCTGTTTCACGACAATTAGGTAGATGCACTTTTCGTTCAATAGATGGCGCGCTAAATTTTTCAAAATTAAAGTTGAAAAATAAATTTGATTATACCGTATACCGTATTTTGGTTGAAAATAGCGAGTTATCGCAACCATCACGTTAACTTACGGTAAACGTTAAAATTACGTGGCCCCATTTATTTTCCATTGGATCACATGATCTTAACGTTTACCGTAAGTTAACGTGATGGTTGCGATAACTCGCTATTACCGTAATTACTGTACGGTATAATTACTCACAGTTGGCAACACTGTCACTGTCTGTCGTCTTGTAGATGTAGATGACGCAATGTTCGTTGTTTATAGCGGCGCGTTCACTAGCCTGTTTCATGACAGTTACGTAGATGCACTTTTTGTCTAATAGATGGCTCCATAAATTTTTGAAAATTAAAGTTGAAAAATAAATTTAATTGTACCGTACACCGTATTTTGGTTGAAAATACCGTAATTACTGTACGGTAATTATTGTCACTGTGCGTCGTCTTGTAGATGTAGATGGCGCAATGTTCGTTGTTTATAGCGGCGCGTTCACCAACAATATAATTAAGGCATATTCACAGCATTCATGTTTTTTTTGTAATTAGTTGTCTAATTTTTTCTCTGAGCGTCCGATTGTCTTGTTCTTCCTCGATCTTTTATTGTTAATTTTTTCTCTGGTTCTGGTTTATCGGCGGGATTATTTGTTTCATTATTATTCCTAGTAAAAAGATGCCCGAGTACGCATCAGGTGCTAACGTTATTTATTTAAGTATCCCTGGTCTTTTTTTTTTTTAATTTAACATGTGATCGATTTGGTGCGACCCATCCGGCACTATCCAAGTATCTTTATGTATCTATCTTCTTCTTTTCAAAATACGCGCTTTTAAAAATTTGGTTTAGTCAATGAAATACTAGAAATTCAAAGTACAACAATAAAAATACAAACAAAATTAATTCGAGGAGAGAAGAAACGGTATTCTGTACGTTTAAAGCTTTTGTTAGTTGCTCTTCGGCTGATCGAACGTTGAATCTGAAATCATCCAATAGGTAATCCAAAAGTTATTTGCGTTTATTAAAACCAAACCGAAAACCGAAAACTTTATCTTTCCTATCGAATATAAATAAAAAGGACACAATTAATTGGTTTATCAAGAAACCGAACTGTAGAAGAATCGCGACGAGCTTTAAACACTGATCACAGTATTTAAATAATCTGTCCGACGTGTCTAAGAGGGGTAAAAGTGACATCACCCGTAACGGTCAAATTAAAAATATTTTTCCTGGTACGCCCACTCAAGTCGATGCACACACTTATGTCCCACTTGCTGACATCAGCACTTTCCTCAAGAAATTCTTCGGTCTACCCACGGGGACTTGACTGCTACAGTTTCAACTCAATGCGCAAAATGATATGTTTTATTTTAATCAGATCGCTTTATTCTAAATTTTATTTATTTTTTAATTAGCTTATTTCATCACACTGTCTTAAAAAAAGCGTCCCACCATTAATTCTTATTGCACATTGCACCCGGGCCTCGTCATTTAGAAAGCCGGCTCCTGATCCAATATACAGGTTGTCTGTAAAAGGACTTTACAAACACCTACCACATATTCCTTAGACCAAGGTAAACCGATTGAAGTTAACTTACCTTAATACAAAGGGGCTTAGTTTGGACGCTATACGGCCCTCAAGTTACAATTTTGAAATCGTTCTTTTATTAAAATTTTGAAACGATTTTTACGAATGTTCGAGGCCGGTCCGTGACTGGCGTGGTTGGTCAAGGCGATCTCAGTGACAATGTTCCTTGGCTGGAGCACGACACGTCCTTGCTCAGCCTTTGGGTGATCGGGTTGGAACAGCGTGGCCAGGGCAGAACTACGGTGGTGTCTTCTCTCGGACAGCTGGCGAGGGAGATGGTTCTCGTTCTGTTAGGACGGGTTCGGCAATGTTGTCGGCGGCGGTGGCAGATGATGTGGCTGCAGCAACGCTGATGCTGGGCGGCGGCGAAGGCATGGTTGGGGCGTCGGCAACGGCAATGTTGGGCGTCTCCTCGTAGGGTTGGTACTTAGTGCCCACTGAGTCGGTCCGGTGGCAACGACTGGCTTCCCAATTTTTGCCCGCACTTTAAATACACGTTTTTTGCCTAGTCGCGCGTTGCATTTTTCGTCACCTGCTCTGTGTCCGTTTGCGTCATTCGTATACGCGCGTATAGGCGCGTGGCCCCGTTTGTAATAAATTCCGCTGATGCCTTATTATGAAATATGAACCTTTACGTTACGTTGTATTAGTTACCTCCTTATTGTGTTTACATTTCGACACGGTCGCAATTTGCCCTCAATTACACAAGTTCGCGTTTAAATACTTTTTATGTTTTTTATTCGCGGAACACAGAAAGAAACCCCTCGTGGTTTTTAGAAAATTCCCCCTCGGTATATTCTGCATTGGTACATTGTACAGCCATGATAAATCACGCAAGTTTAAATTTTCTAAATTATTACAACACCTTTTCCAACTTAATAATAATTTAGGGCCCAGTTTACAGAAACTTTAATTGCAATCAAATTTTAATGACGTTGTTGATTTGACATTTCGCAATGTAATTCTTATGGCAACTTAATCGTAATTAGTTTAATTCGCAATTAAACATTTAATTTGCTTTCTGTAAACCCACTCTAGGTGTTCTAAATTTGACAATAGTTTTATCAACAGACCAAAACAATGAACCGTAGGTGACATCATTCACATTCTCCATGCCCTCTAACGACGGGGGGAAGAACCGTTCAACAGTTCTTCCCTCCGTCGTTAGAGAGCGTATTCGAGATGCAACAAATAATCTTAAAGGTGATGAAGGAGTTATGCTAAGAATACAATTTAATTTTCTTCGTCGTATAAATTATTGTATGCATTCAAAACGGTGGACACTTTTATGACATTCGGTTTAAATTAAGTAACTTAAACATTAATACAAATAATAAAAATGGCATGAAAACTGTTCAAACAGTTGTATTTTAATAAACGTTTGTAAGACTTACTGCGAATTATTAAAATTCAAATTTCGCAAAAACCATGAGAGTAATCGAGCCTTATCACAAGTACCTTTTTTGTAGTAAATAAGTTACGCAATATAAGTAATAAAAAAACCATTTCCAAATTGTAACTTGAAAGCCGTATAACGCCCAAACTAAGCCCCTTTGTATTAAGGTAAGTTTACTTCAATCGGTTTATTTCGGTCTAAGGAATATGTGGTAGGTCTTTGTCAAGACCTTTTACAGACACCCTGTATATTACATACAAGGTGAATGACATTTATTTCGGCAAAAACAAACGCATAAGAGAATCGGTGTCACAAATTACGGGAAAAATGTTTAAAAAATTCTTTTGAACAGCTTAAAATTAATTAAAAAAATACCCCTAAATCAAGCTGCGGCACTGCGTGCGAAATACGACGCCACGTTCTATAAATGCGGTAGTATAATAGGACTATTCAATTTTTATTGACTACTCGCTTGCACACAATGCGACCTTGACACACATCTCAATTCGTTTTATTACACGTTTAACAGCTGGGAACGGAAGTCTGAGTTGTTTCTTTTACGCGACGTAATTATTAGTAATTTCTAAAATAGTTGCGTTCGAAAATTATATTTCGGATGCATCTGGAGCGTATGATCTCATCTTTCTCCATCACGATTTTTAACCCATTTTGTATCTCGCTCATCGGTTTAAAAAAAATCTTGTGTTTATATTGTTTCCATAACAACAGGCGATCTGTCACATCCCACATTTAAGTAGAATGTGAAAAGATCGCCAGTTGTCATGGAAATAATATAAACACAAGATTTTTTAAACGGATGAGCGAAATACAAAATACCAGCTGGTTCATCCACAAAAAACATCGCAAGGATTTTTTAGATCTGGTGATCGCGGGGGTCAATGCACGACCTGTAACGTCCGAAGGCGCACGATGTTTGTTATGTATTGTCTGTCCTCTGTTTATGTGTGTGTCAGGCAAAGCTAACGCTCAGCGAGTATGTCCAGCTCCCCCCAATTTCACCTGCACCAGTTGTCGCCGTCGGAGACATAATTGTTTTAAACGTCGCTACCGTTACAGTTTTTGATCAAATCGAGTACGCGATTACACAGATTACCAGAAAATGTAAATTGCTGGTGTTGTTTGGAAAATGTGAAACGATTTATTAGACCTGAAATTCATCGCCGACAAGTTTTTTTTTGTTTATTAGGCTACAAAAACTTTATTATGTAGGTACAGCTGTCTTGAACGTGTTTGGTGATATGCGTACGGTTTTTAATCAAATCGCGTACGTGAAAGAATGTAACCGATTACGGGATCTTATTTAAAAAATTCTAGGGAACAGTTAATAATTAATTAAGAATTTAATTCGAAGTGAATAGGATGCGTACGGTGGAACGAGGAACGATTTACAACCACTGCGCCAAAAACACGGGATACGGAATTGCAAACGCGTCTTGAATTTATTAAACTTTCAATAGATTTGTGTCACACGCAAAAAACAATAAACACAATAAACTGATTACGAAGGTATTATCACGTTACGGAAAATTATGGAACGTTACGAAGAAAATTGCGGGAATGTCTTTAATTTAATTTTATTTAAACTATCTAAGTCCTAACTTCTCTTAAACTTTAATCATTTTAAGTCTTTTTAACTTTAATTAAACTTGATCTAAACTAAATTACTTAACTTAGGGGGGGAGGGTCTGGCCCTAGAGGCCAGCCTTGGCTCGTAGAGTCACGCGCACTTCTAATTTACTAATCACTATCCGACACTTAATTAATTACTACTTCTTACTTCTACTCTTGGCTACTACTTCATGACCACTTAACTACTTCTACTTTCACTGCTACCTGCGGGTTGGCCTCTTACCTTTTATATACGTTTCTAAATCTGCGTCACAATCGATTCTTTTGTCCTGGTGGCTGGGGTTCGGTCCAAGGTACAAAGTTCTAAAGGTGTCAGCATCAGTTAGCCCTTGCCAAATTTGTTTCTTACGAACGTTCTAATTGCCTCAATCTTATTTTGCTAGAGTCTATCCATTGGTGCCTTCTAGATTTTCCTGGAGTATTTACACTTCACTCGCGCACCGTGCTCTGCTTTTGTACACAACACACTACACAAGATCAGCTGGTCTTCTCCTCTTCAATCTTCGGACATGGTGTTGGTTGTCCAGCAATTGAAGAGCCTTTGCATCAAATGAAGGTGAAGCCTAGCTTCATGCTTTCCAGCAAACCTTTTGATTAACGGGTTGGAATCCGGAGGTCCCTATTGTTCCGATTCTAAAAGTTCTATTAATTTTTATTTTAAAAACAAAACACGAAATAGTTAATAAACTAATTGATTTGAAAGCAAACTAATTAACACTAAATTAAACACTAATTTATTTACAAGCTTATACCTAATTTATTTTAAGAGCCGAGCGAAAGTCCGCGAACTGTCCAACGCCGAATTCTTCCCCAACTGTGGCCCACTCCGGGCCGCGTGCATTTATAAGCCGACGCTGTTGTTCTCGTACTTTCTAGAGCACGACAGATTGTCTGGTCTAATTTATTCCGCCGTCTGAATTCTCTAGGCTGTCGCCTAAGGCGCGTCAGCTAGACGGCTGTGCCGCAAGAGACAGTCTGACGCCGGCTGGTGTCGATGAATCATTACACTATGAAGATCGGAAGTTCGAACATACCATATGTTGCGTAACACTTTATTCTTCTGAAATGTTTGAATACACTTAATGCTGGAATCACTGGCACAGCCCCAAAGCTGGATACAATAGAGCCATACTGGTTTCAAGATCTGATTGTAAATCAGTAGGTAGTTTATTGGATATTGAAAGCTTGGAGTTTCTTCCAATCAGCCAAGAGTGCTGTCTATATTTCAGGCCTAATTCCGCTCGTTTCTTCTGAACATGCTCTTTCCACCTAAGTTTGGCGTCCGGAGTCATGCCTAGGTATTTGGCGTTGGTTTCACGTGGCACCGTGGTGCCAATTATATCCAAAGACGGTGGGTCTTTTAATAATTTGTTTGTAAAATTGACAAGGATGGATTTCAGCTCGTTTAACTTTATCTTCCATTGGGCCGGTTGCTCAAACAACGTTCAACTTTGAACTTGGTTCTATGATTACGACAATATATGCCTTTACAAATGTTGCCATGGTAATAGAACCGAGTTCAGAGTGTTTCAACAACTGGCCCATTGTTTAGTCCAGTCAAGTATTGCATTGCTGACTGTTTGCAGTTTCCCAGTGGATGAATCTTGGTCCTTCTCTACTGCTAGTGGTGGGGCGTCATCTGCAAACGTAGCTACTGTAGTTTCCTCCAAGTCTGGTATATCACTAGTATATAGCAGATAGAGGAGAGGACCCAGCACACCACCTTGAGGCACTTCCGCTTTTATCTCTTTTAGCTCCGAATATTCATCTTCTTGTTTAATTCTGAAGAGTCTGTCCGAGAAGTAAGATGTTAATACATCTTGTATTGGAAGCATTTTGTTTAGTTTATGTATCAAACCTTCGTGCCATACCTTGTCGAAGGCTTGCGCTACGTCTAGGCTTTGTTTTTCTTCCAAGGCACGTTCGATGATGTCGGTTATTCTATGCGCTTGGTCTATTGTTGAGTGCTCTTGCCTGAATCCAAATTGATGGTCCGGGATTGAGTTATCATTTTCTATTATTATTGGCCGCAGCCTTTAGAGTAGCAGTTTCTCAAGGAGTTTTGAGACTTTTGGCGGAAGAGAGATTGGTCTGTAAGATTTGACATAATTGGGTTGTTTTCTTCTTGGTTTTGGACGGACATGTTTCAATCTGAAAGCTACGTTGAATAGGTAGATGAGCATTACTACACCTAGGCAGATGCCTTAAAATCTCTCCAGTGATTAAATCGAATCCTCAGCTAGTAGATTAAGTCAGCTACTTCTCTTGTCGTAACTGGTGTGATATTTTTTGATCTATGGTTGCCCTTGATTGGGAGTGAATGCTTCAGCCAGGTGTTGGGCAATGGCCCATGGGCCATGGTTGCTTCTAATAGGAGCAATAGAAGTTACGGGTCTCTTGATCTTCTTGGTTGCCTTCCAGAACGAGTAATCAGTTTCTTCATATCTACAAGAGTTAGGGTAGATAGGAGTTTACAGATTCTTCTTTAAGCTTTTGGATTTCTCTTCTAAGTTTTTGAGTTTTGATGTTAAGTATTGTTTTGTCCGCAGGATCTCTCTTCTTCTAGCTCTTCGTTTATCCTTGACAAGTTCTCGGATCTCAACTGGCTAGTTTACATCTTTGGTTATGTGTGTAATCCCTTTGGTATTGTTACGGTAATAATTTAAGTAACATGAAATGAGGGTCGTAGCTTAATATAACAATACATTTATTAACAATAATTTACAACTAATTACAAGTACAATTACTCACATTGTATCTGGGGCACTTACGGACAATTAGACTAGTTGACACTGGCTAGAACTGTTCTAATTATCTGCTAGCGTTAGCTTTGTCGACCTTTTATAGGGGTTTCGTGACGTCAATTATTGCCTTGACATGCGTTAGATCTGTACCCGTAGATGAGTCATAAGATTTTGCGCACGGCCCGCGAATGAATCATCGCAGGTGGATCTTCCAACGCGGGTGAGTCATACGTTACATAATTGCAAAGGAGTCATTCTTATGTTTATGTTATCGTCTTGTGTTTATGTTACGCTCGAATGATTTTCAGCTGTACATCTTTGCTGGTTCTCTTATCCTGGTTACAGTATTATTATACCGCTGTTTGAACAATCCTGGTGAAGCTTTGGGCCTTTTCCAGCTGTTCTAAGGCCGACGTTCAGATTGATGTTGTTTTGAAGGTCAATCTGGAAGCTTTCCCAGTCAGTGGTCTTGGCAAGTGAGGGTGGCTCTAGCTGCCCTTTTTATTATCTTTTCACTTAGCGTTAATATGACGCGACGCGACGGCTGAGTGATCAGAATCCAAGTCAAAACTCTCTTCAACTTCTATGAAGTTAGGAGATATTTTTCTCGTGATGAAGAAGTCTAATAGATCGGGGATTTTATCAGTATCAATAGGCCAATAAGTAGGCTTACCTGTAGAGTGATTCATTTCTTGAACTGCTTTCTTTAATTCTCTACCTTTAGTTGTGGTTAGGCTAGATCCCCAGTCTATATGTTTAGAGTTGTAGTCCCCCCGACTCTCAGCATTTGTTTTGTTGACTTGATTCCAACCACTGTTGCAGACGACATTCTTCATTTCTTGGCTGATTGTTTCTCTTGTTACTATTGCACTACCTCCCTTGGCTTGGTTGTCCGGGTGGATGGTGCGATATGTTTTGTATCCTCTTACTTTAAGGTAAGATTGGTTTGTCATGTGATGTGTCTCGGAGATGAGACGGACATCTATGTATTGGTTGTTTAAGAAGACTTCAAGGTCGTGTTTTTTTTTTGTTTAGAATACCATTGGCATTCCAGGCAGCAATACGTAGGTCTTTTCGATCCATAACTTATTTTGCCTTAGATGTAGCACCAGTGTCCCTTGGCTTCTAGTTTGTCGAATCTTGCATTGACTTGATCTAATGTCTTCATCCATTGCCGACTAGAGGTACAGGCTATGCTCAATGGGTGGGGATTCGGAGTCTAGCATTCATGGCACATGAATTAATGAATGAAAAACTGCTACCTACCTGCGTAGATAGGCAGAAGTTTTACATTGGAGCGAAACTTTACTCCAATGTTGCCAGCCAGCTTCAGTGGGACGGGAGGGTTCAAATCCAAACCGCGAAGGCCAAAACCCATAAGAAAATAGGCGCCACTTAATTTTTTTTTGAAAGGGGGACAAGGTGAAAATTAAGAAAACCCGTTACATCCAGAACACGTCAATTTACTTAGTCACAAACAACAATCATAAAAAGAATATACACAAATAAATAATATATGGGGAACACAAAAGTTTACAACATATTCGACTTGGTCGGATCCGAACTTCGCATTAAACTATATTAAAATGATTCAAATCGTAACTAATGCAACAGAATACAAAAGAATGTAATCTCCGGTTATTTGCACGCGTCAACGCTCGTCTACTTATATCATCTTTAAATCACACCGGCGGTTACGCAATAAGTTGCAAGTTTAATTGCGGCAAAATCAAAGTAATGGATCAAAAACTAAATCCGCGAAATATCGCTCAAAACTAAGAAAAGAAACTATAACGCTCCGACCTTTATTCCTTTGATGTCCGATTCTTTGTCGGTGTCTTTACGGAAATGCCGCAGCGACGCTTTGTAGTGTGCCGGCTTCCGCGTAGAGGGGCGAGGGAGGGAACTTCCAACGCCGTAATTCGCGATGCACCTGTACAAACCGGATCGAATTCAACTTCCGTAGACTCTTGGTGAAAACCAATACCCAACGAGAAATAACTCTTGATAAAGGTCCAAGATTAAAGTCTAGGATTACCGATAGCTCTTGCTAGAAGCTCACGATAAAAGCCTATAAGCAATGAAATAAAACGAACACAAAAGTCAAACCGAGAGTTGCTGCGTATAGAACTTACCTCGGTCTGTCACCGAAGCTGGGACAACCACGGAACACGCGGTTTTTCCTGTCTCACAACTGGGTCTAATCAGAGTCGGCAATTAGCCGTAGATATGCACTAACATCCCTTCGATGTAATGGCACGCACAAATAAAAATATTTACGAAAAGAGAATGTGACCCAAGAGACGGCAAGTTTCGTTCTGACAATCGCGCAACATTTCCCGTTTGACAAAAAAGGAACGATTATAAACAAGCGAGACACCTTCTAATCTTACCTCCGGGGAACTTTCTTAGTAACAGTGGGAACCAATCGGCTGAAAGGGCAAAGATCACGCATAATACGCGTCCAGAAGTAGAACTTCGTTATAATTCGTTCAATTCCTCACATACACGCGATTTTGAACTCAAATAAGGATGGATTACGTATATAAAATGAATTTGTTTAAATAAATGAAGGTCCTGTTAATGGAAATATGCTAAAACGAAAGTTTAAGAAAAATTACGCCGGCGAAATACCGGTATTCCTACACTGACTGCAATGTGTACAACGACGCGGTCCAGGGAATAATCCGACACGTCGAATTTCGCATATACAGGGCGTGTTCGGAACAGAAATGAAGGCTGGACGGTAGCAATGCATATACAGCGGGTATTCAGAACAGAAATGAAAAATGAACTGTAACAAAACTCCGAGATTCGGAGTCTCCCCACCCACTGAGCATGGCCTGGCCTTCTAGTCGGCAATGCTTCATCAAATTCTGCATAAGCTGCATCATAGACGGTTCAGTTGTTGATGGGAAAGATGCTGATTCTGCTGGTTTTTGCCGTGCGACTCGGGCGTAAGATACCCCATCGTATTAGGGACAACGGGTCTTGGTTGAGGAGTACTTTCTTCTGGTCTTAATAGCGTTTTCTTTTCTTTTCTGTGGTTACTTTGTAACTGTGCATCCGCGGTAACTAGCAGGGTGAGCTTTAGAGCAGTTAATACACTTGGCTGGTGTACCTCTAGTTTTAGCACAATCTGCAGTTAAGTGTTCTCCTGCATATTTAACACAGGTTGGAAGAATTTTTCCCATACTCTCGAACATCTCTACGAAACCGCGTACTTCTTGCACAGTTTCGTTCCCTTCAAAGAGATTGTTTCCGTGAGGTTTTTGACTTCAATATTTTATTATAAATTTGTATCGAATTTGCCATTGCGCCACGGAACCAAAATTCCTTTTCTGCCAAATTGGGAAATTACAGGAGTTATCGTTTCTCATTAAGTCCGAAGTGTTTAGAATACCAGGCGCAGTTTGTCGTCGAGGTATTTTAATGGAACATGTTTTTCAAAATGCGTTTGCCCATTTTGCAAGTGCACCTTACAATGGGCGCGGCCAAATTCGCAGAGTCTTCGAATCGAAACCACAAAAGAACTTTACCAGGCGTCCTGGTGTCAATCTTATTGATTGCGCCCGTGAAGATCGAGCTGTTTAAGTCGACGATAAATTTAATCGCCGACTATTCCATCCCGGCTTATACTTGCTTGGCCATCGGGGGTGCGCTGCTCTTTTTTTGTTTCCTCTTACCCAGGAGATTCCTGAACGCCTGGATCGATCGCCACAGGCTGAGGAAACGCACGTGGTTTCCGGTCCTTAAATTCCTGCACTTCTACGGCCACCACTGGGCTCTTATTTTACAGTGGTGTGGTATCTGGTTCATCACCGACGACCTACACCGAAATTATAGCGAAACGTCGGAGCGCTTATTCTTCGTGATCGCCCTGCTGCTCTTGGTCTTGACGAAAACCCTTCGGGAAGCTATTAACGTACCTTTCGATAAAGTCCTAGAGGAATTCGACGTTTCCATCGGGGTTACATCAAAAGATAAGGTGAGTTTTAAAAATATTTTTTATTAAGTAGTTCTTTTGCTTTTCCCCTTTTGACAACTTGTTACAGTTCATTTTTTTCATTCCTGTTCTGAATACCCCCTGTATATGCATTGCCACCGTCCAGCCTTCATTTCTGTTCCGAACACGCCCTGTATATGCGAAATTCGACGTGTCGGATTATTCCCTGGACCGCGTCGTTGTACACATTGCAGTCAGTGTAGGAATATCCGTATTTCGCCGGCGTAATTTTTCTTAAACTTTCGTTTTAGCATATTTCTATTAACAGGACCTTCATTTATTTAAACAAATTCATTTTATATACGTAATCCATCCTTATTTGAGTTCAAAATCGCGTGTATGTGAGGAATTGAACGAATTATAACGAAGTTCTACTTCTGGACGCGTATTATGCGTGACCTTTGTCCTTTCAGCCGATTGGTTCCCACCGTTACTAAGAAGGTTCCCCGGAGGTAGGATTAGAAGGTGTCTCGCTTGTTTATAATCGTTCCTTGTTTGTCAAACGAGAAATGTTGCGCCATTGTCAGAACGAAACTTGCCGTCTCTTGGGTCACACTCTCTTTTCGTAAATATTTTTATTTGTGCGTGCCATTACATCGAAGGGATGTTAGTGCATTTCTACGGCTAATTGCCGACTCTGATTAGACCCAGTTGTGAGACAGGAAAACCGCGTGTCCCGTGGTTTGTCCCAGCTTCGGTAACAGACCGAGGTAAGTTCTATACGCAGCAACTCTCGGTTTGACTTATGTGTTCGTTTTGTTTCATTGCTTATAGGCTTTTATCGTGAGCTTCTAGCAAAAGCTATCATTAATCCTAGACTTTAATCTGGGACCTATATCAAGAGGTATTTCTCGTTGGGTGCATCGCGAATTACGGCGTTGGACGTTCCCTCCCTCGCCTCTCTACGCGGAAGCCGGCACACTACAAAGTGTCGCTGCGACAGTGCCGCAAAGACACCGACAAACGAATCGGACATCAAAGGAATAAAGGTCGGAGCGTTATAATTTCTTTTCTTAGTTTTGAGCGATATTTCGCGGATTTTATTTTTGATCCATTACTTTGATTTTGCCGCAATAAAACTTGCAACTTATTGCGTAACTGCCGGTGTAATTTAAATATGATATAAACAGACGAGCGTTGACGCGTGCAAATAACCGGAGATTGCACTCTTTTGTATTCTGTTGCGTTAGTTACGACTTGAATTATTTTAATATAGTTGTGTAGCGATTTCGGATCCGAAAAGTTAGGTAATAATGTATTATGTTTATGGCCTTGTTGTGTACTTAGATCGTTCGACTTGCGTTGAGTTTGTTTTATTTGTTTTGTGTTTCTATTAATAAAAGTGTTCATGTTTTGGACGTAACGTGTTTTCTTAATTTTTCACGTGTTTCCTTTTACAAAAAAAAATAAGTGGCGCCTGTTTTTGGTTTGGCCTTCGCGTTTTGGTTAGAGAACCCCCCGTCCCACTGTGCTGGCTGGCAACATTGGAGTAAAGTTTCGCTCCAATGTAAAACTTCTGCCTATCTACGCAGGTAGGTAGCAAACTATGTTTCCGAAATGACTTTCCAATCCGCAGACCTACTCTACTTTGAACGGATTGGAAAATCATTTGACAAATCAGGAAACACATTAATTTGACAAAAGGGGAAAAGCTATGGGAGCACCAAAAGTTGTTTCGACTTCTCAACACGTCTCAACAGTAATTGAGGTTTATTACCAAAAAAAAAAAAAAAAAGTGGAATTTGGACTTCGAAATACATAATAAATTTCGAACGCCAATTACTCTAAATTACTTTACGACCGACTCGCAATTCCGAGGGAGATAAAACCCGTCGCTTCTTATTGACACAGACACTTTGAAGGTGTAAATATAATTACGGCTCGATTGTCCCGAGGAAAATAAATGCGTGACGTGGCCACGGCAAACACACACGTTTCACGTAAACTCGCCAAAACAGTTCGCCTTTCGGAATGGCCGACGATTACGAAGAGGTCTTATTCAACTTGCCAACCGACGAGCCAACGATCGTCAGAGCTCGAAACGTCGCGAGGCAACGCAAGCTCGTCCTTTGCTCGGTCGACAGCGTCATCTCCGCGGTTTTGATCGCCCCCTTGGTGGTCGGGACTTGGCGGGGGTTTTGGACTTTGATGGACGTCTACTCCGAGTATTTCCCCGGGTACGAGTCGTTCGCGTTTGGGAACGTGTCGCACGTGGTTTTTCTTTTGGTGAGGGGCCCAATCGAGGACTACGTCGAGGGGAACAGGGGGGCGGTCAAAAGACGTTGGGATTTCGTGATTTTGCGCAGGTTGCACGCGTACCTGTACTCGTTGATTTGCATGATCCAGTGGCGAGGGGGTTGGATCTGTTTAGATAATTGGATAAGTCTGGAGCTCAAAGAGGATGGACGGGCTTCCCCGAAGAACGCCTCTTCCACGTGGATTTGGGTGGTTTACTTCTTGTGTTTGGCGAACTTGACTTTGTTGAAGGCGTTGAGGAATGCCGTCGCCCCACCCCTCGTTATCATTTTGGATAATTGCTTTGCCCTGTTTAATATACCGACGAGGTTTCGTACTGAGGTGAGTGGCTTCAAGGGGCATATTTTTTTAATACGCCAACTTGAAATATTTCTCAGTTTCTACTTTTCTTTTATCACATATACCTACCTAACTGCCTGCCTACCTGCCTACCTACCTACCTACCTAACTACCTGCCTGCCTGTCTGCCTTCCTACCTACATACCTAACTGCCTGCCTACCTACTTACCTAACTGCCTGCCTACCTACGTATCTACCTAGCTGCCTGCCTACCTACCTACCTACCTAAACGCCTGCCTACGTACTTACCTACCTAAGTACCTACTTATCTACCTACTTACCTTCTTAACTGCCTGCCTGCCTAACTACCTACTTACCTACCTATCTACGTAACTTCTTGCTTACCTACCTACCTACCTATCTACCTAACTGCTTGCCTGCCTACCTACCTACCAAAAGTCACGAAAGTAAGTTGAGATAAAGATCACGCTTTCGTTTCTTGATTATAGCTTTTTTCCGTCAGTTATAAACGTCACAAGTCGCATTATTATTGGCTCTCGCTATATAATTACGACGTGGTTATTTGAAGGTTAAATCGAAAAGTTACCAAAGGGTTAACAAGCAAAAGTTATTTTTTGCAGAAACGACTCTACCTCTGACCTCTACCGGTAACCGTCTTTTGTTTTTACAACTTTAAATTGTTAAATTTTTACACAAGTGTACGCTTCTTCAATGTTGTTGCACTTTTTTTTATTCAGTTGTTTCTCTTCGTTACTTAACTGCCAGCAACTGTTGATCGTCTTTTGTTTTTACAACTAATTGGCTTAATGTACCTGCACATGACATTTTCCACACACACTGTTGCCAAATGCTAGTAATTTACACAGTCATCAAAAATTTGGATAGATTTTTTCAACGTAGTTCTAATTTTCTGTTTCTTTTCTTTTTAATTCAACTGCACAATTGTTGATCGTCTTTTGTTTTGCTTTACGAATTTGGTCTGCCATTTGTCTTAATCTTTATATTTGCTTTTGCTGGCTGCCAATTGTTTCATTGTTTTGATGTAGATTTTTGTTCTCTTAGGTTTGGAGATTTTGTTTAAGAATCGCGGCGGATCTTTGTTTCGGTTGTTTCGATGATTTCGTTTAAAGTCTTTTGTTTTGCTGTATTAATAAAAAAGTTAAAATCTGTACAGGGTGTTTAACAATTTTCATCCGTTGGGTTTTCCAGTCGTCGAAAACATTCTTCATTTTTTCTTGTTTTTGATTGCTTACTGTTTTGCAGAACTTAAGAAATTTTATTTCAGATTTCTTTGCTTCTTTTCCCCCCCGTAAATATTATGCTTGTCATTTGTTACATACTATTGTCTTGAATGTTTATTATTTATTAATTCTTTTTTCAAGAAATTTTAAGTCAATAAAATTCGTTTCGAGTTTTTTTATTTATTGTTTATTTCTTCGGGGATTTTTATTTTATTTTATTTTACTTTCATTTCGATTGGGTCTCTCGATCGCCGAACATTAAAAATTAAATACAATCGAAAATTTACTTTCAATTTTTACGTTTTCTTTCTTTCGTAGATGTTGTGATTACGATTTGTTTCCTTTTCTTTTTTGTTTTCCTTGTGAATTTTGAATTATCATTTTTACGTTTTGAATGTCCCGTTATTAATCCTTTTATTTTGTAACTCATAACGACATCGTTACGTAACGATAATCATTAAGTGATCAGAAAGGGGTCTCAGAGACGGCCAAACATTATTGTGGGGATGCTCGTCAGAAATGGGTCTCGTAGACGTTCAAACATGATTGTGGGTATGCTCGTCAGAAAGGGGTCTAGTGGATACTCAAACATGATTGTGGGGATGCTCGTCAGAAAGGGGTCTCGTACACGTTCAAACATGATTGTAGGGATGCTCGTCAGAAAGGGGTCTCGTAGACGCTCAAACATGATTGTGGGGATGCTCGTCAGAAAGTGGTCTCGTAGACGTTCAAACATGATTGTAGGGATGCTCGTCAGAAAGGGGTCTTGTAGACGTTCAAACATGATTGTGGGGATGCTCGTCAGAAAGGGGGTCTAGTAGATACTCAAACATGATTGTGGGGATGCTCGTCAGAAAGGGGTCTCGTAGACGTTCAAACATGATTGTAGGGATGCTCGTCAGAAAGGGGTCTCGTAGATGCTCAAACATGATTGTGGGGATGCTCGTCAGAAAGGCGTCTCGTAGACGTTCAAATACGATTGTGGGGATCCTGGTCGAAAAGGGGAATCATGACAGTCAAACATGATTGTTGGGATGCTCGTCAAAAAGGTTACTCACAGACGGTCAAACATGATTGTGGGGATTCTCGTCAGAAAGGGGTCTCGTAGACGTTCAAACATGATTGTGGGGATGCTCGTCAGGAAAGGGTCTCGTAGATACTCAAACATGATTGTGGGGATGCTCGTCAGAAAGGGTCTCGTAGACGTTTGAATACGATTGTGGGGATCCTGCTCAAAAAGGGAACTCATGACAGTCATACATGATTGTTGGGATGCTCGTCAAAAAGGTTACTCACAGACGGTCAAACATGATTGTGGGGATGCTCGTCAAAGACGGTCTGACGACCGTGGACTCTGAGGGGTTACAAAATAAGGGGGTGAGTATTTTTTTGAGTTTTAATTTTTAATTACGATCGTCATTTGTTTTTCTTACTCTCTTGAGAATTTTATTTTTTTCTCCATTCCGATTGAGTTTCTCTATGGTTAAAAATGTTTTTCATTCTTTTTTGTTTTTGCTTGTTTCCATTTTTCTTTCTTTGATCTTTCTGTCTGTAGTAAATGTTCCGATTGTCATTCCGTTTTCCTTTTCTTTATTTGTGAATATGATTTTGAATGATTATTTATTAATATCATTTTTTTTTAATTTAAAATCTGCTATTTGTTTCGTAAATTTACTGGAACATTTAGAGCAAGATACTTTTAGCCTTCAGAAACGGAATTTTTGATTCAATCTAAAGCTCAATTTAGACGTTGCAATTTTTCTTACAAATAATTTTGTCACAGCGCAATTTTATAAAATGTCAACGTGTAATGTGCAGTTATTTTTCTCATTGACATATTACACGTTGACATTTGTAAAATTGCACTGTGACAAAATTATTTGTAAGAAAAATTGCAACGTCTAAACTGAGCTTTATTTGAAAGAACTTTTTTTATACAGGGGGATGCTTAGTATGGCATAGTTCAATAACACAAGTTGCACTAAACAGTCTATGTTGTAAGAATATAATTAAAGTTATAGGCATCCAAAAAAGAGTGACACTTGTCAATGTTTTAAATAATTTGATTATTGATTATTATCTTTGATTATACTTTTACAATGTAGACTTTTTTGTGCTCTACAACATTTATGCGCAACATTTTCGTGTATTTCACAACACAATGACTATATTTGACTTTGCCCCACCATTGTGCCAACCTGTATGTTGAATAGTGTCGCGTTTAAAAAAAGGAGGGTTAAAATTTAATTTTAGATTTTATGAATTAAAATTACGAAATGTCTTTCGATTACTTTTATTTTAAATTATAAATTACTCTAAGTCCTTTTTACTTTAAAACTTAATTAATCATTATAATTATTTTAAACATAGTTCTTACTTAACGAACTTATTTAACCTTTTATTTTAAACTAATACTCGATAACTCTAAGCTCATCCTTACTTCTTTAACTTCACTTATTTTCAACTTATCGAACTTATTTAATCTCCTACTCTTTTAAACTTTAACTTAATTACTTGACTTTAATTAAACTCTACATTACTTTCAGGGGGAAAAAGGGCCTGGCCCGGGGCCAGCCCTGCGCGCGTGGAGAGTTCACTTGCTTGGCTCCGGTTTTACGCGCTTCACAATGGTCGAATAATTACTTTCTGACTAAACACTTATAATAATGAGACTAATACTGCTAACTAACTACTTTTAATACTTCCTTGATTCTACCTGCGGGTCGATCTTTTATACATCTCTTATCTCTACGTCACAATTGGTTTCTTTGCTCTGGTGGCAGGGGTTCGATCCAAAGTACAAAGTTCTAAAAGGCGTCAGCAATTGATCCTTGCCAAATTTGTTTTTCTTAAAGCGTTCATTGCTCTACTTAACTTCAATGGGTGCTGATTCCGCATAATTTTGAAATGCACATGATTGCAATAATTACGAAATGAATTTAAATTTACTTATTCCCTCAGATAATGACATCGTGACATTAGTGACACTTGCTACAATTTTTCTTTTCTTTTCTTTTTCTGGAATAAATAAATGTTTAAACGGTAATATTTCTTTGGCTAATCCTTGGTTTGTCGGAAAGGCGTGCTTGGCTAGTTATTACGTATTGTCAGCTACGGCTGCGACCGACTTACTTGGTGCTTTTCTTAAAATAATTAAAAATTGATTAAATGTAACGATTTTATTTTAATTTAAATAGTCCACCGTTCACCAGTGAACTTGGGAAATCATGAAGGTGGTGAGGTGTGACGAGACAGGTTATTTTTCATTGTCGTCTGCGTCTGCGATTGACTTACAGGGTGTTTTTAATCAATTAGTTAACGTCTTTTTACTTCAAGAAAAAGAACGTTTGTGTGATATTAACAAAATTAATTATAATGTTGTGTAGGAAAAAAAATAATGTGTAAACCATGGCGGTAAAGTAGTTTTCGAGGTCTCGAGAAGTGGCCATATCTTCTTTCGACCTGGAAAACAAGTACTTTACCGCCTCGGTCTACAATATACTATTTTTACATTTTGTAAGCTTTTTTATTTTATTTCCTGGATGGAAAAATAACTCTCGAATTTCGTCTCCTATGCCTTTTCGAGTACACATTCAACCGCACGAAAGTCCTCGGAACCACCCCGGCCCCCTCGGAAGAACTCGGCAGGAAGATTTCAGATCGCAAAATCTGACCACCCTTCGACCCCAAACTCGTCTTATTTTCCTCCGCCCTTCTCCTGAAGCTGGCCCAAACCGGAGGCGCGAATCGCACGTTGCTGACCGCCAACAAATTCACGTCGCTAGGACTTTCCGGTTTGTACAGGAAGAAAGGATCCGGTCGCTTCCCGATTGCATCCTCGTCCTGAAGGTGGCCTATGATTTCCTGGATGTTCCTGGGGTAATTGGGGTTGCGTTGCGTTATCACGACGGGGCTATCAGTGGCGCGTGCGAACCTGGAAGGCCTGGGACCTCTCAGTTCATTTTTGAAGCCTTCAGGAACGCCATTTCGTTGATCGAGTTGGTCGATCAGTGATGACTTCGGGTGATCTATGATTTCCTGGATGTTTTTGGGATAACCGGGGCCTTCAGTGGCGCGTGCACATCTGGAAGGCCTAGGGCCCTTCAGTTCGTTTTTGAATCCTTCGGCGTTTCGTTGATCGAGTTGGTCGGTGGTGACTTCGGGTGCCACCAATTTGTGATCTAGGATTTCCTGGATGTTTTTGGGATAACCGGGGCCTTCAGTGGCGCGTGCACATCTGGAAGGCCTAGGACCCTTCAGTTCGTTTTTGAATCCTTCGGCGTTTCGTTGATTGAGTTGGTCGGTGAAGACTTCGGGTGCCACCAATTTGTGATCTATGATTTCCTGGATGTTCCTGGGATAACCGGGGCCTTCAGTGGCGCGTGCACATCTGGAAGGCCTAGGACCCTTCAGTTCGTTTTTGAATCCTCCAGCGTTTCGTTGATTGAGTTGGTCGGGTGACACCAATTTGCGATCTATGATTTCCTGGATGTTTTTGGGGTAACTGGGATTATACCGCGCGGGGCTTTCAGTCGTGCGTTCATTTTTGAATACTTCAGGAACGCCCTTTTGTTGATCGAGTTGATCGGCGATGACTTCGGGTGATGACACCAATTTTTCTGCGTTGGGAACTTCAATCGTACTTTGGTTTTTGGTAAAATGAAACACCTACAAACACCCCCTTAATTAAATTTGAAGAACGAATGGGTAATGATGGTAAATGCTTACCATAATCGTGACGGTCGTAATTGAGAGTAGCAACAGGACGATGATTGATTGGATGAACCATTTGGTGCTTTTGTTGTCATCGCTCTGAAGGTGCAGGTCGGAGCTTGAGGGAAACTTGTTCGTTTTCATGGCGCTTCGCGACGTTAACTGAGTCGATGGTGACGGTGTAACGTTTGGCTTTCTGGAAAGCGTTGGGGTTCTTGGACCGTCAAGTGACAATTATGTGTAAGACAATAGCGCGTTAATTACGAGCATTAGTTTTCTTTCACCTGTCACGATTTGATCGTTCGTTACACTTTCCTCGCTTGCCGACGATCACTGATCAGTAAATAAAAACATCGGAATTAAAACGTACGCGTTTGAGAAAACGATTCTAGAAAATGATTCTATTAGAAAACTGGAAACAATAGCGTAACGACTTATGTCACATGTCATGTGTATTTGAGTTGAGTGCAATAATTTTGGAGGTCTGCGACATAAAATTATTTTCATCTGTACAGAGTGAATCAAAACAGTGGTGCTGGATACAACTTTTTTATTTTAAATGAGATGAAACCCTGCAGCGATAGAAGTACATTCAATAATGGCTTATAATAAGCTTATGTATCAGCTACATCCGTTCACCAAAAATATTTTTCTTAAACGTTAAAATGCGACAAGAAGATTGGAAACTCCTGCATCCCTTTGGCAATGAACGATTTGCAATGATGTCTTTTTTATTTATTTACCAAAATCCGCAAGCGGCCGAAAGTATTTTATGCCTTTATTTATTTCTTCATAGTTAACTCGAGAACGGTTACATTTAAGACACCAAATTTTGATCGTCTTGACCCAAGCTACCACCCCGTGAACTTATTGCACTCAATTCGAATACACCCTGTATATAGAAGCATGACGTTTTTTTTTGTATCATCTTCTCGTACCTAATAGAAATTAGGTGTAATATAAAACAGGCTTTAAGTAAAACAAAAATCATCTAATTTTTTTTATAATTAGTTGCCGTTCGGGATTATTATCTACGATACACATTTGTGTTTACGTTTACCTTGGACGTGACTACACACGATGAGTTGTGACAAGACGTCAGAAGAAAAAAATGGAATATTTTAAAGTAAATATTTTTAAACTCCTCGTTAATTTCCAGGAGCAATGAATAAACAAGATCAACATCGTTACGTTCTTTGAATCATGCGTTTTTGTTGTCTTTATTTATTTATGTACTTTTACTGGAGCGCAAAAAATTCTTTCTGTTTGTATGCTAAGTGTGGAACTGAAAGATTTATCATTAGCTTTATGCTAAAGTTGGTTGCCTACTTAATACTGTTTTTCATTTGCTTTTTTCCACATTTTTACAATTTTAAAATCAACTTTAATATTTCTACTTTCTAGGTGCGTGATTTTTTTTAATGTAATTAATATGTGTAGTCAAATTATTAGAGGATACATTTTAGACAAACGCAAAATTTAAATGAAATTACAGATTACTTCAGAACACAACAACACAACACATACAACACAATGGAAAGCAAATTTAAAATGATTTTGTAACGAGAAAAACAGCGTTTCATAATTCAAATAAGCAGTTGTTAGTTTCTAAAAACATAGCCAAAATGGTAAAATCAATTAATAAATTCTCACCCTAAACCATGGTACTAGATACAGAGAGACGGACGGATTTTTGGAGATCAACCACACACAAAGACTGCTACCTGCCTGCGTAGATAGGCAGAAGTTTTACATTGGAGCGAAACTTTACTCCAATGTTGCCAGCCAGCTACAGTGGGACGGGAGGGTTCAAACCCAAACCGCGAAGGCCAAAACTCATAAGAAAATAGGCGCCACTTAATTTTTTTTTTGAAAGGGGGACAAGGTGAAAATTAAGAAAACCCGTTACATCCAGAACACGTCAATTTACTTAGTCACAAACAACAATCATAAAAGAATAAACACAAATGAATAAAATATGGGGAACACAAACGTTTACAACATATTCAACTTGGTCGGATCCGAACTTCGCATTAAACTATATTAAAATAAGTCAAATCGTAACTAATGCAACAGAATACAAAAGAAGGCAATCTCCGGTTATTTGCACGCGTCAACGCTCGTCTACTTATATCATATTTAAATTACACCGGCGGTTACGCAATAAGTTGCAAGTTTAATTGCGGCAAAATCAAAGTAATGGATCAAAACTAAATCCGCGAAATATCGCTCAAAACTAAGAAAAGAAATTATAACGCTCCGACCTTTATTCCTTTGATGTCCGATTCGTTTGTCGGTGTCTTTGCGGCAATGTCGCAGCGACGCTTTGTAGTGTGCCGGCTTCCGCGTAGAGGGGCGAGGGAGGGAACTTCCAACGCCGTAATTCGCGATGCACCCAACGAGAAATAACCCTTGATATAGGTCCAAGATTAAAGTCTAGGATTAACGATAGCTCTTGCTAGAAGCTCACGATAAAAGCCTATAAGCAATAAAATAAAACGAACACCTAAGTCAAACCGAGAGTTGCTGCGTATAGAACTTACCTCGGTCTGTTACCGAAGCTGGGACAAACCACGGGACACGCGGTTTTTCCTGTCTCACAACTGGGTCTAATCAGAGTCGGCAATTAGCCGTAGAAATGCACTAACATCCCTTCGATGTAATGGCACGCACAAATAAAAATATTTACGAAAAGAGAGTGTGACCCAAGAGACGGCAAGTTTCGTTCTGACAATGGCGCAACATTTCTCGTTTGACAAACAAGGAACGATTATAAACAAGCGAGACACCTTCTAATCCTACCTCCGGGGAACTTTCTTAGTAACAGTGGGAACCAATCGGCTGAAAGGGCAAAGATCACGCATAATACGCGTCCAGAAGTAGAACTTCGTTATAATTCGTTCAATTCCTCACATACACGCGATTTTGAACTCAAATAAGGAGGGATTACGTATATAAAATGAATTTGTTTAAATAAAAGAAGGTCCTGTTAATAGAAATATGCTAAAACGAAAGTTTAAGAAAAATTACGCCGGCGAAATACGGGTATTCCTACATTGACTGCAATGTGTACAACGACGCGGTCCAAGGAATCATCCGACACGTCGAATTTCGCATATACAGGGCGTGTTCGGAACAGAAATGAAGGCTGGACGGTGGCAATGCATATACAGGGGGTATTCAGAACAGGAATGAAAAAAATGAACTGTAACAAGACATTCCGTGGACTTGTGAAGTTGCACTCGTCATTGCATCGAGTTTAACTTTTGCAATGAGCTTAATGATTATGAAATTGCCGATTTCTTACACATTCTTTTTTGTAACGCAAAGCACGAAAAATTATAAAATGTTACGAGTTTTTGAATTCGATCTTGCAGAGACACTGTGCTTTTAACGGGACTGCAAATTCAAGCAACATCATTACCAGATGCAAACGTGCACCTAAAATTTAAATTATTTTATTATTAAAATGGTAATAAATTCAATTAATACTTCAAATCGAAATTTTGATAGGAATTTAAACGTAAAACTTAACAGTAATTACAAAATATTAAAATTGCATTAAATCGAAAAAATAAAATACAAGTGAAAAAGTATAGATTATGTATTTTACATAAATATTGATATAGATCGGGGGTTCCCAAGTCTCGATGAGACTTGTGAACAATACAATTAAAAAAAAATTTTTTTCTATTCTTCGGTTCAAAATTCTTGGCATTCGGCAAAAGAAAATGAGAAGTTAAAGTAAATAAAATTATGTAAAAAACAAGGACATTTGAAATACATTGTCCTAACAGTCGATAAAACAGATATTAGTAGACCCGAAAACGCTCGGGATCAAATTGAAAAAAAAAAGGAGAAATATATAGAATTCCTTGTACAGGGTGGATCAATTTCGATGTCTCTTATGGGCATCTCTGTAACTATAAGAGATAGAAAAAAACTAGTGGCCAAGTCTCGATCTCTTTTTTAGAGATAAAGTCAATAGTGTAAACAAAAATTGGCTATCTTCTTTTGTTTTCGAGTTATAAGCCAGAATTGAGGTTTTCGACTTTTCGTCAACCAGTCATATCTCGTTTATTTTTGCGTACATGCTTTATGCGCCCGCCTACCACGTCAAGTTCAAAGCTTTGCGAAAATGAGACAAAAAATCGTTTTTGAAAATAAATAAAAACACAAAACAGTATTTTATTTTTTTGATCACACGTTATTTTTCGGATTTTTCTATTTAATTTTTTGTCCTCTCTGAACTGACAATCACAACAATAATCGCAGTAAATCACGTTATACGGTGTGATCGAAAACAAAATTCTATTTGAAATTTAAATTAAATTCAAATTTTCCGCGCTCTCATCTTCTCTCTTTCGTCACTAGATGGCGCTGTACGGTTATCAATTTTTAAACCTGGATTCGTGCAACTCACTTCTTTGTACAATTTGTTTTCTTTGTTCTGGATCTCAGCGTTTTAAGGCGATACAGCATGTAGCATTTTGCGTGTGATGGCATATGCCATTAAATTTTACTTGCCACTTTCGAAACATGTCAATAAATGGCGCCGCAGGATTCAATTGAAAATTGTCCGAAATAACGTCTCTGTAGAAGATCGTAAATTCAATTTTTTTTTTTTACTTTGCCGTTGATCTAAATCGGCATAGTTTTCCGCTTGCGATTAATGGGTGGTGCTATAAGATTCAATTCAGAAAAATTGCACAGAATTCCGTTTGCAGGGCATTCCAAATTCCACGATTACTTTTTTGAATTCATCATCAGCGAAGAACAGCGCATTTTTCGGGGCTCAAACGTCTTCATGTAGTTCGAATCCCCGACAGAGGGCGCCAAATTATTTTTCCTTCTAGATTTTAATTTGCACCTGCGAAAATTATGATTTTACGTCCTTCAGATTTGCTGTTCAAATCAAGCGTTTCCGAGATTTTTTGAGGTTTTGAAACTAAACTTATTTACACGCAGTGGGTAGTAATAACCAAGCGCCGGGACAGTGGTGGGGTCCAAAGTCTAAACGCCTACTCAGGTGCGGAGCGCGCTCGATGGTTCGTAAAGTTACGTGTGGATAGTTTCAGTTACAAATTGACTAGAACTTTACGCGCCAAATTAAAAAGAAAACCAATTTGAAGTCGTCGCATTTTGCATTTTCATTTCCTATCTCAAAAAATAAAAAACAAACAAATTTTTTTCTCCACAAAGTACTTTTATGTTATACAGGCTGTTTTTTAACTTCATACAAAAAATGAAACCAGTGAAAGTTGACATTAAAAGTGATAGAATGAAGCAGTTTTGTATAGCAATTGATTAATAAATACGTATTAGAGATAATAAATGTTTTCGGCGAACGATGAAACAGTTTGATAGTCCCTGGCTTATTTTTATTACGTAATTACGTAATCGGAGAAGTATGCTGGTGTGTCAGCATCGGCTGTTTAAGTGGGTAAGTTCTCAAGTGCATGTCGTCGCAGATAACGTTGTTGAGAACATGGCCGAATTTTCCAATAGTGTTATTGTGGACATGATTTTAAATTACGGCGAATGTGGTCAAAATGCGTTGGCTGCAAGACGTTTGTATGCACAGCGTTGAAACGGTCGCAGGATTTGTTTTCAAAACAAAATCGATTATTGCATGTTTAATTTCAAATATTGTGACAAGATATAAGTAAATTAGAATATTAGATTCATTTAGCGAAGTTAAGATAAGAGAAAATGCATCTCAGCGGCGCCAACGGAAATGACCTCGACGTCCGATGCAGGTGGTAAACCTTGAACAAGTTAAAACGGATTTAAATTATTTCGTATTTTGTCGAATCTTTTCGGCCTCGTAACAACTCGGAATTGCTCGAGTTGCACTTCCTATAAAAACCCCGCGATCTGGATAAATAATAAGATCATAAACTAGTTGCTATCAGAGCATGATGTAGGCTCTATTTTGTTAAAGTGTGCTGTTAGAGTAAGTTGAACTTTGTACAATTATGTTTGTCTTTATTTATGTTTATAATATAATATTTAAGCTACGCTATGCCCCTTGTTTCGATTTATACCGTAACAATATTAAACACGTAACCAGACGTTCGGGCCTGACGGCAGTAAAAAAAAATTCGGCCGGGTAATTAAGGGCGACGCTCTGTCCTTTCTCAAGAAGCTATATACCACCCAGAGAGTTCTTTAGAATTCTATAATTGCGGGCACCATTCAAATTGCACTGCAGCTTCGCAGACATCATAAATCTGTCAGAGTAACCTTTTAGATTTGTTTTCGTTTAGATGTTGTATAGAATTCGGTCGCGTTAAATTGCAGATACATGTCTGTTAGGGAAGGAGATCAACTTACGTCGCCAGTTGAAGTGTTCGCTTTAGTCTGATCTCTTTCAACAAGCGCAGGATGTATGCAAAATTTCAGGCTGTTCGCTTGCAACATCAAGCGGTTGCACATGTTGGTAAACCATCACGGAGCCGTTGGCTAAGCTAATTGGGGGGGTCGTAATTTATGGATGTATACGTGAAAATGCATGCAGGGGCGTCGGTTGAAATTCGAAGCAGCGATTATCATTGGTCGAGGTGATTTCAAAATTTTTCTTACGAAATCCGTGAGGTGTGTTTTAATGTTGACTTGGAATTGGAGCTCGGGCGCGAACGATCGAGT
The DNA here is from genome assembly GCA_033060865.1 of Dorcus hopei. Taxonomy (NCBI): domain Eukaryota; kingdom Metazoa; phylum Arthropoda; class Insecta; order Coleoptera; family Lucanidae; genus Dorcus; species Dorcus hopei. The sequence goes on along the minus strand of CM065424.1, from coordinate 3,357,086 downwards.
GCAATTTTGGTTTGACTTAGCGGTTTTCTTTAGCGCTTGCAGTCATTGCACTCATTTTCTAGATAAGTCATTTATTTCGGTGCGGTTAAAATACAGTGTGTTAAGAAAGGGCAATTAAAACAAAAACACGAACACGTGCGCGGTCGCTTCGCGGGTGTTTTAAATTAAAGTGCACGAAGTGCGTGAGTGTTCCACGGAATACGCGGTTAGGTAATTTGCATTTATTTGTATCTGAATCACTGTTTGTGGCAAGTTATATCTGCCGCTGAAACCAAGTGCGCCAGCACAATCTAAAACTCATAAATCAAGGCCAATTAATTGCCCGTTACGAATTTCGTAATTACGAGGCCGAACAATTTCAACCACCTATTCACAGCCACCTTCTTAACAAAGATTTCTTCACACTCTGTATGTGTGTGGACCAAGCTGTGGTCTTTGCCGGAAGATTTGCAGGTTAATTAGAAGCGATTTGCCGAGAAACTGAAAGGCCGTAACCTCCCATAGTGGAGTGTCGAAAACAGTCAATTCGGGTCCATTGCGCAATAATTAATTAGATAGGTTTAGCCGACGAAGAGAGGGATCTGCGAAAAAAGGCGTACACAGTACCACCCTCTCAAGGCGATTGGACGTAGCGAGAGAAGATCCTACCCATTCGACCTTAATTAATTAGTTTAGCTAGGGTTTCCCATCACCTCCAAAAGGAGTCCCTGAAAAACTGGTGATTGCTATTGATTGTCCTGCAAATAGATCGCCAAATCTACCTGGAAATTCAAATACAGTGTACTCTAGAAATAGTTGTTGTTTTCGATTTGTACAGGGAAATCACCAACCTGAATCACTGGTTTGAGGCAAGTTATATCTGCCGCTGAAACCAAGTGCGCCAGCACAATCTAAAACTTATAAATCAAGGCTAATTAATTGCCCATTACGAATTTCGTAATTACTTCTTAATAAAGTTTTTTTCACACTCTGTATGTGTGTGGATCAAGCTGTGGTCTTTGCCGAAAGATTTGAAGGTTAATTAGAAGCGATTTGCCGAGAAACTGAAAGGCCGTAACCTCCCATAGTGGAGTGTCGAAAACAGTCAATTTGCGTCCATTGCGCAATAATTAATTAGATAGGTTTAGCCGACGAAGAGAGGGATCTGAGAGAAAAGGCGTACATAGTACCACCCTCTCAAGGCGATTGGACGTAGCGAGAGAAGATCCTACCCATTCGACCTTAATTAATTAGTTTAGCTAGGGTTTCCCATCACCTCCAAAAGGAGTCCCTGAAAAACTGGTGATTGCTATTGATTGTCCTGCAAATTGATCGCCGAGGGCGGCATTTTGTATCACATACTTCTCCAAACATCTGATTAATTAATTAATTAATTCCATTAATTAAGTACACTGTAGATCCACTGTGTCACACTGTGCGTTGGTTGATTGAACAGAACGAGTCTTAGAGTACGATCTAAAGTGGCCAGCCAACACGAGTACCAAGACCAACCTCAATTGAACTTAAATTAATTGTTAATCTAATTAAGAAGAAGAGCTCCCCAACAAATATCTGTGTATACACTAAACCACCAACGGTGTGACTTGTGAGCAGTTAGGCCGCGCCGATATTCGAAAGTGAAATTTGTTAAGCGAGTTCTACTGTACTTTCTGATAACCGTAAATTTTGTTTCTTTTTACTGATTTCAACGCAAGGTTTTTACGCTCATTGTATCATTTTTGCAATAAATAATTAATTAAATCTAACTTCATATTTTATTTAACGTAATTAGCTCCTTTGTTCTTTCAAGTTTATATGCATCTCCGCACCAAAAAGAACCAGGTTACCACAACGTAGGTCCAGATTCACAGCGGTCACGAGAAAATAATTATTATCAATATTATTACGGTAAAGTTTCTCGCTGATTCCGAAGGGTCGTTCAACCGAAACAGAATATAGGCCAGTAGAATTAACCCTTAGCGCGGGCCGGCATAAATCTTAAACAGCAGGTAGCGATAGCGCCCCAGACGGGTCGGTTTGTGCATTGTAGGCTTAGACAGATGTAAATGTATGACGAATTACAATAACAAACCGTTTGGATGACTCTCTTGGAACTTTGCAGGTAGACTGACGATCCAGTTATTTCATTTGGCAATAAATTTAATTTGTGTTTGTTTGGACAGTTTTATTGGTCATTAGTTGTCCGTAAAAGGTCAACAAACCAGGACTTTAGTCGGCCGCGTTACAACCGTGATAGTTTAATATTGGTTAATAATTGTGTGAAAGGAGAAGCGGGTATGCGATGACGTAACGGTTCGCTATCTCACTTGCGGGAATGCTGCCACCGTTAGTATTCAATTCACCGTGGTGAATGCCTGTACTTTCTGATAACCGTAAATTTTGTTTGTTTGTATTGATTTCAACGCAAGGTTTTTACGCTCATTATATCAAACCCCCCAGTGGCTGGTACAAGGAGTTTTTACCTTTTTTTTGCAATAAATAATTAATTAAATCTAACTTCCTATTTTACAATTACGATTACGAGCCATATTATATGTAATTATTATCTGTTTATTGTGAGGTCCGGAGAGGGTCATTCAACAGTAGGCAAAGAAGTAGGTCAGTAGTGGTAGCCGCAAAGTCGGCGATAGATTCTAGGTAGTCAGGTAGACGACCTTCCGGAAGGGTCGAATAGGGCATGACAAATTGAAGTAATAAAACTTTGAGTGAACCTTCTTGGGAATTATCAGAAATAAGCTTTCGGTCCAGCTATTTAAATTGACAATGAATTTAATTTGTTTTGTTTGGACAATTTTATTGGTATTAGTTGTCCGTAAAAAGGATTTTTAGTCGGGCGCATTACAGCGTTACCCAGATCGCCCTTTGCCAAATGCCAGACCTTTGTGTCAGTTTGTTGTTTGGCAAATTATTCGTGAGGAACGATTACCCGTTCCATTTTGTGAGTGCAAGAAGCTCTGATGCCAGCAGATTACCTCCGACGCATGAGATTTTGTCGGTGGTTCCAGACGGACAATTCAATAACATTCTCTTCACCGACGAATCAATGTTTACAAGGGATGGTATGCTTGATTTTCACAACATGTATGTGCGGACACTTGCACTGCAATCGGTATGTTTACGTTTCGCGCGCGGGGGGGGACTTCGAACACTTATTGTGGGTGAAGGTCACCGTCCGTTGCGTCTACCGATTCTAAACATTTCGCAAGGAATTGCCGGATGTCGGTATGAATATTTTTATTTTCTTTTGCGTTTTAATTTTGGTGCATTACGCCATTAATTTTTTTTGCACGAACTTGAAGAACACCCTGTATTATTTTTATTATTGTAATTACCTAATTGTAAAACATTTTATATTTTGATGTAAACAGAAGTTGTTCTCCGCTAGAATGTTTTAAATTCTCAGTTTCGCTCACGATTAATTAAAGTGATTGATTTTTTGCGTTCGTTTTTAAAACTTTTCACAGTCGACTTTTCCGCGCAACAAATTCTACGGTAATCAAGCTATGAGTTACGCAAGTGATAATCTGGCATTCCACACTTCGCATTCCCAATTTTCCTTTTCCAATGTTTTCAAATCAAAGTTGATTTGTGTACGTGTTCTAGAATTGATCAAATCATTCGAAATAATCGATTCATGTTAAAATGAAATGCGTAATTCATAATTTTTTTCTTAATCGCCTTATTCGCAAGGCTGGTGCTGGTACGAGTCAGTTCCTCATTGTTGATCGAACGGTTTCGAAGTCGCCTTGCCGGACGAAAGAAAAATCTTCCAAGGTGTAAAGTTTTATTAAAGGCCTTCGCGTTTCCTAAGAAAAACCGAATCGTGCGTATCGAATTAATCCTTGACGACGAAAAAAAGGAATCTCGCAATTAGCGGCTAGCAGAGAATATACTCGGCACATTATGATTAATTTATGAATTATAGATTTTCGATTGCGTGATTATGAAACCGTCGCTCGTCCGAATGCGCGTGGAATCTTTTTCGCATGGCAAAGTGCAATGAATCGTGGCGCGGCTTTATTATAAACATTCCATTCACATGTAGCGCTGATAAACCCGAAGAAGAACTGTCTGCTGAATGCATGATAAGGCCGGTAATAGTTTGTCAACATCTTATTTGACGTGAATCACGTGGTGTCCCCTCTACGGCGAGGGTGTCCATATATCGCGCTAATAATGGAGGAGGACAGTACACGGCCGACGACATAGTGCTTAATAGTTTTCAACCAGCTACTAACTATGTAAATCGTGGACGCGCGCGCGAAAAAAAAAACTCGCTATGTGCTGAGTTTTCGGGGGCGAAAAGCGAAAGAAAATGCGGGGAAGCACGGTGGGAATCACCGACACGCTGAAAGGTGGCAGCCCGACCCATTACGCGTTCCTGTGCGTCTTGGACAGCGTGTTCTCGTCGGTGGTCGTCGCGCCGGCCGTCGTCGGTTACTGGAGGAGCGTCTGGGAACTGATGGGTATGTACGTTTACCCGACCGACAAACTGCTGAGCGCGGTTATTTCGACGGTGATTGGCGTTGCGGGACACTTAATTTTCGCCCTGTGCCAACACGGTTTCGAAAAGTACTTTCATCCGGACAGGAGCAGGCTCATCTACTACGTCGTCTCGCGCCTCTACACGTTCTGCTTCGCGTTTGTGTGCGTGAACGGCTGGAGAGGCCCCTGGAACATTTTGGACATGTACACGAAGCTCGAGCTGACGACGGTCGTCGCCGTCATGGTCGTCGGGACGGTCGCACTCGCCGTCATGAGGACCCTGAGGAACGTTTCCGCACCGCCGTTTTCCATCGCCACCGATGACGTTAAAGATTATTTCGCGGTCCTTACTATGTTCAGGATAACGGTGAGTGAATGAAATCCCGAAGCCCTTCAAATATGATACGATACCTCCAAATCTATAATAGTCAGTGACGTTTATTCATACAGGGTAATTCGTTAGCCTCTTTACAAACTTTGGCAAACGAAAGTGCGAACTGCTTTTGTTTAGAAGTTATAGCGATGTAAAGGTATTACAAAAAAAATTATGCTATTATTTAACTAAACATTGGAAACAATACGCAAAAAAGAAAAAGAAAAGATCGTGTCTACAACTTCTATCGTAGAAACCGAACTGATAAATTTGAATAAAAAAAGCCCTAACAACGAAATATTCGGACGAGAATTGATTTTGTAAAAGTCATCGCTAACTCATAACTTTTAATATATAAAAAAAAATAAACAATAAGATCGATTAACTTAACGGTAACTAATAATTTATTCGAGACAAGTTGCATTCTAATATTAAAAATAGAAACCGGATTCTTAAAGAAAAACTATAAATTATGCCGACAATTTAAATATTCGGACGAATCTAACATTTAACAAATGAATGCAGGTTACATCACTTTTGGCTTTTATTGCACTCTGGGTTTTTCCAGGCATAATGTCCATTAAGGATTCATAATATTGCGGGATGAAAGAATTCCATATAGCCTTTAGTCCACTTGGGCAAATAGATTTCTGTTGGCCTCCTCTTTCATCTTCTCCTCTGTGGAGTTGGGCATTAAAAAAGATTCTTGCATGAGCCTTTGAGCGTTTTGACTTCCCCATGAATACATCGCGAGTCAATTTTGCTTTCCCCAAAATTATTCTCCTTCTAGGTACCTTTTAGAACGAATGGCGACGACATTGTGCGATGCCATTACTTCAAAACCAAGCAGTCCTCTTTGAACGTTCTTTTAACAGATGACTTTTATTATAAAACGGTTTTGTTGGTCTCTTTTTTCTTCCCTACGGAGATGGACAATCAAAAGTCTTCTGCAAGAGCGTTTTGAAAATTTGACGTCTCCTTTTTCAATCAACAGCCAATTTTGCTTTTCCCGAAAACTATTCTCTGCCCAAAACGCATGGCGACGCGACGTTGTGGAATTTCGAATGTTAATCTTTTCTTTCCTCCTCTCTGTGGAGATGGACTAAGGATGAGGTTTTGAAAATTTTATTTCCCCAGACATTTTTCATTAACGGTCAAATTTTGCTTCTCCCGAAAATCATTCTGCATCCAGAACTTGCGGCGACGTTGCGCAATTTATTGCAGATCTTCTTTTCCCACTTCATTGTGGAAATGATCCAAAAAAAAATGTTTAGCAGAAGATTTTGGGCGTTTTGGAAATTAGATTAACGCGGTCGTTGTTCATCTTCTTCCGTTCTCCTTCGTAGAAGCAGCAAAAGCAACAGCAGCCCCGAGGCTGAAGTAAGGAGGAAACGTCAGTGTGATGCAATGTCGCCAAAAGCCACAAAGAAAATATTTCACGGTTTCCATCAAACTATTTCGGAACGTATCCGCGACGTAGACTTCATTCCCATCCAAACCCAATGGTGATCCATTTTCCCCCTCCTCGAATGTCTCCTTTCTTTTTTGTAGCAAACAACTTAGTCACACTTTCATTACAAGCTGGGATTTCGAAAGTTATTGACGATCTTTCCCTTTCCCATTCTCCGTGAAGACTGGCAAAGAAAAACTAATCTAATCTCCTCCAGCTGGAGACGGTTCAATTCTCTTCTCAGCCAAATCTCTTCTTGCAGATTAAGAGCAACTTGGAAAATGGAACTTTTTGGCCTAGTTTTCACTAGAAGTCCTATTTCTTATTCGAAGCACATTTCAAATTTCTTCTTCCTTAGGACTTCGTGGAGATGTTACAATTTGTTCTCATTCGGTCCTGCTGCGAATCTTTTTTCATTAGAAGAATTTTCTTTTTCGAAGCAAACGGTTGCCTCAAATCTCCTCCGCGTTAGGACTTTATTGGAGAGGCTCCACTTCTCTTCTCTACTTGCAGACTAAAAGCAGCGTAGTTTTAGTCGACTGCTTCAAATTTCTTCTTCCTTAAGCCTTTTTGGAGATGTTTCAATTTCTCTCTCATTCAGTCCTCCTGCAGGTTAAAATCTGTTAGTAACTTGAACTTTCTTCATTAGAAGACTTCTCTCTTTCGAAGCAAACGATTGCCTCAAATCTCCTCCTCCTTACGACTTTATTGGAAAGGTTCCAATTCTCTCCTCGACCAACTCTCTTCTTGCAGACTAAACGCAAATTAGAAAATGGAACCTTTTTGGCCTAACTTTATTCGATTGCTTCAAATTTCTTCTTTCTTGGGACTTCTTGGCGATGTTCCAAGGTAGCGAGGTAAAAACTTTTTTTCATTAGAAGTCTTCTCATTTTCGAAGCAAATCTTCTCCTGCTTAGGACTTACTGCATACGCTTAACTTCCTTCACGTTCACTACAGCCAACTGGTTTGGACTACTTCTTAATTGATGCCTCAAACCTCTGCCTCCTCCTTAGGATTTTAATGGAGACGCTTCAGTTCTCTTCTCAACCAACTCTGTTCTTGCAGACCAAACGCATCTTGGAAAATTGACCTTTTCCGGCCTAGTTTTCACTAGAAGTCCCATCTCTTATTCGAAGCAAATTTCTTCGTAATTGTTCGTTGGGGACTTTTTCATTTCACGTTGCAGGATTTCGATGACATTTAAGTCGGGGCTAGTTGAGGGCCAAGCCAACACTAATGTCATTGTCCCCGAACAATTTTTTTGTACATTTGGCCGTGTTTGATTTATTCCCACCTTTATTTTTAAAGGATAAAATCCGTTTTTTGTTGTTTACGCATCAGCTGAGCAGTTCAGGTATTGTCTTTTATGATTTATTTGTCTAAAATCAAGGAGGCTTCTTTGCATTGTTTTTAAAATGGAAAGTGACAGTTAAAAAGCTACGCAAATAAAGTTCTCTTCACTGTGTTAGAGTTTATTTTTCCGCTTGTGTATTGACACACCCTGTATCGTACACATTCCGCCGCTGTGAGTTATTTTTAGCGCGCCTCAATCTGTTTCCCATACTACGCGCTGGAATTTACGCGTAATTTTCCCCAAATCATTCATTTGACATGCATTTCGCTAAAAACTTCAGATTAAAATAAACAAGATCATTATTTAAAATTAGTCCAACCCTTTCTTAAGGTTGAAATTATTTCTACGTTGCGATTATTTGGCAATTTAAGGACTACTTCATGGTGCGAACGACAGTGCGGATGTGTTACAGTTTGTTTTCCGCCTGTGTATTGACACACCCTGTACAGTACACATTTCAACGTTACGATCTATTTTTAGCACACTTCGTTTTGTTTCCCGCATTACGCGTAGGAATTTACAATTCCTCGTTCGTGTAATTTACCCAAAACTTTCTTTTTAACATGCTTTTCGCTAAAAGCTTCAGATTAGACGAATAAGTTCATTATATAAAATTAGCCCCATCCTTGCTTAGGGTTGGAATTGCGTTTGCATGGTGTTTATACTTTGTGACGCGGACAACGACGGATGGTCGAATTCTTTCGTTTTAAAAACATCCGCACCTGAAACCGGTGCGTATGTCCGTAACCCTTGCCCTTTATTTTGATTGGTTTCCGCTGATGTCACGTTCTTATGTTATTGGCACGATTCAAATAGACCATCGTTCATCTCATTTTATTCCGTTTTCCACCCCTCTCGATTTTGCAAAACGCCGGAATTGCCAGTGTGTTGTCGACCGTCAGGTGATTTGCGTGTAATTAGTTTTGTGGGTTCCCGCTCTAATTTCTCTTGGAGGAAGAGAATAGATCTTACGGCTGTTGGCCGACTCTGATTAATTCACCTGTACGAGAGAGTTGACTGTGTGCCAACTCGTGTTCAGCCTACGTCCTATTCTGACTTAGGTAAGGTTTATTCCCATCGTTTTGCATTATCTTGCAGTTCACGGTCATTTTGCTCCCCTTAGGCTTTTCGTTTTGGTTCTCCTTTCTTCGTTCGGACGACTATCCCGTGCGTGCGACATTTACTGGGATCATCATACCGCCCGTAGTACCGTACCGACCCCCCAGTGCGCGGACCGTTAAACCCCGCAAGGAGACCGACACTCCGAGGAGCAGCGACACCGCTTACCGCTTTGCAACGGTGAAACGCCCCTGACTCGACAGACGTATGAATGCTACGTAATCAGCTCGGATATTTACGTTTATTCGGATCGGATTATTACGTTTATTTCTGTGGTCAAGACCTTCTTCATCTGTAAAATTGCAAAATAAGTGCTACCTACCTGAGTAGATAAGTAGAAGTTTAACACCGCACGGAGCGAAATTAGTCCAGTGTCACCGGTAGCTTCAGTGGGACGGGATGGGTTCTCAGACCATAACGCGAAGGCCAATCCAAACATAGGCGCCACTTAATTTTTTGAAAGGAAATCGCGTAAAATAAATTAAGAAAAACACGGTACGTCCAAAGCATGAAACAATTTTATTAAAAGATTAATCACAAATAATCAAACACATCAAAAGGTGAACAACACAACTAACGTTAAGCGGTAATCCCTAATAATTCGGATCCGAAATCAATGCAAAGTTAAATAGATTTAAAAAAAAATAATAATTCGCTTATCCTAACACGGAAGAACTCGTTCGATGAATTACGTTTCGTAAGCGCAACGCAAGATAACAGGTGAATTCCCCCAAAACGGAGTTTATTTCGCGCGGTTACGCAAAATTACGTGCACAAACGCGGCTACATCAGAACCACCGTAAAGGAAAATTAAATAAACATAAGTGTCCGACCTGATTACGCAGCGTCCTTACGTCCGTCGATGACGATGGAGGCGGCAGGCTACGGGACACTTCCGTGGACGATCAGCTTCCTCGGTGTTTGTGCCAACTGGTGCGTGCACTGATAATCACGAGTCGCGATTATGCTACGAATGATGTCACAAACGTAGCAAAGAGACAGGAAGAGAAAACCAAGAGCAAAAGCCTATAAGCGGAAAAGGAGCGAACATAAGGGCCAGATCGAGAGAAACAGCACGCAAAACTTACTTAGTCGAGTAGGGCTAGGCTGACACAAACCGCAGAGAAGGCGGCTTTTTCGCCCCCCGAGTGAACCAGTCAAATTCGGCGCACAGCCGTATAAATCTACTTTCACCCCCCAGGTGAAGTGGAACAAGTTAACACGGAACTTCCCACGAAAGAAAACGTGCGGTTCACGGGACGAACAGAAAATTTATGAAATGCGACGCTTCCCTCGGTCGGCGGAAAAGAAAAAAAAAGAACAAACGAGAGAGAAATATTCAAACGTACCAATGGCCGATTTTCGTGACATCAACGCAACCCAATCACGACAAAGGCCAAGGGTCATGTCAGCAAGCGTAGTAATTCCGGAAAGATGACAAAAAAGAAACCGAACAACTGTCGCCTCCCGCACCTTAAAGTAGTACACATTAAATTGGCACATAATCGCCTCATAAAAAAAATAATTTCAATCTTAGGAAAGGGTTGGACTAATTTTAAGTAGTGATCTTACTCCTTGAATCTGAAACTATTATCGAGATGAATGTTAAATGACTTAATTAAGGGAAAATTCGGGCGAAGCAAATCGTAAATTCCGGAGCGCACCGTGAGAAACAGATCGGGGTGTGCTAAAAATAGATCGCAGCGTTAAAATGTGTACTATACAGGGTGTGTTTATACACAGGCGGAAAATGAACTGTAACATAAGTTTTGCTAAGTTCTTTACATACTGCATTTATTTGATCCTGCCAAGCTAATTGTTCATCTACGATAAGTCCAAGAAATTTGGTTTCCTCCATGTTATTTAGTTTAAAAGTTTCTCTAACGGAGATTCTCCTGTTGAAGAAGTTCATGATCACAGGCTTGTCTAAATTTAAAATTAATCTGTTCATCGTACACCATTCTGCAAACTTACATAATAGATTGCGTATTTTTTCTCCAAGTTCCTCAGGTGTCCGTGCCGAAACAACCATAGACGTGTCATCTGCAAATAATGTAACTTATTCAGGATTAAGATGCTGTATCATATCATTTATGAATATTATAAATAAAAATTAAGGACGGACCCCTGAGGAACACCGTAGTTGACATCATATTCGGAAGACCTCACCGTTTCTATTTTTATATGTACATAGTTTTCGGGCACTCAGGTATGATTTAAACCACGATAAAATTGTACCTTTACTCCATTTTTCTCACTCCTACTTATGTCACGTCATATACATCGCACTCTCTCAGGAGCGGTCGGTGCAAAAAGTGTGGAAAAGTGCAGAGCTATCGAACAGACCTTATAGTTGAAAAATGATGGGCAAACAGTTCGGCAACTTCACCGTCATCCGATATTACGGAAGATTGATCGTGTAATGTTATTTTCTCTCTTGATTTACTCCGGCCTAGTCTTTGGTTGATTATTTGCCAGGAAATTTTTTGTTTGTTTTCAGCAGAGTCGATCATATCACAATAATATTGCTTTTTGCTATCGCCTATTAACTTTCTGTGTATCTTCGTTTTTTTTTGGCGGTATTCGTTTAACAAATTAACGTCTCCAGTAGATATTTTTTAATTGTTGACCAGCAGTAATCACCGATGAGTTTATCCGTGTGCATTTTTTTCAATGTTTTTGGTTAAAGATTGTTACATTTAAATTTGGCACTAAAATGTAGCGGCGATTTACCGCCTAGTAATTTCGTTTTCGCACCGTGGCAACCCTGATGCCCCTTCTTTACATCGCTATGGGGGAACACCTGCGTACTGTGATTGCGTTGAGTTCTCGTAGGTCATGAAGGCCCCATGTGACTCTCAGGCCACCTGCCATTGGTTGTCGTCGGTAATTTCTACGCGTCGAAGCGGCCTGCTTCATTTTGCAGCCTGGTCGCTCTCTCTTGTTGTTCGAGCATTGTGCCGTAAGGACGTGTTTTTTCGCGTGTGATAAAATTAACGGATTTCTTGCTTATTCGGAAAAGAAATCAATCACAGCTTTGCTGGAAGATCACTCGACACTGCCGAACAACGATTGGAGGTAGTTTTAATCTCCGTACCAAGCCTGAGGTCCAGTTTTCTCAGGTAAAATATGACGACGCATATCGACCGACAATGGCCGCTAACGCATATCATTTCTTCTATGTAGGCTTTTTCTACTTGGCTTTTCCGTTTGGGCGCAAGTTTCAGCGCAAGCTTAGGTAATCCACGCGAGGGATTTCCCCGTTTATTGAGTGTTGGTGCCCCGACAAATTCTTGTTGTACGTCTGCCGTTCCCAAGTAGTGTGGGTACGCCATTTTGAAGCATCGACTCGGGCCAAGAGGTTGCCTGGTAACTTTCAACGTCACCACAACGTCACTCAGTAGGCCCATTTAATGCATGTACACAAATAGATGGCCCACTGGATGAAGCGTCACTCCACGAGTTACCAGGCCACCTTCTCTCTTTAGTAACCTTGGACTCGGGCAGGACCACTAGATGGCGTAGTGACAGCCAACTTCACAGCAAAGACGGTACATGTCATATCGGTCGCGAGGTAACCCCTTTGACTTTTATTGCGCATGCATTTCTAAGAGCGAATTAAGGCCTCTTCATGCGGATTTAAGTTGATTAAACGTTACAGCACCTTTTCGTAACAGTGTAAAGTATTTCTTTTTTATTTTACTTGTGTAATAAATTGTGTTAACTTTAATTACGATTTTAATTTCTACTTTCATACACACAGCGGGTAATAGTCTCGTCTCTGTTTAGTAGAGTTTCATTTTCTGCACGACCCGGTCGATTGGAGACGTCGACCAGTCGAATTACGATTAGTTGTTTGTAAATTGTCTTCTGGTGCCCTTTATAAGTTTACCACCGTAAGATAACCTGCCCCAATTTCCACTGTAGCTAGCAGGGGCACAGCTGATCTAAGTACCTGGAACCGTGGTAAGTAGAGACGAGTAGATTTAATTTAAACTTGGGTGACACGATAGGGAGTTGCTGAAGTCTTCGAACGTATCATTAACATTTTGGGACTTGTTACAGTTGAAGGAGATTGTTTTTAGCGTTCGTCTCGAGGTTGTCAGGCAGCTATTTGAAAAATTTTGACGAAATTGGGGTTTGCGTTTATCGATAATTTCTTCAGTTTTTCCCTTCAAAGTGTAATCCAACACTAGGGCCAGATGATCCGCAATATTAGGCCGCACTACAACGGTATTACATGAAGCCAGATTGTTGGTAATCCTTTTAAGGCTGATCTACACGCAACGACTTATCGAACGACTTGTCGAATTAGACAAATCGTATCAAGTGGACCGCAAAACATACAGTCGCAGTCATAATTCATGGCATATTCTTTACAGAGAAAACTCATCGTGAACACTTCATTTATGGTTTCCAAGCAAAAAATAATTTACGACTTCGCGGATAGACTTTTAAGTAGCAAGATTTGGATGCATTTGACGTTCATAGTTTTGAAAGAAGTGGGTACGATGTCATGCAAGCTTTCTGTAAACGTCATGAATTATGACTACGACTGTACGTCTAGCTTTACGTTTTGCGGTCCACACGCTCCGTCTGACTTGATACGATTTGTCTGATTCGACAAGTCGCAGTCGTTGCGTGTAGACCAGCCTTTAGTTGACGTCCGTTCGTTTGCAGACGCAATGCCCTCTCTTGTTGGATCTGTAGAAGTAAACTGCATTTCAGAACTAACTAGAACATCTCTAAATAATTGCGTATGAATGTTATTATTTAGAAAATTTTGTACAAATCATAAATATGCTTTGACGACCAAGCAAGCATGGCCGCCTTGCACGGGATGACTTATTATGTAGCGAACTGGCTTCAATTTGTCAATCCTACTGCAATGTCACGTCAAAAAGCGATTTAAAGATGTCGCTACTTAAATTATTTAGGGAATTGATAGTGTAATAAAAATTCAGTTTCTTCTATACAATACAAAAAAAATAAAAAACAAAAGACCCAACATACAAAATTCAGTGGATTCATAAATTAAAACACGAAAAAAAAAGCTTTCGGCATTTTTGAACAGATGGCGCTGTTGAATGTCTTGTAAACAACGCAAGCAATTTTTTTGTGACCATCCAGTTGAAACTCGATGCTCAATGGACGGTGGTTTTTCAATGTAACCAGTGAATCACCCTCGTAGAAACAAATGAAAAGAATACTACCGGCAAGTTTCAACAGATGGCGCATTTGCGCGTCTTACAATACCGCAATAAATAGTTTTAAAAACTTACACGGGGTTCATTTTAATATAGACACTTTGAGGAACTTTCGGATCGCATTCGTATTATACGGGTTTCCCAAGTTTTAAATCGTAACCCTTGAAGATATTAGAAAAAAATCCCTTAATTCCTAAAAAAAGGGACTTATCCCTTAAGTTAGCAACGCTGTCCCCGATTCTCTTCTTCGGTCTCTCGTTCTCGTTCTCCGATGGATCAATCGACGATGACTTCTCCTTTCCATCGCCTAGCTATTTTTAGAGGCGTGTTTACGTTCGCCTTACTTGCGGCATGTATTTTTACACTGACCTGACAACTAACTTCTCTTATCGCCGCTGAAACGCATTAAAGAAAACAAGAGGCCGCGGCGATAGCGCGTTTTGAGAATCGCTCGGAGCAGATTTTACCGGATACTGTATTAATGAACTTGTGAACTTCTCTCCGGCGCGCCGCGATTTTTGTCTCTTGCTGTACTATCGCGGTTCACGTTTCTCGGAAATATTTATTCCACGCATCCTGTGCGCCTCCGTCCGCGTCCATTATGTACATACAGCCTGCCAAGAAATGCTTCGAATATCTTCTTCCAGTTCCAGATTTAGGTTTGACTTTGAAATCAATAGAACTTCAGAAAGTTGGTGCTTTATTAATGAAACTCATTTGGGCTTCATAAAGTAAGCACCTCATTAAAGCATTTTGTTTTATTAGGTTGGTACAACATACAGGGTGAATGACAATTGTTCTGACAAAGGAAAACGCATAAGAGAATCGATGTCACAGATTACGGGAAAAATGTTTAAAAAATTATTTTGAACGGTTTATAATTAATTAAAAATGTATCCCAAAATCAAGCTGCGACACTGAGGCGTACGAAATACGACGACGCGTTCTATAATTGCAGCAGTATACTAGGACTATAAGGTTTTTTTATTGACTGCTCGCTTGCACACAGTGCGACCTTGACACACATCTCAATTCGTTTTATTACACGTTTAACAGCTGCGAACGGAAGTCCGAGTTGTTTCTTTTACGCGACGCAATTATTAGTAATTTCTAAAATATGAAATAAGGGTGACAAATTCGCAAATAATTGTTTGTTAATTCTTGGGGATTATTTACTAGAGCGGAATCAACAAAAAAGGCGCAAGGATTTCAATCTGGTGATCGCGGAGGTTTATGCACGGCATGTAACGTCCGAGGGCGCACTACGTGCGCTATGTATACTTTGCTCTCTGTTTATGTGTGTTAGACAAAGCTAACGCACAGCGAGTATGTCCAGCTCCCCCCAATTTCACTCACATCAGCTGTCGCCGTCGGAGACATAATTGTTTTAAACATCGCTGCTGTTACATTTTTTGATCAAATTGCGTACGTGAGTGCGTGTCACAGATTACGCGGGGGTTGCTGGGGTTGTTTGGAAATGTGAAACGTTTTATTAGACCTGAAATTCATAGCCGACAAGTTTCTTTTCGTTTATTAGGCCATAAAAACTTTGTTATGTACAGCTGTCTTAAACGTCGTCGGTGATATGCGTACAGTTAATCAAATCGCGCACGTGAATGAATGTAACCGATTACGGGATCATATTTAAAAAATTCATAATTAATTAAGAATTTAATTCAAAGTGAAAAGAATGCGTACGGCGGAACGAGTGCGCCGAAAACACAGGATACGGAGTTGCAAACGCGTCTTGAATTTGTTAAACTTTTAATAGATTTGTGTTAATAATAATTCGTCACACCCCAAAACGAAGTTATAATAATTGACAGATTACGAAAGTATTTATTGATTAAAATGTTTTAAATTCTGTTTGTCAAAACGTATACAGATGAAACCACTCTAAGTAGGCACAGAATTTAAATCGTCAAGCATCGGCAGTCGCTTGTATGCTAGCGTTTGGATTACACGCGCTGCAATCACATTACAGTATTTCTCGTTATTTTTGTTTTCATTGGGGTACTTTATCTTTTATTTCAGTTTTTATGTCATAGGGCTGTTATCGGTTTAGCATTCTTTTTATTTTATTTGTACTTTTTTAGTTTCCCAAGAACAAATTTATTTATTATTCTAACAAATTTATTTATTATTATTATTATTATTATTTTTAATTATCGTATCAACAATGGAAATTTATAATTTACGTGAATATTTACATTTCTTATAAACAATTATTATGTTTATAGGCAATGTAATTACGTATCAGATTACAAAGAAATGAGATTTTCTCGAGACCGCTGCGCGCCGACCGTTTCGAACGCTCACACTGTTAAGACTGGACTGCCTCGTGAGCACTCGGGTGTTCCTACTTAATGTGGCGGAATCTGTATATGAAGTACACGTTTCTTGTGGAAATAAACTTTATTTACAATACAATTTAAATTAAAGTGAAAGAAAAAGACAAGGAAGTCTTCGCTTACATTTCTCTTACTTTTTCTGCTACCCTTCTCTATATTTACTTTTCTTTTGTTCTCTGTCCGACTCTGGAGTTTTATCTTGTTTCAATATGTGCAAAGAAACAAGGAACAACTCCCAAAAAGCTATTGGATCTATTGGTAAGGAATTAAAATCATATAATTAATGAGAGATTAATGCCAATAGAAGTAACATGAATACACATTAACAATTGTCTCCAGACCTAACGAAGACACAAGAAAAAAAGGTGAATTTTATAACGAATTACAAGAGGTAGATAGAAGTAAATATAAAGCAATTACAGTGAGAGACCTCGATGGTAAAGTCAAAACAAAATTGAATGGTGCCTAGGAAAACAATGAGAAAGCGTAAGAAGTACAAACGGAAACACTTTAAGCACAAGGAAACCATAAAATAATGTAACTAGGGTAAGAAAACTAGCAAAGATGTACAGCTGAAAATCAGTCGAGCGTAACGTAAACATAAGACGATAACATAAACATAAGAATGACTCACTTGCAATTATGTAACGTATGACTCACCCGCAGTGCAAAAAGATGCACCTGCACATATTACAGCGATGATTCATTCGCGGGCCGTGCGCAAAATCTTATGACTCATCTACGGGTACAGATCTAACGCAGGGCCGTGTGCACAAATGTCAAGGCAATAATTGACGTCACGAAACCCCTATAAAAAGGCGACAAATCGAACGTTAGCGCATAATTAGAACAGATCTAGTCAGTGTCAACTAGTCTAATTGTCCGTAAGTGCCCCAGATACAATGTAAGTAAATGTACTTGTAATTAGTTGTAATTTACTGTTAATAAATGTATTGTTATATTAAGCTACGTCCCTCATTTCATGTTACTTAAATTATTACCGTAACAATAACAAGAGTGGAAAAGGAAAGTCAATAGTACAGCACCTGGGGATTCCAAAAATAGTAAACAAGAGAACCCACTGATGGACAGACTGAGTCAATAGAGCTGTTGCTGAGAAGACGGAGGAAGAGAAAATATACCTAGAAAAGAAAGATCTAAGTAAATGTGAAGAAACTAAACAAGCAAGGAAGAACGTCAACCCATATTAATTTTGAAAAAATGATGAAATTGCAGAGAAAACCCTCAGAAGTATGAAAAAATAAGAAAAACTAACCTCCTATAACATAAAGGGGGAGAGGTGATGACAGAAGGGGGCCTTACAATAGCAATAATCAAAAAAGGAGATAACCAGGACCTTTACAGAGCGAAACTAGTGTTGCAAAAGTAGTGGAAGAAATAATGAGAACGAAATTTGAAGACACCTGTAAAGACAAACAATTAGGTTTCATGCCAGATAAAAGAAGGCGATCTAAGACAAATCACGGAAGAGGCCTTAAAAGAAGAAGGACAAGTTCAGAAGTGTTTTCCTGTTAGGGAAAAGTTGAAAGTAAACGTGCCAACCAGCTTCGACACTCGGCGGAGAACAAAAATATATGAAGCATGCATAATCGAAAAAGAGACGAAGAGGGAGAACACGGGAGGAGAAAAGTAGTAGAGAAAAAAGGGGAGAAGTTCAAGGAAATAACGAAGATGGCACGGGATCGAGGAAAATGGAGGAATTTTTGGCTTACCCCAGACCTTACATTCTGGAGGGTAGATAGGCATTTGAAATGGATAGAAACAAAGATAAATGCGTTTCGTTCTCTTTTAGTTATCTATACTTGTGCGCGAGAGCCATCTCTTGGCGGCTTAAAAAACATTTAAAAACTACTAACGCCATAGTAGGATACAGAATAAAACAAAGCAGATAAAAGAAGCAGCTAAGGCCAGTTTTATTGTACGTGTTTCTTTTATAGGTATATGTAGGTATATTCTCTTTTGTAAAAGAGTTGTGAAGTGTAGTGATGACGATCCCACTTTGCATCGATCCCCTTGAAACACGGAGATTTAAATTGTTTGTCGTTTTAGTGATTAATTTGTTTACCTGTCAAAGGAAATGTTAAAAGTGGGGCCGTCGTGATCGTTTGCATGGAATAATCTGCTCCAGGTGATTTGCACGCATTTGTCAAGTACATAAATATTTTGTAGTTCGTATTTCACGGCGTCGGGCGTTGACCTAAAAACGGAGTTGACGTGAAATTCCACTTAAGTTCACGATCGAAGCTACGTCGCCGTGCCTACCAAAAAACTTTTACGAGGGAATTTATTTTGTTCATCTGCTCCTCTATTTTTATTTAACTAGAGGCGCATCGTCGTTCTGGGACTAATTTTTGATTAATTATTTCTCGAAAACTAAGGTAGAAAGAATTTTTTAATATTTGAAACGTTTCGCTAAATTTATTTCCAAAACAAATTTCAATTAACTAACACATGTCCGTATTCTTGGTATTCTTTTTTTCAAGCGATAAGCCAGGGGCGACGTGCAGTCCCTTTCGGGTAATGATGGACCACACAGAGAGCCCATAAATCTGCCAATGTGAAATAACCTTTAACCTTTGTATTTCGAATTTCTGTACAAAAGTTTGTCGCGGTAAAATCACGGGCACATGTACATTAGCGGAAGAGGCATTTCGAATTACGCTCAAGTTCAAGTGTTTGATTTGTCTGTTTCTTGTCCAAGTCTAGCGTCATAGTTCTGGGTCCTTTCAGTCAGACAACAGATACTTTAAAAATGCCAGCTCTTGCACTAGAATAATAAAATTTATGGGGCTTCATTGGCGACAGACAAATTGCGTGCATTTCTGATAAGTTAATGGGGGGGGTCTCTGATGCATTTTTGGGCATCTGGAATGGGCGTGCGTGTGAAAATAAATGCTATAAATATGATTGGTCTGGGTCCTTTCAGTCAGACAACAGATACTTTAAAAATGTCAGCTCTTGCACTAGAATAATAAAATTTATGGGACTTCATTGGCGACAGACAAACAGCATGCATTGCATTTCTGATAAGTTAATGGGGGGGGGGTCTCTGATGCATTTTTGGGCATCTGGAATGGGCGAGCGTGTGAAAATAAACGCTACGAATATGATTGGTCGAAGTGGTTTCGGAATTTCGCTGCAAAGTCCGAGGGGGTGTTGTTAATTTTGACTTGCGGGATAGGAACGCGTAAAAGAGGCACTTTAAAAGCGAACGGTCGAGTGCAATTCTAATTTGGCTTAGTTGTGTTCTTCCTTAGGCGCTTGTAGTCTTTATTCATTTTTTGTTAAATCGTTTATTTCCGTACGGTTAAAATACAGGGTGTTAAGAAAGGCAATTAAACACAACACGTAAGCGTCGCGACGCGAGTGGTTTTAAATCAAAGTGGACAGTGCGGAGGTGGTAGTACACGGATTATACGGCTTAGGTAATTGACATTTATTTGTTTTCCTTCAGCGCATCTTTGGTGGTAACAATTCTGTAATTTAATCAACCAACAGCAATCAATTATTTCCCGCATCTACTTGGGCTTTCAATACATTGTACTTTCAGAAATCATTCTATCCTTGGGAATTCTCTCAGGCAAATTGGAAACCAAACAATTTGAACTACATTCCTAGCCATTTCCTTAACAAAGTTTCTTTCACACCCTGTATATGTGGGGGGGGGAAAACTGTGGTCTTTGCCGAGAGATTTGTCGGTTAATTAAAAGCGATTGCCTAGAGACTGCAAAGCCAAAACCACCCATAGTGGAGTGCAAATAAATCAGTCGAAAACGAATTTCTTGCGCTATAAATTAATTAGCTAGGTTAGACGGCGAAAGTGCAGACAGAGGGTCCTGGAAAAACAGGCAAGTGGGTAGAGCACCGCCCTCAAAACAATTAATTAACGCTCTGGTGACGTAGTAGAAGAAGTTCGGCTCACTACACGCACCATTATTAATCAGGTTAGCTAGCGATAGGGTTGAACCACCACCTCCCAAGGGAGTCCCTGAAAAGCAGGTGATTGCTACTGATTTACTTGCAAATTGATCGCCGAAGGCGGCATTTGTATCACATACTCTAAACCATCTGATTAATTCTTTAATTAGCTCCATTCATTAAGTACACTGTGGTCCCACTGAGACACTTTGTGCGTTGGTTTATTAAACAGAACAAGTCTTTGAGTACAATCAGACCAAGACTCGAGTTAATTTGAAAATTCAATTAATTACTAATCTAATTAAGGAGCAGAGCTCTCCAACAGATATCCGTGTAGACATTAAACCACCAACGCAACGGTGTGAATCGAAAGAAAGTAGATCGCGCCGATATTCGAAAGTGAAACCTATTAAACGAGTTATACTGTATTTTCTGAAAACCGTAATTTTCGTCTATTTGTATTTATTTCAAACGCAAGGGTTTTTCACTCACGATCTCCGATACCACAGAGGCGGATATCAGGAGTATTTCCCATTTTTTTTTTCAAGAAATAATTAATTAAAGTTAATTGTTGAGTTTTATTCAAAGTGTCTAATTCCTTGTCCTGAAGAATTATTTTACTGCTCGCACCAAAAGAACCAGGTTATCACGACGTAGTTTCCTGTTCACGACGCGACGATCACGTAAGCCCTAATTAAAGGTATTATTCTTTATAGCGTGTTCTCCGGAGGGCCGTTCAACTGTAAACAGAAAATTTAGGGCAGTAGATTAACTCGCAGACGGCCGCAGTAGACGCAATAGCAGGTAGCAGTCTGACCGTAGTGTAGATAATATTACCGACCAGCGGTGCGACCTTTCGGAAGCCACGGGACAGTTATCTAAATTGGCCATAAATCTCAAGTGGGTTTGTTTGTACATTTTCATTACTTGTTTACTTGTGTAAGTAATAATCAATAAGCATGTCTAATTGGTGGGCGCGACACATATTTTTCCCATACTCTGGAACATTGCTTCTTATCATAGTTTTTTTTTTGTCGGAATAATTGTCAGTCACCCTATATATGTATAGCGATATTTGATAACCTCCAAATTGACATTGTTGACATCTCAAATTATAAACATAACCTAGAAATTGGCATTTGTTTGAAATTGTTTTAAGCGCCAACCAATGTCACCAACCGCCATGTAATAAAACTGAATTTTCCTACATTTGAAATACAAAGTGACGTAGATTCTTGAACTTTTTTACATCTTATAGCGTTTGCGATTCACATGCACCGGTTGCACTTTGTGTATTTGCATCTTCTTTTAACCTCATGCAATAGCACGAGATGAAGATACTCTGAATGCGCACTAGTGCGGTCAATCGAAAACGCTATAAGAAAAAATAGTATAAGTCCTTTAGAAAAGTGTACGCGTGCGCTAAAATCAGGTCTTACGGAACTTGTTTCTTTTTTAAATGCTATTTAAGAATGTCGTGATGATTATTATTATTCGTAACAAAAAAATTGTTATTGTTGGTGTGTGTGTCTAAGGTCGAGAACCTGAAATTACGCGCGGGGGCATTATTTTATTTTTAGGGGCCCAATTATCCCGTCATCGCCGAAACAGTTTAATCACAACGAAACGAGTCGCAAACAAGCGGCGAAAATCCGGTCAGTTCGTTACCTAACTCAACTTCCTGCGATTTTAAATCGTAACGAACACGTTCGTGAACATGTAAAGTTACGTAAACGCAATTTCAATGCGCGGAAATTGCCATAAATTTATAGTAATGGCCGTCATTATTTACAATTTTAAGAAGCAACAATCAAAGTTAAACAAAGCCGAGTAATAATGACTATGAGGCATCAATTATTTTGTTTGTTTGTTTGTTTTTTTTTATTGGCTGCGGCTAATAACCGTGACAGTATTTCAAGGAAGATGCGATTTTATTAAAAATTTAGTTGCACGGAACATGTTGTACAATCATGGACAACTTAAAGAAAACACTTGAATGTTGATTGCTACTATTTTCATTTTATCATATCGACAAAAAAAGGCAAGGATTCTAAAAGGTCACGATTAATAAAAATACAATTAAATTAAAATCTAAATAATTTGTGTCTAAAAAGAAGCAAATGTAAATCCTGGACATTGAAAATTCAATCTGAGCCGTCGCAAGGAATTTTTAAATCTTCTTAATTTTTGACAACAGTTATCTTTTACCTTCTTTTTTGTCTTCCTTTTCTTTGCTTGCATTTTTTCATTAAATTGTTATTCTTCCCTACCTTTCTCAAAAAAATGATATCATCTTATTTTAGTTTTTTTGGTTTTTAGAGTTTTTATAATTTGTTTTCTTTTTTTGTCATCATTTTTTCAAATTTTTATTTTAATCTACTGAATCGTACTCTAAAATCGATTGATAAAATAGATAAGATAATTATTTATTACCTATCACCTATTAACTATACACAGCTCAAAGTTTTCCAATTTGAAAAGTTTATGACTTATTTCATATAATCACTTACACTATAATAACTGTTCTTTTATAATGTATTTTTTAAGCTCGGCCCTAAAATCACGTGCGTTAAGAGTTTTTAAACTACATATTTGGTAGTATGACAGTTTAGGCAATTTGGCAAATCATTGGCGAACATAACGAAAAGTAAAGGCCCTAGAATCGAACCCTGCGGCACGCCTTCGGTCATCAAAGCTGTTTTGATTTTTTCGTTATCACAAACTGCTTCTTGTTGTCTAGATAGGATGCTATTAACTTCTATACTGTGCCTCGTATTCCATAATCTAATTTATCCAACAGTTCCATGTTCGTCACAATAAAGTTTATAAGAGACTTTATTGCGTCTGTTGTATTGCAATTACGTCGAAAACCAAATTGTTTTTCGGTGAAGTACTTGACTGCTCCGACCGAATTTCCGAAAACGCCTAAAATGTCAGTGAACGATTCGATTGCGCAACATATCGCGAAGGTAGAGAATATGGCGCGGCAGTTGAAGGATGTTGGTGAAAAAATTTCTGACGTCACCGTTATGGCAAACCTTCTCGGAAGTCTACCATCGAAGTACAATGCGTTCATCACAGCATGGGACAGTGTCACAATCACCGACCAAACACTGTCAAATTTAATTTCTCGACTTATCAAGGAAGAAACTAGAATGTCAACAACTGAAGAAATGACGGCAGCCATATCTGCAGTAAATCTAAACAAGTCTGAGAAAAACGACAACAAAAAGAAGTTTGGCAAAAATAAAAGCTTCGAATGTTACTACTGCCACAAAAAGGGGCACCTGGCTCGAAACTGTCGGAAAAGGCAACAGAACCAGTCAAGAAATACACCAGGAAATTCCTCAAACGTAAGTGCCTCTCCAGTTTACACTGATTTTCAAAATGTCAATGAAAAAGATACATGGTATCTTGATAGCGGAGCCTCACGCCATATGACTTTTCAAAAACAATGGTTTCACAATTTTGTTGAAGAAAGTAATGAGTATGTTTCTGTTGGCGATAATCATATGTGCGAAGTTAGAGGACACGGAACGGTTTACATTAAAAGATTTTTAAACAATGCTTGGCTTGATGGCAAGCTGGAAAATGTTTTATACGTTCCATCTCTTGCAAAAAATCTTTTCTCAGTGGGAGCCTGTACAAAAAGAAATTATAAAGTTACTTTTAATGCTGACCGTGTAATCCTGAGCGAGGCTGGCGAACCCAAGGCCATAGGAATCATCCAAAAAAACAATTTATATAAAATGTTATTTAAAGTTGTCCCAATAAATCGGGCATGTGTAACCAATATTTCAAATCCGAAATTATGGCATGAAAGGCTAGGGCACATAAATTACAACTCAATTTTACAACTCAAGAATCAAGGATTGCTGCAATTCACTGATATACCAAAAAATGCTGCTTTCTTTTGCGAAGCCTGCCAATTTGGAAAGCAGCACAGACTTCTTTTTAAGAAGAAAATTCCAAAACGATCATCTTTACCTGGAGAAGTCATACATTCAGATGTTTGCGACCCAATGTCTGAACAATCAATGGGAGGATCTAAATATTACGTTAATTTCAAGGACGATGCCACAGGTTTTAGACATATTTATTTTATTAAACATAAGTCAGATGTTTTTGAAAGATTTAAAGAATTTCATGCAATGATTAAAAATAAATATCAGCGCTCTATCAAAACACTCAGAGCGGATAACGGCAAAGAATATATCAATGAAAATTTGGTTCAATTTCTTGCCAATAATGGAATCGAACTTGAGACATGTGCTCCGTATACTCCTGAGCAAAATGGCCGCTCAGAGCGCGACAACAGAACGATCGTCGAATGCGCTAGATCTATGCTACATGCTCAAAAACTTGGAACTCATCTTTGGGCAAAAGCTGTAAATACAGCCGTGTACATCTTAAATCGGTCACCGGCTTCACGACATTCAGAAAAGACTCCATATGAATTATGGACAAATAGAAAGCCAAACTTGAGTCACCTGAGAATATTTGGGTCTGAAGCTTTTGTACACGTAACCAAACAGTTCAGACGAATATGGGATCAAAAGTCTAATTCTAGTAGGATATGAGCGAGAGTCTTCGAATTACCGCTTGTATGATCCTGAAGCACGGAAAATTACGATTTCCAGAAATGTCGTGTTCAATGAAAAAGGAAACAATAGTATATTGCTAACCAATGAAGAGGAAATGATAATACCTATGAACAACGTTTCAGTAAATGATAACACAACCGCATCTAACTCAGAAGATATGGAAGAACGAGAAGAATCCATACATGAGTCACCAATAAATGTTCACTACATAGAACCGCGCAAGCTGAGGAACCGAAATGAAATCAAGAAACCTGCACGAACTTCGTTGAACCCAAAACCTACAATGAAGCTCTTTCTGCACCGGATAGTTCAAAATGGGCGTATGCAATAAAAACTGAGCTGGACGCGCACAGCAAGAATGGTACTTGGGAACTGACAGATCCACCTCCAGGAAAACGACCAGTAGGATGTAAGTGGGTATTTAAAATAAAACAATCATCTCCTGAAGAGGATCCACTCTACAAAAGCAAGATTGTGTGCGAAGGGTTTCACGCAACAGTTTGGAATCGACTATGAAGAGACGTTTTCGCCTGTAGTCGTTTTGAATCAATCAGAGTGCTCTTAAGTATCGCAGCTGAACTTGACCTTGAGATCGAACAATTTGACATCCGCACAGCATTTCTCTACGAAGAACTTAAAGAGGAAGTATATATGGAACCTCCTGAAGGTTTGTGTGATACGTCTGGTAAAGATTGTAAACTTTTAAAATCCCTGTACGGTCTGAAGCAATCATCACGGCAGTGGAATAATAAGTTTGATTCATTTTTAAAATGTTTTGATTTTAAAGCTAGTGAAGCAGACCGATGCGTTTACAAAGGCAGTTTTGAAAATAGTCAAGTATATTGTCACGAGCTTGCGGTGCTCGGGGGTTGCGTAGCTCAGGGTTGGAAGGGAGCAACAGGGGTCACTGTAAACTAACACATTAAGAGCAACATTGTCTAAAAGTTTAGAGACACAGATCACTGTACTCCTCCGAAGACGATCAGATAACTGATAATTATTACAATAAATGCATGACTTATATACTAAAGATGTACGTGATGTCATGACCAAAGGTCCACGAAATTCGGTGGTCACGCGTAGTTACTAAGCCGGAAAAGATGTTGTCAGGATTTCTTACGCGGTTACCAATTCATTTAGATCGCAAGCTAATTGTTTTTCGTTAAACTAATTACACATTGCCCCAGTTATTTTACTTATTTTGCTAACTCTGCAAGTTCAGTGTAATGGCTCGGTGCTTGCTGAGCGTGCAAGTCTGCAAATAACTCGGCATTACGAAAATACTTGCCTTATATGTTGATGATGGACTAGTGTTAGCTAATTCTAGAAAAGCTCTAAACAAAGTTTTAGAATTTTTAAAGACAAATTTTGAAATTAAAACAGTGTAGCTTTTTCGTATGTTGGTTTTCAAATTTATCGAGATTACGAAAAACACTGTATTTTTATCAATCAAAGTAATTATGTAAATCGAATTTTAAAGCACTTTGGTATGTCTGACGCGAAAATTGCTTGTACACCTGCTGACCCTAATTCTATTATGTCATTAACTAAGTTCGAAGGCAAATTGAATGATAACATTCCATATCGTGCAGCCATCGGTAACTTGATGTTTCTTGTTCAGCTAACGCGACCAGACATAGCATATGCTACGAATCATTTGAGTAGATTTATAGATTGTTATGGAGAACAACATTTTTCGTTATTTACGTGGTACAACCGATTATGGAATTTTGTATATGAAAAGCGGTAGCAATATCACAGTAACAGGATATTCAGACGCAGATTATGCCGCAGATATCAATACCATACGTTCTACATCAGGATTTGTATTTTTGATGTCAAAAGGTGCAATATCTTGGATGTCACAGAGACAAAAGATGGTGTCGTTAAGCACGAATATATTTCCGCCTGTTTGGCTTCAAAAGAAATAGTTTGGTTAAGGCAGTTATTACATGATATCGGACATCCTTGTGTAGAACCAACAATTTTGTACGTAGACAATCAAAGTGCGATCAAGTTAATCAAAAACCCAGAGTTCCACAAGAGATCGAATCACATTGATATCCCATACCATTTTATTCGCCAGAAATTTTGTGATGGTACCCTAAATGTGCAATATGTTTCTTCTGATATACAGCTCGCGGATCTTTTCACGAAACCTTTGTCTAAGGGTAGGTTTGAGATGTTGGCCACAAAAATAGGTATTTGTTGTAACATAGAACTTCGTTTATTTTAACACCAAAAACGGATGGACGCGAGGAAACACCAGACGCGAGGGAACTCCAGATTTTTATCTGTGTACCGACCTATTTCAATTATTGCTGTTATTATCTGTAACAGACGCTATCAATCATTTGGTTTCGATATTAAACCGTGCGTTCAACAACGGAGAACATTCAGCAGTGCTATATTGTGATTTATCTCGCGCGTTCGACTGTGTTTCGTTCAAGATTTTACTTAAAAAATTAGAGTTCTACGGCTTCTCTGAAAAATCACTCGTGGAAGAAAACAATTCTTAATTCGAAATGGAAGTAGATCGAAAACAATGGATGTAAAACATGGCGTACCGCAAGGATCAGTCCTTGGGCCGGTACTGTGTCTGCTTTATATTAATGATTTACCTTGTGCAGAACCGAGCAGCGATATGATACTCTTCGCTGATGACAGTACGGACGTAAACAATGACATTAATCTAGAAAACCTGATAAGTAAAATTGGGACAAGTCAGACAAGACTTTCTAATAAACTAAAGTTAAATGAAGCAAAATCTGAAGTAATGTACTTTACGCTGAGAGATATTGATGAAGTGAGTAAATAACGCCAATAAAGTAAAATTTTTAGGCGTATATCTGGATCCTAAACTATCGTGGGACGCACATATAGACTACTTGGCCAGAAAGGTGTCATCAAATATTTATCTTCTCCGTAATCTTGCTCAAGTGACGTCGCAAAGTGTTCTGGTAACGGTTTATCATACATTAATACATTCGAGGATTGCTTTTGCATTACTGGTTTGGGGACGTGCATCGAATATTTGGAGTTCAAAGAAGAGCCATCAGAATACTAGCGAGCCTTTCCTACAGAGAAGACTGCAGAGCGACCTATGTGAAACTGAGAATTTTAATAGTACCAAGCCTTTACATAATATGTATATGGTAAAACGGAATAGTGGTGATTATGAAACTCACGAAAAGGACCATCTTTACGACACCCGTAATAAAACCAACATTCGTGTGGATTTCCATAGGATCAAAAAAAACTCGGAACGGAACAAACTATTTTGGCCCAAAGACGTTCAATTTATTTAGAGAGGAAATTAAGCAGCTACCACATAATTTGTTCAAAAAACGTTTAAAAACATTCCTAATATAATTTTCTACGACTTCTTTTATGAAAACGCTATAGGGTGACTTGAACGTCTTCAAACGGTATACTTTATGCCGTTGGATTTTAATTCAGGATACAAAAATGAGTGTTCCATTAAAAAAGAAAGTGACTTTTGTTTACACCTCCCGTATGCGTCGCTCAAATGTTTCCCCCACAAACAAACACAAAGACAAACTTTGAATTAGTCTCTACACGTCTTGCTTTATTTTGAAAGAGAAGAAAATTAAAGGGAATGCGATGAAACGAAAATAATTTAATTCAGTTGTTTCTTGTCAACTGCATGTTTTCTTTAAGCTGTCCTTGAGTGTACATATTTTATGAACTTCAGTTCTCTTTACACTGTCCGTGAGTGTACATCTTCAGTAAATTTCTGTTTGTTGCAGATGGCCGAGAAGACGTCACTCTACGTGCTCGACTGCATTTTTTCAGTATTAATAGTAGGAACCCTGGTGGTATTCGTGTGGAGGGGTGCGTGGGTCCTCCTGGACATCTTCCTGTTCCCAGAGAGCGAAGTTTGGTCCGCCTGGTCCAGCCTGGTGAGTGAGCAACTTTAACAACAACAACAACAAACGCACAAGCCCAAACCATTTTTAGAAACTAATTTAAATGTGTAGGCTCAAACAGTGCAGTCAGTTTAAAAATTATAGTTACGATATAATTTGCATAACAAAAATGAGGGACGAAGCCAGATTAAATAATACATTTATTAGAAACTTACATGGTTTACACTACACTAAGTTACAAGGGGTAGGAAACTTCCCTCTGACAAAATGTACACTTAAGTTGCCCAAGTATCACTAAGACTAGGCTTTTCAATCGCAAGTTAACTTTAACCTTCAGTTTATTCCTATAAGAACACAATTGTTACTATGGAACTAAATCGAAAGTTACAGTTTAACTTGACATTGAAAAACCGGGTCTAAGTATTTATAGGGTATTTATAGGGTTCAGTTTAGAAAGTTCTAACAGGAGGGCTTTTGCGATCTGTGGATGATTTTTCGGTGACTCATGGTAGCGATTCCTTCGCTTTATGTAATTTGTTTACAATAACCCTTTTTTGGCCAAGCATAAGCGAACTGTTCGATAGCAGCTGTGTTATCCGAGGTCGCGCGTTGGCGACGTTCTAATTTCCTTATCATAATACCAAGTAGAGTACCTACTATAAAAAAGCTTTAAGCAATGAGATAATTGAATACCTTCGTAATAGAATTATGCACGGCCGAGGACGTGCTCGTTCGAAGCGCAGTATCTTAGGACGGAAGTCGCCGATTACTATGGACTATAGTGTACGCGATGTCGTAACTTTGATTCGACCTACCTAACACTCTCTCATTTCCTGCGCGCCATGACGTCGTGATTTCTTCCAGATACTGGGGTACACAGCCGTAGGTCTAGCTTTCCTAATGCAACCGGCGATGCGCTGGGTTTGCGACCGCCTCCAAGGAGCCCTCCGGCTTTTCGCGGCGGACATGTTCCTCATCTTCTCTCTCCTAGGAACCGTCAACGTCTGGCGGGGGATTTGGATGCTGCTGAACCTCTACTTCCTTCCAGGTAAGCTCGCCCCCTATTAGCAACCCCCTCGCTTCGATCGACCCCCCGTTCCAGATAACCTGGAGCTCAGCTGTTGGATAACCCACTGGCTCTGCCTGATCCTCCTCGTCCTCCTGGGTTGCTCGAATTCCCTCCTGGTGCGGGGGGTGTACATAGACGCGGAGGAGCCGGCCGGAAAGTGCGTCGTCTTCCCCTGCTACTACCTGCGCCTGATCTTCCAGCAGGAGCGGGCGAAGAAAATCGCCAAGCGCCTCCAGCTGGACGTCGTGACCAAGAGGAAGCAGGACGTTGACGGGGGCGCGCCCCCCGAAATCAATCACGTCACTACGATCAATCAACTCGCCGAGAAAGAGACCAACAATCACGTGGTTTGACGAAACTTGACCGGACGGAAAGTGCTTCGCGATCGTGAAGGAAATTTAAAAACATCGCATTGATGATCGGGTTGAGGGCTTCAATTTATTTTTCACCCCCAAATTAAAAAAAAAGTACGGGGGAAAGGGCAAGCAATTTATGACGACGTGAAAAAATATTGATCCAATCAGGTGTGATGAGTTTAAGCGAATTTCTTTTGTTTTACCGCACCAATAAGAGCCTGAGCTTTTTTGGTTTCAATCAAAAATTTTAAATTTCTTTTTTGGCAGGTGATTTGGTAACACTTGGGCAAATAGGTTTCTGTTGGTCTTCTCTTTCATCTTCTCCTCTGTGGAGTTGGACATTAAAAAAGATTCTTGCGTGAGCCTTTGAGCATTTTGACTTCCCCATGAATACATCGCGAGTCAATTTTGCTTTCCCCAAAATTATTCTCCTTCTAGGTACCTTTTAGAACGAATGGCGACGACATTGTGCGATGCCATTACTTCAAAACCAAGCAGTCCTCTTTGAACGTTGTTTTAACAGATGACTTTTATTACAAAACGGTTTTGTTGTTTTTTCTTCGCTATGGAGATGGACAATCAAAAGTCTTCTGCAAGAGCGTTTTGAAAGTTTGACGTCTCCTTTTTCCATCATCAGCCAATTTTGCTTTTCCCGAAAACTATTCTCTGCCCAAAACGCATGGCGACGCGACGTTGTGGAATTTCGTATGTTAATCTTTTCTCTCCTCTCCTCTGTGAAGATGGACTAAGGATGAGGTTTTGAAAATTTTATTTCCCCAGACATTTTTCATTAACGGTCAAATTTTGCTTCTCCCGAAAATCATTCTGCATCCAGAACTTGCGGCGACGTTGCGGAATTTATTGTAGATCTTCTTTTCCCACTTCATTGTGGAAATGATCCAAAAAAAAATGTTTAGCAGAAGATTTTGGGCGTTTTGAAAATTGGGCTTGCCCAAGAAATTAGATTAACGTGGTCGTTGTTCATCTTCTTCCGTTCTCCTTCGTAGAAGCAGCAAAAGCAACAGCAGCCCTGAGGCTGAAGTAAGGAGGAAACGTCAGTGTGATGCAATGTCGCCAAAAGCCACAAAGAAAATATTTCACGGTTTCCATCAGAGTATTTCGGAACGTATCCGCGACGTAGACTTCATTCCCATCCAGATCCAATGGTGATCCGTTTTCCCCCTCCTCGAATGTCTCCTTTCTTTTTTTCTAGCAAACAACTTAGTCACACTTTCATTACAAGATGGGATTTCGAAAGTTATTGACGATCTTTCCCTTTCCCATTCTCCGTGAAGACTGGCAGAGAAAAACTAATCTAATCTCCTCCAGCTGGAGACGGTTCAATTCTCTTCTCAACCAAATCTCTTCTTGCAGATTAAGAGCATTTTGGAAAATGGAACTTTTTGGCCTAGTTTTCACTAGAAGCCCTATTTCTTATTCGATGCACATGATTGCCTCAAATTTCTTCTTCCTTAGGACTTCTTGGAACTATTTCAATTTTTTTCTCATTCGGTCCTGCTGCGGACCTTTCTTCATTAGAAGACTTTTCTTTTTCGAAGCAACCGGTTGCCTCAAATCTCCTCCGCGTTAGGACTTTATTGGAGAGGCTCCAAGTCTCTCCTCAACCAACTCTCTACTTGCAGACTAAAAGCAACTTAGAAAGTGGAGCTTTTTTGGCGTAGTTTTAGTCAACTGCTTCAAATTTCTTCTTCCTTAGGACTTTTTGGAGATGTTTCAATTTTTTCTCATTCAGTCCTCCTGCGGGCTAAAATCTGTTAGTAACTTGAACTTTCTTCATTAGAAGCAAACGATTGCCTCAAATCTCCTCCTCCTTAGGACTTTATCGGAAAGGTTCCAATTCTCTCCTCGACCAACTCTCTTCTTGCAGACTAAAAGCAACTTAGAAAATGGAACTTTTTGGCCTAACTTTATTCGATTGCTTCAAATTTCTTCTTTCTTGGGACTTCTTGGAGATGTTCCAAGCTAGCGAGCTAAAAACTTTTTTTCATTAGAAGTCTTCTCATTTTCGAAGCAAATCTCCTCCTGCTTAGGACTTACTGCATACGCTTAACTTCCTTCACGTTCACTGCAGCCAACTGGCTTGGACTACTTCTTAATTGATGCCTCAAACCTCTGCCTCCTCCTTAGGATTTTAATGGAGACGTTTCAGTTCTCTTCTCAACCAACTCTGATCTTGCAGACTAAACGCATCTTGGAAAATTGACCTTTTTCGGCCTAGTTTTCACTAAAAGTCCTATCTCTTATTCGAAGCGGATTTCTTCTTGAAAGTGTTTCACTTTTTCTCGCATTCAGTCCTCCTTCCTCCTGGTTGTAGATTAGAATCCTAGATATTATAAAATGTTGACTTCCAATTTTCGTTTACTAAAAACTATTCCCTTTTAGAACGTACATCGACACTAGAGCCCACTTCCAACGATCTTCCATTGTTATCTTCGAAGGTTTAGATCATTTGTTGTCATCCCTTCATTGGGGGTCATTTCTCCATTTCGCCTATGGGTTCTTGTTTCCTAAAAACTGTTCTCTTCGATGCTTTGGAATATTTTCCGATGGCTAGAATCCATTTCCCATGGTCTTCCATTCTTACTTGAAGGTCTTTATATGTCTTCTCGCCCTTCATTGAGCTTCATTTTTGCATCATCTTCGTGATTTCCTTAGAAGCCGGTTCTTGTTTCCTAAAAACTATTCTCTTCAACGGACTCCAGCCATTATCCGACGGCTGGAGTCTATTTCCTATGATCTTCCTTCCTCCTTGCAGGTAGGTCTCTTCCTTTTTTATATCTTCTCGCCATCCCTTCATTGGGCTTCACTTTTCCATCGCCTGTGTGATTTCCTAAGAAGTATTTGTTTTGGAAGCCGGTTCTCGTTTCCTAAAAACTATTCTCTTTGATGTCTTAGCTTAGAATATTGGAATCCATTTCGCATGATCTTCCATTCCTACTTGAAGGTTTTTTTGTCTTCTCGCCCTTCATTGAGCTTCACTTTTGCATCGCCTTTGTGATTTCCTTAGAAGCCGGTTCTCGTTTCCTAAAAACTATTCTCTTCAATGGAAGGAAGATCATAGGAAATGGACTCCAGCCTTATCCGATTATCCTTGAAGGCAGATCTCTTCCTTTTTTTTTATATCTTCTCGCCATCCCTTCATTGGGCTTCACTTTTCCATCGCCTGTGTGATTTCCTAAGAAGTATTTGTTTTGGAAGCCGGTTCTCGTTTCCTGAAAACTGTTCTCTTCCATGTTTTAGAATATTATCCGATGGCTACGGTCTTCCGTGCCTCCTTGAAGGTTCGCCTTTTCTTATGCCTTCTTGCTACCCCTTCTTCGGAAAGTATGGCGAAATTGACCGATGGGTAAACTTCATTCCGAAATGAAGTTCCAATTTCTCTTCGATGGTTTAGGTTACTCAACTCCTTTCCCTTGCCTTTATTTTTCTCGACGTTCAAAAAGCATCTGCTAGTTCTTTTCCTTCTCTGGAACGTCTCCTGTACCGCATCCGTTTCATGTCTATCCCAACTGTGCCTTCTCCTCTTATTTACCGAGGAATTTCCTCGTTTCTTTTGGCCTTAGAAATCTTCAATTGTTTTCTTTCGTTCCATTCTTCTCCATGTTCGAATTTGAAGAATTCCAAAGGTGGCCAAAAGGGAGAATCAAGAGCATGTATTCTCCGTTTAGGGATTAGTTTATCGACCTCCAAACTATATTTTCTGAAATTATTTTGTATTAAACTGATCTGCAGAACGTTGATCCATCTTTTTCATGTCTTTTTAATATACTGGTCCTTTTTGACTATTCAAGCCCAAGTCAACGACTATGCATATTGGATAATGGAAAGAATGCAACGTTGGTCTGATGTTCTTATGTCATCTTTCCACTGTTCGGCAGTGTTCCTCTTTTCCCTTCTTTTCCCATTTCAAGGATCTTCTTTGTGTTTCTTCGCTAACTTCTTTTAACCCTTCCCAAGTCTCTTATGTCAGGTTTCCACTATTCGGCAGTGTTCCTCTTTTTTCTTCTTTTCTCATTTCAATGATCTTCTTCGGGTTTCTTCACGTAGGTACTTTTAACTCATGCTAAGTCCCTTATGTCGTCTTTCCACTATTCGACAGTGTTCCTCTTTTCCCTTCTTTTCTTATTTCAAGGATCTTCTTTGAGTTTCTTCAGGGACTCATGCCCACAAGATTTCAAATCACTGTGCAACAAAAGTAGTTTACTTCTTGCGTACCTAAATCAACTAAAGTGCTTATCACTGCGTACCAAGAGAGGGCGATAAAGAGAGAACAAAACAAAATTTTTTATCACGACAGTGATGGATACTCTAAGCAACAGGAATGGGTGAAGATCTTTTCCTGTTGTGATTCCCTTAGTTACGACGTTTGTCGTCATAGAAGAAATTGATTTCATTTTTACAATTCTTCTTCTTTTTTCTCTTTTCACTTTTGTAGGTCCACCTTCTATGGGGGTTTTCTTTTCGCTTGGCCTCCACCTCTTCCTCTTTTTTCCTCTCATTTCAAAGATTGTTATCAGATTAGTTAAGACGCTAATACATAAACAATTGGGACCATAATTGATTACTACCTGCCTGAAGACTACAAATTATGGGAGGGTAAACTAAGATCGTCCCAATTGCCGGCTAACTCAATGGGACAGATGAGGTCATCATCATTGATTCACATTTTCGCAATAGCTGTACTAGTCGAGGAAGTCATCCGAATATCAACGTCTAGGAGGTAGCCAGAGAGCCCCAAATAAAAGCCTGATTGAAAAAATTGAAGACGAGGTCACAGCCTGAGCTGCGCACGGCATTCGTTTGTATAAATATCTGATTGAAGTGCCGAAATCAGGCTTTGATAAGCATAAGCAAAACACGTGGCTTGCTCCTGGGCCAAACTCCCTTCACAATCACATACACTTAAGGGAATAACCACAAAATGGTCCCAGATGAGGACTGCATTCCAGTGTGTCTTACAGAATACTAACTCAGACTTGCGCGCAGCGAGAAATCAAGGTAGAAGGGTAGTCACGTGCTCCGAACTGGCCAAGCACAGTCCAAGTTCCAAAAATCAATAATAACGAAGCGTTCGGCCGTGGCAAGGTCACATGATTTCATTTTCATAACTCTTCTTCTTTTTTCTCTTTTCACTTTTATGGGTCCATCTTCTATGGGGGTTTTTCTGGGCTACCCTTTGCTCTTCCTTTGGCCTCTCTACCTCTTCTTTTTTCCTCCCAATTCAAAGATTGTTATGAGATTAGTTAAGACGCTCGTCGTTATACAAGAAAGTTCAATTTGATTCCATTTTCATAATTCTTCTTTCGTCATTCCTGGAGGTCCATCTTCTATGGGGGATTTTCTGTCATGCCCTTTCCTCACTTGCCAAGTATTTTTTCCATCGTCGTGTCAACTTTCCACTGTCAAAGAATTTCTGCGTGTTTCTTCACGAGCCCACGCGCCCATAAGTTTCCACATCACTGGAAAGCAAAAGAAATTTACTATTAACTGATTTTTGCACAAGAGAGGGCGTTGGAGCTCAACGCTGAACTGGACTGTTTGAGTTACTGCTGACTGTGGTGGATACTCCAAGTGGTGGAAACGGAGTGATGAGAATGAAGGTCCAGTCAAATTCTTTCTCTTGAAAAAAAAAAATTGACCAGAACTTTTCCTTTTTCTTCCCTGAAGCTGTCCACCGTTCGTTCACATTATCGCAAGCAGTTCAGTTCAGTTCAATTTTGATCCAAGTATTCAAAGACCTGAAAGAATCGAAGATGTCTGCCCCCCGCTTCCCCCAAGAAAAAAGACAAAAGTTCTTGCCATTAAGACATAATTTTGTTTCACAACTTGAAGTGAGAAGGACGGTCTAAAAAAAATTTGTTCGACATCGAAGCCGGTCGGTCCTAAATAAAATTGACGCGTGTGGAAAGTCAACCGAATTAAAGCCCACTGAATTCGTTTGCCTAAAAAAATCAAATAGCAGATTTGCTCTTTATTAAAATGCCGTGCGTGCCTTCAAACGAATTCCTGATCAAAGTAAACTGTGATTTCTTTTATAAAGTTGGCGTCACGCAATACAATAAGTAATTATCCGGTAGCGTCACTTTAAACGTCAGTGTCAAAAAAAGCCGCCATATTGTTTGATACCCTTATGGAAATACAAAGTGATCAAGAATCACTGTTTGAGTTGGCAGTGCTGAATTATTTTTTTAAATGGTACAACTGGAGTAATATCCGGTTGTTGACGGTTTGACACTGACAGTCGTCTCTTAACAAGCGTCATTTGACATTTGAAATGCAAATTAAAACGCTAATTTTTATTTACATAACCTACAATCTTGTCGGTGTTCAGGTTACGTCAAATAAAAAACAGAAAGATACATCCGGATGCAGCGTTGCAAATAGCCGAACAAAAAAATGCTCTTAATTGTATTGCCAACTCAAACAGTTATTCATGACCACTTTGTATAATGTGGTAGGTATCAAACAAAATGGCAAATGTGACAGTTATACTCGAGTGATGCTACTGTGTGATTCTTATACTGTGACAAGAGTTCTGAGAGGACAGTTAATCGGTCAGTAACTGTCAATGTCATGACACCATGACATCACATAAAAAATACGTAAAATAAAAGCAAAATTCAGAGAAATACTTCAAGACAACACTAGAGCTTAAAGCTTAAAGTCCTTCACAGCTTTGTTTCAAGCAGGAAATTTTTGTGTACCAGGTTGGCAGCTCCAAAGGTACCAGATTTGAATATTCAGTGCCAAAAATCTTGAGCGACTTTTCGTTTAAAAACTAGCAACAACAAAAACCAAAATAACCACAATTACCACAAAAAAAGGAGCAGTAGAAATCGTTACCCACTAGAATGGTAGCACAGCGCAAGCGCTTCCGGTCAGAACTACCAACTTAGTAAATTCAGCTATTCACTTAGCTATAAGGTCTTGTAAACTTCCAGCCAACTTTCGTCATTAATGACATCAAACCAGTACCAACTGAACTCAAGATGTAACGTACGATGTATTCGTTGAAATTTAGTAACATTTGGTTACCACAAGTTTTTCAAAATGACAATGTTGCCACCGCTTCAATTGTCGCTAATGTCAGATGTGTTTACTGTGGGTAATGCTCACGCTGGACATACTCGCGATGACTTGTAACATCGTTCCATTTAAAATTCGATGTGAGCGTATCAGCGCAAATGGAACGCCTGGGGTGCGTTCAGGTACAGTGAGAGTACTTTGTGCGTTTGCTCCCAGAGTGTTTACCCTTAACGTCAAGAATTACACTGCCTCTTCAAGTATTTATGAATGGTAAAAAATTAACTGAAGTTAGTTGTGTCATTGGTGACTGAAACAATAACCTATATCTCTCAAAACTGAAAAATGAGCCGTGACCAAAGATTTGCAGCTGTAATTGCAATTGCAAATTGTATTGTTGATAGTGTAAATAGTACTATGTGTTTTTTTAAAAATGCCATAAGGGGTGGCTGTGGAGAGGAAAATTAATGTCTTAGCTCCATTCATTTACTTTAAATTTTCAGATTTGGCATGTGTTAGATGCCAAGCTACGACATGAGTTTTAATTTTCATGGCCAACCTTTATGGCATTTTTAAAAAAATACATTGTATAATGTTGTTGGAAAATGATGAATCAGGTATAGATGCAGATACAGAAGACGTAATAATAATAAGTGGTTTAAAGAAAAGTAAACATACTTTGTACTCACATTGTTTGCATTCATTTTAAAGTAACACTCTTCAACGCTTGCATCATTATATGGAACGTACTCTGTGAATATACAACACATACATAACCTATACACCATCAACCACCGATCACAAGGTTACTAAAGAGAGAAGGTTGCCTGGTAAGTCGTGGAGTGACGCGTCATCCAGTAGGCCATCTATTTGTGTACATGCATTAAATGGGCCTACTGAGTGACGTTGCGATGACGTTGAAAGTTACCAGGCAACCTTGTCTCTTTACTAACCTTGCACCGATCATATGTAAACACTTCAATACTTGGCAACACTGTTATAGCATTACGTCATAAATATGATTGACGAAAGTTGGCTGGATGTTTGCAAGTACTGAACAACATCCTTTTTTTACGAATTTAATAAAAATAGTTTAAAAAATAATATTGCAAGACGTGGATGGGCACCACCAGTTTTAACAATGGAGTACCAAGGCAGTTACTGTAGGAACCAAATTTGGTACGAAAGTACCAGTTTGAACAGCACTGGTCCTTCAGCTTGAATACACGAACGTACCCTGCGCTTCAGGTTTTCAAACACGTTTGTCAAGTCAAGTGTTGGGGGGGCAAACAAGTAATTCACTGACAGCCACAGTATAAGTAATTACCCGGTAGCTCACTTAAACGTCACTGTCAAAAAGCCGCCATACTGTTTGATACCCTCATGGAAATATAATAGGTCTGTTCGTAGAGCAGTTCTGATTAGTTTGAAACCGTTGGAAATATACACCAATGAACGTTTTACATCTAACGCAACTGTCGGAATTGATCATAACTTCGATGGGGGACTGGATCTGACGGTTGCAAACTGCACTACGAACAAACCCACGGTGTAAGATATAAGGTGATATAACTTCCTATGCGTTCCGAAGATTTTGGTGGCTAATTTCTGTCCTAGTTCTATAGCAAATCCGCCAGGTGGCGAACGTGCTGCGTAGGTAAACAAAAATAAAACTTGACCTTCATTTAGTATACGAAAGAACGTTGGCGTTGGTTGGGCGGATTAAGTGTGCTTGTTTGACTCGAAGCCACGTCTGTTATACACAACATGGTGTGTCAGTGTTGCGTGCCAACGTGTGAAACCAGGAAAATATCGGTTGTTAAATTACCGATCCAGTTGGTGATCAGTTGACAGTTGTACTCCGCTCAATGGTCCCCGATTAATGTTCCGTAAACGCCATAAGTGGACAGGTTACAATAGAACTACTAATATCGCATGATCCCAATCGAGCCGATTGTGGTCGGCCCGATCCGGTGGACATGCGGCTTAACACTTCTAAGGTAATTTACGCTACACGCAGTGTTGTTCTTCAACTAAAAATTATTGTAATAGAATTTTACAGAAAACTGTAATAGATTTTGTTTTGACGTAATAGATGTGTTTTATATTTATAGTTCCGTTCAAATTGATTGGCATCGCAGTAGGCGAGGGCTGAGTGAATCGGTCTTTATCCCATATCAAAAAAGTTACCAGAATATATTGTGAAACTACCATTAAATTATTTTGAGGTTATGTCACGCAAAAATAAAAGAACTTTTACAAATTAGTTAAAGGCGATGGAATATCTTGTTTCTGTACGAAAATGCATTAACAAGGAGAAGAATATTAAATATTACGAGATTCCTACTGTTTCTGCGATTAAAACTAAACAATTCGAAATTTTTTGTGTTGACAGCAGAAGCACGCAGAAGTTGGGGATGTTTATTTATTATCAAGGATGCATTGCTGCAAACATAAATTTGAATTTCCAACGCCTACCGAGATGCCATTCTTTTTGAAACAAAATATATTTCTTAGGGCCGTGTGACACTATGATGTTTCTTGTGCAAGATTTGTTACGAAGTGAGCGAGAAGTGCCAATTCAACCAATCAGAATTCACTGTGGTAGCTCATCTCGCTCACTTTGTAACAAAAATGTTATCAAATCTTGCATGGTGTCATACAGGCCTTAATAATTAAGAAATAAATATAAAGTACTATCTATTATTTTTCACTGACCATCTCTGGAACGACGACACAATCTACTTTATACTCCATTCTTCCACATGGAAATGGAACTGGCACTCGAGTAACTTGAAAAGCAACCAGCAAACAGCTGACAGATGACGAAGTATCAGGCACGTGTAACCGAATAGCAAAATAGAGGATGAGTTCGCGATGACGCTCGCTCTGATCAAAAGTGTGAGGGAGAGCGACTGCGTTTCACTGCATGTAAGAGTGAGAAAGAGAAACACCGATCGATCTGAGTGTAAACGCGAACGCACCCAGAAAGTGCAAACGGTGCAAACTGCACATGCGCAAATTTTTAAAATTTACAAATTGTAGGCAATTTGATTACATATCGTCTTTGGAAGTTGAAGATAAAACGAAATGTAATAGATTTTATCATCGAGTAATAGCGTAACAAACAACATAAAAAGTAATAAATCTATTACGCCCGTACTAGCAAGAACAACACTGGCTACACGTAGCCACCTATTGGATTCATTTAGAATGAGGATAAAATTTAGCCAGCTCACAATCGCAACTCATATCACCTTATATCTTACATCGTAAACAAACCATAATGTAATTTGCAAATCGGTAGGTGTCAAACAAAATGGCAAGTGTGACAGTTCTACTCGAATGATGCTATTGTGGGTGCATTCGACATCACGCCCGGAGCGCTCGGGGTCTTCGTTTGTTTCACTCTTACGTGCTCTGAAACTCATTCGCTCTCCCTCATACTTCTGCTCAGAGCTTGCCCCGAGCGTAAGTCGGCTTTCACACCAAAGTAGCAAGCTGCTTGCTGTTTGCATCCTGGATGCACGCTGCATCCCACTAATTTTAGAACCCATGTAAACAACTGATAATATTCATACCGGTGTAGCGTAGCATTCATGCGTCCTGCCTTCTAAGATGCCCTGCGCGGCACGCTACTTCTCAAAAGATGCAAGAACCATGCAGCTTGCTACTTTGGTGTGAAAGCCGACTGATGTCGAACGCACCCTGTGTGATTGTTATTGTTATGTTGCTGTTTACCATAAATAACACATTAGTTTAATTAACTATTTATTGATACATAAGTTACACTGTCCTTTACATAGTAATGGCACCTCACCTGTCGTCATGCCTCAATTCTTACTACCCCTCTAGGGTTCTGCCGCCTTTTCCTTACTACCAACTTATGACACTTGTAGCGTTCTCGATTCACATGCATCGGTTGCAGTGCATTCAGTGTGTTTGCATCTTCTTTTAACCCCATGTGTGATAACACGAGATGAGTGCGTACTATTGCGGTCAATCGAATACGTTATTATACTGTGCTGACAGCTGTCAGTGCTACAAACCTTTAGGAGAAAGAACATTGAAATCCTAGCCTGCTTTAATTAGGAATTTAATTGAATGCACGGTGGTAGTAGTAGAAGCAGTTCACTTCGTCCAATTACATATCAAAATTTTTATTTATTTTCTTTTTTAATCGCAAGATACCGAGCGTGATTTTCACGGCTTTCTAAACACAATACGAACTCGTGATATTTTCCCCTAGTATTTAGGAGCGTGCTTGCATTGCACGGCGTATACAACCTAATAAATACATACATACAGTTAGGGTAGGCGACGAAATAAATGACTTCTTCCTATTAGGTGTATTCTTCCAAAAGAGAAACCGATGTGAGTTTTCTTCCCGTAAGTAACTTTCGTGGTGATATGGCTAATAGTGCTCAATAGGTGTTATAAAGAAAAGTTGTTACAAGCTTGTTTGAGATTTTTAATAATAATAATAAATTAATTACCTACTCGTTAAGCGACGTTTGCTCCTATAGCCTACTACTAAAGAGTGATTCTTTTTTTTAATCTGGCGTCGCCAATGACAGTTGGCAATTTGACGTTTGAACTTGCAATTCCTAACCTAGCTTTCGAGATTTCGAACTCAACAGTACGATGGGACAACGCAAGTGTGTTGTAATAAACGAAAAACGAGAATAAGTATGAGATCTGTTGTAACCAACAATGAAAGCAGACAAGATTTACCTACAACAAATAATCAAAATTGTGGCGCGTTCACAATAAGCCAAGTTCGACGCGCCAAATTTAAAAAAAAGGACACTCGTTATAAGAAGAAACGTGCATGCTGTAAATAGTCGTAATTTTAGTTATTTATTTTAAAATTGTAATACAAATTGAATAAATGTTGATTATATCAAGATGCCATTAGATCCGAAGGCGATTTGCATTTTCTTTCATCCTTCCATTACCTATCGCGTGCAAAGTACAAGTGTGCCAATTCCAAAGACGTCATCGTCACCATTGTACCCTCGTTGAGGCTTCCCGTTGCCGAAAAGCTCGTTTCACCATCACTTTCCACGGCCGTCTCTTCTTCAACTTCAATCAAGGGCAATCTCCGAGCGCGTGTGTTTGCTTTTTGTCGCGGGTAACCTTGCAAGTAATGACTTAATTCGGATTCAAGTTCGAGGCCTGTCGGGCGTCTCTTGTGTGTGTGAGAGGTAATCATTCTGATCGCTCCGGTTCCCCCAATTAATGGACAAACTGGAAAATTATCGCATCCTTCTTCCCACGGCGGGCCGTAAATTTGAATTAAGGAAAGCGCGCGGGCGGTTCATCGCTCGGGACCCGAATCGGGAAAGTCGGGTGTTTCATAATAATCGAATTAGGGTTTGTGGTCGGTCGGTTGCAAGCACGGACCGCAATTAGCGATTTTTATGCGTACATCCGCATTTGGCGAATTTATTACCATTGAGGCTATTTAGGTCAGGATGTTAATAATTCGTCTAATTCAATCACGCCGAGATTATTGTTATTTTTTTTTTTTTTTTAGCCGAGCTACCTACAAACGAGAAGGCTTTATAGCCACTGTCCAAAAGTATTCGTCCGAAAAACAATAAATCTGTACGAATATTGAAATATGTATTCCTAAAATATTTTCATCATATTCGTTTTTTTTTTTAATAAATATTTCTATAGTATATTGTAGACCGAGGCGGTAAAGTGCTTGTTTTCCAGGTCGAGAGAAGATATGGACAGGCGAGGCGGCAAGCCGAGCCTGGCCACACTTCTCGAGACCTAGAAAATTGCTTTACCGCCATGGTTTACATATTATTTTTTTTCCTACACAACATTATAATTAATTTTGTTAATATCACACAAACGTTCTTTTTCTCGAAGTAAAAATATTAAAATTGAGTTACTATTAAAATTATTATAGATGTTTTAAAACACAGTGTTACGTGTACTAGCATGGCCGAGTGGTCAAGCCGATGGTTTAATACACCAGTCTCTTCGGAGGCATGGGTTCGAATCCCACCGCTGCCGAGTTTTTTTTTT
The DNA here is from genome assembly GCA_033060865.1 of Dorcus hopei. Lineage (NCBI taxonomy): Eukaryota > Metazoa > Arthropoda > Insecta > Coleoptera > Lucanidae > Dorcus > Dorcus hopei. The sequence continues at coordinate 3,313,799 of CM065424.1, read as the reverse complement.
CCTTGATAATTTTAATCCTTTTTAAAAGCAAATACCAGTGGAATTAAATAAAAAAAACTTAGTTTGTTAATTTTTTGATGTCGATGAGAGCGCATTCCAGAAATTATTGTCGCGCCACCTAGTGGTAAAGCTTCGTAAATTATTTTCTCGACTAGGCATTTATGTTCATTTTGCCGGGCTAGCCGTGGAAACGTTCGCTTTCTCCTCTCTGATGAGCCGGTAAAATTGAATTTTCTACTAGTGTAGGAAAAAAAATAATTAGTTACAATGACTGAAATTAGAGCTTCCGCGTTAGATTGATTTTAAAATAATACAAGATGTTGCCAGAAGTTCTCAAACAATGGCTTCGGAATGCGAACGACAGATAAAACGTTGAGGACCACCGCTACTTCCTTCATTCATTTTCACTGTACTTTATTAAAACGGGGGATTTTAATTTAAATTAATTTATCATCATTAAGCTCCAATTTTACGAGCCGTCCTCAAAGAGTTTTGTGTTCGTCGTGTCGAATTCACCTTTTCCGTCATTCGCTTTGAAAAACGCTCCAACAATAAAAAAAACCAAAACCAAAGTTAGATGATAATGACCTTGACGTCGGAGGCGTAAAATTTCGAGGACCACCATTTAATTTCCTCAACGCGGTTTGGCAAAATTATCCATAACAGCAAAGGCATTTAATCATTTAAATTGTAAATTAATTTTGCTTGGTTTGAAAGTTTACAAATTCTTCAAATAACTAGTTCTAGTAACATTACGTACATATTTCCATATACCGTATGTCCATCTGACAATGAGACATAGGGATTTAACATGGGAAAACAGAAATTGCCTTATATTATCTACCTGAGTACATATATATGAAATTCTGGGTTATAATCGGAAAGATTATTGCATTCAAAGTGTTTTGATACTAAATTTGTACAATTTTAGTTGTTAATTATTTAGAAATTAAGAAAAAAAGGTATTACTTTTATCTGGACAAGATTAGTAGGTATTTAACGAAGACTTTCCAAACGGATGTCGTGGTCAAGTTAGTTTGTTCATGTTTGACAACCGTAAGGTCACGAGTTCAAATCCGAATGAAGACACTTTTTTTTAATATTTTTGCAGATTTGAAATCACTCTTAAACTAGTTTATTATTGTATTTATAAGTTTCATTTTAATATTAATTATGTTCCATTTATGTGTATTTTTCGTTTGCAAAATTTTATTATGTTAAAGTTATAACTTTATTTATTACGTTACATAATTAATATTAAAAGGAAACTTACAAATAAAATAATAAAGTAGTTTAAGAGTATAAGTGATTTCAAATCTAAAAAAAAATTAAAAAAAAGAAAAAAAAAAGTGTCCTAATTCGGATTTGAACTCGTGACCTTACGGTTGTCTAACATGAACAAACTAACTTGACCACGACATCCGCTTGTAAACTCTTCTTTAAATACTTACTAATCTTGTCCGGAAAAAAATAATAACTTTTTTCTTAATTTCTAAATAATTAAGAACTGAAATTGCACAAATTTAGTATCAAAACACTTTGAATGCAATAATCTTTCCGATTATAACCCAGAATTTCATATATATGTACTCAGGTAGATAATATAAAGCAATTTCTGTTTTCCCATGTTAAATCCCTATGTCTCATTGTCAGATGGACAAACGGTATGTACAAATTTAAAAGTGACTCACATGAATTATGAAAAGAAAGTAATTTTTGAATGCAGATTGAAGAACATGGGATGTTCTGGAACTGGATGTCGTTACCCTAATTCGCAAATGTCGTAAGTCCACTTTTTGTCAAAATTGAGATTTTGACACCATTTCATTAACAAACGACTAATCTACCTACTAAAGAAACTGTAGCGCAGAGACTTACAGTTTTCACGCTATCACGCTACGTGAAATGTATGTAGGTAAGTAAGAATCGATTTTAAAGATTGACATAGAAATTATTTATTAATAACATTTACAAATTACAATTACATAAGTAAAATTGGTTCATAGTAATTGGAAGATTAGTGTAAATGCACAACAATTTATATTTGACGTAAATTGAGTTGTCATCTAACAGCGTAGTGGGTAGATGGAAATTTTAATCAAAATTTTTAATGAAAAATGCGATTACGCTCTCCTTTATCAAGAGTGTCCGTTGTTTGAAATAAGCTTATACCTGTTGGTAAGTATTTACGAATTATTCTTGGACAAGCATTTTTAATTAACCACATTAATAAATGGAATGTTCTTACGTTTTCTGTTCACTACATTCGATTGCAAAAGTTTCTCTGAAGGAGCTTAAGATTGATTACAACCGTTCATTGTTAACACTAAACTGTTCAAAGCTAAATACAGAGTATGAATGTTCACTTGCAAAGTGTTACTGCTCAAGGCCTATCTTGAATTCAATGGATTACCCAGAAATCTCCCTTTTATATATTCTTCAAGGTACAAAAAACTCTGTGACCCTAAACATAAGAAAAATTAAAAATCCTTAGATTGTAAAGAAATCAACTATCTTGTCTTGTAGGTTGCAAATATGAAGTTACATCTTGAACAGGCCCAGTCGAACTGCATCTAACTTTCAAAAGACGGATTCTGTCTGCGGTTCTTGAATTTTACAAGAATACGACGTCTTCCTCCGTTCTTCTTGTAGAAGTAGACTCCAGGTTTGCTTCGGCTTTCCTCTTCTAGCGTGTTGGATGAACTTGCCACGCCTTGATAATCTTGAAACGTCTTCCACGATGACATGATCGGCTCGTCCAAAAATTACAAAAAATAACCCGAAACTCGTCCAGGAGGAAAGATGGTGCGGTACATTTAGAAAAATGCGTTTTGTTAGTAATTGTCAAACTTTTAAGCTGAAAAGACATGGAACTTACCGGGGACGAAACTTAAAGGATTTTTTCTCGTATCCGTAACTCAGGAAAAACACTAACGATTTAGATTTACGAATATTGATTCGTTAGCGAGCGAATTTATTTTGAAATAACTGACACAAAAAAAACTACACGAAAACCGATATCAAACTCTGAAAAATTAAATCAAAAATACAACCGAACTTAGAACAAAAAATTAAACTAAAATTTCGACGAGAATTTAACATGCAAAACTAAGGGCAACCGGGAACTCACTCCCCTGCGCGCGGCTTCTCTACTTAAGCCTTCGCCAGCGCCCTCGAACCCCGAAGTGGGATCTTTCTCAAATTCAGCAAGTTTTTGAAAAAGTCCGTGGTTGATTCGGGCTTTTAGCGGCGAGCCGCTTTCCACTAGGTGGCGTACGCGTGTTGCTTTTACCATTTTTTTAGCCACGTGTCGCGCGGTCAGAGCCAGAGAAGCTGGTCGCACGGTTTCTTGCTGATCCCTTAAAATTGAAAACAATCTTATCTCCGTAACTTAATATTTTCTCTAGTTGGAGAGCACGTTCTAGACTACTGAATATAATATGTTTTTCCTGCGTTCCGATTTCATGAGATCAAGTGAAATTTTTAAGAAAGAATTTATAATGATAATTTGGAAATTTCCCTACGCATTTTTCGGGTCCTTACAGTTTGTTTCGATTAATTTTCCTTTTCATCATCTGATAAAATGTGAATAGAGTAACGGAAACGTACACAACGCGCCGTACAATAATTATAATAAAACTCATTATAATTTTTTATACTTAGTAACAATCGAAAATTGCACATACACGTTTTCTCTAAACAACAGATCATATAAAATTCTCTTTTGTTTTTTTTTTGCGTATCACCAGGTATACAGCTTGATTTGCAAGCTTGCATGTGTGTGTGAGAGTATATATGTATAATTCATTTTTGTTTCTCAAACCAAAATATTTCACTCACGTGCATAAATTTACTTAAAAAAGAAAAATGCGAAATTTCAAGCCAATCGGATTGAGGAACCACTGTTTGAGAATTTCTAGCACAATAAATAATATTGCTTCTTTCTCGTTAAAAAATTTTTTTGATTGTTTTAATTACTTGAGTGACCTCCAAAATGAGGGATGAACAAAAAGTATAAAATTGAAGCGATGAACAAAAAAATCGTTTGAATACCTCTGGTATTTAAATTAATTAAAAATTAGAGATCAGATGAGTCACGAGTTCGAAACTGATGATAACACGTAACATTTTAATTTTTAATCGTCGAATTGCGAGAACCTTGTTCCTGGCACAAATAACTTTGCCCCTTTCGTGTTTGCCAAGTTCCAAGTTTTGTTATTTATTATTATTATTTTAGGGGTTTCCAAAACGACGGACGGAAAGTGCGAAACTGAAGCGATGACAAAATTAATTGTTTGAGTACCTCTGAGTAACTAATTTAGATAATCAGTTTGAATTTAAACATCCTCTCTCTTATGAAGAAATGAGTGAAATTTCGAAACCGACAACCCTCGACATTTTAATTGTCGAATTGGGAAACTCTTGTTTGAGAATTTCTGGCGCATCAGCGTCACAGCCGCCTTTACGTTAACCCGTCGCGTACGTTCCAATTTTAACCTAATTTTATCACTTAAGTGTCTTTCAAACGAACGAGGAAGAAGTAAAAACATTTTGGATGTCGAATTGCGAAGCAATTGTTTGAGAACTTCTGGTAAAATCGGCACGGTGATTTGGCGTCTTTGTGATTACAGGAAGTGATAAATTATAAATTTCTTGCCGCAATGGATTTTAAGGGCGCGGCCAAATGAATAAATTTTGAGCGACATTGTTTGAGAACTTCTGGAATGACTCGAATGTTTCTTTTAATTTAAATTTCCTTGCTGTAATAATTTCTGCGTGCCGTCAAATGAGTAATTTTTAAGCGATGAACATTGTTTGAGAACTTCTGGCACAATCGACATGATTGTCGCCTTTGCGTTAGCTCGTCGCGTACATACAAATTTTATCTCTGAATTTTATTGCTTGAGAATCTTCACGAACGACGGAGAAGAAGCGAAAATATTTTAGTTGTCGAATTGTGAGGCACCCGTTTAGGAACTTCTGGTAAAATCACCGCGGATTATTTTGGTTATCTAGATTAACCCAATCGGGAACTTCTAATCTCGAGTTTCTTGCTTGCGTTGCTTTTTAGGCGCCAAAAAATGAATAAATTTTGAGCGTTGGACTTTGTTTGAGAACTGCTGGTGCGACTGGGACGGTTAGTCCGATTTTTGGTGTTTTTCTGGCCTATTTTGATGCTGTTAAGAGTCCTCTACAAATTGTATAAAATAAGGATAACACTTTGAATACATACTTTGACGAGTAAACAAATAAATCACTACAACATAAAAACAATTCAAATCTCCGTGTATTTTTCTTCAATTTTAATTTAAATTAAATTGTATCGTAAATAAAGTTTATTCCCACAAGCAACGTGTCCGTCATAAACGTTTCGGCATCTTTTTATGGCTCCTAATATTACACGTTGACGTTCCCTTGCATTTTAAACAATTTTGCTAATAGCTAAAAGCATGATGACAAATTCAGTATCACTGGATTCATAGATTAGTAACAACATGAACGGCTGAAACCTCCAGGCGATTGCGAACAATGCGCAGGCGGAAAAATGTCGGCGGTCTCTTCAAATTTGTTTTGAAACAAAAACGATTGAAACGAAATTAATTAATAAATTGCGATTTTGTATACAAAAAAATCACTAACATAAATTAAAAATTGCGTCACTATTTTCAAACTTGCCGGATGAATCCCAGTAAGTATGATATGCGTGCATACACTCACAAGCTTGTCGTTTTCATACTTTTGGGCCGGCAAGCTATTGAGTGTATGGGGGCCTTTAACTATGACAAAGCAAAATTTTGTAAATTGAACGTTTCGTTACGTAATTAACAATTAAACACACAATTGTTCCACCCATACAAAAAAAAAATGGCACTTGCGGTTTGTGTTGTAATCAGAGGTCCTACCGCCTAACTTATACGTATGATGAATGGGCGCACTTTAGTGCAGTCTTTGCAAATCAGTCGGACAAACAAAAGTGGAAATTCCTACCGCAACCGTGTGGTAAAACAACTAACTGCTACATCCAGTTCTTCAAGGTGAAACTTGTTTTCATCATCTGCCTGTCCTCACTCAGAAACAGTCGGTGTCTTCTTGCTTGTCCAAACTCCAACAGTTATGAAAACTTGACCTGGCCGCCGTTAACAACCACAATTAAACCGCGTGAGTTTCCGCAGATTTAAATCACACGACCGGAAGTCCCTAATTAATAATCCAAGTCGACGTTTCAGGGTCGACATGTTTTCGATTGTGTTGTTCTGCGCTGGCCTTTGCTGCGTTTGTGTTGTGCAGGCCCAAACGGAGATCGTTTTTCCCCAACACTCCCACGAAGCGGAAGGAAACAAGGTTTGCACTTACGAAAAAAAAACAAAAAAAAACGAAGCGCCCTTTGGTTTTCTTTTTAGGAAAGGCAACCCCTGTACGCGCCCTCGAGGTGTCCCGAAAATCACCTGCTCTACCCCGGAAGCCAGGAAAGCGATTGGATATGTGACTGCGCGCCGGGTTAGTAATTAATTATATACTGTGTAAGAAAACGTCAGCTTGGAGCTTCCTTTATTTCCAGGCTACGTCTATTATCCTGAGAAGGACGGTTGCTTCGCGCCGTACAGGCAAGGACCTTGTGAGCCTGCTCAGTATCTCACGTTGAACTTGAGAGCCGGGGAGTATCTGCCGGTGTGCGAGGAGAACCCCTGCGGTGTGGATGGAGTGGTTCAGTAAGTAATAATCAGGGTTGAGGAATTGGGGGCTAATTTGTTACTGCCTTCCACAAAATTCTACCTCTAGCCTCTACCTCGAACCGCGCCGAAGAAATGTTAGTACTTCGTTAATTTTCGACGAATCGAAAAGTACGCCGCCAATTAAAATCAAAGAATACGAAAGTGAAAGAAAAATTTGTACAATCCATTTCAGAAAGTATAAGTTTACGCAACATGCTATACACAGTTGGTCTGACTAAGACTAGGTATACGGTTAATTGTGAGTAAATGAAGGAGAGGCTCATTGAAACTTGTGTGGAAATGAAATAGAGATATTACAATGTTGCGTGCGAAGGTAGGAATGCTGCGGCCGGAGCGTGGCCCGCGTTATCAATCGGCAACGTCGATTGATGTAGCTATTTCGTTTACTCATGCGCTTTCTACTATTCTATCCTTCATTTACTCATGATAAACGCATAGCCAGTGGTGGTCAGGCCGACCCAGTATATGTGAAAATAATTTACTAATACAGAACTCGTAATAACCGATAATTTTTATACAAGAGGTCTTCAATAGTTAAAGACCTACTGAAGAAATCCGTACTGATGATGCACCCTGTATGCAGGGTGGGCAAGCAACTTAAAACAACAAGGGCAAAAAAAACTTAAATATCTTTCCCGTTTGATTTCAGATATAACGGTGTCTGCCACGAACTAAACAAACCCGGGGGGCCTTGCAAACCCCAGAACGCCAACGACACGATCAAAATCTTGTACGTGGTGAAGACCACCCTGGAGCTGCGATGCGTCGCCGGACCGGAACCCCTGGTGCTGATCAAAGTCCCCCGCAATCCCTGCCCACCCGGAAGCAGAAGGAGCAACTCGAACGACTGCAGGTTCGGAATTTCCGAAGAAGAAGACGAAGACATCTAAATAGATCATTTCAACTTTCCGTTTTATCACATTGATAGACACAATTGCCTTTAAAAAAAAAAGAAACTATTCTGAATCACCTTGTGTTTTTTTTCATTCTTGAACAAGTAAAATGCCCCCCCCCCTCCCCATCTTTTCACGACCATCCCCCAGTTAATTTGACCGACTTATCCTATCTAAATGGCCGCTTATCCGAAAGGGGTTCTATGTTTAGGCTGAACCATTCCCTAGAGCCTAGAGCAAACGCGTGAGTTGAATAGGAAATGCTCAACTCTTTCCAAAAAGCGTGTCGCCAAAACAAAACGTGTTGTTGTACCCTGAGGGGTAGGCCACCTGCATGCCAGATTGGAATGACTCGCTCAAATCAAGGTAGTGAAATGCCTCCCTTTTCAGCTGGTACCTTGCAACTGCCAGGGGTCATTCTAATCGGATTTGCAACCTAGCAACGGCGGTACCTCCTTAGCAACTGGTAAGGAAATGGGGCTCCCCATCTTTTCACGACCATCCCCCAGTTAATTTGACCGACTTATCCTATCTAAATGGCCGCTTATCCGAAAGGGGTTCTATGTTTAGGCTGAACCATTCCCTAGAGCCTAGAGCAAACGCGTGAGTTGAATAGGAAATACTCAACTCTTTCCAAAAAGCGTGTCGCCAAAACAAAACGTGTTGTTGTACCCTGAGGGGTAGGCCACCTGCATGCCAGATTGGAATGACTCGCTCAAATCAAGGTAGTGAAATGCCTCCCTTTTCAGCTGGTACCTTACAACTGCCAACTGCTAACTTGGGGGTCATTCTAATAGGGATTTGCAACCTAGCAACAGTGGTACCTCCTTAGCAACTGGTAAGAAGCTTCAATCTCGGCAATGTTCGGTGGTAACAAGATGCAACGTTGTGCAGTCTCGATAATGCTCGAAATGCTATAAATTTGGGCATAGTGAACTTAACTCTAAAGATCACAACTTACTCTCATTATTTTCGCGGGAGCACGTGCATTTTTCAGTGAAGTAGATAAAGTCGACAACTCACGATGTGGTAGTGTCTCTGTAGATCCGAGCATGGCGAAGCTAACGATGAAGTTATAACTGACGAAGAAAAATACCTTTTTGTACTCTGAAAGAGTTTCAAAACCTCATGACATAGCTTCGACCTAAAGATCTGGGCGTGATGAAGCTATTGGTGAAGTCTACAACTTACTCATTCCGATGAAGAAACTCAGGGTGAAGCTTCGCTCTATACTCACTTAACTTTGAAGACCACAACTTATTTTAATTCGCAAGAATCTGCAAGAAAACATGGATGTTTCATTGAAGTTACGGAAAAGCTCATGATATACTATCTCTATAGATCTGAGCACGGCGAAGCTAAGGAATCAAATCAGCTTCGCTCTATAACCTTGGAGAAGGCCAAGCTGAGAGAAACGGTGACAACTCAGTACCTCACGATTCACAAGCTCTATATATCTAAGCACCGACGGAGGCACAACTTACTCTAGCCATTTTTTTTTTGTTGACGTGAAATCATTTAGGAAACAAACCCGCTCGCTCTATAGACTTGGGCAAGGCGAAGCTGACAGAGAAGAAGACAACTCACTTCGCTCTATAGACTTGAACATGGCAAAGCTAAGAAACAAGATGACAAGTGAAGTACCTCGGGCCTATTTTACTGAAAAGCTCACGATATGCAAACTCTATAGATCTCAGCAATGATGGAGGTACTTACTCTAGCGGTTTTTGAGACAAAAATTTTTTTGTCGACAAGAAATCATTCAGGGAACTAATTTGCTGCGCTCTATAGACTTAGGCACGGCGAAACTGACACAGACGACAACTCACTACCTCAGACCTATATTACAGAAAAGCTCACGAACTACTGTCTCTATAGATCTGAGCATGGCGAAGCTAAGGAATTAAATTTGCTTCGCTCTGTACACTTGGACAAGGCGAATCTGAGAGAGAAGATGATAACTCAGTACCTCAGGCCTATTTTACTGAAAAGCTCACGATGTACAAGGCTCTATAGATCTAAGCACTGCGAAGCTAACCTAACTCTAGCCGTTCTTGAGGAAAAAAATATTTTATCGATATGAAATCGTTTAAGGAACAAATTTGCTGCGCTCTATTAACTTAGGCACGGCGAAGCTGACAGAGAAGATGACAACTCACCACCTCAAACCTATATTACTGCAAAATTCGCGAAATACTATCTCTATAGATCTGAGCACGGCGAAGCTAAGGAATCAAATTGGCTTCGTTCTATAGACTTGAACATAGCGAAGCTAAGGGAGATGACGAGTAATTACCTCAGGCCTATTTGACTGAAAAGCTCACGATATACAAGCTCTATAGATCTAAACAACAGCCTCAACCTTACCTTGACTAGGTAACAAATTCTGCCCTGTATAAACTATCAGCTATTCCCTCGGCTAGCAACAGTGAGAAGGGAGTGGGTCAATATGATGTTAAATTCTTAAAGGGCGCCAGGACGGAAGACCTTGACAATTTTGACAGTATCCCCGAACTGAGTGGATTGGGCAAAAAGTCAAAAACGTAGAAATCAAAATCAAATCTAAAGTTAACAAATTTAAACTTTATTGGATACTGAATCGTTGAACAAATAGTGCACGAGGTTAAGCCTGTGCTTGTTCAAAACAAAATTTAATCAATAAACTTACAGTTAACAAAGTTATTCACGTTCTATAATTTAAATCTGTACACGCAACACTGTATTTAGCCGAAATTCGCTCTCCGGTAAGGTATCCAATAACCGTTCATTAAAGAAAAATAAATAAATAAAGTTAGACGTCAAAACTCACGACCTTACTGTCGGTCGGGGCACGGAGTGAAGTTGGCACTCACGACGCCACCTGTGCGTTGTTTCTAACACCGGGGATCCGGTTCAAAGCGAATTCGCAAGACACGTCGTAGGAACGCCGGAACTGATTCCTTCGTAGCGGAGGCGAATTGGCTCGATACGATAAATCGAAATAGTACTTCGACTGGTCCGGAAACTGATAACTGAAAGTTGAAGTCGAACTAACTGAAACCTGTACTGAAAGCCTGTACCAAAAATCTGAAGAGAAATGAAAACCGTTAGCGTCCCAAAACGGCGTTAGACAACTTACTCAATAATTTACCTGAGCTTGGGATGGGGCTGAAAATACCCCAAAACTCGCTCGGTAGGGCCGTTGTTAAATTCTCACTTTCAGAGCAAGAATTTCGTTAACACAAAACACGCAACTGCACACCAAGGAAGCACTTTCAACACTGAACGAAACACCAACGTAAAGCGGAAGGACGCCGACATGTTATTACGTCATAAGCGGTAACCAATGGCTTAATTATGACGTCAGGAGTTCCGAATAAAAGAACCAATACGAAAGCGGGATTTCAAATATGTAGATATTTCCGGCACGGGTTAACAGTGTTGTCAGATGTTCAGACTATGTATAGATACAGGAAACGTTGCCAGCTCGCTATAAAATGCATCGCAAATTCTGTGCGATTAAATTTGGCTGTAACTTGCTCTAACCGTTTTTGGGGAAAAAATTATTTCGTCGACATGAAATCCTTCAGGGAACAAATGTTCTGCGCTCTATAGAGTTAGCTACGGAGAAGCTGACAAACAACGCACTATCTCAGACTTTTATTACTGAAAAACCCACGATACAGTAGCTCTATAGATTTGAGCACGGCGAAGATAAGGAATCACATTTGCTTCGCTCTATAGACTTGGAAAAGGTAAAGCTGAGAGAGACGGTGACAACTCAGCACACGACGCGCAAGCTCTATAGATCTAAGCACCACGAAACTAACAATGGAGGCACAATTTACTCTATCCGTTTCTTGATGACGTGAAATCATTTAGGAAACAAACTTGCTGCGCTCTATAGACTTAGGCACGGCGAAGCTGACGAGAATGACAACTCACTACCTCAGAGCTAAAATGACTGAAAAACTCACGACACTATCTCTACAGATTTGACCACGGCGAAGCTAAGGATTCAAATTTGCTTCGCTCTATAGATTTGGACAGGGCGAAGCTAAGTGAGAAGATGACAACTCAGTACACGACGTTACAAGCTCTATAGATCTAAGCACCACGAAGCTAACGATGGGGGCACAATTTACTCTATCCGTTTCTCGAGAAAAAAATTCTTTTGATGACGTGTAATCATTTAGGAAACAAACTTGCTCCGCTCTATAGACTTAGGCACGGCGAAGCTGACGAGAATGACAACGCACTACCTCAGAGCTAAAATTATTGAAAAACTCACCACACTATCTCTATAGATTTGACCAAGGCGAAGCTAAGGATTCAAATTTGCTTCGCTCTATAGATTTGGACAGGGCGAAGCTGAGAGAGACAGTGACAACTCAGTACTTCACGATTCACAAGCTCTAGACATCTAAGCACTGAGAGAGGCACAACTTACTCTAGCCGTTCTTGAGAAAAAATTCTTTTGATGGCGTGAAATCATTTAGGAAACAAATTTGCTGCGCTCTATAGACTTAGGCACGGCGAAGCTAACAGAGAAAATGACAACTCACTACCTCAGACCTACATAACTGAAAAACTCAGGATATACTATCTCTAATAGATGTGTGAGCATGGCGAAGCTAAGGAGTCAAGTTTGCTTCGCTCTATAGACTTGGATAGGGCGAAGCTAAGAGAGAGGACGACAACTCAGTACACGACGTACAAGCTCTATAGATCTAAGCATCACGAAGCTAACGATGGAGACACAATTTACTCTATCCGTTGTTCTCGAGAAAAACATTCTTTTGATGATGTGAAATCATTTAGGAAACAAACTTGCTGCGCTCTATAGACTTCGGCACGGTGAAGCTGACAGAGAAAATGACAACTCACTAGCTCAGACCTACATTACTGAAAAACTCACGCCACTATCTCTATAGATCTGACCACGGCGAAGCTAAGGATTCAAATTTTCTGCGCTCTATAGACTTGGACAAGGCGAAGCTGACCTATTTTACTGACAAGCTCACGATATACAAGGCTCTATAGATCTAAGCACTGCGAAGCTAACCATGGAGGCACAACTTACTCTAGCCGTTCTTCGGGGGTGCACGTTTGCAAGCCACTTTTCAGGATTTTTTTTCGACCCTTAAACGTGATCGGATCGCGACGAGCCTTTCGGCATAGTATGGCAGAAAGGATCCGAGAAACCGACGGCGGGGTCGATTTTGCGATCGGACGCGGGGGGGAAAGATTTTGTATGGGGGTTTCCAAAAATGACAATTTTTTACCGTTCAAGAAATTCCACCGCCCTTATTTACGGACCTATTCGGACCAAACTCGGAACGTAAGTATGGAGCAGTAATATCTTTATATCCACGCACGCTCGGGCCCGAGTCCGATCCTGGATTTTAGTTATGGTCCGAAAACCGCCATTTTTACACATTTTCGAAAATTTCTCGAAAACGTGACCTTAGAATTTTTTTAAACTCTCTCACACGCAACAAGACCTCCTCGGGTATCTAACGCATGGGGCCTATATCCCGGGAAAATGCGTTTTTTCGAGATATGATTTTTTGAAATTCGTCGAATTTGCAAGCTTTTCTTCCGGAATTTTTTCTGGTATCTTAGGGGGCACGGATCGAATCGAGCTGCACGTCAACGTACGGCAGAAAATGACAAGGAACGCGATGACGCCGCGCGTTTGAAGATCGGACGACCGGGAGGGCCGCTACAGGGCCGTACTCCCGAAGAAATTTCAAAGTCCCATATCTCGAAAACCATTGAGAATTGGATCTGGGTTTATTAGAATTTTTCTTGTTTTGATCTCTACTATCACCTGTCAACGTGTGTAGGTTTTTTTTTTATTAACTCCCATTATAGTCTGGGTAGAGCCTTTGGAGATCATAATTTATTATCTCTAGCAGTTCTCAGGTTTCTGTTACAAGTATTTTTCATTGAAGCAAATAAGATCATGACGTAATGTCTCTATAGATTTGAGCGCGGAGGAAGTAACAGTTTCACTCTATAGATTTGGGCTCTGCGAAGCTGACAGTGAAGGCAACTAATCTTGAGATATATATTTTTTAAAGCACGGAGCTTTAAGAAGTAAACTGGCGGTTGGTGTCTAGGCGAAGCTAATGGTGAAGGTTACAACTTAATCGTTTTGTCCCCCCCCGCCCCCCAACTGCTGTCGTAATATAAGAGTTTCTTTCAATTGAAGTAAATATCTTGCCTCTATAGATTTAAGCTCGATGAAACTAACATGATGCTTAAATTCGAATAGCCGAAAGCTGTTATAAGGCAATCTAAAATATTCAGTGCCAGTTATCGCCTGGGACTGTTTAAGTTAAAAAGGTAAAGTTTAATTTCTTTTCTCAAATTTTATTTAAAACGAACAATCACTCGTACGTCTTCATGAAACAATCGTGAAACTCGCGAAACCTCTCCAACATACCCTTAAGTTCCTCGTGCTGGGGAAGTATGGTGGTTCGAATGTGATACGTTCCGGGTTCCTGCCCGAACCCGGTGCCCGGAATCACGATGATTCCGGTATTTTCCAGCAACTGAAACGCGTAGAACACGTCCGGGGCTTGCCCTGCGGCTCCCGCCGCTTTCACGGCGTTGGGCGGCAGCTTGATCCGTGGGAAGGCGTACATGGCGCCCTGGACGGGGTTGCACGACATCCCCTCGAAGGTATTGAAGGTTTCCGACACCATTTCTGCTTTGGCCTGAAAGACCCAAATCAGTTTAACTTGAAGGCTTCCGTGGCCGTCGTCCATGTTTTAATTGGCTTCCGATTGGAATCACGTCACGTTGTCTTCTTCTACTGCCGAAGAACTTCCTCAGGGCTACTGCTGCTGCTACTCGTCTAACGACTAACGACTAACGAGACGCGGTTCCAACCGGAAGCCAATTCAAACACAAACCCAAAGCAAGTCGCTTGTTTGGTGTCGGTAGACCAAGAGCTTTTACCTTCAACGAATTCAAAATTTCGAGCTTCTCCTTCGAGTAAAGCTCGTAGCTGAGGTCTCCTTGTTTGGGGCCGTTAACCATGCAGGAAGTGACGACCTGGCCGACGACGGACGGGCAAGGGGTGAGCGTGAGCGATTTGTAATAATCGGCTTGGCACTCGGGGTTCATGTTGTGGACCTCGAGGTAGCCACCGCGAAATCCGCACTCGCCGAAGACGCCCTTCGAGGCGGAGTTGAAACTCACCAGCTCCACGGAGCGGTAAGGGGCCTCTTCCATTTCGACCAAAACCTGAAAGTCGACGGGGGACCATTTGATTTCCTTAAGGGCTCACTTTGGTAATCTTGCCTTCTTGAAGGAGTGAAAGCACTTGCCTTCCTCGTAAATATTTTCCTGGTAAACCTCGTCGGCCAAAATGAAGAGGTTGTTGTCGTGGGCGAACTTGATGATAGTTTCGATGTTTTCCCTCGAGAGCACCTGCCCCGTCGGATTGCCGGGGTTAATGACCACAATGGCCCTTGGCAAGCAGGTTTTCGACGCCTCATCATACGCCCTCTACAAATAAACGAATTCCATCCCATTCACATCCACATCCACATCCCCATCCCCATGCATACCTTCAATTCCGCCACATCCAAAGCCCACTCCTTTGCTTCCGCCAAGTAGTATTTAATAATTTGGATGTCGTACATGGTCAAGGTGGCGGAATAGAGGGGAAACTGCGGTATGGGGATCATAACCCCGGGTTTCTTCCCGTTCACATCGCAAGCGAACAAATGCAAGAACGTCTTAATCCCACTGGTCGCACCTGAAACCGAACCCAAACTAATTGGATCGAAAACGAGGATTGCGTCTGTGTTTGACCTGAGGTCAAGACGACGTCGCTCCACTTCGAACCGTGGCCGTCCCTTCGTCGGATGAACGACGCAATCTCCTCCCGAATCATCTGCACCCCGAATGTTTCACTGTAGGCCCCCACAGATGCGCCCTTGCAGTTCCTCAAGATGGTTTCGGCCCTGCATTTCAGGTCTTCGGGAAAGCGGGGGTCGTCGAAGAGGTGAGGGTGCGTAACCAAGGCGAGCACCTGCCGTACGAAGGTCAGGGGTTTCTGACCGACGGCCTGGCCGTCGCCCAAATGGGTCTTCGTGATGGTCTTGAACGGTTTCTTCACACCCTTAAATTTAACTTTTGAAAAGCTCCAACCGGGGGCTATGCTTTGGGGTTCTACCTTCTCCAGTTCTACTTCTAGGGCTCTCGCTCGCATGGGCAGTGGTCCACGCAGGGCGTACTCTATTTTTTTCACGCACGGGTTGATGGTATCCATCGTCAAACTGGGGGAAGACCTCGAGGTGGAAGTCCTAAACAATCTCGCGCGCAGATTTAACCGTTCAGGTACAACCAAAGGCAAAAGATTTCTCGAAGCCATTGGCATATTATTACTTGACAGGTTTCATTTGGTAACCTAATTATTATTCATGAAGTATGACGTAAGAAGCCAACTTTTTGCATTTCATGATGTCGGGGTGTCATTTTTCACAGACACCTTAAGAGGGGTCATCATTTTTTTCTTAGGGGTCATTAATCTTTCCCTGGGAGTCATTATTTTTATTGCTGCCGCAATTTTAATTGTTAATTGATCACGAAAAGAAATCGTTATTGAATACGTGCGAGCAACGTATTCAATCTAACCTTTCGGTAGGTTGACGCCTCTAATAATAAATTGCATAACGCCACGAGGAAGCGACGCCGGACGGCGTCCGTTCAGTTTTAAATAGACGAGCGCGGCGTCGCATCGCAAATAAAAACCGGCGCCGGCATCGTCCGCACGTATTCACCGACGCTCACGACGAACCCCCCCAGGAGATGGGCAGCGGAACGGAGCCGACGGTTTCCGTGGATTTCGAGGTTTACGGGAACGTTCAAGGTAAGTTATGCACACGGGGTGTTCAGTTCGATGTTGAAGAAATAAAATGTGGCCCCGGCAGGTGTTTACTTCACCAAGTACTGCAAGGAAATCTGCGAGCAATTCGATCTCGCCGGTTGGGTGAAGAATTCCAAGAAGGGCACCATCATAGGGAAAATCCAGGGACGGCGTAGCGATGTTGAGCAAGTGTAAGTAAATTTTGTTTTTATTACTTTATTAAATTTTAAAAAAAAACGCACGGTTTTTGGGGATGGCCTACATGCGTTAGCTAAAACCAAAATAAAATAACTTCATCTTAAGTACGACGTTGTTGAGCGTGTAATTGTACCTAATTAATTATAATAAATCAAAAGTGAAGGTCAAATCTTGTGTTCAAACTGAAATGAATACCTAAGTTAAAAAGAATTAAATGGGTTATTCTTTGATTGTAATTAATTATAATAAAATAAGAGCCACGGTTAGTTATGTTGAGACTAAAACGAAACATCAACATTGATCTTTTGCCAAGGAAATTATTTTTAACTGCATCACTCAAGCGGTGCTAATGTCGATCTAATTATCGATTGATAGAAAGTTCTGGCAAGTGCGAGTAATTTCGCTAAAATTACCGGGTAGTTTGGCGCCCCAATAATTGAGCCTCGAGTTAACAAATTGCAAAATAAAATAATTTAGAACAGTGAATTAATAGACGTGCGAATATTCGTTAATTTTGAATTCACCTTAAAAATATTATATTTTATTTTATTAAGGTCCGGTCTTTTCATCTCCTGTCAACTTTATCTGACGGTTTGTTCCCATAGTAACAATTGTGATCACAATCGTTACTGTTGGAATTAATCGCCAGATAAAGTTAATTGGAGATGAAAAGACCGTGCCTTAGTAACTTAAAAGCCAGCCGCCTTGATTGATTTTATACATTTTCTAAATTTATTAGTTACAAACAGACTTCGGCGTTTCTAGGACAAGTTTACAAAACACAATAAAAAACGAAGTATTTTAAAATATTTCCAAGAAACTATGTGTTAATAATTTAATATTACTTTAAGAACCCGACCTGCTACTGATGTCATCGTCGCCGTGAGCCTTGTAGTTTATATTTATGATACAGCGGCGGCGGCGAACAGAGACATTACATTGATGTCGGAGAAGAGGAGCCATAAAACAGAACTCGAGAAAAGTGCATTATTGATTTTTTTTGTGTATGAACTAATTATGTCAATTTACTGACGTCATCAATGTCTGGCTAATAACAGCGTTTCTCAATTTGACTATCAACGGTTTCCAAGGAACTGAGATTTTCATAACGGAAACAAAATGTCACCCTGTACAATAAGGGGCAAAAATCATGTGACGTTATAGTCTAATTTGTCACATTCTTGTTTGCTCACCTCGTATCTTTTATGGCACAAAATTTTTTAGTTTCTTTTTTTAATCAGATATAATTCTCGTGCGTTCAAAAGAAAACCGTTGTAGTATATATTAAAAATTAAGTACAGATGTGTTCAAAAAGCTGTTGTACAACTACGTTTTAAATATTGTTACAGTTCATTTTTCATTTCTGTTCTGAATACCCCCTGTATATGCATTGCTACCGTCCAGCCTTCATTTCTGTTCCGAACACGCCCTGTATATGCGAAATTCGACGTGTCGGATTATTCCCTGGACCGCGTCGTTGTACACATTGCAGTCAGTGTAGGAATACCCGTATTTCGCCGGCGTAATTTTTCTTAAACTTTCGTTTTAGCATATTTCCATTAACAGGACCTTCATTTATTTAAACAAATTCATTTTATATACGTAATCCATCCTTATTTGAGTTCAAAATCGCGTGTATGTGAGGAATTGAACGAATTATAGCGAAGTTCTACTTCTGGACGCGTATTATGCGTGATCTTTGCCCTTTCAGCCGATTGGTTCCCACTGTTACTAAGAAAGTTCCCCGGAGGTAAAATTAGAAGGTGCCTCGCTTGTTTATGATCGTTCCTTTTTTGTCAAACGAGAAATGTTGCGCGATTGTCAGAATGAAACTTGCCGTCTCTTGGGTCACACTTTCTTTTCGTTAAATATTTTTATTTGTGCGTGCCATTACATCGAAGGGATGTTAGTGCATATCTACGGCTAATTGCCGACTCTGATTAGACCCAGTTGTGAGACAGGAAAAACCGCGTGTTCCGTGGTTGTCCCAGCTTCGGTGACAGACCGAGGTAAGTTCTATACACAGCAACTCTCCGTTTGACTTTTGTGTTCGTTTTATTTCATTGCTTATAGGCTTTTATCGTGAGCTTCTAGCAAGAGCTATCGGTAATCCTAGACTTTAATCTTGGACCTTTAAGAGTTATTTCTCGTTGGGTATTGGTTTTCACCAAGAGTCTACGGAAGTTGAATTCGATCCGGTTTGTACAGGTGCATCGCGAATTACGGCGTTGGAAGTTCCCTCCCTCGCCCCTTTACGCGGAAGCCGGCACACTACAAAGCGTCGCTGCGGCATTTCCGCAAAGACACCGACAAACGAATCGGACATCAAAGGAATAAAGGTCGGAGCGTTATAGTTTCTTTTCTTAGTTTTGAGCGATATTTCGCGGATTTAGTTTTTGATCCATTACTTTGATTTTGCCGCAATTAAACTTGCAACTTATTGCGTAACCGCCGGTGTAATTTAAAGATGATATAAGTAGACGAGCGTTGACGCGTGCAAATAACCGGAGATTGCATTCTTTTGTATTCTGTTGCATTAGTTACGATTTGAATCATTTTAATATAGTTTAATGCGAAGTTCGGATCCGACCAAGTCGAATATGTTGTAAACTTTTGTGTTCCCCATATATTATTTACTTGTGTATATTCTTTTTATGATTGTTGTTTGTGACTAAGTAAATTGACGTGTTCTGGATGTAACGGGTTTTCTTAATTTTCACCTTGTCCCCCCTTTCAAAAAAATTAAGTGGCGCCTATTTTCTTATGGGTTTTGGCCTTCGCGGTTTGGATTTGAACCCTCCCGTCCCACTGAAGCTGGCTGGCAACATTGGAGTAAAGTTTCGCTCCAATGTAAAACTTCTGCCTATCTACGCAGGTAGGTAGCAATATCTTTGCTTTTGAGCGGCAATTGGTTTTTCAATTTTTGTGTTCAATAATATTATTATTGCCAGCAACTGTATATGTAACAATTTTTTTGAACTTCATGAATGCACATACAAGTTTACACAGTACAAATTCTGTACAACACGTTTTTGAACACGACTGTACATCTTGCACAAAATCGACGTGCTCTGTTTCGTTCGTTTATTGTTCGAGAACTCGCTCACATCTGAAGTCACGTGTCTATTTAATCCAGCTCGCATCTAAGATATTCGCGTCTTTGAACGACAGAGTCGCCGCGCAGCGGAATTATAAGGAACCGGAAACTGGTGATGAAAATTTTTGTGCAATTACATTGCACTGCAGCGCACCGCTCGGGGGCTTAGCGGCGAGTTGCTATGGGGCGGAGGCCGAAGTAAGCGATGGGGGCAGCTCGAGGAAGGAAGATTTAAGCGATTTTGTGTTTGACAGTCGCCACTTCTCCGCCGTTTTGGCACAATTTGCAGCGGCATCTAGAGACCGAAAACGCGAATATTAAACGAACGCACCCTATAACTTGTGAGCAACTAAAAATCAGATTAGAGCAGGCGGTGCAAAGAAAATGTATGTCTGTGATTAAATAAAAAGTCAATTAATTTGACAGTCCATGAATGTATTACATAATTAATTCAGTTAATCACAGACATACATTTTCTTTGCACCGCCTACTCTAATCTGATTTTTATTTGCTCACTTTTTATAAAAGTTCTTGAAATTATCAATCGATCGATCGAAATTTAAAAAAAAATGACGTGCGTAATGCGTATGTCCATATTTTGTAACATCGTAACACGAGACATGGCAATATGTGTCATACTCAGTAGCAGTCTAGGGCATTAATCAATTAAAATTTCAATTAATTAATCAATTGATTAAAAAATTAGTTGATTAATGTTTAATTGCGATTAAATTTAATTACAATTAACATCAATTGCAATTTACAATTTAATTAATTGCAATTAATTGGTTTAATTGCAGATTATCATTTGCAATTAATTAATTGTAATTGCAATTAACCATGGCTTGCTAAATTAATAACGACTTCTAATTGAATGACGGACGCTGTCATTACTGTCAAACAAGGTGAATTCATGCAAAATAAATTAATATTATAATACCGTAGAATTTATATTATATAAATGTTACTTATACATTGAGACAGAAATGTTAATTGTTAATTGTCAATGAAACCCATTCCAAGAAAACTAACAATTAATTAATTGTAATCGTAGAAACTCGCAATTAACAATTGATTAATTGTAATCGTAGAAACACAATATCAATTAATCAATTGTAATTTTAAAGACTCCGCAATTACAATTAATTAATTGTTAATTGTGTGTTTCTACGATTACAATTAATCAATTGTTAATTGCGAGTTTCTACGATTACAATTACTGGATACTCGGTGTCAGTAAATATCGAGAGCAAAACGAAAGTAACTGGTACCCGTAATGCACCAACTGCAATTTTGCATTCGTTTTCTGTACTGAAGATGACAACGTAGCTATCGAAACTCGCATCCAGAAGATTTGAATTTTATTAAGCCTTTCTAAATGCCACTCATTAGTTCTAATGGGCAGGTAAACATGAAAAGAAATGTATCTTAAATAAATCTTCATAAAATTTACTTCTTGTTACTTATTCAGTTTAAATTTAACACTTTTAAATTCAGCGCCAAAAATTGCGTCACGTACCACGAACCAATCCTGGTTGTTTCCTAACGCGCGGAGTTTAAACGTAATTTTTATCTTTTTTTTATTTTATTTTCTTAAGTTTAAAGAACAATTGATCGCTTCTAACCAGCAGATTGTTTTAATGAAGCTTTCAAATTAAAAAAAAAAAAAACTCATAACACCAGATTTGTTTATAACACCCTATACAAAGCGTAATGTGACTTGCGCCTTTTAATTTTCTTTCTAAAATGCAATCACATTGAAATGTGAAAATTTTGAAATGTAAAAGAATTTTCAAATTCGAAAATTGAGCGCCAAAATTACGTCACGAGCATCCAACCAATCCCAACAAAGCGCGCGAAAAAATTAGATTCAAATTTTTACAACTTGAAACTGTGCAATAAAAATGGCAGAATTAATTATCGACTAATTCTTTTGGCAATGATGTAAATCCCAAAATAATTCTTTATTTATTACTAGAATGAAGATACACAGACAAATTTAGCGACGGAAAGCAAGTTTTGCGTCACCCCACTACAATAACAACAAACAAGTCACGCCAAATATCCAAAATATTTTTAAATCGTTAATTGCATAACGCTATCGACAGTGACAGTGACAGTCACGAGTTGGCACTAAATGCAAAAGAAAAAAATTTCTTTAGTCTAACAATACCTTTGGAGGCTAAAGCAAATTAATTTTAGACTTTTTGTTTAACAATTCCAATGACGATTTTCTTGTGTACTAGGATTTTATGGTTGACCAAGACGGGCTCACCGGGAAGCCAAATCGACCACTGTGATCTCACCAACTGGGAAAACCTGACGAGAACTGACTTCAAAGGCTTCAGCATTAGATTCTAAATTAAGTATGGCCTAAGTTTTATATTGTATCGATTGTATTTTTAAATATATTTAACCGTTTGTTCTAGCTCTCGTCGTTTCATTTTCGTGTGCGGGCCAAATAAAATGCACCTTTCAGTTTTATTTCAACTGTTTTATTAATGAAATATTCATAAATATCAAAGCGGTTCTAACTTGGTGGTTCCGGAGATAAATTTCTGAAGGGTTGAAGAAAGATTTGATTCGATTAGAACCGCAGAAGTTAGAACCAGCCCAATACAGTTTATATTCTACAGATGCAACTGCCCATCAAACACTGCATTTGTATACACATTTTTTTTTTGTTTTACTATTTTATAAACCGTTTCACAAAGCAAAAAAGAAGCTCTCGGGATTTGTTTATCTCTTTTTTTTTTGTACAAAAACGCTAGAGAGGTTAGAAACAAGTACAATGTGTGTTTATGTGTGAGTGCATGCTATTGCGAACGGGTCCGGCACACTCCTTTCATACGTGTTTGCCCGTTGATGGATGATACCGTGTGGTGGATGTCGTTACATTGCAACCCGACGATGAAAGGAAGGTGATATATACAGCTGAATGATGCGAGTCAGAACCTTGAAATGCACAAGTATCAGGATGCATCGGATTTCTTTTTCTTTTTTTTTTTTAATTAGATCAAGCAAAGCTAACTTCTTTTCGTAACAATTTTTGTGACGTGTGAGGGTGCAACTAACACTTACTCTTTCATTAAAAATAAATCAAAATTTGTTTCGTTTGATTGGCCAATTTTGCTCGCTGCTCGTTTCATTAAAAAATTTTAAACCTGTGCATCCTCTTAATAATGGTGATGTCCAATGTCGGTTGGTGAAAAAAAAAAAAAAAAAAAGAAACTAAGGGAAGAGATAGAAAAAGAAAAGGAGAATTTGGGGGAGGGAGGGGGGGGTTGATAGAATTAAAAAAACCAAACTTAACTATGAATCTACACATTATATAACTAGAACATTCACTTCTTCATACTCGTAACATACTGTAATGCATCCACATTCTAAACGTGAGCTCACTTCACACTACCAACTGTTAGGAATTTATGTTTAGTACACCGTTAGATACCTCACAACAAAGCAATACAGCCCGTACTCTGTGTACTATATTATACAATAATAAATAAGAAGCAATTCGGATGGAGATTGAAAAGAAATTCCCGCACGAATTTGGAAACGTTTTTTTAATCAACTACTCAACAACTTAATTACAAGAGGAAAGGAAACGCAAAAATCGAATCGAAATGCAACCCTGTCATACTTGCTTAAAAAAAAAAAAAAAAGTAGGACGAATATAAAACAAAATACACATTCATACAAAACTGCACTGCATACGTTACGTTACTATTCCAATTAAAATTGATAAGAATACAAAAATATCATTATCATCTAAAGCAGAATTTCTCATTTAATTATTATTTACTGTCTGTGACAGGAGTCTGATTAGTTAAAGGACACTGTACGGGTTAGTCCTGCATCTCCTCCGGAACCTCGTGCGGGTTCAAAATACCAGGTACGGACAGCTGCACTCGTCGTTTCTCTGCTTGCGCCATCTGCAACGCCTTCTCGCGTTCATCCAAGAACAAATCAGAATCATCCTCTCCAGTGTATTCCTAAAAAGAATTTCAACGATTTCAATAACATTTTCGGCACGATTCAATGTTCGTTGTTTCAAATTCGGCGCTTAAAGTTATAAGTATTCGTATTTGTCACTAGATGGCGCCACCAGATTAAACAATTTTTCATTGATTGCAAGTTGGAATACTATTTAATAAAAAAATCCATTCACTCTTTTTCCTCGTCTCAGTAGGCCGTGTTCTCGTTTCGTTAAGTTGCTGGCCTGAATTTTGATAGATGCCAGAATCTGACATGAAAAATATTAATGACAATTCCACACCACTAATCTGACTATGTTGCCAAATATTATACGAAGAAGCATCGACTATGGCACCGTGAAATATGCACTACAGTCGAGCTGGCAACAACGTCTCCGTCAATGGACTCAAATTATAACCATGAAATTAAACATCGAAATAATTTTAAACCGGATCTTCAATTGAAATTACTTTTCAATTATTTTGTGAAGTTGTTACAAAATTTATCGCAATTCGTGTCGCTTTAAATTTGGCGCTTAAAATTGCATTTGAAATATTTGTACATAGATGGCGCTAGTAGATTAAGCCAAGTGTTGCCAACTTATGTCGACTGAAGATTTAATTTTTAAATCCTTTAATATCAATCAGTACAAGTTGTTAACACTTACTTTATTCTACTAACGCCATCTATGTACAAATATTTCAAATACAATTTTAAGAGCCAAATTTAAAGCGACAAGAATAGACAACATGACCATTTTTTTTTTTTTAATTTTTAATTTGAAAGCATATGAATATACGCTAATTTATATAAATTTTCTTTTTATAAGTTAATGTTAAAGTTGTAATTAAAAGAAATTTGATTTTATTAAATTCCCGCTAAAACGCACATTTGAATCGTGTCACGCCACTATTCATTTGTCATCAAATCGTAAGTTGATTACAAGTATGCACACATAAAATGTAAATAAAATTTGTAATAGTAAAGCATCTTATGATTATTGTGCTGTGCCGCAGTGTAAAAGTATCTTTATTAAAGCGCCGAATAAATTATTTATAAACGTACCAAAAAATGTAGGAAAAACTGCGTTATAAATGCGACATTTCCTCTTGACATTTTAAATATCAAAGTAATGTAGACACATCATGGAAAAATGTAGTTACATTTTTATGAGGTCGTTTTCATGTAAGTATCTAAAATACCTATATCCCAATAATTTCCATCTGTATAATCAATATAAAAAGAGCAAACATTCAAACATTGACAATAAATTACTTACAATCAAATTCAGTTTAATTTATCTTGAGAAATTATTTGTCATGAAATTTATCCCAATTCTTGCCGTTTTAAATTTGGCGCTCGAAGTTGTAATTGAAATATTTGTACATAGATGGCGGTAGCACGTTGTTGACTAGTTGACAATACTGTCACTAAAGAAATATAGTATCGCAATCCATATGCGTAATGTGTAAGACAAAGAAACCACGTGTTTGCACAAAAATGGCTGACTTTTCTAGTGATTTTCTCCGGCAAGTTTAAATGGCCGACTTTTCTAGTGATTTTCATTCCAGCAAGTTTCATCAAAATTAACACCTGTCAAATAAAAGGCTAAAATGCCCAAGTGTGTATCGTTGTTAGCGTTAGATACAGTAGAGTCTCGATACAGTGAACTAATTGATGAACGGCTTTGTCACTCCACTGGGGTTATTCACTGTTTAGAGTGCAGATAAAAACACATAACAGTGATACTTACAGTGTGGTAATTACTTTATTTATTATTATTATGTTATTACTGTTAATTTTGTTTGCTTTTCCAGACGTAAGCGCGTTATCACGCTTTCGGGGAAGTTCCTACGTATGTACTGTTTGTGCAATTCACTCTAGCGAGGCACAATTTCTTCTGTTTAGAGGTTAATGTATATTTTTGTTTTCACTGCAGTGGATAGTTCACTATATGGTATGTTCACTATATCGAGGCTCTACTACATTTAAATTTCCCGCCAATATTTTGCAGTAAAATGGCGGCTGATTGCGGTACTGTAATTCGTGCTGTAATTATTTAGTGACGGCAGTTGACAACTTGTGTTGATTGAAGATTAAAATTTTAAATTATTTAGGAGTAATATTCAGTTAGTAGAAATTGTCAACACTTACTGTTAAAGTTCCTAGATAGATAAAATACCGCAATCACCGCCATCTTGAGACAAAATAAGCGCGCCAAATTTGAAATCGCATTACCTGTTCTGTTCAATTTTAAATTTGCGCGTTTATTTTCACTCAAAATGGCCGTAATTGCGGTACTTTAGCTATCTAGGGACTTTAATTACTGTTTTACTTACTGTAATCTACTAGCACCATCTACGTACAAAAAATTCAAACACAATTTTAAGCGCCAATTTAAAAACGACAAAAATTGTGACAAATTTCATTGAAACAAGAAGCGTATTCTTTCTTGAAATTAATAAATGAAATATGGAAATACATGGTTTAAAATAATTTCAAATCTTAAATTAACTTTACTTTAATTTGTCTTAAAAAATTGTTATAAAATTCTTCACAATTCTTGTCGGTTTAAATTTGGCGCTTAAAATTATATTTGAAATATTTGCACATAGATGCCGCTAGTAGATCAAGTATTGCTAAATTATATTTTAAATTCTTTAATTTACTGCATTTTTTTTGATAATACCTGTCAAATGTTTCTGGTGTTGACACCCGCTACTTGAACGTTAGAAAATCTCAAAAATTTGTTCTAAATTTAGTGATAAAAGCAGTGTTCCAACAGAAACCCTAGAATTTTGACACTGACAGATATTATAGAAAAAAGAAAAAAAAAACTATATCAATCAGTAGAGGTTGTCAACACTTACTTTAATCTACTAACGCCATCTATGTACAAATTTTTCAAATACAATTTCAAGCGCTAAATTTAAAGCGACAAAAATTGTGATAAATTTTTATAAAACAAGAAATAAAATATCGAAATAGTTCAAAATAATGTGACATTTTGATTCGTAAATCAAATTCTATTTAATTTTAATCTTGAGAAATTGTTTGTCATAGAATTTATCCCAATTCTTGCCGTTTTAAATTTAGCGTATTTGAAATATTTGTACATAAGTGGCGCTAGTACATCGTTGACGTTGACAAGGTAGTTGGTGACTTATGTTGATTGAAGATTCAAATTTTAAATTATTTAGGCGTATTTATCACTAAAAATTGTCAACACTTACTGTAAACTACTAGCGCCATCTATGTAAAAATAATTCAACTTTAAGCACCAATTTCAAAACGACAAGAACTGTGACAAATTTCATCAAAAAACGTACAAAACAAGAGACCTAGTGAAGTTGTATTTGAAATATTTGTACATAGATGGCACTAGTACAATAATTGACAAGTTATGCTGATTGAAGATTCAAATTTTAAATGATTTAGAAGTAATATTCAACCAGCAGGGTTGTGTTCATAAATTACACTCTAGGGTCAGTCTCGGGTAATACTGTGGTCTCTCTCACACAAGAATCATAAAGAACTAAATCAGGCGTGTGTTTCCATAGCAACAAATATATTTTCTACATCCTACTTAAAAGTGGGACGTTAAAAGTTCGCTCGTTGTCATAGAAATCATGTAAACACTAGACTTCTTAAAACTGTTGAGCGAGACGCAAAATACGTGCAAAATTGTGAGTGAGAAAGATGCGATTACAAACCTAGGGTGCACTCGAAGGTATAGTTTATGAACACAACCCAGATGTTACCAACACTTAACTGTAAACTACTAGCGCCATCTATGTACAAATAATTCAAACGCAATTTTAAGCGCCAATTTCAAAACGACAAGAATTGTGACCAATTTCATTAAAAAAAAAGTACAAAACATGAAGCGTATTTCTTCTTGAAATTAATAAATGAAATACGGAAATATGGAAATAGTTTAAAATCATTTTAAATCTTAAATCAAATTTAGTTTCATTTGTCTTAAGAAATCGTTTGATATAAAATTTCTGACGGTTCTTGTCGGTTTAAATTTGGCGCTTAAAATTTTACTTGAAATATTTGCACATAGATGGCGCCAGTAGATTATTAACAACTAATGTGCCTAGGTAGATAAAGTACCGCAATTACCGCCATCTTGAGTCAAATTTAAATTTACATTGGCAGTATTTTACAATTGCAGTATTTTATGTTTTTAGCGACTTTACACGTAATTAAAGTCCCTAGACAGACTTATCCAGGTGAAGTCATAAAATATATTAAATACCGCCTTTCATTAAGCCGATGTACATTTAATTTTGACCTAAAACGGTGCTAATAGCGGTACTTTATCTATCTAGGGACTTTAATTAACAGCTTATGTTGATTGAGGATTAAAATTTTAAATTATTTAAGCAATGACATTCAATCGGTAGAAGTTGTCAGCACTTTTAACTTATTTAATCTACTAGCGCCCTCTATGTACGAATATTTCAAATACAATTTTAAGCGCCAAATTTAAAACGACTAGAATTGTGATAAACTTTATAAAACAAGAAATGAAGTGCGAAACCACTTTCTTTCTTCAAATTAATAAATGAAATAGTTTTAAATAATTTGTAATCTTGAATCTTAAAACAAATTTACTCTCATTTATCTTGAGAAATTATTTGTTATCGCCTTAAATTATATTTGAAATATTTGTACATAGATGGCGCTAGCAAACTATGCAGAGTAGAATCCTTCATCTTCATCATTCGCCAACGCCAGCGATCACCACGCCGCATTGCATAATGCAGCAGAACTACATAAAGTAGGGTTAGGGTCTGCTAGAGAATAATTTTGTTCATGTTAAATATGTGCCTACTTTCCTTATTTTATTACTTTACGATACGATGTGTATGTAAGTGTCACTAACTGACTAACCTCAAAGTACTTTATACCAGCGATTGCAGCGCCGTTTGTGGGGATTGTGGTAACCAAATAGTTAGAAAGAATAAAGACATCAAGGTGGCATAAACAACTGGCTAAGCAAAAGAACTAAATCCATTTATAAAGAGAGCATTTGGTTTTTGATTGGTCAGCTGTTTACTCCGCCATTAATATTCCAAACTGCCACTTTGTCTTTTCTCTCTCTCTCTCTCTCTCTATAAAGGACTCTAAAGTCTAGTGTTGACAACTTCAATTGATCCTAAAGTTTAAATTATTTATTATTCAATCAGCAGAAGTTGTAAACACTCACTTTAATTTACTAGCGCCATCTATGTACAAACATTTCAAACACAATTTTAGGCGCCAAATTTAAAACTACTATTACAAGAAATTTTAAATTCGACTGTACGAGTCTTATCTTCGTTCTAATTGTGAACTAACTTATTTAACTTTTCTTTTCTAAATTCAGATTAATTGTAATATCAACTTTTACTTGATGTAATAAAATTTAAGAAAGAAACTTACCCTAATCTGCACTAGAAAATCTCTTAAATGTTCCTTAAAAGCAGGTATATCCTGATCTAAGTTAAACATCCCTTGCACCGTAATCTTGATCTGATTATCAGTAAGATGTGGGAAAGCAGATCTCAGTAACGTAGCAGTGAACTCCTGAATGTACATCACATTATCCGGAGTCGGCCCCAACTGACAATTCACCCTGTTTGCTTCGACCAGCGAAAATATGTACGCCAAAATGGACGCGTGCATCGAAAGCCCTGCTGTGTGCGACGTGTCGGTGACCACGGCGAAGACGTGTTGCAAAATATCGGTGAGGTATGTCTGGTAGAAGCTGGGGGCGGCCTGCTCGTGTTGCTCGACGTTCTGCAGAAGCTTGAGCAGGATTTGCAGGCCGGTGTCCGCCACGTTTCGCATCGTGTGCTTGAAAGCCCAGATTATACTGTCCAGGACCAATTTGAATTGAGCCGGGGGTATGCTCAGGAAAGCGGGGAAGCAATGATTGTTTACAGCCTGAAGCAGCAAGAAGAAATTCGTCCTGTGTTCCGGGTATTCCTCGAAATCTTTATTGATCATTCCTAATGTACATTCGAAAACTGCATCGAATATTTTTGGAACCTAAAATATAATTAGATTTAGCAACAATTTTAAGATTCGTAGTTAACTTAAAGAACTATATGTTGTGGGTTGTGTACCTCTGATGTTATGTGACTTTCTAACTTGTTGACTATAGTTGCCATTGCACTAAGGACCTCGGGTTCCCTGGCCGAATTCATCACCGTCCTTTGATAATCGAGTAGAACCGCATCTAGTAAAGGGGGGATGAAATTTTCCAGGACCATCGCGTGATCGTTGGATCGGGCAATCCAATCGGATATGAGTTTTAAGGTCTCCTTCTTTACGACCCTCATGCTTTTTATGAGCGGCTGTTTCGTCACAGCCTCGCCATTCACCGTGATCGCAGCCGAAATATTCTCTGACATTACCTTAAATACGATCGAAATAAAGCCGATTACGTTATCAATAAAGTAAAGAGCAGGGTACCTTATAAACGTTAAGCATGTCTAGGTATATGCGACCAAGTTGGATGACGTAAGCGTGGTTGAGGGCCTTGCAAGCTCGCACGTTTGTTTTGAGAATGCTGGCCAATTGCTTCACGACTTCTATTTCTTTGAGGAAGTTGACGTCTTTACTGGCCTGACATATAATATCATCCCATACCTATAAAATATTTTATTTTTACTTCTGACATCCATTAGCAGTGTTAAACAAATTAAATATTGAAATAAAATGTTAACAGTTGTTAGCGAACACCTTCTTCTACATTACTTTAGTCCAGCACTGAATGAAATTTAAAAAATTTACCTGATTAGGTAGCTGCATGTATTTTTCAATCAGAGCCTCCTGCGTGGCCCCGTCAACCTGAGCCGAAATCATATAACCGACGGCCTCATAAAATGTGTGCACCTGCTGAGTTTGTAAATCACAAATGATAGTAGATATCGAAGCCAAGATATCGTCGATGAAAGGGCAGGTCTCCCCAATCTGCGTGGTAACGAAATGTCGCCTGCACTTCAAAGCGATTTTAATAAACGTATCACAAGCCATGTCCTGCACGCCATCGTGAGTCTCATGCATAAACTCGAACAACTTATTAACGACGGTTTTCAAAAACTTCCAGTGCGCCCGCAAGAAACGAGGGTACTGCCCGACGACGTACATGATATTAGAGGCGATGATGGCCTTGTTGTCTTTCCCCCGTTTCTGCTCGCACAAACCCAGTAGGTCCTTGATGACGGTCACGAGGAATCGCTTCTCGTCTTCTTCGTGCATGGCCCCCGAGATGCTCCCGATCGCCCAACAGAGCGTGTTCAAGTTCTTCCAGGACCACTCGGAGCCGTTCACCTGATTCTGGAGCTTCTCGGTCATGATGCGTTCCGTGTCCGCGTAGTCTAAGTGAGTCAGATAGACGAGGGTCTCGCGCATGTTTTTGTACAGGTTAATCGAGTCGGTGTCTTTCATAAACTCCCTAACGACCTCGCCGTTGTCGTTCTCCACGACTAATACTTCTTCGGGTTTCGCCATGCGTGAAATCATGATGTACCTCACCTTGTTCAGGACTTCTTGGTATAATACTCGTCGACTGTTGCTCGCGAAGAACAAAGGTTGAGCCCCCGCGTAGGGGACTTCGCGATATAACTCCGAGGAAAGACTGTTCCAGTACTCCAGGCAAATTTTGAAGATTTCGACCTCGTCTACCTCGGAGATCAGAACCAAATAATGCAGGGCGTTTCTGAGGAGGGGCACGGAGCTTTCCGCCAGGGTTCCGTGTTCCTTGAGGAAGGTGCATAAGAAGAGCGCGAGGTTTTGGATGAAGTTCTGTTCTTGGTCTTGACCGCAGGCATACGCGCTGCGTATGTCCGTCTGGAGGGGCAACATGATCTCGAGCTGGCCCATCGTCTGGTTGAACAAGTTCACGAACATGTCGTCGTAATTGGTGACGTTGACGCCAGCGATTTCAGTGAGACACTTCAACGTAACGTTCCTGAACATCGGCACGGGCAGGAACTTAAAAATTAACGTGTTGATCAGTTTCGTTTCGAATATATACCCGAGCGGGATCCAATTTAAAAAACGCAACAGAGTTTCGAGCGTGGCGTTCACCAGGGGGGGGTTCTGCGAATTCTCCAGGACGAACTGGCACAGGTGGAAGATGCCGGAGAATTCCGAGCACATCGTGTCTTTGAGGTGTTTCGCTTTCGTCTGCGTGATCTGCCCCGAGGAGAAATCGAAGAGTTCTTCGCTGAGCAGCTTCAGAATGCTCATGTTGTTCTGGCAGAGGCTCTCGTTTGTTTTGCTCGCCCCCACGATGTCTGGAATGAAGGACTCCCAGTTCTTCGGCCATTCTCGCTTCAAAACCTGAACCAAGATCATGTTGAGTTTGTTCAGGTAAGTTTTGTTGGCTTCGAGTGATTCCGGATCCGAGCTCGTCTTAATGATCAAGGCGACGATGTACTTCTTTATGCCCTCGCATTGGTTTCGCGGTAGTACTTTCCAGCGCGTCTTTATAACTTGCTCGAGGATTTGTAACGCGTAGTATTTCGTCTGTTGATTGGTGGAGTACTCGAGGATGGTATCGACTCGCGTCCAAGCATCGGGGTGTTCTTTTAACGTGGTTAAGACTTCCTGGGCCATCCGTTGGGTCTCACCGTTCCCAGCATACATGCTCACGACGATGCTGTCAAGCAAGCCGATGTCTAATTTCCTGTTAAAATCCAAGAGTGCAGCCGCTTGGTGTGCTAGTGTGGCCATTTTCTTCCGATCTCTTCACACGCAGCTCCGAAAATACTCAGTCATTCCATCAATTACGCCAACTAAAACGACGTAATTAATTTCAGCGCGAACACCTAACCTTCTTTACAAAGCAAAACCGGGAAGTTAAAAACTAAGGGGAAAGCGAAAGGGAAAAGCACATGCACCTGTGCAAACGAGCAAGTTCTGAGGTCCCTTTCACACACAGGCACGCACACACACACACACCCTTTGCAATGTAAATTGTAACCCCAAAATGCGAGCTTGCTCGGTGGAAGAGAGGTAAAGTGACGGGGACGTTTCGCAAGGTGACAGGCCGTGAG
This sequence comes from Dorcus hopei, assembly GCA_033060865.1. Taxonomy (NCBI): domain Eukaryota; kingdom Metazoa; phylum Arthropoda; class Insecta; order Coleoptera; family Lucanidae; genus Dorcus; species Dorcus hopei. The sequence goes on along the minus strand of CM065424.1, from coordinate 3,280,974 downwards.
GGGCTTTCACCCTGTTGATTTACTTACGTCGAATTTTGCGTCTCCAGCGTACAAAACACAAATTCGGTTTCACTTGCACGATCGCAATCACAAAAAGCGCAAAACGAAAATGAATGACCGCCCGGTGGGTAAAAACGGTTTTCGCTGGCGCCAAAATTCAAATCCCGAACGTTTTCTTCGAAAAATGTGAAACGCCTTATCAAAATTGCACGCTAATCGATAGTAAGAATCGATTCGTTGAGGGGAAGGAAAATAAATCGAAATTTACGGGCACGTCGTTCAATTTGAAATAACAAGTCAGGAAAACAAGTTAGTACCAACATTATAATACGCATACGTCAACGATAGGTACAAACGTCAACGGTGTTGGTAGAGTTGGAGAGTTCGATTCGTTTCGATGTAGTTCAACGAAATATCGAAAAGGTCGGCCTTTTTAAGAAATATTTAGTGACGCCGACATACTGAATGAAGCCTAATGCCAACATATAAATTTCCGATGGTGGCGCTGCTGACGGTTGACGGATGTATGTAATTCTAATTTAAATATTTTCGTGCAGTAGGTGCCAACTTTAGAAGGCGCAACAGTAAAATTTTCATTCTTTTCTATGTAGTGTTGCTTTTACGAGAATTTGCGAAAATTACAAATTTCGATTCAAAAAATCGATTCACCCAGCATTAGCATTTGAAACAAAATCGAAAGAAATCTATTCTTTTGCATCGAAGTCTCCACCTCTAGGTTGGTTGGTATTATACCGGGTCATACAATTAATAATAATCCATGTTGATTAAAAGAAATAAATCGAAGCACAGCATTAAAACGCGAAATAACAATATTCTAATGTTTAACTACGAATAATACAAAACAGCAACTCTTTAATGAATTTTTCCCCTAGTGTTTTTACCTTAGTTGGAAACCGCTTAAATTAATGCTGAATACACCCGTTGAGTGTGGAAGAACGAAAGGAAAATACAACTTAGAAAAATAACCAATTGAGGCTTTGATTTCAAAAAGAGGATATGTCCAAAATTGGCAAAATCGAGATGTTACCGGTATCCTGTGGATTTTTTTGCAAGTCATATGTTGGTGTTATTTGTTCGTTTAAAAACCTCACATACACTGGGTGCGTTCGACATTACGCTCGGGGTACGCTCTGAGCAGAAGTGTGAGGGAGAGCGAATGAGCTTCAGTGTATGTAAGAGTGAGACAAAGGAAGGCACCTACTGTGGAACAAAAGTATGGAAACCTCTACAAAATTGTTATAAGTCAGAAGTTTCATACTAACTTAAAATTGACGTTTACATAATTCTTAGCAAACGCCAACTTTGTTTCTTAAAAAGACGTGCGCGTAATGTTACGAACTTACAAATGTTGAAATATTTCGAAACCAGTGAACATTAGGTTTAGGATATGTTACACATGTTACATGTTATTATGTTACTAATTATTTAAGCAACTTAAACAGATAAAATATACTAGGTGTTTCATTTATAATTTACAAAGTTAGCAGCACTGGCGAGAAATCTGAAATATTGACAACTCCGCCGATGCTATCTTGGCATCCGTGCTATCATCTAAATTAACTGTTCCAAATTTCGTTTCGATAGCCCTAACCGTTGTTAAGATATTTAGAGGCTTCCATAGTTTTGTTCCACAGTGTATACAGATTTACAGCGCTTGTAAGTTTGTAAACTATAAGTTTAATGGTTACTAAGATAAATAGTTTTTATCGATTTTCTCAAAACTTCATTTTTGGACTCATGTTATTTTTGAAGTCAGCGCTTCAATTGTTAATAAAATCGTTCATTTACGTAAATTTAATTATTTTATCAATAAACACTCAAAATTTGGATAATTACGCAGCGATTGGCAACACTGCCATTAAAAAACATAACCTAACAAAAAATGAAAATTGATTGGCCCCTGTGTTCAAAAACTGTCGATGTTATTGGCTGTTCGATATCCGCAGTTTCACCTTCAACCCCTTCAATTTGAATTTAAAAATTTTAATCTGTCATATTATTCATAGGGCAGTTTCGTCAGTATTTAAAATTAGTACGGTGCGATCCGAAATTATTTAGATAAGGGGAGGGTATAAAAAATAAAATCAAAGTCTTAGCTTAACTGATACAATTAACCTATCTGTCAAAACTGAAATGTCAAGATACATTTGACGACTGTAGAAAAAGAATCTTCCAGTATTCCAATTGAATACATAAGGGTTTGTTAAAACTCTTTAATATGAGAATGTCCAATTTCAAATGCAGCGGGATTGCCTGTTGACCAATGGACAGCATAGGGCATTTACGAAAATTGGAGCGGTATGTACCGGTTAGTCTATTTTCTCACTCTTACATGCATTAAACGCATTCGTTCTATCTCACTTTTCTACCTCGACCCTCGATCCATGTACCGCTCCAATTTTCGAAAATAAGGATAAGTGCTAACATCAAAACTTTTGTGAATAGCAACGGTTGCTAGGGTAAACAGTAAACTTCGAAGCATACGATTCTTGACGTTTGAGGTTAGGTTTGTGTGAACATGGTTGTGTAGTATACACGTCTAAAATAAGTTAAAAATCATACCTAATTTATTCGTACTAGATTAATGTTTCAATTACAATCTTGACATGATCGATTCTGCTTTATTTTATTGTTTTGTGGGAATGAAAACAAACGTCAAAGTCAAGTCAACTTGTTTTTGTTTGTTTGGAAAAGATCCCCACTCCAAATACGTCACACTTACATAGTCTATAGGGCTGATAGTTTGTTCTACACTTTTTGCACCAACCGCTCCTGAGAGAGTGAGATGTATATAACATAATGTAAGTAGAAGTGAGAAAAGTAGAGTAGAAGAGTTATAGCGTTTCCGTTTCACTTGCACCGTTTGAACTCAGTATATTTGCATCTTCTTTTAACCTCATGTAATAACACGAGATGAAGATATTCTGAGTGCGCACTAGTGCGGTCAATCGAAAACGCTATTAAAAGTGTAAAAAGTGTAGAACAAACCTCATTACTACAGGTGTTCGAGAGCGTTTAAAACAAACAGATTTGACAGGAGTCAGAAAGCAAATGTCAGACTGAAAGTTTCGAATCAAGCTAATGCCCGATTTCTTCATCGCTTTATCTTGAGGTTAAATTTATCTATCAGTTAGAATGTGACACGTATTATGTGTACGGCCAACTGTACGTCACATTCCAACTGTTAGATAAATTAAACATAGGTTAAACATGGTGGGGAAATCGGCCATAAGACTCTGATTTTATTTTTATAGCCTCTCCTGATCTAAATAATTTTGAATCGCACAGTAGAATTTGTCATTTTGGAAACAATCCAAATGAATTTGTGATGGAAGCGTCGTTTAATTTCGGCATGAATCGATCTACGCGACAGTAGTACGATTTAATGTTTAGATCAAATCGCTCACTTAAAATTTAACAATTATTTAAATAATCAGTAAAACAGTAATAAACAGTCTACATTGTTAAAATGTCTTGCATGTTGTTAGGCAACCTGTTTAACAGATGTGTATGTAAATTGCCTACATTCATGCGTTACAAATTATATTTGCGATTATTATGGTTTCTTGCTCACGGTTTCGATAAAAGTGTTTTCTTTTAACTTTATTAAAACATGTTTACAAATTTCAACGCGTAAGAAAATACTTTAATTAAGAAGTTTAACGTCACAATCTACGTGCAACTTATTAGGCGGTGATTTCAAAATTACTTATTTATTTGTTTAATGCATGCATATAATAATAATAATAATTCACTCAAAATTTAACAATCAATTAAAATAACTAGTAAAACAGTAATAAGCAGTTTGCATTGTTAAAATGTCTTGCATGTTGTTAGGCAACTTATTTAACAAAAGTGTATGCAAATTGCCTACATCTAGGCGTTACAAATTATATTTATTATTTTTATGTTCTTTTCGCTCACGGTTTCGATAAAAATGTATTAATGTATTAAAACTTATTCGCTCTCACTCTTTAGTGTGCGAAAAGAGTAAACAGAGTGAACGGAGTTGAATAAACGAACGCAGCTTATTAAGAAACTTAAGGTCTGTTCGATAGCTCTGCACTTTCTACACTTTTAACACCTTTACTCTATTTTTCTCACTCCTACTTATGTTACATTATACAGGGTGATTCATATCAAGTGTAACAAACTTTGGCATTTTGTTGGAGAGGTCATTTTAAATGAATCATGTTATATGAAGCTAGGTCATATTTTACTTCGCTGCAGAATTACAACAGATCAAAGTTTTATTGGGGTAGTAACAAAACATTATACTGGGTGTCTCATAACGTACGGAGGAGATTAAAAGGGTATCTAGAGGAGATCATATTAAAGCTTCTTTCTTAATAAACTTTTCTTAAAAAATCAATAAATAAAAAGTTACAAGAGTTTAAAGTGAAAATAAATAACAAGTAAAAGTTACTACCTGTAATAGTATTTTACGTTTTAAATTCAAATTTGTGATATTTAAGAGTTAATTGAACACTGCTTTACAGGAAACAACTATTTTAAAAAATGTAGTCATGTAAATGTTACGGCTATTTCATTTTTTCTTTTAATACCCTAAAACTGCTGTTCGTGTTGTTGAGCAGCGCTGACTAGATTAAAACAAAACTAGAAATTTTGTGAGTGGTGGTTTTGATAAATTATTGAGTTTATTTAATAATAAAGTTGCAGTTTGTGAAAAGTTTTTTATTAATTAAGAAGATATAGGTGTAAATTAAAGAAGAAATTAAGACACTTAAACTGCTGTAACTTTCTTATTATTAGGTTATCGTCAAAAGCGAATTAAGAAAAAAGCTTTATTTTGATCTCGTATAGCTGCCCTTTCAATCTCCTCCTCTACACCCAGTATTATCAATTTCTAAAATCGTAAACACGAACTATAGAATGATAAATAAATGATAATTATAAGTTGATAATATAATGTTTTGTTACTACGCCAATAAGTCGCCAATTGATCTGTTGTAATTCTGCAACAAAGTGAAATATGATCTTCGTTCATATAACATTATTCACTTAAAATGGCCTCCCCAACAAAATGCCAAAGTTTGTTACACTTGATATGAATCACCCTGTATACATGACACTCTCTCAGGAGCGGTTGGTGCAAAAAGTCTCGAAAAGTGCAGAGCTATCGAACAGACATTTAACGTCACAATCTACATTCAACTTATTAGGCGGTAATTTCAAAATTATTTATTTATTTGATTAATGCATATCATAATAATAAATAATAATGCACTTAAAATTTAACAATCATTTAAATAATCGATAAAACAGTAATAAACAGTTTGCATTGTTAAAATGTCTTGCATGCTGTTAGGCAACCAGTTTAACAGGAGTGTATGTAAATTGCCTACATTTAGGCGTTACAAATTATATTTGTTATTATTATGGTTTCTTGCTCACGGCTTCGATAAAAATGATTTCTTTTAGCTTTATTACAAATTAAAACAAGTTTATAAATTTCGACACACGAGAAAATACTCTAATTAAGAAACTTAACGTCACAGTTTACATGCAACTTATGAGGCGGTAATTTCAAAATTATTTATTTATTTGTTTAAAGCATATCATAATAATAAATAATAATTCACTTAAAATTTAACAATCATTTAAATAATCGATAAAACAGTAATAAACAGTTTGCATTGTTAAAATGTCTTGCATGCTGTTAGGCAACCAGTTTAACAGGAGTGTATGTAAATTGCCTACATTTAGGCGTTACAAATTATATTTGTTATTATTATGGTTTTTTGCTCACGGTTTCGATAAAAATGATTTCTTTTAGCTTTATTACAAATTAAAACAAGTTTATAAATTTCAACACACGAGAAAACACTTTAATTAAGAAACTTAACGTCACAGTTTACATGCAACTTATGAGGCGGTAATTTCAAAATTATTTATTTATTTGTTTGTTACAATATTTGTTTTCTTTTTTCAGTCAAATTTCCCTTCGAAGTTTAACGTTTGGATGGGACGTTTTTAATTGTTAAATATATGAAGTAATTGTAATTTTTGAAAAATCTATGACGTCGCATTTACACTTGTTACCTTACGCCATTAAGACCCAGTTTTACAATCGTGGAATAAGGACGGAATAACTGTTCGCCGAATATCCTTTAATGTTCCTCCATATCTACGTCACACCTACGTCACGTTATTCTAAGAATAATGCTTATCCGACAATTGTAAAATCGGGCGTAAATAAACTAAAAAAATCTGAAATTTATTTTCTTTGGTATTACTGATACCTTCAACAATAAAAAGGAGAATTCGTGTTTAAAACAGTAACATTTTTCTAAAATTAGTGACAATTATTACCATAAAACCAGTGATTCATTTAAAAATTCATTTGATTAATCAGTTAATTAAAAAATTAACTGAATAATGTTTAATTGCAATTTAATTTAATCACAATTTAACATCATCTGTATTTTACAATTGAATTTAATTGCAATTAAATAAATGGTTCAGTTGCAGATCATAATTAAATTTAGTTAAAATTGAGTTTAATTGCAACTAATTTAATTGTTAACTGGAATTATTTTCTTTGTAATGATAATATTTTTAGCATTTTAACTTAGATGTAATCAAACAGAGAGTAAATTTAAAAAATGATTCAATAATTAAACTGAAATTACGTTTAAGAATTAATTGTTAATAGTTAATTAAATCCATTCCAAAAAAATTATAATAAATCAATTAATTGTAATCGCGGAAACTCATAGTTAATTGATAGTTAACGATTAATTAATTGTAGATCCAAACAATTACAAGTAATTAATTGTAATTGCAAGGACTCGACAATTATAATTAATTAATTGTAATTATTGTGAGCATCTAACAATTAATTAACTGTTAATTGCCAAAATAATTAAATTGTGCCCAACACTGTAATAATAAAATAATGTTATAATTATAATGGCCATGAAACAGTAAACTGAACCCCTATAATGTTTTTCAAAGACAGTAGAAATAAATAAAATAATTTACTTTCTTTTGTTAACTTTATTGTGACTATTTAACCCTTCCGTATACATACTGCTTTTCCACCACTTACATTTATTTAATTTTTAAGTTTTTTTTTTAAGTCATTGTTAATTAATTATTGATCTTACATTTATACATTTTTTTATTAATCTTCGTATACTCGAATGTCAAGTCACTATTTTTTTTAATTACACCCTTTTTAAATAGTGCTTTGTGCCTATTAAATTGAAAATTTAAAAAGCACTTTTTTGATACAATTAAATACTATGTATAGGCAAAAAAATATTTTAATTAATCATATGCATGCTGCTAATGACTTGTTTAATAAGCTTTCACTTTGTATTTGTTTACCGTTTGCTTCTTGATGTTTTATAATAAAAAATGTTAAGCTATAATACAAAAAGTTGACATTAATAACATCATTATTTATTTTTTATTTCTTGGTGACAGAGAAATAAATTCGTTTAAATATTTTTGCGCCCCAGCGAATCCTTAAGGCACCTAATATGTCAAAACCAGGTACAAAGTGAAGTCACGTTCTCTCGTTGAATGTCGTATATTGGTCTATTATTGACTTGATTTCACAAAATAACAGGCAAACAGACAGGCAGTCCCCCATCGAACGCGTAAGCCCGATCCCTTAAGCCCGCAGGAAAAAATCGCCTGGGCCAACCGAATGCACAGCTGAATCTGTCACGTGAACTTTATTATCTGTTATGATTCCTTTGTCATTTCATCATTTCATAGACTTTACAGCGAAATTAGTTGGCCATAAAAGTCCGAAATGGGGCCCATAATTTCATACTTAAGAGGAATTTATACCGTCGGCTGCACACGTGATTCCTTTTTGGCCGCCGCCGCACCATTGTTGTCACAACATTTTTTTTCTCTTACGTAGGAACTCGGCCCGATCTAGTTAGCGTAGCGGTAAAATTTGAAGAGCAAATTATTTTCGCTGTCAGCACGGATTTTTCTCTTTTTTTTTGGGCACAAATGTCACGTAAAAAATTCGAACTTACCCCTTTATGTTGTGCGCCCGGCCAAGAGATTGTGTGCGTGTTATGAGCGGGCGAAGCGAAAAAAATTCAAGATGTACGTGCGATGGAAAGTGCTGATCACTTTGGGCGTGATCTTCTGGTGCCTGTCCTGCCTGAAAGAGTACCTTTGGATTCCGAAAACCGAAACCTCCTTGGTCTTAGGTGAGCGACCCCCGGGGGGCGATCGATCTTCCCCCCTTTCATTCCCAGTCTTGCAGAAAAATCGCACCCGATTATTAAATTTGAACACAACGAGTTCGAGCCGAAACTCAAGAGCATCCTCGAGCCCAAAGAGGAGGCGGTGAGCGTGGTCAAAATCGTCTTCTGGAATTTCGTGGCTTTCGTTTCGACCTTGAGCGTCTGCTTCACGTTGAAGTCGTTGGCCCAGCTGTATGTATTTCGCCCCCTTTATCAAAGCAAGGCCAAAAAAATTGAGTTTCCAGATGGTGTTCAAGAGGCACCAAACAAGAGGATGGGGCCATTCCCTTGAAGAAAAACCTCTCGAGCAAGATCCCCATCCCCATTGCAGGGAAGTCTTCTTCCACTGACATACACATAGACGGAGTGAGCGTGATCCTCGGAACGAACGACGAGAATAACAAGAGTTGCCCAAATTTGAGGGCCAGCGAAAACAGCGACGCGGAAAAGACCACCGACGTCAAGGTTATTTAACACACCCCCAAATCACCCTTGATACGCGTTCTTTTAATTTAATTAATTAGCTCAATAGGGTCTGGTCGATTCGCAACATGGAAAAGCACTGCGCCAAGCTCCGCGAGGAAATGATCAACTTGCAGGCGAGCTCCTTGAAGGAGCACTCGTCGATTTCGAAGAAGATGGACGCCTTGAGCAAGGAAAAGCGCGAGTTCGTCCGCCAGCTCAACTCCCTGCACAAGGAAAACAGGGCGCTCAAGCAGAAGGTGGAGGAAATGCTGGAAGAAAGGACGCTGTTGATCCAGCGGTTGGACTGCGCGACCAAAGAAATCCGCATCAACACCAAGACGAAGAAGTCGACGCTGACGAAGCTCGAGGAGGCCTTGGCTAACGCCGAAATGCTCAAGTCGAACCTGGAACAGATCAGCAAGGATAAGCTGATGTTAGAAAACAAATTGGTCCTCCTGAATGCTGAATACGCAAGGCTTAAAGAAGAACTGAAATTGCAGAAGGACAGCAGCGAGAGCCAATTTAGGAACCTAACGGAAAGCGAAGAGGAGAAGGAGCACGTGATTGATGTGTTTGGGGAAGGACCTGATGCCATACCTCAAGTGCGTAGCAAACTCTCGTAAGCGCCTTCACTCCTTTTCCTTTTTTTTTTTAGAAAGAAACCGGCGACTTTGATATGTCGCAAACCGAAGAGGACATGATGAAAATGCAGCAGAAACTGATGAATCTGGAGAAGAGCCTCGAGAGCTTCAAATTTCGGCAGGCCATGCCAACCAAGGACGAGGACGAGGACGAGGAAAAAGAAGTAGAGGAAATAGAAAAGGGCGCCGCCGAAACCAAAACTGACGAAAACCAAGTAAGTTCTTTCGAACGTGCTCGCTGGGGGTTCAGGTAACTTTCCTTTTCAGGCGAAAAATTTGCACCCGGGTGATAGCATGAGCACCATCGACGAGGAACCCTCCACCAACAGCATCTGCACGGAGCCAAGTTGCACCCTGGAGCACAGGGAATGCACCAGCACGGAGTGCTTCTTGAAAAACATGGATCACAAGCTGCACTTAGAAGAAATCACGGATTTTTCCAGCGGGGATGAATCGCTGTGCCCCTGCAAGCCCTTCTTTAGGAAAGCGGAAAAGGTTCGGGCATCAAACAACCTCAAATCTTCTTTTGGAAAACTTTTTTTTGACAGCCCCAGGAAAATCCCAGTCCAAGGATACGCCCAGTCAAGTACATCAAAAGCTCGATCTCCGACGATAGACTGTCGGTCATCAGCGAGCGAGTGACGTCAACGGGGGAAGAATCGGGCGAAGATTACGAACCCCAGAGGCGCATCAGTGAATCCCCGGAGTTCCAGAAGTTCCTGAAGAAGGTCATAGACCCGCCGCCTCCGATCGACTTACGGTTGAAGCAGAAGCTGGAAAGTGCGTTGATAAATTACTGTGACGTTTGATTAAAAAAACGCATTTTCCCATTCCCCCCCCTTTTGTTTTTCTTTCGTCCTTCACGTTTCAAAGCGAAACTCGAGCTGCTTATTTTTTTTTTTTCGGTGTGTTTGATTTAGCAGGTTTTTGTTTGGCCGCCGGCAGAAGAGAAAGTGGAACGCGACAGGTAGGCGAAGAAAAAGTGCGGGCGTCGAATTTCCGATCGATATAATCGATTAGGGGGAGGACGGCGTAAGTGGAAGAGGTGGGTCAAGGTCGGTTGCGTTAAAGCACGCGAACCTAAGAGGAACGAAAGGGATCGGGGTGGATTCACACCTGCTGGCTCATGTTTCGTCGAAATCATCAAAGGATTGTCTTGCACGTTTTCATTTTTAATTTCACCATCGGTTTAATTTTTGTTTTGTTTTTAATTTTCTGTCAATCGTTGCATTTAAGTGATACTCTAGGGCTTACGAATGCCAATTAAGGAGATTTAAACCAGGAGTTTCCAACGAGGTCGATGAAAATGTGAAAGGAGTCGATGAACCTGCGAGGGGGTCAGTGGGGGATCGATGAACTTGAATGGGTCTTTTGGGGGTCGATAACTGACTCGAGGTCAATTAAATTGGGTGAAAAAAAAATGCTTTATACAGTTGGTGGGTGTAAAATGTAAATTCCCTACAAAATATTATCAAGATACTGTGTTTGATTTTTTATACTTTGATATGAATTTATATCGAATTTCCAAGAAGTATCTTCCTTTTTTAAAGTAAGACCATTTTGCTTATACAGGGCAGGAAAAGGCAAAGCTTGCATGCGGCTCTTAACGGGGGCGAGTAAAATGCACTGCGTTTTTCTAGATGTAGAACAGAGATGGATATAAAACCGACGTTGTCAGATAAACTGGTTGTTGCCCCCTCTCTCGCGTCTGTGTGCGTGGTGGGACGGTGAACGATATTGCCAGTGTTGTCAGATGTAGTACAATTGCGCGTTTATTCAAAATTTTGTAAGTTGATATTCTCAAAAGGAACCTAGTAGGTTTTATTGATTGAAAACTTTAGAAACATCATAACAAGGTTTCTCAAAGTTCATCGCTTTTAAAATCAAGATGTAGCCAAAAGAAAATATACTTAAATTCGAGCATCTGTGCATGCAATGTTCCAATCCCTAGTTATTTCCACTATACTCGGCGACAGTCAGTAAAGTAATCTTTGAATTTTTCGTAACATTAGGTGCGTTCCGAATTAACGTCAGGCGTACAACTTTTTACCTCGCGCATGATTTTTATATGGAAAAATGATGCGCGAGGTAAAAAGTTGTACGCCCGACGTTAATTCGGAACGCACCCATTGAATTAGATAACTTTCGATTTAAAAAGTTTTTATGTTCCACAGCGAAAACCATCGGTAAAAAAAAGATGTTCTGTTTAGCCCCGAAAGCTGCTAATGTGCAATGAGTGACCTCACTGAAAGGTGAACAACTCACACGACAAACTAAATATATGTAGGGGAGGGTGATACACAGTGGGACGAAAAAAAAATTATATTTTTCTTTCCAGATCTGATTTTGATTTAAATGATCCGTTTTAATGCTTAAATTGCAGAGAAGTCATTTCTGCATTACAAAAAAAATAGCTCATCATTAAGTGCACTTTTTAATTTTAAATTATTATTTTTTTAAAAACCTTACTAGTGTCCCACTGTATACTTATATTGTACACAGTGGGACATTACGAAGTATATACTGGGACAGTTTTTAAACCACGAATTTGATAATTAAGCCTTCTATGAAAAACTAATGAATATATTTTTCCAAACTTGTTTACATTTTGTTTTCAACTTAAACTAAATTTAAAGAATTTATATCATTATATATTATATTACCATTTTAAAGAATCTTAACCCTTTCGTTCATAGCTTACCAAATGTGTACATCAGTTTCACAATTTTTCAACTTCAAAGTTATGGTAATAATGTCCATGTTTTCACTTTGTACATATTCCTGTAATATCCTGTAATATACAGGAATATGTACGACGTGAAAACATGGACATTATTACCAAAACTTTGAAGTTGAAATATTGTGAAACTGATGTGCACATTTGTGTAATTACGCTATGAGCGAAAGGGTTAAAGTCATAATATGTTACGTTTTAAATTTGCCGCCAAAACATCGTGGCGATGTCGGCATCATTCAACTGCGTTTTAGCACAGTTGGCTACACTGTTCCCCCTCATTTACATCGCTAGAGGGAAAACCTGCGTGATGCGAACGCTCAACATCCATAGGCTATGAAGGCACCACGTGACTACTTGATAGCTCATCATTGGTTATCGTCGGTAATTTTCGCGCGTCTTAGCGACCTCCTCCATCTTCAATTTCGTCGCGTCCTTTCTTGTTCGGAGCGTGGTGTAATCCAGACGTGTTTTACGTGCATTGTAAATTATCGGAATTCTTGCTCTTTGAGAGAAGTGATTCACCAGCGGCCGTGCCGGAAGATTTAGTGACACCATCGAACACCCTTGGGGATAGTTTTTAACCCCCATACCAAGCCTGAGTCCCCAGTTTTCTCAGGTAAAATATGCCGACGAACAAGCTAACATGGCCGCTAACAAAAATCGTTTCTTCTATGTAGGCTTTTGGTTGAAGTTTTATTCGAGGCTTTCAGCGGGACTTTTAGTCGGTGATTTAGCCGAAGTCTTAGCGGAGTTTTATTGGAGCGTTGCCGTATCGCCTTTAATCAAACCATCCTGGCGTTTCCCGAGTAGCCATTTTGGACGGTGTTTTACCGACTCTCTGTGAGACCACTTTGGACGGTGTTTTACCTGGTGGTCACGTCATAATCTGCGGTGACACTTCATGTCATGTTTTGATTTTAACAAAAGAGGTTGAGGTATTTATTATTTCTCTTTCCTTTTAGCATTTCGTAAATTAGTGTTTGCATAAACAAAGAGAGGGAATCCCGGCTGTTCATGCGCTGCTGAGATATTTAAACGTAGTGCGTTAATGTAAATCGTAACTGCTGTTTGTCGTGTACTTTAATCGTACTTGTATACCAAGCTGGGTTACTCTTTGTTATGCCAATTCTGCAATGTAGGGTATTAACCCTTTTTAATTAATGTAATATTTGTTCGTAAATTAAACGTTAATAACTTTTATTGTGTGTTTATACTTTGACGCACCAGCGCCTCTTTTCTTTGCTTTTGATCTTTCTGCCCGGTTCGGTCGATTGGGGACGTCGACTGACCGATTACGTCTGGCTGTAAAGTAGTCTCCTGGCGCCCTTTTAACCATCTTAATTAACCCACCCCATTCTTCACTGTTGCTAGTGAAGATTACAGAGCGTACCATGAAAACGTAACGAATTGTCGAATGAAGAAGGTGTTGCATTGTGGATGGGTAGAATTGTCATTCCCAAATCTTTACAACAAGAAGTTCTTTGGGTTTTACATCAGGGACATCCAGGCATTGCAGCAATGAGATCAATTGCTCGATATTATATATGGTGGCCTGGAATTGATAAAGATATCGCATTATATATTAAACAATGTCAAGGTTATCAGGAAAACAGGCGAATTTTGGGAAGTCCCGTTGTTTTCTTGGAACATACCAGAAGGTCCTTGGCAAAGGATTCATATTGATTTTGCAGGACCATTTGAAGGTCGTACGTGGCTAGTTGGAGTTGATGCATATTCCAAATGGGTTGAGGTCGAATTGATGAAATCTACCAATACAGATGCTGTTATTAAACGTCTTCGACAATGGTTTGCAAGGTATGGTGTTCCAGATCAGATTGTTTCTGATAATGGACCTCAACTAACATCAGAAAAATTTGAAGAATTTTGTAAACGAAACGGTTGTAAACATATTCGAATTACACCTTACCATCCTAAATCAAATGGATTAGCGGAAAGATTCATTCGCACTTTTAAGAGCAGATTTTCATGTAGCAAATACGACGAGGGTGACTTGGATTGGCGACTTCAAAAGTTATTAATGGCGTATCGTAACACACCACACAAAACAACAGGTAGAACGCCAGCTGAACTGTTAAATAATCGAAAGCTTAAAACTTTACTAGATCATTATTTAAAGCCAGATCCTCGAAAGAAAATGATTCAGGAAATTTGGAAACAAAAATCATATCACGATTGCAATACGAAAAATCGAGAATTTGATGTTGGTGATAGCGTTTGGGTAAGAAATGAACGAGAAAAAGGATGGAAGCCAGGAACGATTGAATTTAGAACATCATGTATTGGTTGCAAACACGCTGATCAGTTACGACGTAGAGAAGGAGCCGTAGATGATACATCCATTGGTGATAGAACTGACGACGTCACTTCTGATCACATAACGTAACTTACATCTAAAATTTCAGTGACAGAACCTATAGCACTATCGCAATCTCCAAAAGTAACTACCGGAAGTGAATCAAATGCAATACCCGAGTTACGTCGGTCTACTAGAATTTCCGATTCAGAACTAGAAACTACCCAATCGGATGCCTCGTCATCATCATTTGCCATTTCTATCATTTCCTCTTCTGAACTTTCTTGTTCTATAAAGATATTTTTCTTAATGTTTCTAAAAGTTTTCTCGTCATGTTTCCTCTTTAATTCTTCCATTATAGGTGTGCTGGTAATAACTGCTGATTTCTTTTTCGTCTTTCTTTTCGTTGTGGTTTCTTTTCGGTCGCTTTAGGATAGCCACACAAGCGCCTCGGGCGTGACAAAGCTTGAAGGTAAGTTTTGCATAATACTAGATACTGACGTTGAAGTTGATTCAAGAAAATCAGCATCAGTGAATATATTTTCGTAAAGATGCGAAGTCCCTGTCTTTTGAAATCCGGCTTTGATATTTCGGCGAGTGAACTGTGTTGTAGATTGTTATACCGGGTGGAAAGTTTCAAACCCGAACATAGGAAACTTGCATTGACAAGTATGTTTATGGAGATTGCTGCTCGCCATTTAAAGATACAAAAATGGTTATGGTCTTGAAGGAAAGAGAAAATTATGACCATTAATTACCATGCTAAGATTATTGCTACATGTTAATAATTTCGTGAAAATAAAAATTTTTAAATTTCATCTGAAAAATCTAGTTACCAGTATGTCATGTTTGAAAGATTTAATTATTTTCTATTGATTGAAAATAATTTCTCCGTCACTCAAAATGTATCATAAATAATTACACAGAAGGAAGGACTTTTATTTTAGAAATCTTTTACAGTGGTGTTGGGCTTCGGATAGAGAAATTTATTATCCGTGAAATTCAAGACATGAAAAGTTTTCTCTATCGGTTAGGATATTGTTTATTGCAAAACGGTGTCTTATTTGAATACCTGCTGTAAAATGTATTGTATTAAGAACGTTTAATAAAGTTTCAATGTGTAAATTATTCATCATACATTTTGAGTGACGGAGTGACGTGTAAATTATTTTCAATTAATAAAAAATAATTGAAGGTTTCAAATCTGACATACCAAGGAAACTAAATTTTTCAGATGAAATTTGAAAATTTAATTTTCACGAAATTATTAACATTTAGCAATAATTTTTGCAAAGTAATATTGATCATAATTTTCTCTCTTTTAAGCCTATTACCATTTTTGTACGTTTAAACGGCTAGCAGCAATCTCCATAAACAATGCAAGTTTCCTATGTTCGGGTTTGAAACTTTCCACCCGGTATGTAGGTTTTCCTGGATGATTAAGTAGCCAGGTCTCACAGGCAGTATATTGTATGCTGCTTTGAATGGGGCAAACAGAGTCCTATCTAAAGGCTGCAGCTTGTGAGTACAATGAGGAGGGAATGTCACAATGGTCATTCCTGCAGTGCGAGCGTTTTCCACTACTTCAATGGACACATGAGCTTCAAGACTGTCAAATAAGAGTAAAGATGGATTTCTCTTTGAGCTGTGTGATTGGACTACAAAATACTTCAGGAAACAATTCTGTAGTCATCCAACTGGAAGGACTGGCCAAGCCTAATGTTCCAGGAGGTGCTCCTGTTAGCATGTGTTACTTGAAGTGCTTCCGGGGAAAAACCCCATTGCTGGTGGAGGAATGTTCCTGAAGCACATATGATAAACACAAGTAGTAACCAAAACTCCTCGTTCTCCACTAGTGCAAGAGCTCCTTTCTGCCTTTCTAAGCAATAATCTTTTTTGGGTTCTGGACGGTGCGGTGGTTGTTGCTGTTTCGCCCAAATTAAACATTCGTGTGGGATCAGCTAACTTTGGATTTTTCTGTAAAACATCTTTTAGATTATTTCAAAGAATGTTGACACATTATGACGACTGAAAGATGTCATTCGGGACAAGCCGCAGCCTTCTGGATGTGTAATGGATAAATTATTTCGCTTGAGAAACGAACGTAGCCAGTCATTGCCTGCAGATTTGGAATATTCCCGTGATTTGGGTATCTTTTTATTATTTACAATGGCTAATTCAAATGCCAACTGCTTCACTAGTTTGGTAGAGAGCCCATATGTCATCTTTGAACACGTTAATATGTACTCTTTGAGAACAGTTTCCTCTTCTACAGAAAACACTCTATTAACGGTACAATTAGGTTCCATTGTCTTCTGAAGTCTTTTTTTAAATAACGTATCGTTGGAGAGTTGATTTTGAAACTCCGAAACGAGTTTTTGCTTGTCGAAGGGAGCGTGTATGTTTACATGTGCCAATTAAGATTGAGGCAATTAGAACGTTTGTAAGAAACAAATTTCGCAAGGGTTAATTGATGCTGACACCTTTAGAACTTTGTACCTTGGACCGAACCCCAGCTACCAGGACAAAAGAACCGATTGTGACGTAGATTTAGAAATGTATAAAAGATAAGAGACCATCCCGCAGGTAGCATGGATAGTGAAGAAGCAGATATAGTCAGATAGTCAAGTAATTAAGAGCAGTCATGTAGGTAGCAGTGTAAGAGTAGTAATTGTCGGATAGTGAGTGAGTAAGTGTCGGATAGTGATTAGTAAATTAGAAGTGCGTGGCCAGACCCTCCCCTAAGTTAAGTAATTAAGTTTAGAACTATAAAGTTTAAAGTTAACTGATTAACGTTAAGTAATCCAGAATAGATTAAATGATTATAATTTAAAAGGGCTAAGTAAGATTAAATTAAAATAAACACTTCCCTAGTTTATTGCCATAAATATGTATATCCGTAAAATATCCATAATTTTCTTTAACGCGACAATATTATTAAAAACTAATACAGATGAGAACTCGTTAAATAAGATTTAAAACTTCCATGTAAGTACCCAGTGTATACCAGATAATGCTGTCCCACTGTGTACTTTTCCAACGGCAATGCTTTTTCGATCACCACAAAACATACTTTTTATCAAATCGAAAAAGTTATGCAATTTTCATTACTCGATGCGCACTTACCTTTATGTTATTCAATCACGAGTTTGTTTAAACATAAAACTTTTCATATTAATTTAAGTTTATTAGTGTATGTAAGTGTGTTTGTGTATGTGTTGGTGTGTTTGCGATGGGCGATTAAGAACAGAGACTTCGTCACCTTGTTGCAACACTTCTTCCATCTTGCTTTCGGATCTTCACTAATGTCGGCAGCGTTAAATGAAATTAATTCTGATTGGCTAAAGGAAGTTGATCACGACATTCAAATTTCTTTGAACAAGCGCCTTTGTTAACATAGCCGATAGTTAAATTTATGTGATTTTTTAACTTGTTTCAAATCGATCGTGTTTTATTTTCGTCTCCTTTAAATTGTTCTGTATTTATTACATGAATTTATTTATCAATCTTTTATTATATGAATTTTGTTTTAAATCCTCGATTTTTATTTGTTTGCTTCTTTTCATGTGTCTTTTAATTGAATTGATTTATCAATCTTTTAGCGACTTTCTTTTTAACTCTTTTAGAATATTGTAAATCAAACTGTTCTATTTTACTTTTCTTTTTATTTTCTGAATACTCTTCGAAGTTTTTAGCTTAAATTAAATTTCCCAGCAGATTGTTTTTATTTTACCTGCTTCATCTACCGGGTGTTCTCTTACTGTATGCAAATATTTAAACCTGTGATACATCACCACAAAACGGCAACGATTGAACTCATACGTCCTTAACAAAAGTTTTACACGTTTCGAGAAAATCGCAGTTGAAAATCGGGCAAGAATTAATCGCACGTCTGTGTCTTTGAGGTAGGTCAAGAAAAGGAAATTTTATTCGACCGCAGAAAGCATCTGTTGGAACGAGAAACAGAATTGCAATCGAGCAGTGACCTAGTGACCTTTGCCGAGTTCGGGCTGCTAATAAAAACATTTTTTTTCACGTCGCAGTAGCAGTAAGTCGTACCCTTTGGGATCAACAGTTTAGTTTGTGAAAAGTGGTTGAACGAGTTAAAGCTGTTACTATTTTTTTGCTTAGTATTATTTATTAAAATGCCGCAATTCACGAACGGCGAGAGAATTCATCTACGGCGAAGCTCCAGGAAATACTGAAGAAGCACGGCGGATTTATGGAAACACATTTCCAAATCCATGCAAGAACATTTACAGCATTTACGCGATTATGGAACGTTTCGTGTGCGTGTGTCGCTAATGATGGATGCCACTTTGTACAGTTGTTACAAACATTCGTAAATTACTGTAGTGAAGGTTTGAATCTGTTCTTCCACACAGATATTATTCGGTGAGTGAGTGCGCCTTTGCGCCTGCGATGTTCATTGCCTACGATCAGCGAAGCAAGTTCCGTAAGTTTTTTGTTGTTTCATGACCGTCGTATAAGGGGCGGATAAAATGAAATGAAATTTTTCCGTGTTTTATGTGCTCTCACGATAATGTGGTTAAATTTTTTGCACTTATTTTACAAACACCCTGTATTTTGAATTTTTATTTATTTGCTTTTCTTTTTCTTTTATTTATTCCGTTTTCTCTGGATTTCGTTATGTTTTTCGAAAAGTTGTCGTAATAGTTTGTCCTTTAATTTATTTATTTAGTTTCAACCGCTTTCGTATAAAAATTTTAAATAAAAAGAGCGTTTAATTCAAAATAAGTATGTACATTCTTTTTTCGTGTGTCAAGAAGGGATCATTGACGACGGTAAATTCCACAGGGATTCTCATTCTACAATGCACCCTCATTCTACAATGTACTACTATTTTTCTAAGAAAAACGCTCAGTTAAAACGGTATTGTTGGAGCTCATTCAGTATCGTCCGGGGACGTATTTTTCGCAAATACGTGACCGCCCCCCAAGCTTACCTGCGCATACGTTTTCAAGTAAATTCCCATCAAAAATGATTTTTAACCGATTCGGAAATGAAATGACGTTTTGATCGCACCGTATATTTTAATTGAAATGTGGGGAAATATACATACAATGTGTAAACCGGTTTGTTTTACACGATGAGTAAGACAAACGATGGACGTGCAAGGCGGTCCCACTCTATTGCAGTCTTTGTCTTTAACATGCTTAATACTATATATTTTCTTCTTTGTTTTGGCGTGTCACGCAGATCAGTTTGCACATTGTATATTAAAAGATTACGAACTTAATTGTTGGTCGAAATGAAAATAGAGAAAAACCCTTTTTACGTTTCCCCCGGAAAAATCCTCAAAGTTATGCGTTGAAAGTTCGAGAAAGAAACGAGGTCCTCTCGCTTTTATTTCATTTTATTTCATAAAACCACTCAGGACCACGACCTAGCAAACCCGAGGTAGCGAAATTTTTAGGATTATATATACCGTATGTCCATCTGACAATGAGACATAGGGATTTAACATGGGAAAACAGAAATTGCCTTATATTATCTACCTGAGTACATATATATGAAATTCTGGGTTATAATCGAAAAGATTATTGCATTCAAAGTGTTTTGATACTAAATTTGTGCAATTTTAGTTGTTAATTATTTAGAAATTAAGAAAAAAAGTTATTATTTTTTTCCGGACAAGATTAGTAGGTATTTAACGAAGAGTTTCCTAAACGGATGTCGTGGTCAAGTTAGTTGGTTCATGTTTCACAACCGTAAGGTCACGAGTTCAAATCCGAATGAAGACACTTTTCTTTCCTTTTTTAATATTTTTTCAGATTTGAAATCACTCTTAAAGTAGTTTATTATTGTATTAATAAGTTTCATTTTAATATTAATTATGTTCCATTTATGTGTATTTTTTCGTTTGCAAAATTTTATTATGTTAAAGTTATAAATAACTTTATTTATTATGTTACATAATTGATATTAATATGAAACTTATAAATAAAATAATAAACTAGTTTAAGAATTTAAGTGATTTCAAATCTGAAAAAATATTTAAAAAAAAAGAAAAAAAGTGTTCTTATTTGGATTTGAACTCGTGACCTTACGGTTGTGAAACATGAACCAACTAACTTGACCACGACATCGGTTTGGAAACTCTTCGTTAAATACCTACTAATCTTATCCGGAAAAAAATAATAACTTTTTTTCTTAATTTCTAAATAATAAAGAAGTAAAATTGCACAAATTTAGTATCAAAACACTTTGAATGCAATAATCTTTCCGATTATAACCCAGAATTTCATATATATGTACTCAGGTAGATAATATAAAACAATTTCTGTTTTCCCATGTTAAATCCCTATGTCTCATTGTCAGATGGACAAACGGTATATGGATCCTCAGTTAAACTGGAACAAACACGTAGCTAACAATATGTCCAAAAATATATTTGTCTTAAGAAGTTGACAAGAAGGTTTTGATGGTTGCATTAATTTTCATCTTATATGCCTCCTTATGTGGGGCCATGCCTCTGGTTCATCTTTTTTTTAGGCGAAGAGACCTCTTCTACTGAAATAAAAAATTCCAAGCCAAGAGCTCTCGTACATTGAAGCCATCACCTGTTCATCAAAAATGACTTCTGCTCTTTTGTGCCTTTCATAGTAAAGGCCCATAGTAAATCGCGAGTTCATTTACGCGCCATCACATGAACGGGCATGGGCAGGTCCACTCGATAATCTCAATGGGAACAACTCTCTCGAGAGAGAAATACAATCTCATTGTTGTGATTTTCGAACGGGCCCCGGAGTTTACTTGTTGCAGGCAGGAAGTGGCCTATTATTGACTGTTTAAAATACTCCGCTTCAATACGCTCTTCTTTCTCGCTGACCTTCCACGTCCTCGTGTATAGGAGGCACTTTTGTCGTTTCTGCTTTGCGTGCGTTGCGCTTTTAAACTGAAACGAATAAAAAAAAATTGTACCTACAGGTAAGGTAAATTCAATTTGATTCGTAACGTAAGTGTTACAGTTAGTTCATTTCCATATTTTCTTAGAGCTGGTTAACTGCCTTAATTTACACCGATTTCTTTTTCCTCGCCGAAAGCACAAACACCGTTTTGTAATCCGACACACCAAATTGACCGATGCGTATTGTGTAACACGCACTGCCCAAAAGAGGATCTCTTCATGTCGGACATCATTAGTCTATGTACATAACGTGACCTTTCGAATCCCTCCCGGGCCATTAGCAATTGAATGTCCGTAGACTTCCGGTCAACTTTACACAAAACTAATCAGCTAAGAAAATTTACATACGTGCACGTTTAGCTTGCTTTCCGTTTCGTTTTTTTGTTTATTATCTAATTCTTCATATTTTCATGTAATTTCTTTCGTTTTCATTTGATTTTTATTTTGTTTATTTTAATACAAACGCATGTAGGTAATCGTTAGGTAATTTGAGTCAAAAACATTGATTTTTCTTATAACGTATATACAGGGTGACTGTTAATTAACCTGACAAAATGAAATCGCTATGAGAAGCACACTAACGTTTTCAACCAGAAGAAGATGTTTTAATTCATATTTTGTTTAGCATGTTTTTCGTTCGTCCATTGTTTTTTCATTATCCAATCCTTCGCATTTTTATGTAATTTCTTTTGTTTTTGTTGTTGTCTTTGTTCAAATTGTGATGGTTTATTTTGTTTTATTTCATTTTTTAAATACAAACACAGGTACCCAATCGTTAGGTAATTTGAGTTAAAAAATGGATTTTTGTTATAACCTATATATACAGGGTGACTGTTAATTAACCCGACAAAACGAAATCGCTAAGAGAAGCACACGTTCCTTTATTTTCTAACATTTTCAACCAGAGGAAGATCCTAGATATTTCTTTGTTTTAATTCATGTGTGTTCACAAATTATAATCGTTGTCTACTTTAAAAATACTTTAATGTCTACGATCATATGACACAATGAAAACACAAATAATAACATCTTGTTTAACAAATAGCACTTCTATAACTTAATCGCTCTACTAATTCGCTTGCTACACACATCGCTTTCTCAGTAAAACTGATTTAAATGTCCCGATGCCTCAGGCTTATACGGGATGTCCCGTGACGTAATGTCACCACTTCACCTACGTGTTAATCAGAGAGTCTAGGTTTTAATCAGTTTGATTTATCATGAGAGTACGCTTCGAAAGAGTGGGGTCGTAACCAGCATACGATGCATAGATAACAGTGGGCGAGCTCGACGACGCTGTGAGTGCACGGAGTCGAACAATGCGTTACTGCATCGAAGCTCGCGGAAAAGATGTGCCGTCTCCGCTTGGTCGACTAACGCGCATAAAAAAACTGATTTAAATTTAGACTCCCTGGTGATAATCAATTCAAACTAAGTAAACACTCTGTTAAAGTTTTGTTCTCAAGTATACTGGGTGTTTAATACTTAATTTTTTATTTTTTAAAATTTTAAAGTTCATCTAATCATTCATCCGTTCACCTATTAATCAACTGAAACTAAAAAAAATTGTAATGAAGGAACCCGTTTTTTCAAGAATACGACGTGTTTTGTAATTTTCAGAATTCTTAAACTTTATCTCAAAAGGTGTTCAAAATGACCCCCGTTGTTTTTTAAACACATTCTGGCGCGCTTCAAAAGAGATCTAGTTGCCTGCACGTGAAAATGCAAACGATCCGATTAGTTATAGTCTGATTCATTTCGACTTCGGTCCGTGTGTTGAGAAAAACCCATTCGTTGGCTCTTAAAATAGTCTAGCATCGAGCTAATTCATTTAGACCTCGGTACGTGTACGATTTCAAATGCTGCGTAATCCATAGTAAATTCATAAAAATTGTGAGAAATGTACTTTCAAAAAACAATTATTTGCCGGGCAACATATTTTTTTAAAATTCGGTCTGAGAAAGTACCTACACATAAAAAATGTAAACGATCCCGTAGTTATAGACTGATTTATTTCGACCTCGGTCCGTGCGTTCAGAAAAACTCATTAATTGGCTCTTAAAATAGTCTAGTTTCGGCCTGATGCACTTAGACCTCGGTTCGTGTAAGACTAAAATATGTCTTATGACAGCTATTCCGTTGTTTTTTTTTTTTTTTTTTTTTTTAATAATCAATTAAGACCTACTGAGTGAATGTAAAACTTACGTCTACGCTATTCTAGAATAGCGGCGAACAAACATAGAACACTCCAGCAAATTCCACCGCCATTCGGTGCGAGTCTGGAATACACTAGAATCCTGTCTGCACCGTAGGTGGCGCGACCAGTCTAAAAATAGAATTTACTTCAAGAAATGTAAAACGTAACATTAAGTTTATCATGCTTCCTGTTAGTCTTTTGTTTTTTATTATCCAATTCTTCATATTTTTGTATAATTTTTTTTTGTTCAAATTGTTTTTTTAATATTTTTTAATACAAACATATAGTAATCATTAAGTAATTTGAGTAAAAAAAAAATTGATTTTTATTATAACGTATATACAGGGTGACTGTTAATTAACCCGACAAAATGAAATCGCTATGAGAAGCGATATCAGGGAGTACAGGAGAAATGTTAAATGTACTACTTTAATGAAATAATTGATGAAAAATTATGCCCAAAACGTCGATACGTCCCTGATTAAGAAGGAGCTGCAAGTGAACGAAATAAATACAGCCACAAAGCCACAAAGCGTTTTATAGTTTTATGATTGTTACGAACTTGACGTTTAAATGGAGTTGTTGTGATCAGCTCCAAAATACTTATGAAATTATTGACAAATACATGCGAATCACCGGAAAGAGATTATTCAGTATAACGTAAGGATAACAGCGTCTTGCATTTTGAACACATGCTTTGCCAGGTGAACAAATAAATCACTACAACACGAAAACACTTCAAATTTTCGCTTGTTTTTATTCAATATTAATTTAAATTGTTTTATAAATAAAGTTCCAGATATTTAATTCATTCTCCGCATTTTACAATTTCAACGATTCGTCATATTTTTACGGCTCGGTGTCATACGTCATATTTTGTTTCGTAACACAAGTATTTTCTTACCAAGAATTTATTTAGCAAAAAGAAACCCTTAAGTGATCACACAGGCAAAGAATACAAAGAATAGAAATAGATCTAATTCCTAAAATCGAGTTCTTTGTTCTTCTTCATTCACTTTTATTTTATTTTGTTTTTATTTCAATTTTAATTTAGTGTTGTGACTATTTTCCTCTCTTTTCTCTGTTAAGGTAGGGGCATCAATCAAACAAATTATTTCAAACAGTAATATAGTCAAGTGAAACAAAACAACTTAAAATAAGTAATAATAAATTGAAACCAAAAACAAAATAAAATAGAATTACAAGAAACCTTAATGACCTAAACCAAAGTTAAATTAAATTACATATTTAGTATACTGTGTCAAATCTTATACTTGTCGATTCTCAACTTTATGTAAATGTGGTTGTGAATACACCTCGTGATGAAAAAAAAAATTCAACATTCTAATTCGGTATAACCTTGAAGTCTAAATCGATGTGATATCCATTGTCAAAATTTAGGGTTTTTTGGGGATTTTGAAGTACCTGTTAGGGATAAGGGGTACTTAGCAGTTGGCAACAGTGGTAACAGAACAAAAACTAAGTTATGTTACAGTATAACCTAATACCGATTAAATTACTAGTCCAATCTCGAGCGTCAAAATATAAATGAGTAAGGCCCATTTTCATAAAACGTAGTTAACCACTCGATCAAGTTAATCGTGTGAATAAGCAATATCATTGGAGGAAAGTTTAAATTTCCACCAATGATATTGCTTAATCACACGATTAACTTGATCGAGTGGTTAACTACCTTTTATGAAACTGGGCCTAAAAAAAAGATTGAGAATTAGCTGTGGATACAGCTTCAGAGATGGCAGCACTATTCTTAGAATGACATTACTGTCATAACAAGAAACTAGGTTATGTTGCAGTGCAACCTAAAGCTACCTGCTCCAATCTCAAGCGTTACACTTCTGAATATATTTATTTTAAATTATGAAGAATCTACTACATCCAATCTCAAGCGTAACACTTTTGAATATTTATTTTAAAATTATAAACAATTTATACGGTGCGAATGATTAAATATTATTGAGAGTAAACTGTGGAAATAGCTTCTGAATTGGTAGCATTGATATTAGAATCATTAGTCACAGTGACAGATTGTGTTACACAGAAACATAGTGCCGACTTAACTACTGCATCCAATCTCAAGCGTTACACTTTTGAATATTTATTTTAATATTATAAAAATTTACATCGTCGCGAAATAATTTAAAAACATTTAGAGAATAAGCTATTGGCACAGCTTCAGAGATGGCAGCACAGTTCCTAGAACGACATTAGTGGCAGGGTAGAAACTAGGTTATGTTACGGTGCATGCCGCCTTGAATACTGCATCCAATCCAATGCGTCGTACTTTTGAAAATTTATTTGAAAATTTTAAACAAATTAACAAATAAACTGCGGGGACAGCTTCAGAGTTGGCAGCACTGGTATTAAAATGACATTAGGGATACATTACCTTTAGGGTTTTTCTATAGAAAGAAAAGAGAGAGAGAGAGAGAGAGAGAGAGAGTCAAAATAAGCGAGTCTTTCAAGTTCTTGACGAATTTAGTTAGTTATATTTAGTTTATTTTCTTATAATTTTTGTTATTCATTCTAATTCTACATATGATTATTTAGTTATGACAGAGTCGTTTTCTTAAATTAAACTTGTTCCAAAATGTACCTAAGGATTTTTAGGCTCGATTTTACACTCGTCGGATAAACATTATTCTTAGAATAACGTGACGTAGATGTGTAGGGTAAAGGATATTCAGCGAACAGTTATTCCGTTCTTATTCCACGATTGTAAAACTGGGCCTTAGAAATTTATTTTAGAGTTTTTTTGAAGTACAGTAGCGTACAATAAAATCCGGGCAAGAATTTGACGTATTTAAACAAATTTGGTAAATCAGCTTTTTATTGAGGTTATATTTCTGTCAAAATTTATATTAACCGTCAGAATTACTAGTGACATTTTATATAATATGTTTTAAACTTCAAAAATATTAGAGTGAGGTTTACATTGTAGGTACAAATGGTGTGACCGGATTTTATTGTCCGCTACTGTACCTTTTAGGGATAAGGGGTACTTAGCAGTTGGTGACAGTGGTGATGGAACAGAAACTAGTGCCCGTAAATATGCACAGACAAATCTCAAGGTAGACTTAAGGAAAGAGTGACGCTTAAAGCCAACTTCATATCAATTGTGCGTCGTATAGTTACATTGTTCAAAGTAAAGGTTTATTTTGGCTTAAGTCTAAGATTTGTCTGTGCAAACGGGCATAGGTTATGTTACAAATGCTGACTTAACTACTGCATCTAATCTCAAGCATCATTTACAAATTTACATCGAGCGTATAATTCAAAAAAAATATTGAGAGTAAGCTGCGGATACAGTTTCAAAGTTGGTAGCACTGGTATTAGAGTGACATTAGTGGCAGAACAAGACCTAGGTTATGTACAGCGCAACCTAACGCCGACTTAACTACTGCAACTACCAATAATCTCACTTGGACATTTATTTTAAAATCATAAAAAATTTATACGGTGCGAATGATTAAATATTATTGAGAGTAAACTGTGGAAACAGCTTCTGAATTGGTAGCATTGATATTAGAATCATTTTGGACATTTGATGTGATTGATAAAAAAAAGGAATTGTTGGAAGTAAGTTCTGCAGAGTTGGCAATAGTGATATTAAAGTGACAGTAAGGACAGAACAAAAATTAGGTTATGTTACCTACGGCGACTTAATTGCTGCAAATTTTGAATACTTTTTTTAACTGCCTTTCATTTTTACAAAATCACATTTCCTTTTATGAAGTAGATATGTACTCGAATGGCCTGACACCGTCAGGGTTTACAGTGTTGCCAACCATCTGAGTGTTATTTAAAGGAGTAAGGAACAATATTTCTTTAAGATATTCATTTGTTAGGAAGTTTAATTATTAAATTAAGTTTCGTAAAATACATACAGTTATACAGTTCATTCGTACGTTCATTCTTTCCTTCCTTCATTCATTCATTCGTTCGTTCGTTCGTTCATTTATTCGTTCGTTCGTTCGTTCATTCCTCCATTCGTTCGTTCATTCACTCATTCATTAATTTTATTGAAAAATCTTTTTGAAGTCGCTTTTAATTTGTTTAAAAATTTTGTGTTTTTTAATGTACTTTTATGTATGTATTTGTTTCTCTCTCATTTTGCTTCCCACACATATATTTATCGTTTCAGATTTTCATTGTTCATTGTCTTTTAACCTCGACTTTTGTTTTTTTCTTCTTTTATTTGTTCCTTTCTACCTCTTTTTTATTTTCTATCAATTCTCTATTACATTTAAGCAATTAAATAAATAGACGGTAAGTATTACTTTTCTATTTTTTTACGTCAATCCTTTTCGGTTTAAATTTCTCTTTCATTTCGCACCCTCCAGGAACGAATTAAATTATTTTCTACATTTTTATCTTTTAGTTTCTTTGTGAAATTTTTATTTGGAAACTTTAAATGGAAGCTTGACCATGTAAGCTGAAATTAAAAAAAAAAAACCGAAAAAGCTCTGTCAGCTGTGATTTTTTTTTCTGTTGCCCTCGTCATGGGAATTTTGGGCTTAAATTGGAGCAACGTTCACTTGTCTCGTTCTCGAGTTACCCGGGCACCTCCTCCTTCCTGTGCTTTGTCCGAAGTACGTTAAATCCTCTTTGCATCGAGAGCGACAGTATTCTAATAGCGCGCCTTATCTTCAACGATTTGCGCTTTTTATTCCTTTCCCATTTACATCCGCGTGCATATTGCGCGCCTTCCTTCGAAATTATTTAACGGATTTCGACCAGGGGGGCCGGGGGCAAAACCCTCAGGTAGACCGAAATTGTAACTTATTGAAATAAAGTCTTCGTTACTACTTGTTCGTTTTCAAAACGGTTTCTTAATTTTTACATTTTTTTTTAAACTGGATTAAAAAGGAAAGTGTTTGATTATTACGGCGCGGCGTCCCTCAGGCGTAAACTTGACGAAAAATCACCCTGTATACGTGCATTTTTTTTAAATTTCTGTGGTTCAATTTCTAAGCTGTAATAAATACCAAAAGCGCTAGCCGACAAATAAGCCACGTCAGGTGGGGGGCAAAAATCGCCACAAAAAGAGCGTTCGTGCAAGATGAAGCATTTCTGGCCGATTTAGTCCTTTGAGGGCGATGCCGCTTTCCCAGATTATCTGTATCATCCTCGCCCGGGCCGTCATAAGCCTTCTGTAAGGTGCGAAAGGATGGACTTATTCTCACCCCCAACCCCCAACAGATTTAACACGTTGGTTCCCAAGAAAAAGGATCACCAACACACTCGTCGCGTCGTCGCCCCAAAAAAACAATCGCTTCAAAATAATAATAATAATAATAATAATAATAATAAAATATGAATTTGATGTTATCAATCGAAGAGTCATGAATCATAAAGGACATATTTCAAACCAATTTGGCAGTGCTAAGGGCCCATTGATTGGCGGCGGTGGAACATCTGGTGTGACCCGTCGTATATCACTTTTGCTAAACGACGAAAAATCTTTTACTAATTGTCCCGAAGCCGGGGCCCTTTATGCGTGCGTGCATTCTTCGAGAACCATCATCCATCGAGCCTTCATTGAGTTGGTCTTTTTGTTATTTGTTCACGCAACCGTAAAGCGTAACTGGTCTACGCTCCGCTCTCGTGGCACGTATTACACACCATGGGCGGGCCCCGAACGTTTTACATAGAAATACCCACTCACCTACAGCAATAATAAATAAGTAATTCATTTTCGAAAACAATTTCTTCACAAAAATATTTTTAAAAAATAAATAAATTGGAGAGGTCCTGAAGAAATGCCTTGAGGCGCACCAAATCGAATGTCGTGAGATTAATAAAAATATTGCAACTGGTAAAGAATTAAAAAAAAAGAAAACCAAAAGGTCCTAAAGTAGTACCTGGAGGCACTCGAATTCTGATACGCAACGATTTTTTTACGTCGCCGATTTTTTTTGTTATCTATTAAGTATAGCCAGGTCAAGAGGTGATTAGAAAAAATATCTTGATAGGTAGACCCCCTCAGTAAAGGGGGGGTATGGTAAAAGAAAACCTACGCCACAGAATGTTTGAATACGCGCAGCTCAAATGCCACAAGGTGACAAATAAAAAAAAAAAACTTGACTGGGGCATGAAAACAAATTAAAATATCGAAGTGCAATCAATTTCTTCAAAAAAAAAAAAAAAGAATCTAAGGGGTCCCAAGACGGTACCCTGAGGCACTCTCAATGGTTTAAATCTACGTTAATCTTGAGGAGGAAGATTTTGTGTGCAGATAATTATTATCAGACTTCGGACATTTCGGAGCGCTGCCATACGAGGACCAATCAAAAGTGCCCGTTCATTGGCCATGTTCAAAGTTTGATTATTATTCTTCTACGCCATTCATTTTGTTACGGTTCGTTTTCGCTCTAACGACTTTATTTTAGGGAATGTTAAAATTTTGTCTTCATTTAATGGTCTATTTGATAACAAACTCTAAAGTTCTGTTTTGGCTTCACTGATCGCTCTATTCTGAATTCAAACTCTAAGGGCTACCTTTTTTGTCTCCTCTCTCGTGCATCTAGATTGGCTAATTTCGGTTTTGGAACAAAAGGAAACGTGTTGGCGTTTGTTCGTTTGTTGATTCGAAAATAAAAATTAATATTAAAATCGCCATCTTGGTGTTCGTGACATTCCTGAGTGTAAGTCATTTTCCATTGCTGTAGAAGTGTCGAATTCGACCACCTAGCAGTCAATAGGGATTTTATACTCTCAAGAAAGTTGACTGGAATATCGCCAAGGCTCAAGTAGCAGATAAAACTCGCGTCACGAACTCCAGCTTCAATCACACAATCAAATGGATGTGTTACAAGTTTTAATGGGCCCTTATTTTTAAACAAGGGCACGTTGTACGGGGCAGTTTCACGTTGTACGGGGCAGTTTCACGTTGTACTAGGCAGTTTCACGTCAAAGGAGGAGCAGCTTCACGTTATGCGAGGCAAGTGGTAGCAGGAGATAGGCAGTAAACAGAAAAGCCGCACGAGAATCACCAAATAGGATTTCCTTGCCGGTGTATACGTGTTACACTTGCTCTGTGAATTTTATTTTATTTCGATCTAAAGTGATTGACGTACATTTACGTAATTTTCATTCAAAACGATCAATAAACTTAATGTCGTGAATTGTCATATTTTTCTTTTAGATTTCGTTATATACAGGGTGACTGATAATAATACAATTTTTTTTTTAATGCGGAATTTCAAACTTGAGGGTTACTCATGTGTTACATTCACGTGTGTAGTCCTAGCGGTAACACGTATTACTTATACCTGGAATAAATATAAGCCTAGGTGGCGTCCCCTTTCTTAATTAACAACCAGATAACGTAGCTACCAACGATCCTATTGTGTAGTCCACTCCCATCTCCACCGAGCTGGACATAATTTCAGGTAGGTTGATCACCAACGTAAAGGAGTTTCCCCAATTTTCGCAATCTATTCAAGGTCGACTATTTTGATATATCACAAAATCTTTAAACTGGACACTAAATAGTGCACAAAACACTTAACGTCGACAGTTGTCGAACGACGGCGAAACGCTAAGTGTTTTGTGTGCTATTTAGTGTCCGGTTTAAAAATTTTGTGATACAATTTTCATCAGGCAAGAACCAACTTTAAATATTTTGATATAGTTAGGTAGGTAGCAAGATTTTTGGCGCCCAACGTGGGGCTCGAACCCACGACCCTGAGATTAAGAGTCTCATGCTCTACGGACGAGCAGCTCTAATTGGGACTAGGTGAAATTTAGAAAAAAAACTTGTAAGGAGAAGACTTAAGAATATTCAAAAGATCGTAGAAGGAAAAAGAACAAAGCAGAAAATAATAAACCTCCGAGTCTTAGAAACAGGGTAAAGAAGAGGTAGAAGAAAAGAAAAAGGGACCATGTTGTCTTATGAAAAAATAAAGAGAGATGTAAGAAAACCTAAAAAAGAAAAGAGTGGCAGAAAGGGAACGAAGAAAGCACTGCTCAACCCCAGACGTTCCTGAAGTCTTCTGCAAAATGAAGACTACGCAAATTTTAAACAGCGAAGAAAGCTAAAAAAGTAAGGAAGAAAAGCTGATGAAGATCTAGGAAAGCGTGAGAGATAGAGATTCAAAGAGAAGAGCTAAAAAAGAGGGGGAATTCGAAGAAACCCAGAAAATAAAATAGTTGAAGAAAGGGAACGAAGAAAGCACCACACGTTCCTGAAGTTTTCTGCGAAACGAAGACTATGCAAATTAAACACTGAAGAAAGTTACGAAGGTAAAGAAAAAAAAAGCTGATAAAGACCTAGGAAGATGTGGGAGATTCAAAAAGAAAGGGAAGGAAATGGAAGAAACCCAGAAAAGAAAACAGTGGAAAACAGAGAACGAACCCCAGCAGCTCCTGAAGTCTTCTGCAAAATGAAGACTATGCAAATTAAATGCTGAAGAAGCTTACGAAGGTAAGGAAAAAAGAAGCTGATGAAGATCTAGAAAGACGCGGGAGATTCAAAGAGAAAAGCTAAAAAGAAAGAGAGATAAACCCAGAAGTATCAATTAAACCCAATTTCGATGCTTCTACGGAGCGAAACGATTTCACTGGCAGTAGAAGAAGAAGAAGGAAAGGGAGAAGAAAAAACTGAAAACCGACTCTTTGGAAAATAAAGGCGGGGGGCGGTGTACTTTCGACATTCACGTCATGGACTTTCCCATTTTTCTGCTTGCTCCTCAAACCTTCTGTCTCATAAAATTACTAAAGACAAACTCGAAGGTTGGCACGGTCGATGTCGGCCTTCACTCTCTGCGAAGCAGCAGCGAGAAGAATGGCAGCACCAGCCCTGAAGAAATCTTTCGGTAATGGTGGGCGAAACGTCGGAAGCAAAAGGATTAATAATATGGTACTCCTGAAGTCTTGGCAAAGAAAAATATTACCAAAACATCATTTTTTGTCCTTTTTTCACTGAATGTAGAAGCAGACTTATAGACTCTTGGGGTAAGAGCAAGGACATGCGATGGATAGAAATGTCAAAGAGATATTAAATATCATAAATAAAAGAACATTCAATTGTTTTGGCTTTTATTTTCACACACCTGAAATCAATTATTACCGTTTTGCCCTAACTATGATGTATTTAATCAAAAAGAGAGAGAATGAGAAAAGAAATAACGGGAAAATGAGTTGGATACAAGATCAAGAGTGACCTAAAAAGGGTTCAATTAAGAATCTGGAACTAAGGAAGCTATGTAAAGACGAAGAATTGAAGAAGATAGGCAATTGGAAAGCAGCACAAGACAAGCTAAACAAGGAAAACTATACAAAGTCAAGAAAATTAAAAGGAACGTCCAAAATGGCAAATTAGAGAGCAATAAATAAATCTTCCAAGGAGATGTCCTAAGTTGCAAGACAACAAAGGAAGTCAAGCAAAGAAGACGAAAAATTGGAGAAAATAAACAAAAGAAGCCACGTAAAGACGAGTAATCGAAGGACATCGTCAAAGCAACGTTAACGTCCTTCAGCAAGTCGAAGATATTAAAGTCCATCAGGCAATTTGTCTCTGTCATTTTAATTTTTGTTTAATTTCGTTGCATTCCAAATTTAGTTTTGTTTTTGCACTTAATTAATCTCCAGCTTAGACCTTAGACAAAGATAGATCTGAAGTGGCTACGTATAAATGTCCACGAGGAGGTCTAGGTTATTAATGTCCATGAGGCAATTCGTCTAATTGTCTTTTTGTTTAATTTCCAATTAAATTTATTGTTAAGTATTTAATTATTAATATTAAATTAATTATTTTTTTCTAATTCTAACTTCGAAACTTGGAGGAGGAACATTTTTTGAGGGGAAAAAAATATTGTTTTTATTATTTTGTATTTTATTGAATACGGGCAGCTCTAATGGCACAAGGCAAAAAATAAAAACGAAAAGCTTGGCAGGGGTGCACGCTTAAAACAGGATTAAAATGTTGAATTGCTATAAAGTTCCTGATAAAAATATCGAAGTGGTCCCAAGACAATACCTTGAGGCACTCTCGATAATTAAATCGACTTTAATTTTTGAGGAAGGAAAAAAATATTATTATTCATCTACGCCACTGGTTTTTTCTTGTGACCTATTGAATATGGGCAGTTCGTTCGAACTTCAAACGGCGGCAAGGTAAAGGATAAATAACTTGACAGGTAAAGTGGGAGACTCCTCAGGGGTGGGGGCCGATACATATCACTTAAGCAAGTCGTAACTTCTTCAGAGCTTTTCGTAATCTTGACGAGCGATCGGGAGAGGGTGGTTTCGTTCCGATAGGTGCGTCTTCAGGTGGTGCGCGCGAGGTCATGAGAAGTGAGGGCGAGAAGATGAGCACCTTCGTGTCTGAGAGCAGAAAGGTAACGCTATAACAATATTTTTATAAATTCATAAATTAAATAAAAATTTAAATTGTAGAACATGCGAAAATAGTAAAATGCAAAGTGAATTGAAAAAAAAATGTTGAAAATTAGAATCAAAACAGAAAATTGAAATAAACAAAAAATGATTAGAAATTGAA
The DNA here is from genome assembly GCA_033060865.1 of Dorcus hopei. Lineage (NCBI taxonomy): Eukaryota > Metazoa > Arthropoda > Insecta > Coleoptera > Lucanidae > Dorcus > Dorcus hopei. The sequence goes on along the minus strand of CM065424.1, from coordinate 3,246,909 downwards.
GACGAAAGCAAAAGTTTTGGGAGAATCAAGTCATATAAAAACAAATAAAAATAGTGAAAAATGTATGTATTGATTAGGACAATTGTCTCAAAATTTTTGGCTTTTCCTTGTCCGTCTCGTTCTTCATTTTCAATCGTCTATTTAAATTTGAATTTACGAAAATGAGCATATAAGTCAAAGGATGATCGATTCATTGATCAGGTCATTTGTCTGTCTTGCTCTCGCTTGTCACTTGTTTACCTAAATTTACATCCAATAAAAATAACGAATAGACACGGAAAACGATCGGGTTTATTTCGATCTTAATTTCCAATTGTTTAATTACATTTCATTGGCCGACGAAAGACGATCGATCGATTGTCGTTTGTCTATTTGGACCTCGATTTCTGCCAATTTACGTTCAATTCAACAAAAACAACGAGAAACAAAATTTATTTGGCTTTTGATTATCAGTTGTCAAATTAAATTATTGGAAACGACGAAAATATCAAGATAAATTAACAAAATTAGAAATAAATACAAAAAAATACAGACGATTAGAAACTAGAGACAAAAGTAAAAAAATGAAAAGTTTTTTAAGTGAAATAAAAATGTACAGGGATTTTGTTTATATTTTGGACGGTACCTACACATTTTATTATTGGACATACAAAAAAATGTTAAATACAAAAGTTTTAGGGATTTACCTGAACCGCCAGAATTTATTAAAAAAAGAAACAAATGACGATTGGACACTTAACGAATGAGTATCAACTTTGTTATTTTAAATAGAATACTATGTATATTTTCTCAAATTAAGAAAGACATTTATATCCTAATTCCAAAAATATATAGTTTGTCTATATTTGGTGTCATACTTCTTGCGACCATGTAAATTTAAAGTAGCGACATCTTTTGATCGAGGAATCCGCTGTAATCGAAACCGATTTGCACAAAACTTTTTTAAAATTCTCATATGCTTTGACAGCAAGCATGGCCGCCTTGCATGGGATGACTTATTATGTGGCGAACTAGCTTCAATTTGTCAATCCTACTGCAATGTCAGGTCGAAAAGCGATCAAAAGATGTCGCTACTTGAAATGTTCATTACTTTCACATCGCATTGGCGAATAACCTGGACAAGTCGGTTTGGTTTGCAGTGGAGTTCTCGAGCTACGGTTCTGCTGACGAAGGCCCAACTAGGCCTGAAACAGCTGTACAGAGCCTGCTCGGGGAATCCGCTGTAATCGAAACCGATTTGCACAAAACTTTTTTAATAATTTTTATTTAAAATCAATAAACAGTACTTATTTTACACAAAAATTATCATAAAAATGATCTGGCAACCAAGCTATTAATTATTAAGTAATTGCATTTAGTTATCTATGAATTTACGTTGACTGAATTATTATTATTTAATATCAGTTGACAGAAACATAAATATAAGGTAGAATTTTTTTTAACATTTTTCCCATGATCAGGGGGTGTCCCTGAATAGTGCAGAATGGCGTTGTTTCGCCATTTCTACAGCACCCTGTATATTTATAAAATTTAAACAGAAAATAGCAAATTGTAAACCAAACATGTAAAACTGAGAACAAAAAATTAAAAAGGAACAGAAAAGTTTTAGATGAAAATTAATTGTAAATTATATTGTATTACTTTATTTATTGCTTCATTGAGTGAGAGAAAATAAAATGAAATATTAATTTGATAAAACAAAGAAAAAAAAACGGAAAGTAAGAATGGAAACGAAAACGAAAAATGAAAGAAAATTAATCAATCAATCGATTTATTTATTTCCTCGGACTACAAGCATGTAATATGGAAGCAGTCATAATAATCAACAAATAACTAACCTAAAACACATTAAAAATATAATCATACAATAATGATTAAGAAATTTAGTCAGTGTCAATCAGTAATCAATGTCAAAAATCTATTGAATCAAACCAAAACTTGAGCGAAAGGCAGACAATTGGTTATAAATTAGAGCAAGTTGTAAAAAATTCACTAATTGAGTAAATAGAAGGTTTTTAACTTTCATACGAAATGTAATAGGGGAGTAAAAATTAATTCAATAAAAGAAAACAAAAACAGAAACGAAAAATAAAAGAAAATTGGCAATTATCAGACGGAATGTGAAAAATTAGAACGAACAATTAATTGCACAAAAATAATTGAAAACTGCTGCCTTAAAATGACTTATGACTAGGCAGCGGACGGCCGTTGGGCAGGCGAGAGTGGAGGACGTAGTAGAGGCGATGTATTTTTCACCCGTTCGACACGAGCCCACTCTCGCCTGCCCAACGGCCGTCCGCTGCTTACTTATGACTCTATGTTAGTAACATATTGTAGAGTTTCATGCACATATAACGTGTACCATGTTCATACTTTGTAAGCTTATGAATTAGATGCAGATATAAATCAGTACGTCTTGTGTTGTAACTACCAATATTTTGAGACTTAAAAGTTCCTTGTTTTTCTTAAGGAAAGTAACGCTTTTATAAATATATATGGCCAATAGATGGTTAGCAGATTGTTTGTTTTAAAAAGTCTTCTACAGGATTCATGTGTTGGTAATCTGCACATGATACGAAGTACCTTTTTGCACATCAGAACACCTTCCCCATGTATAACATTATCCCGTATTGGCTAAGTGAATGGAAATTTGCATAGTAAACTGTTTTTAAGATTGTTAGACTAGTGTGCCCACTTAGCATTCTAATACCAAAGCAGACAGCACTTAATTTATTACGCAAGTAATTTATGTGGGATTCCAGTTTAAAGCTTCATCTAAGAATACACCGAGATATTTGTTGTTTTCACTAACAATAAGACAGAAGATACTATTATTGAGGCTGAAGTGTTGATTCATCAGATTTCTTGATTTTCAAAACACTAACTGCGATGTAGGTATCGTCAGCACTCAGCATCATCACTATTATTGCGGTTTGCTTGTTTTATACTGTTGGGCAAGTCATTTATAAATAGTCGAAAGAGAAGAGGTCCCAAAACGCTTCCCTGAGGTACTCCGATTGTTATTTGTTTGAAGGTTGAGTCTTGTTTGCGACTTGGATTTTCGATTACGACTTTCTGAGATCTTTCGGGTAGATAGGATTGAAACCATTTCAGGGCAACCGCACGTATATTGTTTTCTTCCCAGGGTTGAAGGATAGGTAGTGTTACTAAATTCAAATATGGCAGTTTCAGTGTTTTTATTATCTAAAAACCGATGTTGTGATTTATTCTAAAGATTGCATTTAGAGATGAAACTATACAAGCGGTTGTATATACAGATTGAGTCAGCCAACTAGGTTGGCGGGCGCGCACATCGTATGTATTCGGGACAGCCGCGGCTAGCATTTTGAAGCGAGGAGCGCATATTTAATAATTCTTTTTAAAATGTAGTACAAGTTTTAATGATTAAAAAGTATTTTTAGTGTCAATAAAATTATTGTCATTCAACAAAACTTTTCAATGTAAATATAAACTGCTCGAAAATGTAAACCATTACCTATTCATGATTTCAATGAAATTAGTTAAAAATATTTATGTATCTCTAAAAGAATTAATAATTCTTTCAACTGAAAAACCCCGACAATACCATTTTATAATCTGACTTTCTCAGGTACGGTATACACATTCATAATGAATTCTAATAAACGAATAAAAATAAATAACAATAATTGAAACTAAATTAAAACTAAAACAAAAAAAGGAAGTTTGAAAAGGAAAATATTATTTTTATTTAAACAGATGAATCTCGATTATTTACGTGATAAAGAAAGTAAACGACATTCATATCTACATGGTTCGATTCGAACTGAAGGCGTAATTGATCTACGCTAGGAACCCCCTCCCTCTACTGCACACGATTTCGTCCGAAATGACTTATATCCACCTAGTTCTGTAATTCAATCTGTATATAACGTGCTCGAAAACTTTCGCCAGTAGGCCGATATGAGCATAAATGATTGAGGACAAGTTGAATTTCCCGCGTCTCTATCTAGTAATTTTTACTCTTTGTGTGTGGCCGTCCTGAGAAATTAATTTTTGTTCAGTGTCGCCTGTGTAAATTTTGCAGCCGGCTCCAAGAATTCATAAGACAAAATGGGGCGCGTTTGCCTAATGTACCTGTCAGTAGTTATTGCCGCTTCTTGTATTTAAAATAAACAAATTACTTGCCTATTTTTTTTGTAACCTATGCATTTGACCAACTTAAGAAAAATATTGAAACGCGGGAAATTCAACTTGTCCTCAAAGATTTATGCTCATACTGTATACTTATCGGTCGGTAATTATTAATTTCATGTGGATAACCTTTTTTGAATGTTGGCTTTGCAATTGCAATTTTTAATTAATCAGGATAAATAATGCCTTCTTTTAAAGAGCAATTTATAATAGTACGTACATAGGGGTGTTACAAAATGTTGTATGAACTTTTTTAATAGAGATACTGGGAATCCGTCGTAGCCCAAACTTTTTTTATTTTTCAATTTTTTCTGTGGCAGGATATCAAAAAAGTCGTGTCTTTGTTATGAGGTATTACACAGTCGAAATTGTCTTTATTGTTAATGCTACGGCAAAGAAATTAGTTTCATTTGATTTTTTTAATTAAAATTCTCTAAAAGTTTTTTGTTTGTAATTGTTTCTAACTCTTTGAAATTTATTGTTTTTATATCAATGTAACTTCCAATTTGAAAAAAAAAAGATGATATTATCAGTCCAAAGGGGGGGTCAGTTTATATTTGATTCAACTCTGGGGAAGAATAATTAAAATACGGAAGAATAATCAAAATAATTGATTTTGTAAAAAAATATATGTAAAAATTGTTCATGGCATTCATATTATTTTTTTTAATACACCACATACTCGATTTTCTTTATTTTCTTCTTCTTTATCGTCTGTAATCCAGTGTTAATCTGAAAGACTTATTCCTCCTGAAAAATAAACATATCGAATTACTTCTGTTTTATAATCTTGCAAAAAACAAAACATGCCAAGCTTCTGAAGAGATTTAAAGGTGATTATTGTAAACAGAGAGTTGCTTCTTCTGACAATCCTTCCAAAGCTGTTTGGAAGGACGTTGCTGAACTTACTAATAAAAATAAACGGGAGAATAATATCTCCTTATTTTGGAATGATGTGTTGTTCGATGACCCAGGTGATGTTGTAAATATTTTTAATCTCGGAAGTCTTCTAATAATGTGAATAATCCAATTACCACCAATGAGGTTACTGCCCTTTTAAAAATCAAGTTAAAAAATAAATATTCAGAGGGCCCGGACGAAGTTCCTGTCTATATCTTTAAATCTGCCGTTGATTTTATAGCTGAACCTTTGACTTATCTCATAAACCTCTCTCTTTGCTCTGGTCTATTTCCTGATTCTTTAAAACTTGGCAAAGTGGTTCCCATATTTAAAAAAAAACATGACCGTAGAGATGTTGCCAATTATAGACCTATAACAGTTAACTCTTCCTTGTCCAAGGCCTTTAAGTATTGTTTACAGGATAGGTTGCTTAGATATCTGTACCATCAATGATAACAAGCATGGCTTTCGTATTGGTCCTTCGACCACCACTGCTATGTTCTCCTTTTATGACTGTTTAATTAAGGCTCTTGAAGAGGGTGAGTGTCCGGTGGGAATTCTATGTGACCTTTCCAAAGCCTTTGACAGGGTCAATCACCAAATCCTTTTAAACAAGCTGTTTACATATGGTATTAGAGGGGTTGTGCTGGATTGGATTTCTTCTTATCTTAAGGACAGAGGTCAATTCGTTAGTATCCCTTGTGCTAACAATATCTTGACCTACCGAATATGTTTACTCTGGTGTACCCCAAGGCTCGATTTTGGGTCCCATTCTGTTTATACTCTATATGAATGGTCTCTCACTATCAGACACTCACTTGACTCTCTATGCGGATGACACATCCCTAATCGTTTCTGATAAAAACAATGATTCCTTAATCTCTAAAGTTGGGCACATTCTGAATGGATTGAACGAGTGGTTCTTGGACAACTCTCTTCAGCTGAATGGTGATAAGACGAAGCTCATTCGATTTCATAATAGACAAAAACCATGTCTCCCATTTGTTGTTACCCTTTCTAGGTCATCTTCTGGCTGGCGATCTCTTAGGCCTACAACTCGATGAATGTTTGACCTGGAGGAATCATTGCAGTGGTCTTGTTTCTGAGCTCAGTTCTCCTAGTCCATCATTTGATTCCCCTATACCATCGCCCTCATCGCCCCACATCTGAGGTATGGAGTTTGTCTTTGGGGGCAATTCTCCTCCTGCCGTCGGCGTGTTTCTTTTGCAAAAGAAGATTTTACGTATTATTACTGGAATACGTACCCATATTATCTTGACTGTTACCTCCATATTTATCTTGGAACTTTGTTTTCAGTCCTGTTTTCTGTTAAATAAAGATCTCCATAACGTTGATACTAGATCTAAAAATAATTTTCACACTCCACTTCATAAATATAATTCCCACTATCTTTTCACCCACCAGTTTGGGTCTGATGGCCGTATGCACGGACAAATCTCAAGGTAGACTTAAGGAAAAAGTGATACTTAAAGCTAACTTCATATTAAATTGTGCGTCGTTTCAAAGTAAAGGTTTACTTTGGCTCAAGTCTAAGATTTGTATGTGCATACGGACATGAGAGTCTTTAATAAGCTACCCTCTGACATTTGATCGTCCCTTATGGCCGTACGCACAGACGAACCTTTAGACTTAAGCCAAAGTAAACCTTTACTTTGCACAATGTAACTCTACGGCGCACAATTTGATATGAAGTTAGCCTTTGTTCTTTTTCCTTCGCTTCTGTATAGATTAAATTTTCCAAATTCCCTTCTCTTCAATGGAGAATTTTTTTTTTGGAATAGCTTCGAAAGTTAAGTTTTTTTCTTTACGCATTACCCCATTTTTTAATTCCCTTTTTCCCTTCGTTATAGCGAATATTTTCCTGAGGGGCGGTCTCTCCATCTTCCCATCCTCCCGTTAAAGTTATCTGTCGAATGACTTGATTTTTATGAATGGTTGATTGATTTTCATGAATTGTGTCCATGCTAGTTATCCGTCAGTTAGTTTATCAAGTGGTGGAAAGACCGGCTCTAAACTGTATCAATTTCTTTCCCTTTCAGATACGGAAACCCTTAATGGAGAAGAAACGCCGGGCCAGAATCAACGACAGCCTGGAGACCCTAAAGCAAATCCTCCTGGAATCGAAGGCGACCCTGAAGGAGTCCAGCGCGAAGAAGAACGGACAGAGAACCGCGAAGCTGGAGAAGGCGGACATCCTAGAAATGACGGTGCGTTACCTCCAACATCTCAGGAACAAAATCAACCACCAGAACGCGCCCCACGAACCCAAGAGCGTCAAAGAGGAGGTGCGCGTGAGCGCCGCCGACAGTAGCTGCGACGGCCTCAAGATAGCCCACGTGACTCTTGTCCCCACCAAATTAGAAAACGGGGAAATAGCATTCGTTGTGCCTTCAAGTACCTTGAAGAACACCTTGCAGAAGGAGATCGATGCCGGGCAGAATGTATGGAGGCCTTGGTAAAAAGGAAGCGGGTGGGAGTAGCAATAATTTTTGTATATAGCTGTACATAATACCACTGTGATATTAGTATAATAAAATATTTTTTTAAATTTTCATTATTCACGTTTTGAGCCCAGCTGTCCTCGTCCTCGTATGAAATTATTGCACTCGAGTCCCTGACACCCTGTATAACAAAAATAGGCTCTAATCAAATAGGCCATCAAACAAACTCAGGAAATCACTTTGCGCTTAATGAAAATTCCAAATTCGAAACAAATTAATTAAGCAGAATACAAACAATTGAAAAGTGATTTGAAAAAAAAACCAAAAAATTGAAAACCGGCGAGACAGTGGCGTAGCTAGATTTTTCAGTTTTTTGCCCCCCTAATTCTTCGTTTTCATGTTTAGGGCTTGTTTTGCCCCCCTCCCCCCCCACTTTACGTGTAAAGTATGACGATTTTGATATCTCTAAAGCCACGGCCGCGCAGTAGAACGGACAACACGTAAAAGTCAATTAGTAACGCTGAGTTCGCGATGTTGAACGTGATTTCGCGCAAATCATGAATGAACCTCCGACTTGACACAGATACAAAAAAAAAGAAAAAACAAGAGAAAACGCCTTGTTCGAGAAGTCCTATAAAAGTGAGTAAAATATTTGTGTGCTTGCTTCGAAACTTTAGAATAAATTACACATTGTAATGTAAGCTGCGTTTCATTTATTTGTTATGTATGTACGTGTGTGTGCGCGCGAATGCTCCATTCACTTGTTTCTCCCACGGATTTCTCTAATCTCGTTCACCTTGAACCGTTTGTTTTTGAAAAAGTTTTCATGAAGAAAAACAAAATACAAATTCGAAGTGCAGCAAGTCATTATCTCTTTGTCGAGAGGGTCGGGTGAGTTACACTATAAGTCTGTTCCGACAACGCTTTCTGACGGTTTCGAAACCGTCAACGTCAAGAGCCGTGCACTCATCAAAGTTTTTTACACTTGACGAAGTTATCAAAATCGATCATTTTTCGGCGGTAGATAACTGATTATGACGGTTACGAAACGGTCAGAAAGTTGATGTGGAACAGAGCCTATGTATAAAAAAAATGTTCGCTAATCGTCTTCCTTAGTTCTTGCTTAGTTTTTTTCGTGTTCCTCATTCGTGAACTCGTGAACAGAGAAAAAAATTTCAAGAACGCGCTTCGCGCGTTAGGGGCCGCTCGCTTTTGGAGGCTCGCGGCAGCTAGGAAATTGAATTTTCTCTCGGGTCCCTTCGACCTTGACCACGAAGTCTTTCGTTTAATTTGAAAAGAATTTTGTTCTCGATCTCAATTCATCCCAGCGAAAACAAGTACGTTTATTCAACGTTAATTTTACGTTGTTATGGTGGAAATAACGTTATTCGTTGAAAAATGCAACGTTGTTTTTTGGTTGAATTAGCAACCATAATTATATCACGTTTGTATGACGTGTTTTTTAACGATCAGTTTAATATGGACGTAATTATAACGTGAAATAAATACGTAACAATTTTGTCTTTTTACGACGTGATTTATACTATGAGTAAATGCGATGTATCTACCGTACGTTGATTACCACATCATTTCAACGTTAATTCAACATCTACTATTCTACGTAATAAATGAGAAAAAAATTAACGAAACTAATACGTTAGATAAATCATAATTTACAACTAAATTTTTATCCCACGTTTTATAACGTTATTTTAACGTATACCGAATAAATATGCGTTACAAAACGTGATGTTGACGTTAGAAAACACTTAATTTTACAGTGATTGTCTATCGTGTTTCACACCTTTGAATTCTAATTTTACTAAAAATCTATGAAATATGAGGTTCTTCTCCATGCTTGGCAGCTTTGAAATGAAACGAAACAGGTATGAAAAGTACTGCTAATTTGGACATACGAGTCAACCATAACCCCTTTTTAAGTTGACGTAATCTGTCAAATTTTTTTAAGTTAGTTTGAATTTGATGCCCAAAATCTGTGATTAAAAATACTAAAGAACGCAATAGTCAATCAATTATACATACATATTGTCACGAATACTCATTGGGGACAGCTGTATACAGAGTGGAAAGTTTAACTGGAATAAATTCTGTAATTTAGAAGATTACGGTTTGTAAAAAAATTCTTGGAACAGGACAATTTTTATTTTTAATGGCGCATATTACAAAGGGACTTTTTTAACTTTTCCATTATTTGGAGGGGTGAAACGACCCCTAACTATGTTTTTTTTAATGGAAGGATATGTTGAAAAAATTGGGAATACAGCTACGTTTTATTTTTTTATTTTTCTTTAGCAGTAAAAGGTAAAAAACAAAAAAAAGAATTTTTTTTACTAAAACCGTTTTTAATGCCAAAAATTCAGGAACTCCATTTTTTATTATTTGATAAGAAGAAATAAGCATTCCATATGGTATCGTATTGTTGCGTGCAGCCAATAGATGGCGCTGCCAATGCGCTAAATTTTTAATTGTACGTAATTACCTCACTGAAGTTTTTCCCAATAGGTGGATAGGAAGAAGATGACCGATTGAGTGGCCAACAAGATCTCCAGATCTCACCCCTTTAGACTTTTTTATGGGGGTATTTAAAAAGTAAAGTTTATGTGACTAAACCAAACGACATAGCAGAACTTCAGAACTTCAAATTCTGCATGAAATTAGAAGAGTAACGCCGGAAAGTTACAAACTGTTAGGGATGGAATTTATAATCGATTAGGGTATTGTCAAGTGAGAGGTGGCGAGCATTTTGAACATCTGATGCGTTAAAATCGTTCTAGTCAAAAATTTATTTTTTATTTTTTCGCCTTTTACTGTTTAAGAAAAATTAAAAAATAAAAACGTAGCTGTATTCCCAATTGAACAAGCTTTAAGAAAAAAAAATTACTCAACATACCCTTCCATTAAAAAAAAAATAGTTAGGGGTTGTTTCATCCTTCCAAATAATTGAAAAGTTAAAGAAATCCATTTATAATATGCGCCATAAAAATAAAAATTGACCTGTTCCAAGAATTTTACTACAAATGGCAATTTTCTAAGTTACAGAATTTATTCCAGTTAAACTTTCCACTCCACTGCGGTGTTTATGAGCAGCATGTAATTTTTTTAAAATTTTCATAAAGAAATAATTTTGTAAATAATAAAGTAAATTGAGAGTACTGTATTAAATGTGTTTTGTCGAATATTTTATGTTAGTGTAAATATTTTTAGAAATAGGCGATTTAGAATTACATGTTTATTATAAATAAATAATTTAGAATTTTTGAAATGTATATACAAAGAAAATAACCTTAGGATTGTAATAATTAGAGAAATTGATTTAATAATGTTATGATAATATGGATGTTAGAAGGAAACTGTAGGTAGTAAGAAGTTCGGAAATTGAACGAGTGAGGGCGGCGCGTAGCTATTGTAAGTTAAAGTCCCCGGTTCGACTTTATTACCAGCCTCCGTCCGGTTTACGAATCAGTCACGGAAGCAATATGGAATTCGGATCGCCAAGTGGTTTAGCGGTTTGGCCTAGCCGACTTTGAAACTCGTGTCACTCGGCGGCGTGGGTTCGAATTCCACCATTAGCCATGTATGTTTGTTCAGTCTAATGATTTAGACCCAGCTTTAATACACGTCGTAATTGTCTGATTCAACGTTACATGTGGACATTGCCGCGACATTTTTTCGTTGTTTAAACGTAACCATAACACACGAATTCAACGTTTGTTACATGTTATTCCACAACGTTTTTTATACGTATGTATGCACTGGGATTTAACGTAGAAATACCGTGGACAAAGATGTTTAAAAGAAGTTGATTCGAGCGTTGTTAAAACGTATTAATAACACACGAATTCAACGTTGATTAATTGTTATTCTACAACGTTTCTTACACGTGGACAGAGACGTTTAAAAGAAATTGATTGCCGCGACATTTTTTCGTTGTTTCAACGTAACAATACCACACGAATTCAACGTTTGGTTACATGTTATTTTACAACGTTTTTTACACGTACGTGTTTTCGCTGGGATTGCTTTCGTCTACGCTCGGGTTGGGTTGACCTTGAACATTCCCTTGACCTTGACCTTTAACTTATCGAATTTTTTTTTAATTTTGAATTTTTTCGATCGCAATTCCTCGCTTGGGTTGACTACAGTTGAGTTCGCTCGGGTTGGCCTCACTTGGGTTGGGTTGACCTTGAACTTCCGTTTAACCTTGACCTTTAGCGTATCGAAAAAGAAATTATTTTGAATTTTTTCGATCTCAATTCCTCGCTCGGATTGACTACAGTTGGGTTCGCTTGGGTTGGGTTGACGTTGAACTTTCGTTTGACCTTGACCTTTAACTTATGACAAAAAAAAAATTATTTTATTTTTTTCCGATCTCAATTCCTTGCTCGAGCTGAATAAGAAATTTTTTCATATGGTTCTCAAACTCGCGTTCGTGACCTTGACCTTTAACCTTTAAGAGGATCCGCTGTCGAAATTCAATTTTTTTTGAAAATTTTCCCCTATTTTTCGGAAATTTTCTGTTCGTGACCTTGACCTTTGACCTTTAAGAGGATCCGCTGTCGAAATTCAAAATTTTTTGAAATTTCTCCCTCACTTTCCCCAAATTTTTGGTAGTGACCTTGACCTTTGACGTTTAAGATGATCCGCTGTCGAAATTAATTTTTTTTAAATCCCCCTCATTTTCCCCGTATTTTTTGTCGTGACCTTGACCTTTGACCTTTAAGAGGATCCGCTGTCGAAATTCAAATTTTTTTGAAAATTTTCGCCCATTTTCCCCAAATTTTTGTAAGAGAAAAACATGAAGCAAGTCGGTCGCAGCTGCAGTAAGAATATCAGAAATAAGTGGGCAGTACAAAATAAAATTTTGCCAATAAATTTTAAGTAAGAGTGTCGCGTTAAAAATAAAAATAAGATTTTTTTTATGAATTAAATTACGAATTAAACTACGGAAATTGTCTTTTAATTAATTTGGCTTATTTTAAATTATAATTACTCTAAGTCCTTTTTAATTTTAATTTAACTTTGAAACTTTAAACTTAATAATTCCAATCTTAGCTACTTAACTTTAATTATTTTAACTTTAATTACTTAACATTACTTAACTTAAGGCCTAACTATCACTCAACTATTTTCTTACTACCTAATCACTACCTAACTATCGACTGTCAACTATCACCTGCGGGTCGGTCTCTTATCTTTTGTACATTTCTAACTCTACGTCACAATTGTTTCGTTTGTCCTGGTGGCTGGGGGTTCGATCCAAAGTACAAAGTTCTAAAACGCGTCAGCATCAATTAACCCTTGCCAAATTTGTTCCTTACAAACGTTCTAATTGCCTCAATCTTAATTGGCACATGTAAACAAACACGCTTACATTCCGCAGAGCTTGCATAAATGGAATGCGAGCATGTGTAACGCGGCTGACCTACTAATTGTCAATGGGTGCTGATCCTGCACACACTTGCAATAATTACGAAACGAATTTAAATTTACTTATTTTCCCAGATAATGACAACATCGTGACAGAATTATGCACGAGTAGTTATAAATTTTTTAAACTAATTTCTTTCAAAAATAATGCTGACAAACAACGATGGAATTAATTTTTTTTTTGTAATAATAACGCAACGAAGTAATGTAATCACAGGTGATTGTTTTTCGATGGGGTTCGTTGACACGTACGGATGTCAATTGATTTATTTCTTCTTCTTCTTCTTCATCGTATTTTATCAATTTTTTAATTTATACATTGGTTTTCCAAAATATGTACATATGTATAAATCCATACACTCGACTTAATTCATTCTCTTCACTTTCTTCAATTTTTTTTTCTTTCACTTCTCGGGAATGTTTTTTAATCACTTTTTATTTAATCTAATTTGTTTTAAACATAATTATTCTAAGAGTCTTTTTATTTTTTAATTAAACTTTTAATTAAACTAACTTCTTTTAACTTTTACACTTAATTAGCGAACTTAATTAATCGTTTGAACTTTAAACTTAATACTTAATAATTCTAAACTTATCTTTACTTATTTTAACTTCACTTATTGGGGGGCCGAGCGGCCAGCCCTGACTCGTAGATAGAGTCACTCGCTTGGCTTTGTACTTTCACTGCTACCTATTTGACTATCTACTGTACTATCACCTGTCAACTACTTACCTTACTACCTACATGACTGTTCTAAATTACTTGACTATCACTACTAATTAATTCATTAATCAATTCATTACCTTCACTTATACCTTAACTAATACTTTAACTAATACCTGCGAGTCGGTCTCTTATCTTCTATATCTTCTATACATTTTTTATATCTTCGTTCTGGTGGCTGGGGGTTCGGTCCAAGGTACAAAGTTCTAAAGGTGTCAGCATCAATTAACCCTTACCAAATTTGTTCTCTTTAAATTGCGTCAATCTTAAGCCTAGTCTACAATTGCCCGGGAACGTGAACGGGAACGGGAACGTGAAAACAGTTAAATCATTTCATAATCGTACAAGTGTCCGCAATGTATCGGTAAATACGGTAACGCTAATAAAGCTCCGCAACGGGAACGTATCAACTTTTACGTTTCCGTTGGCTAGTTTCTAGTCACTAATATTACATCAAATATTTTATCCGTAGCTGTGGGAGTACCACAAGGTTCTGTTTTAGGTCATGTGTTATTTCTACTCTACATTAATGACATTGTAGGCAGGGTGACGTGCAGTGGCATCGTTTTATGTGTCGATGACACTTCTATACTGAAGTATACGCGGAAATTGTTTTCAAAACAAATCAAAAATCGATTGTTACATGTTTAATTTCAAATAACAAACACGTGGTCGGATTCTCGGGGTTTTGCCAGCGGTAAATTTGGGTTCGGAGGCGCCGCGAAGTCCCGGCTCAAGTGACTATAGACCACGCAACCACCTGCAATAAACAAATCATCGTAACTTGTGCTTGGTGCTTTCTAAATTTTAGAACATGTCCGATATGGGAAGAGATCAAATTACTTGCATGTTGAAGCATTTCGCGCTTGTCTGTTCTGCCTCCAAACTGGCGCCATTCAAGTGCACTATAGCTGCGCAGACATCATAAAACAAATCTACTTGACGTTTTAGATTGTTTTGCTTAGGTTTTGTATACATTTTGTCGCGTTAAAATTGCCGATACGTGTTCAATTTGGGTAAAGATATCAAATTACATTGCGAGTGAAGCATTCGCTTTAGTCTGGTTTCTTTCAAGCAGGCACCAGATACTTTTAAAAAATGTCACCTTGTACACTTGTAAAGTTAAAGTTATGTATGTGTGCTTTATTTGCGACAGACAACAGCGAGTGTTCCCGATAAGCTAATGGAGCGCCTCTTGATACATGCGGGCATCTGGAATAGGCTTAGCTTGAGATTCAAAGCAGCGATGGTCATTGGTCGAAGTGATTTCAAAATTTAGTTGCAAAGTCCGAGGGGTGTGTTTAATTTTTTTTTACTTGAAAGGACGGGACCCGAAAAACGGGCAGAAACGTTCGAATCTCTTGAACTAGCAGTCGACTATTTTTAAATTCTGATTTGGCGGTTTTTTCCGTAGCGCTCGTTTCCTAGATAAATCACTTATTTCGGTACGGTTAAAATACAATGTGTTAAGAAAGGGCAATTAAAAAAAACCAAACACGTGAGCGTCGCGACGCGAGTGTTGTTAATCAGAGTGAGAGGTGCGCGGGTGTTGATTTACAGGTTAATTAGAAGTGGTCTGCCGATGGCCATAAACACCCATAGTGTAGTGTCGAAAAACAGTCAATCTGGGTTCTCGTGCAATAATTTAGTTAGATAGGTTTAGCCGACGAAAAAACGACGGAGAGAGAGATTTGAAAAAGGAGCCAAGAACCACTCTCTCAAGGCGATTGGAAGCAGCTGGGAAGTCCCTTACCCATTGACCTTCATTAATTAGTTTAGCCAGCGTTAGGGTTGGGTTGGCCAAGAGCCATTCTCTCAAGGCGATTGGAAGTAGCTGGGAAGTCCCTTACCCATTGACCTTCATTAATTAGTTTAGCCAGTGTTAGGGTTATCCTATCACCTCCAAAAAGGAGTCCCTGAAAAACTGGTGATTGCTATTGATTGTCTTGAAAATTGATCACCGAGGGCGGCATTTTGTATCGCATACTTCTCCAGAACATCTGATTAATTCATTAATTAACTCAATTAATTAAGTACACTGAAGACCCACTGTGTCACACTGTGCGTTGGTTTATTAAACAGAACAAGTCTTAGAGTACGATCTCAAGTGATGAACATTAGTACTGTCGCGGACAGAAAATTTCGGATGTCAGTGTCATTCCACTTACGTAAAAGTTAAGAAATTCCTATAGTATACGTCAAATGAGTGACACTGACATCCGAAATTTTTTGTCCGCGACAGTACTAAGACTCGAGCTAAGTTGAAATTCAATTAATTGCTAATTAAGAGGTAGAGCTCTCCAACAAATTCGATATTCGAAAGGGAAATCTGTTAAGAGGGTTATACTGTACTTTCTGGGAATCATGATTCCTGTTTCTTTGTATTTGATTTCAACGCAAGGTTTTTGCGCTCATTATACCAGGCCCCGCAGTGGCTGGTACAAGGAGTTTTTACCTTTTTTTTGCAATAAATAATTGAATCTAATTTCGTGTTTTTATTAATGTAATCCGCTTCTTTGTTCTTTCGATTGATTACATACGCACTAAGAAGAGCCACGTTATCACGGCGTGGGTTCGTTATCACGGCGTGGCTAGCATCTATCACGAGCCGTAATTAACTATTATCATTCCTTTCATTCCGAAGGGTCGTTCAACCGAACAGAGTCTAGGGTCAGTAGCATAACTTTTAGGGCAGCCGCCAGTAGCAGACAGTATTCGTAGAACAGACCGTAATACTAACCAGCTGTGCGGTCTTTCGGAATTCCCCCGGGTATACGGTTGGCAAGTTATTTAAATTGGCAATAAATTTAAGTTGTGTTTGTTTGAGCAGTTTCATTTTTTGAAAACATAACCTTGTAACGCGCCCGTTTATAACCCTTGTTTGTTTACTTTTATTTACAAGTAAACAAACAAGGGTTATAAACGGGCGCGTTACAAAAAAAAAGTAAAAGAACGTCGATTACGACACAAGTTTCTCGCGCGTATGTAAAGCCTTACGAAGGTTGGTAGCTTTTGTTTCTTCGCCTGTTCGCCGACAGTAAAAATAAACAAAAAAAACACGATCGATTTTGTAATAAATGTTATATGAACGACCGTCGCATTTTTTTTAAATTCTTTTCGCCGTCGAAAGTAAAACGAAAAACAAAAACTTGATCGACCGTTTGTAGAAAAATGAAAAATAAAGGAAAGTCGATCAATTAATATACCGTACGTCACGGAAATAACGACAAGCATTTATCTGGCAATAGAATAAATCAGAAGAAACAAGAAAGTCTTGATGAAGTAGTGTCCGAAAATGAATAGTTTTGGCGTAAAAAAAAAACATAAAATTGCAAATTTGGAACAGCTGTATCTCTAGTGATAATTGAAAATTTGGTTTAGGATTTCGGCAACGAATTTAACTAATCCAAGCAAACAAAATAGTTTAATAACAATTTTTTGCGGGAACAAAGATTTCGGAGAAAAAATAAAATAAAAAGATTTCTCGCAGAAACGCGTAGAACATGTGGCAACGTTGCGGGTCAACCCCCGCTTCTCGCCATTTGGCAATTTTTTCTTCTCGCATTTTTAATTCTTTAAATCTTCAACTATAATAATTGAACCATCCACAAATATGTTCCCCTTTTGAAGACCTCAACTCGTTACACTCGATACATTTGCTTATTATAAGTGCACTTATCTGATGTTTATTTATTTATCGTCGTACATGAGAGATAACAACACGCGGAAATGTACGCCGCTTGGAATTTACAATTCCACAAGTGAAACGTAATGCGGTAAATAAATCGTTGCATTTATTGCAACTCTCGATGTACTTATCTGACAGCTGTCTCTTTTTTCGTTAAGAAAAATTGAAAGGCGTAAAAACTTCGATCATTTCGGCATGGCTTTAACTTATTGTTAGATTAGTCAGATTATGTCCCCCACACATTTTAATTAGAAATTTATTTATTTTATCAACAAACACGTACGAGATAAGTCGATCAAAATTAATTTCCTTTCGACGCAGGCATTATCTTCCGCCCAACAATTGAACTGATAGTGACCTGATTTTTTGCAAAGTGTTTCATCGTCTCTCTTTGCTTTGGAAAAAGCGAAACCGTCGTCAAAATTCAAACAAATCCGGACCTGTCAGTCGTGGTGAGTTCAAGTTCCAAGATTATCAAAATTATTCAATTAAATCGTTCATAGTTTTTAATTAGAGTGCATCACATAATTGGCAAACTCAAAAAAAATTTCTTGCATCACTTAATTTCAATAAAAATTATATACGAGGTGTACTCCAAAAGATAGTGGCTCTACGTAACAATATTAACGCGACTCTTCTTTGTAGATGGCTTCCGGAATAGCACTGTTCCTTTTCACTCTGACCTTGGCCGACGTATACAAGGCGCAAGGACAACAAAACGCCTGGCGGATTACTTTAGACCCGTTGGAACCGGAAGTGACAATGGAAGAAACACTTGCGATCAATTTCAACCTAACAGGTACTTAACAGCAGCACGACGCCTTCCCCCCCCGTTCACCAAAAATCACCGTCACCTTTCAGGCGGCAACACCAATAACCAATTAACCCTAGTTATCATGAGCCAGGATTCTGATATATTAGAGACAACGAAGGAGCTCGTATTGCAACCCAACAGCCCCGGCGGCCATTTCAACATCACGGGCGTCTTTCTAGGTCTGCACTTCCAACTTCAAAAAAAAAAAATAATAGTATCGAAGTGAATTTCAGGCAAAGTAAACGTCACGTTCGAGGTCAAACAGCCAAATCAAAATGGCTTCCCACTCGAGAATTACCTGCGCGTCAGAGTGGTCCGAGAAACGAGGGTGATCGACACGATCTTCACCGTATCGGTGGCCACTTTGGTCAGCTTGATTTACATCAACTTCGGCTGCGCGCTGAACTGGGGGGAATTACTGACGAGCTTGAAGAGACCTTTCGGCCCAATCATCGGGTTCATTGGGCAATTCGTTTTCATGCCTCTGGTATCTCACAACTTACGATATATCTTTGATTTGGGTTGGTGATGGGTGAATTTGCAGCTCAGTTTTGGTATTGGCAAGCTCCTGTTCCCGGACAGCCCCGAATTGCAGCTGGGGATGTTTTTCGCCGGCGTCTCCCCGGGAGGGGGCGCTTCAAACATGTGGACGGTGATACTCGGGGGCAACATGCAACTCTCGATTACCATGACCGCCATCAGTAATTTGGCGGCGTTCTTCATGATGCCCTTTTGGATTTTTACGCTGGGAAGGGTGATTTTTGATGAGGGTGACATGCCCATTCCGTACAGGGACATCTCCATCTACGTGGTTGCATTGGTCGTGCCGCTTTTCATCGGGTTCCTCATCCAGAGGTACCTCAAGAAGATCGCCCAGTTCATGGCGAGGATTCTCAAGGGATTTTCCGCCGTATTGATTTTGTTTATTGTAATATTCGCCATCGTCACCAATCTGTATTTGTTCGAGTTATTCTCATGGCAGGTGAGTTCGCCCCAAATAGTCTTAAGGCCATAACAACGATTATTTCAACAATTGTTGCTAAGGGTTTAACCTTTGGCTTACGCTGACCTATGAGGTGATGGAGAAAACAAACGAATTTTTAGATAGTAGTGGCAGGCATGGGGTTACCATGGTTGGGGTATGTGCTAGCATATATTCTAGCGATCGTGTGCAGGCAATCATACAAGAACTCGCTCACCATCGCCATAGAAACCGGCATACAAAACACGGGAATCTCAATATTCCTTCTGCGCTTTACTTTGCCCCAACCCGAAGCCGACATAACCACAGGTAAGTTTGATGATTGAATGACGAAAAACCTACTTGTTTCTTTTTACTAGTGATGCCAGTCGCCGTCGCTACGATGACGCCATTTCCGCTGATGGTGCTTTACGTATACCTAAAAATCAAGAGAAGGTAAACGGATGCATGTAAACGTTTGTGTTTCAAGTAGTTCTTGCAGGTTCTTCTCCGACAACTCCGAGAGAGAGTCGGTAGACAAGCCGCTGAATGATTCAGAAAGGAGCACTGACGTTCCTTCAAACCAGAAAGGAAAGATCTGATCGTGTGAAATGTTTAACTATGATTAGCGTGCAATAAAACAAATTTGTTTGGTTACTTTTACTTCAAAATAATTTAAATCATGTGTAAGAGGGGCTCGTAGGAGCTCCGTTGAGGATTACAATGGGGCCATTCTCCACATTAGGTATTCGTCCGTTGTAACCTGAAACGTGGCAGTTAATTCCCGATTCAAACGACAACGTGGGGCCCATACCTTTTGTACCGTTGATATTTTCAACGTTTCTTTCCAGGTCATGCGCGGTTATTCTTTCTTCCGGCTGAATTTCGGTGGCCTCGACCTCATCATCGTTATCATCATTCGCTCCCTCTTTCTGAAGCTGTTGAATTACAGGTACGGGTTTATTCTTCTGGCGCTCCTCATGAGTTAGATTTCGCTTCTGAAATTGTGAAATACCTCAGCACCAAAAATACCGAAGGGCGTTCTAGTACTTACTGATGAAGATGAATCAAAGCAAGGCAAACTAATAGATGTGTTAGACATTACTTGCGAGAAGGTTCGGATGCGGTGCTTAAGCATGGCGAGGGTTTGGAGAAGTAGAAGTGTAAAGCCAAACAAGAAGAGCATACCAATAGCTTCTAACTGGAGGTATTCTTTGTGTACGACCACCTGAAAGCAGATTGTCAACTGAAACACAATTGACTTGCGCGAATGTAATTTACCTCTTGCGTAGCATCGACGTACGTGAAGCTTATTACGGCGGCCCACGGCCATTTGATGTGAACCTGATCCCTCGCTAAAGTCAGCAGGAACAAAATGGTGATGAACGTAGCGTTGAGCATGAAAAAAATCAAAATAATTTTGTCTCTCAGATTCTTTAGGTCTTCTTGGATCCGCGCCTGAAATTTCTACTTGTATCTGCTTATCCGGGGGCGAAATGATGCTCTTACCTTATCCTCAATGTTGTCGGGGTTCAAGTACTTTTCTATTAACTCTTTGAAGAAGATCTCTTCCTTATCGCTGATGGAACCGTCTGTGCCTTCCTGCAAAGCCGGGTCGTAAACCCAAGTTTTCCCTCCAACCTCTTCAGCGGTGCCCATTTCTGGTGTGACTTGCGCATCAATTCCGTCCGCTATTTCAGGTGTTGGTTGCATAGTCACGTCGACGTTTTCCGCTACATTTTCAT
Organism: Dorcus hopei; assembly: GCA_033060865.1. Classification (NCBI taxonomy): domain Eukaryota; kingdom Metazoa; phylum Arthropoda; class Insecta; order Coleoptera; family Lucanidae; genus Dorcus; species Dorcus hopei. The sequence continues at coordinate 3,225,994 of CM065424.1, read as the reverse complement.
CCCTGATCTGTTTCCCTTGGATTTCCTCTTCATTACCTCTACCATTGCAGCACGAGCACTTGATCGAGCACATGAAACCACCGGCGCTAACTTCAACTTTGCTTTCGTTGAAGAAGCTTTTAGGCTGGCCCTTTTCCTTAGAAGACGCTGCCTGAAATCAACCTTCACCATCCAATTTGTTTTGACAAAATACTAACGCTTTACCAGGGTAGGTTGTTTGGCAACTTCTCTGGTCCCCCAAGAGATGTTGTTCAAGTTGAACACGGCATATATGATTATTAACATGAACATGTTGGGTATGGCGACGTAATAAACAAAGCCACATAACACTCGGTTGGTTTCCTTTGGATGTAAAAGCGCAGCTAAAATCACTTGCGCGGTGATGCTGAGGAAAAACAGCGTAGACGGGGCCAGAAGTCCGTAGGTAGGGATTTGAAGCAATAATTCTACCAGCGCTGCTATCATAACAAGGGCGTACCCACCACTGAGGATACCCGCCGTCAGTATCTGATGTTTGTTGTTCGAAGAGAAGGTGCAAACTAAGATGAAGATTAAAACAGGAATCAAATTCAACACTAAGCTTAACCAGAGATCGAGGTTGAAGATCGCCACGAAAGCCCGAACCAGCATAAGGAAGATCACCCCAGGTCCGAGAACGGTGCCAATTGTCAGGACCGACTGGAAACAAAAGGATCTAGAGCATTCATGATGTAATCGAGTGATTTATTCACCTGGTAAAGCACGTACAACAAAGATACGTCATCGTTCACTTGTCTGGTTTGCCTGGAAGTTGAAATGAAATCATAAATATTGGCCACCGTTGCCAAAATCCATCTGCGGCGCTGATGGTAGAATTCGGCGAAACCTTCGGGACACTGCGTGTAAGAATCGGAAGCGGCCGAGTATTCTACGCGAAAGCCCTTCTTTAGTAGTAATATACATAACCAACCGTCTTCACCTGTAAACAATGACATTCCTGACCAAAGACGTCTGCAAATGCAGCAGATTTTAAACTGATTAGAAAAAAAGATGCAAGTATAAGAGTTTCACCAGACTTACCTTGATCTTGTTGGATACAGTGCATAGCCTTAGTAGATTTCGATGTGTACTTTCCCATGATACCATCATCCATTAGCGCCTTGGCCCTAAACAAAGAAAAGCAACCCGGACTACACAAAACACAACCAATGATGTGTTCCGTTGCTTTCTGCAGCCAGTGGCTGATGCTGTACTCAAACATTTGATACCACACCAGAGGACCAAAGCCTACAGGATGAATGCGTCCGCACGCTGCTCCCAAATTCTCATTCTTTTTCATCAATTCCACCAATAAATGCACCGCTTTGGGCTCAAAATCAACATCCCCATCCAAGGCAAGGATGTAGGTGTTCTTCGCGCGCAGCTCTTTCTCGTGCACTTTCAAATCCGAATCCATTAATCTACAAACGCACGTGTAAACACCATCACAATCTCAAAAAGGAACCCGTACTTATGCCCCAGCAAATAATACATGTACATGACTATGGACCAACGTTTTTTAGCCCGAATTCTCTTCTTGTCCTTCAGATGAGCGATCATTTGGGTTTTCCCGGGCAAAGTCCAGACGAGTCTTCCTCCATGAGGAGTCTGATACTTCTCAGGGGGTGCCGCCTCAACTTCCGTTTCGTGAACTTCATTGACAGCCTGGATTAAATCCTTCACGTAGCTGTTGATCTGAGGATGGGGATCATCTTGAGAGGCACGCACGAAAGCATCGTCGAAAAAGATGTGAGCTAAAACGAAGGAGTAAATAAGTCTGAAGGAGTATCAGGTTTATCATTACCTACTCTCAAGCTCGTAGTAATCGGAACTGTTATGTTTTGCACGTTCCTTGGCCTTTCTCCTAGCGGACTGGTCTTGATCAAGCCTCGCGATCGACTTTAAAAATTGCTTCATCTCGTCCTTGCTTTCGTGCCACATGGTGCCACACACGTAAATCCTTGTTGTGGTATGGGGGTGAATCCTGCTCGCTTGTTCTTGCTTGATCTGGTTAAACTCGTGCGATTTTGACTTGGCCTTGTCATTTCGCCGTCTGTTCAACGCTATGTGTTGATCTATGAGAAACGGGTCGTACATCGGGCGTACGAACAGACGCTCTGTGGTGGCCAGTTTTTCACTGGTGGGTGTCCAGATGTGGATGGTGATCCAGATTTGAGACAGCACCCATAGCAACCATACCCAAACGTGATATTCGGTGAGCAACTCCAAGAACCCTTCCTGAGGTACGTCGTAGAAAAGATGGACTGGTATGTGGCCGTAGTAGGCGCAAGGATTTTGCACGTACACCACGCCCATTATGATTAGAACCGTCACAGTTACGGGCATTGCCAAATTTGTTGGGAAAACGTAAGAAAACCGATGGATTTGAATTTTGCAAGCGAATTTTGCAAAGGCGTAGCATAAATACGAGGCACCTATGTTGATGAGGAAAATCCATAAAGGTGTGAGACCGTAAGCATCTACCAGTTGGAGTCCCTGAATAATCAAATACTTTTTCAGTACGAATCAAGAAATACGATTACGTTTTGACTTACAGTAGGCGTCGTGTTCAGGCGGTGATCAGCGAACGCGTTCCCAAAATCATAGAACATTGCGTTTCGATCGACTCCATCGGGGGGCGATATGAACATGAACCCGAGAAATAGGGCGCATTTCCAAATCGATACGAATAAGTAAGTGAGATAGCGACCATTTTCGAAGGTCTTGATTGGTCTGGCCAGGTTTCGGATGAAAGGGAAGGCCGAATCGTCGGATACGTAGTTTTCCCACCAGCCGAAAGAAATCAGCACCAACGACACTGGAATTAGGTAGACGTGCGTCCAATCGTCGATCTTGCTGCTGTACAAAACAGGCCAAATTATGAGAGCCGTCGCCTGAAATACTATCGATAGTACGTCTAAGGTGATATTCAGAGACTTATTCGAGTTTGGGTTTTCTTGGCCGTCTTCTTTCTTGTGCCTCGAAACAAGACCTAAAATATTTCAAATTTTACTTTTCTTTTTCTTTAAAATGAAAACCGACTGACGGTGATGATTAAATGACGAAACTTGAAACCTGATAATATGAATCTAGTTTTCGTCGGCATCCATGCCTCACTACGCTTTTTGGAAATGAAAACCTCTTGATGGTGATGATTCATTAAAATTACTCACATAGAATTCCTGGGATTAAACAAACGGCATTCGTCAACATTGCGCCTTTGATCACATCCAAGCTGGGCAAAATTTGAAACACCAGCAAAGCCAGGCCCACGGTCTGCAGCGATTCCGTAACGAAAATGGAGAAGACCTCCGTTGCCCCGGGCCTTTTCCACGACTTAAAAATCAAAATCCTCAAAGATCTCAGGAACGTGCCGACCTGGGGCACGAAGAACACGAACGTTATCATCCAGATCCAGGCGATCTTCTGCGTGGGTGCCAGTGACACTTCGTATCGATCGTGTGGTCCTAAAGAAAACAGTAAATTGGTCAAGTGTGGGGGGGGATCGATGGGTGTTGCTTTTAACCATCGGGTCCTTCGCAGACGGGTCTTGTTACATCATCGGCGATTTGCGACGTCATAAACAGGAGGGTTCCTTTTGACAAGGCTGCGCAGCCGAGGACCATCGCGAACGTGACGATGTAAGTCAGAACTTTCGCCAGTTTCTCCAAGAAGTCGAGGAAACTGTATTTCGCCATCTCTCCCGTGGCAACTCTTTGTGGCCGATCTTTGAAGGCGTCCCATCTTTTTGTTTCTTGGATATGAGATCTGCGCACGAAAATAATTTTTAAAAAACTGTAAAAATTTGGGGTGTGACACACTTTCGTATTGACCTCTTTTATCACATCGCATCACGTACACTGCCTTCCAAATGTATTCGCCCGAGAAACTATAAAATGGTGCGAAATTGAGATACCCCTAAAATATTTTCGTCCTTACTCGAAGCTATCCCTGGAAGTTATTTACAATATAACACGTGCTATTTTTAATTCCTTCGTTGTGTCGAATTAGAGGTTTTCTTTGGCGTTTGTTTTGAGCTAAGGGAAGAATTCTTTTTTCACGATCGCGTCGCGTCGCCCGAGATCTGATATCACTGAATCATTTGTTATTTATTCGAGGAGATAGAAGTTGTTTTTCCTGTTACTTATATAAAACGAAAACAAAATAATTTAGAAAATTAAATACTTTCTTTTTACAAACGTCAGGGTGTAAAAATCCATGAAAAAATATGGCTTCTTAAAAGAAAATCTAAATGTGAACTCGAAACGTTTGAAATAATATTGTCAGATAAATAAAGTTGTTTTTAAAAAGTATACCGAAATTTGCAAAAAAAAGAAAAGAAATGAGGAAACATCGGCTAGTTGTGAAACAATTTTTTTTTTAAATAGTTAGTTCTAATAGGCCCCATACACTTGCGAACAAATTGCGCAACAGAGGCTGTCGTGCAAACAATTGTATAGTGTATGGTGTTGTTTGGCGTGCTGCGCAACTAGTTGCAGAAATTCAAAATTGTTTGAAATTAATTGCGCAACGAGTGGCGTTGTGCAACGATTGCATCGTGTATGGGCTTTGTACGACACATTGTGCAGTAATTTTTGAATGAGTTTATTGATTTATACCGTCATCAGACGGCATGTTTCCGTAGGTACACGACAAAAGCAACTGGAGTTTGCACAATATTGCGTATAGTGTATGGGTGACCTTGTTTGCGCAACAACTTGTTGTGCAACGCCAGTTTGCGCAATTTGTTCGCAGGTGTATGGGGGGCTTAAAACAAAAGACGGTCTAGAAATTGTAGTAAGTAAGTAAATATTTGCTAAGGAAAAATCCACCAGTCTCGAAACAAGAGATTGAAGTTAAACAAAATGTCCAGTCTGGAAAAAGAAAGTGAATCATAAAAAAAAGACTATCTAGAACAAAAACGCATAAAAATTCGAAAGAAAACATCGAGAAAAAAACAAACAACTTTGAATAAAATTTGACCTTATGTTAATGTATGTTATGGAATAAATTTTAAGTAAATTTTTGTATTTAGTCGTAAATTAAACGATTTACTACAAGATGAACTTTTCTAGAATATCCTAACACGTTTTCCTTAATTTTATTTTACTGTGAAAAGTTGAAGAAAATAGACACAAATTATTGAACGAAAGTAATCCATGTAGGCTGACGTTATCAATAATTTGTCACTGTGATTACTGATAAACCAATTATTGTAACATTAATTTATTACTACTTGTAAAAACTACTTCTTCATACCATTTAAAAAATGAGTGGAACTTGTTATAACTAAAGACTCCAACTCTCAAGCTCGAATGCATAGGCACTTCGATGCACGCCTGGCGCCGATCGAATTACGAAGCTGCGAGCGTTATTTCTTTCTTTCTTTGATATAGCGAGAATATTTGTCTGGGTCCTACATTAAAAATTAACCGAATAATGCGTTTCTGTGCCATGAATACTCTCCTGTTATTACTTGCATTTACCCTAGTATGATATTGTAGGCAAGGTGACAGTATGCCAGGCATAGTATAAGAGAAGTCTGTCCGGGGTAAGAACTTCTCTTAATTGCAAAATTGCAAAATAGACTTTACTTAACTGCTTACAAACCGCATTGATTTGATTTTGCCAGGCAAGCTGAGCGTCGATAATAATTAATCCAAGAATTTTAGTAGATTCAGAAGATTCAACATAGCAATTGTTTAATTGAAAGATTTCGCTTCCTGGGTTATAAAAACTTATTATAACTGTTTTTTGCATGTTTAATATAAGTTTACTTCTTGCGCAGCAATAACTAAAGGTGTTTGCTACAGTTTGGACTTTTTGTTTGAGTTCCTCAGGAGTCCGTGCCGCGACCGCCATTGATGTGTCATCAGCAAACATAATAACTTTCTCAGCTTTGACGTAATCGACCACGTCGTTTATGAACAAAAGAAAAATCAAAGGTCCTAGCGTTGACCCCTGAGGAACGCCGTAATTTGTTTCATATTTGTGAGGAACGCTGTTTTGCACTTTTCCACAAAGTTTACGTGCTATCAGGTAGGATTCAAACGAGGCCGGAATACTGCCTCTAATACCCAATGTAAAAAATTTTTCCACAAATTATTCGAACATCAAGGCTTTGGTTAAATCAAAGGAAAGACCAAAAACCAAGTAGACGTCGTCCGTCTTATGGCATAAATATTCTATCATGTTAGGTTCAGCCCCTTCCGTAGATTTACCTGTTCGAAAACTGTATTGGGAATAACTAATTGTAAGTATACTACAAAAGTCAAGAAAATTAGCAAGCCTATTAAAAACAACTTTTTCAATAAGTTTCGATAAAACGCTTTGTTTATTTAGCTTTCTACCAAGAACGATACCCTGAAAGAAGGCAACCCTTTAGAGACATTTTCTTCCGCCTGAAAAATAATTTAGTTAATTTTGGATTATTTTTAGGTGGAACAAAATGTCTTTAAAGGGTTGCCTTCTTTCAGGGTATCGTTCTTGGTAGAGATTGCAACTTGCAAGCTGAATCTACATATATTTTCACCTACTTCTATAAAGCATTTTAACCTATCGTACTTTTCATAATTTTCGTATATTTTTCATAGATTTTTTAGAAAAATAATTTAAGAAATCTCACAATCGCTTTAAAATATGGGTAGTAGTAGTCTACTGTGACGATGCAAAAGAACGTCAATTGTTTCAATAATAAGTCATAGCCCACTGAAATATTGCAAAAATCTTGAAAAGCTTATTTCGTGCAAATGCTTTACTTAATATATCGTGTATTATATTTTTGTGAAGGTAATTTTATGCTCTTCTTAAAAATGCAAAAATATACAGGGTGTTCCATATAAAAATTCGGAAGTTTTGCTTACATCTCCAAAACTATGCGCTTCAGAAAATTGCAATTAAGAGCAATGAATTCTACACAAAAAAAATGCTTCAAGAAAGTTTTTACAGAAATCCGATATTTTCATAAACAAAAGAGAGAGCTACGATGGTTTTTAGAAATTGCAGAATCTCGAAAAACACCTTGCAGCTCCGAAACGGTACAAGAAACGGTACAAGACGATCGACTTTGAATGCAATGTGCAAAATATTTTAAAAACAAAACCGGATGTACAACAAAAGACGATCAAAAAATTCTAGAATTAAAACAAATTATGTTAATCTAAATTTGAAAGGACAATTTAGAAGAGATCAACCAGTTGTTACATTTAAATTTGGCGCTAAAATGTAGCGGCGATTTACCGCCTAGTAATTTTGTTTTTGCACCGTGGCAACCCTGATGCCCCTTCTTTACATCGCTATGGGGGAACACCTGCGCACTGTGATCGTTGAGTTCTCATAGGTCATGAAGGCCCCACGTGACTCTCAGGCCACCTACCATTGGTTGTCGTCGGTAATTCCTACGCGTCGAAGCGGCCCGCTTCATTTTACAGCCTGGTCGCTCTCTCTTGTTGATCGACCATTGTGGCGTAAGGACGTGTTTTTCCGCGTGTGATAAAATTAACGGATTTCTTGCTCATTCGGAGAAGAAATCAATCGCAGCTTTGCTGGAAAATCATTCGACACTGCCGAACAACGATTGGAGGTAGTTTTAATCTCCGTACCAAGCCTGAGGCTCCAGTTCTCTCAGGTAACATATAATGACACAAATCGACCGACCAAAATGGCCGCTAACGGATATCATTTCTTCTATGTAGGCTTTTTCTACTTGGCTTTTCCATTTGGGCGCAAGTTACAGCGCAGGCTTAGGTAATCCCCGCAAGATTATACGCGAGGGATTTCCCATTTATCGAGTGTTGGTGCCCCGACAAATTCTTGTTGTACGTCTGCCGTTCCCAAATAGTGTGGGTACGCCATTTTGAAGCATCGACTCGGACAGGACCACTAGATGGCGTAGTGACAGCCAACTTCACAGCAAAGACGGTACATGTCATATCGGTCGCGAGGTAACCCCTCTGACTTTTATTGCGCATGCATTTTTAAGAGCGAATTAAGGCCTCTTTATGCGGATTTAATTTGATTAAACGTTGCACTTTTATTTTGTGTAATAAATCGTGTTAACTTTAATTACGATTTTAATTTCTACTTTCATACACACAGTGGGTAATAGTCTCGTCTCTATTTAGTAGAGTTTCATTTTCTGCACGACCTGGTCGATTGGAGACGTCGACCAGTCGAATTACGATTAGTTGTTTGTAAATTGTCTTCTGGCGCCCTTTATAAGTTTACCACCTTTATAACCTGCCCCCATTTCCACTGTAGCTAGCAGGGGCATAGCTGATCTAAGACTTGTCACCTGGAACCGTGGTAAGTAGAGACAAGTAGATTTAATTTAAACCACAGGGTGACACAGTCGTGAAACAAAAGATTAAAGTTGAATAAAATGTCCAATCTTGAAAAAAATGGAACGTCAAAAAGAAGACCATCTAGAATGAAAAACACAAAAATTTGAAAGATCAAATCGAGAAAAACGAACAAAAAACGATCAACTTTGAATGAAACGTTCCGAATTAAAAAACAAAAGGCGATCTAGAAATTTTAGAATTTCAAAAATAGATTACCGGCGTTCTAAAGAAAAAAAAAACGAGGAAAAGTGAAACCGGCGAAACAAACGGAAATCGTATGAAACTCGCAAAAAGAGAAGATGGGGAAAAAAGAATTAAAATTATGAAAATTTGAAAGAAAGAACGAGAAAAAGACCGATCAGTGCTGAAACAAAAGACGATCGACTTTGAATACAGTTTAAAAATTAACAAAAAAAGTTGATTGAAAAAAGGAACCATTTCGGGCGCCTTTGTTTCAATTTTATTCAAAGTCGATCGTCTTTTGTTTTCGTCGTTCGATAGCTCATTTATATGAGGAGGTCCATTCTAGGTTGGTCGTGGAAAAAAAACTCACGTCTTTGCTTCAACCTAAATTACAGGTGCGTAAACGTAAAGTGACAGCCGACGGATTAACCAATTCACCGCGTACGTTCAAATTCCATGGCCTGTCTAGAACGGAAATGTAATGATGTAATGAATCGCATTTTAGAAAGAGATAGAAGTCTTTTCTTTCACGCAAGTACTATTAATAAAACTACAATCTAATTCCAATTTTTAAGATCTGAATATTTTTGGAAGGTAGTGAACACTTGAAAACTTTCAATAAGCAAGTTTGCATGTACGTCATTAATTTGCTGACAAATCCTCGACGCACGTCGCACACTATCGCATAGCTGGGTTAACGTGCGCAATAAGGACAGCAACCAATGATTAAGAACAATAACAAGGTATTCGCACTAATCTAAAACAACCACGCACGGATATCATGCACACAAACTTGAAAGATTTCAAGTGTATTTCCGAGTGCTACTTTAAATTATTTGTCAATTCACTTTTGTGATTGATTGATTGATTGATTAATGCTTTTGTTGATCCAATAGCATTAACATACGACAATGTAACAAATCAGTGATAAGAGGGCACTTACAATTTCATTCATAAATCAGAGGAAGGAAGGGGGAAGGAAAACTACACTTACGAGTTCGTATTTTGAACCGGCTGTATTTCAAGGTCGTGGCTCATTTTTGTAAGAAGATTGAGGGTTGACCTGTACAAACAAAAAGAAAACATATAGCGATTCACCTGCACCAGTTGCACTCAGTGTATTTGCATCTTCTTTTAACCTCATGTAATAAAACGAGATCAAGATACTCTGAGTGCGCACTAGTGAAGTCATTCGAAAACGCTAATAGTTTTACAGAAATGAGAATCTTTAAAACAGAAATCTACAACACTTAGGCCCGATTTTACAATCGTCGGATAAGCATTACTTTTAGAATAATGTGACGTAGGTGTGACGTACATATGGAAGAACATTAAGGGATATTCAGTAGTTCCGTCCTTATTCCATGATTGTAAAACTGGGCCTTAAGCTGGATTACATGAAAGATTTAAGCCTACGTTAGAAAGTGACACACAGTATGTTGTATGTGATGATGTGTATCACATTCTAACTTAAATGTTTTATTTTATTTTCGAATCATAATCTTGTCTATTGACACTCCATTGTGGGCATAATTTGGCCTTTATTCCTTTAAAGTAAACAAACCCCTAGTAACGTAAACAAAACCATAGTAAGTAACGCAAGCAATCTCCTTAATTATTATATGGAAGCAACGTGCACATCACTCACATACCATATGAAAATATTGAATCCATAAATTTTTGCCAAAATAAAATAAGAACGGGCATAATTGTAGATAGTAGCTCTCGAGCATGTAAAAGCACTCCGCTTGGGCTATAATCTTCTAATATGCCCTTGATACAGAAATAACTATGATTGCAACCCACCCTTAGATTCTCACAGATCTATAGAAATTTCGTCTGCTTTAAAGACAAAGTGAGAAACAAAGGACACTCTGTTTTGTTAACATACTTACTTAACGTGTGACAGCGAGAAACTTAACGTACTACAACGTGACTCAAATTTTAGGAAGTAAAAGCAACTTCATTTCCGCACTTCTACCGGGCACTTAACTGCACTGGTTCGAAGCAAGATTAATTATTTATTGCTGCTGCAATCTAATCTCATGTTCCTGGACTTTAGGTGTGAGATATTGATGATATCTTAGGACTTCCTCAGATTAGCGGGCGTCGCAAATTTCTCTTAACAAAGTAAAATCAGACATTCATTTTAGATAGTTTTGCAAAGTGGGCCCTGCTCCTAAGAGGGGTTCACCACCTAAATTCCAAGCAGGAGCATTCAAGTAAATACACTTGTACACAATAACTTGTTGACTTTGGGGTGAGCGACCAACTGCGTTTTCTCCCGCAAAATTCAAACGAATTTGCCCCCGTAAGGCGTGTGGCGGTCTCACCCTTATTACAGATTCGTGGATTCCAAAATTGCTTCTGCGTTTTACTTTACCCCAACCCGAACCCGATGTAACCACAGGTAAGTTTTATAATTAAATAACAAAAAAAGTAGTTGTTTTTTTTTATTTTAACCAGTATCAGTGATGCCAGTCGTCGTCGTTACAGTTTCCTCTGATGGTGCTTCACGTATACCTACAATTCAAGAGAAGGTATAAACGTATGCATGTAAACGTTTGTGTTTCAACAAGTTCTTGCAGGTTCTTCTCCGACAACACCAGCAGAGAGTCGGTAGACAAGTCGCTGAATGATTCAGAAAGGAGCACTGACGTTCCTTCAAACCAGAAAGGAAAGATCAGATCGTGTAAAATGTTGAGCTACGATTAGCGTGCAATAAAACAAATTTGTTTGGTTACTTTTACTTCAAAATAATTTAAATCATGTGTAAGAGGGGCTCGTAGGAGCTCCGTTGAGGATTACAATGGGGCCATTCTCCACATTAGGTATTCGTCCGTTGTAACCTGAAACGTGGCAGTTAATTCCCGATCCAAACGACAACGTGGGACCCATACCTTTTGTACCGTTGATATTCTCAACGTTTCTTTCCAGATCATGCGCGGTTATTCTTTTTTCCGCCTGAATTTCCGTGGACTCGACCTCGTCACCGTTATCATCATTCGCTCCCTCTTTCTGAAGCCGTTGAAGTACAGGTACGGGTTTACTCTTCTGACGCTCCTCATGAGTTAGTTTTCGCTTCTGAAATTGTGAAATACCTCAGCACCAAAAATACCGAAGGGCGTTCTAGTACTTACTGATGATGATGAATTAAAGCAAGGCAAACCAACAGATGTGTTGGACATTACTTGCGAGAAGGTTCGGATGCGATGCTTAAGCATTGCGAGGGACTGGAGAAGTAGAACAGCGAAGCCAAACAAGAAGAGCATACCAATAGCTTCTAACTGGAGGTACTCTTTGTATACGACCACCTATAAGCAGATTGTCAACTGAAACACAATTGACTTGCGCGAATGTAATTTACCTCTTGCGTAGCATCGATGTACGTGAAGCTTATTATGGCGGCCCACGGCCATTTGATGTGAACCTGATCCCTCGCTAAAGTCAGCAGGAACAAAATGGTGATGAACGTGGCGTTGAACACGAAGAAAATCAAAATAATTTTGTCTCTCAGATTCTTTAGGTCTTCTTGGATACGCGCCTGAAATTTCTAGTTGTATCTGCTTATCCGGGGGCGAAATGATGCTCTTACCTTATCCTCAATGTCGTCGGGGTTTAAGTACTTTTCTATTAATTCTTTGAAGAAGATCTCTTCCTTATCGCTGATGGAACCGTCTGTGCTTTCCTGCAAAGCCGGGTCATAAACCCAAGTTTTCTCTTCAACCTCTTCAGCGGCGCCCATTTTTGGTGTGACTTGCACATCAATTCCGTCCGCCATTTCAGCTGTTGGTTGCATAGTCACGTCGACGTTTTCCGATATATTTTCATCCCCGATCTGTTTCCCTTGGATTTCCTCTTCATTACCTCTACCATTGCAACACGAGCACTTGATCGAGCACATGAAACCACCGGTGCTAACATCAACCTTGCTTCCGTTGAGGAAGCTTTTAGACTGGCCCTTAGAAGACGCTGCCTGAAATCAACTTTCACCATCCAATTTGCTTTAACAAAATACTAATGCTTTACCGGGGTAGGCTTTTTGGTAACGGTAACTTCTCTGGTCCCCCAAGAGATGTTGTTCATGTTGAACACGGTGTATATGATTAGCAACATGAACATGCTGGGGGTGGCGACGAAGTAGACGAGACCATACACCAGTCGGCTGGTTTCCCTTGGATGTAAAAGCGCAGCTAAAATCACTTGTCCAGCGATGCACAAAATGAACAGCGTAGTCGGGGCCAGAACTCCATAGGCAGGGATTTGAAGCAACACCCCCACCAGTATCGCCACCATAGCAAGGGCGTAAACACCACTGAGGATCCCCGCCACCAATATCTGAAGTTTGTCGTTCGAAGAGAAGGTACAGACCAAGACGAAGATTAAAACAAAAAACAAGTTTATCAACAAGCTTAACCAGAGATCGAAGTAGAAGACTATCACGAAAGACCGTATCAGCATGAGGAAGATCATTCCAGGACCGAGCAAAGTACCAATAATTATGACCCACTGGAAAACAAAAGAATTTAGCGCACTTCTTGATGTAATCGAGTGGTTTATTTACCTGATAAATCACGAACAACAAAGATATGTTGTCGTTGATTCGTCTGGTTGGCCCGGAGGTTGAGAGTAGATCGTAAATATTTGCAATCGTTGCCGATATCCATCTGCGGCGCTGATGGTAGAATTCGCCGAAGCCTTCAGGACAATACGTATAAGAATCGGAAGCGGCCGAGTATTCTACGCGAAAGCCCCTTTTTAGTAGTAAGATACATAACCAACCGTCTTCACCTGTAAACAATAACATTTCTGACCAAAGACGTCTGCAAATGCAGCAGATTTTAAACTGATCAGAAAAAAAGATGCAAGTAAAGACTTACCTTGATCTTGTTGGATACAGTGCATGGCCTTAGTAGATTTCGACGTGAACTTCCCCATGATACCATCCTCCATGAGCGCTTTGCCCCTAAACAAAGAGAAGCAACCCGGACTACACAAAACACAACCAATGACGTGTTCCGTTGCTTTCAGCAGCCAGTGGCTGATGCTGTATTCAAACTTTTGATGCCACACCATAGGACCAAAGCCTACCGGATGAATGCGTCCGCACGCTGCTCCCAAATTCTCATTCTTTTTCATCAACCCCACCAGCGAATGCATTGCCTTGGGCTCAAAATCAATATCCCCATCCAAGGCAAGGATGTAGGTGTTCTTCGCGCGCAGCTCTTTCTCGTGCACTTTCAAATCCGAATCCATTAATCTACAAACGCACGTGTCAACACCGTCCCAATCTCAAAAAGTAACCCGTACTTATGCCCCAATAAATAATACATGTACATGACTTGGGACCAACGTTTCTTGGCCCGAATTTTCTTTTTGTCCTTCAGATGAGCGATCATTTGGGTTTTCCCGGGCAAAGTCCAGACGAGTCTTCCTCCGTAAGGAGTCTGATACTTCTCAGGGGGTGCCGCCTCAATTTCCGTTTCGTGAACTTCATTGACAGCCTGGATTAAATCCTTCACGTAACTGTTGATCTGAGGATGGGGATCATCTTGAGTGGCACGCACGAAAGCATCGTCGAAAAAGATGTGAGCTAAAATGAAGGAGTAAATAAGTCTGGAGGAGTATCAAGTTTATCGTTACCTACTCTCAAGCTCGTAGTAATCGGAACTGTTATGTTTTGCACGTTCCATGGCCATTCTCCTAGCGCAGTGGTCTCGATCAAGCCTCGCGATCGACTTTAAAAATTGCTTCATCTCGTCCTTGCTTTCGTGCCACATGGTGCCACACACGTAAATCCTTGTTGTGGTATGGGGGTGAATCCTGCTCGCTTGTTCTTGCTGGATCTGGTTAAACTCGTGCGATTTTGACTTGGCCTTGTCATTTCGCCGTCTGTTCAACGCTATGTGTTGATCTATTAGAAACGGATCGTACATTGGGCGCACGAACAGACGCTCTGTGGTGGCCAGGTTTTCACTGGTGGGTGACCAGATGTGGATGGTGATCCAGATTTGAGATAGCACCCATAGCAACCATACCCAAACGTGATATTCGGTGAGCAACTCCAAGAACCCTTCCTGAGGTACGTCGTAGAAAAGATGAACTGGTATGTGACCGTAGTAGGCGCAAGGATTTTGCACGTACACCACGCCCATTATGATTAGAACCGTCACAGTTACGGGCATTGCCAAATTTGTCGGGAAAACGTAAGAAAACCGAGGGATTTGAATTTTGCAAGCGAATTTTGCAAAGGCGTAGCATAAATACGAAGCACCTATGTTGATGAGGAAAATCCATACAGGTGTGAGACCGTAAGCATCTACCAGTTGGAGTCCCTGAATAATCAAATACTTTTTCAGTACGAATCAAGAAATACTATTACTTTTTGACTTACAGTAGGCGTCGTGTTCAGGCGGTGATCAGCGAACGCGTTCCCAAAATCATAGAACATTGCGTTTCGATCGACTCCATCGGGGGGCGATATGAACATGAACCCGAGAAATAGGGCGCATTTCCAAATCGATACGAAGAAGTAAGTGAGATAGCGACCATTTTCGAAGGTCTTTATAGGTCTGGCCAGGTTTCGGATGAAAGGGAAGGCCGAATCGTCGGATACGTAGTTTTCCCACCAGCCGAAAGAAATCAGCACCAACGACACTGGAATTAGGTAGACGTGCGTCCAATTGTCGATCTTGCTGCTGTACAAAGCAGGCCAAATTATGAGAGCCGTTGCCTGAAATACTATCGATAGTACGTCTAAGGTGATTTTCAGAAACCTATTCGAATCTGGGGTTTCCTGGTCGTCCTCTTCCTTGTACCTTGAGACGAGACCTAAAACATTTCAAGTTTGAGTTATCTTTGCAAACTTTGCACTTTAACTTTTTCTTGTTCGTTGACGTTTAAATTAGCGTATAATTCGTAATTATGATTGATCGCCCAGTTCCTAAAAAACGATGATTTTACAAATTATCCGATCGGTTAGAATTTTCAGATTTCTTTCTTTGCAGATAAGATATTGCCGAAACAAAGCGGTTTGTTCGGGTTCCTGGAAACGCTTGTGTCGATAAGATATTTAGCAGTCGATTGTATTTTTAAACCCCGGAAAATCCGCGTTACTCTAGAGCTAGAGGATTTATTACGTATCGAAACGTAGATAGAGATCTTCGGCGGCTAAAGATAGCAACCCGAAAAAACCGCGACCTTCGGTTTTAGAGCTCGAAATCTTTTTTATAGCTTCACCGATGCTTAACAGATGGAACATGTACAAAAGATAACGTTCAGGATAACTTCGATAATTTGATTTCATATCGCAACTTTAAAGTTAGTGCCAAAGGGATTTTGGTACGCTCCTCGCACTGGTTTAAACGGAACACAAAGGCAACTCCGAACAGAGCTTCCAAGTGCCTAACAAAAGAGTTCTTCCATTACTTCGATTACTTGTCAGTGCACCAATTATGCTGAACTGATTGTTGTTTATTTTGCTGAGTCCTTATGGGTAAATCTAGATTCACATTATCAGGCAAACGTATACGCTCTGCTGTATATGATTACACCTATCGAAACACATAAAAAAATATCCGTCGGAGACCCAAACGCTGCGTACTTGAAACCTGATAGCTTTCGTCGGCATCCGAGCCTCACTACGCTTTTTGGAAATGAAAACCTCTCCATGGTGATGATTAATTAAAATTACTCACATAGAATTCCTGGGATTAAACAAACGGCGTTCGTCAACATTGCTCCTTTGATCACGTCCAAGCTGGGCAAAATTTGAAAGACCAGCAAGGCCAGGCCGACGGTCTGCAGCGATTCCGTAACGAAAACGGAGAAGACCTCCGTTGCCCCGGGCCTTTTCCACGACTTAAAAATCAAGATCCTCAAAGACCTCAGGAACGTGCCGACCTGGGACACGAAGAACACGAACGTTATCATCCAGATCCAGGCGATCTTCTGCGTGGGTTCCAGTGCCACTTCGTATCGATCGTGTGGTCCTAAAGAAAACAGTAAATTGGTCAAGTGTGGGGGGGGATCGATGGGTGTTGCTTTTAACCATCGGGTCCTTCGCAGACGGGTCTTGTTACGTCATCGGCGATTTGCGATGTCATAAACAGGAGAGTTCCTTTGGACAGAGCTGCGCAGCCGAGGACCACCGTGAACGTGACGATGTAAGTCAGGATTTTCGCCAGTTTCTCCAAAAACTCGAAGAAATTGAGTTCGGCCCCCGTGGCAACTTTTTGCGGCGGATCTTTGAAGGCGTCCCATTTTTTTGCTCCTTGGATAATAGGTCTGTACGTTGAAGTAATTAAAAAAAATTATACGTGTGAAGTTGAGGCGAAGGGTGTGAGTGAGTTTGGGTAAGCAAAGAAGGGGAAAGCTTCGATTCATTTTATTTTATCCATTAATTATTGTCCACTTCGCTTCACTACGACTACTTTATATTGAAATACGAATTAATTAGTTGTCGCAAACGGATTTTACTCCTATCGAAAGATTACATAATTTTCACAGGTTTTTGTAATAACTAATCTATTTTATCATAACATATTTTTACCAGGGCTGTTTTAAATCGAATTTCAATCGAGGATTTACAATTTCGCCCACAAATCAAAAGAAGGAAGGAAGGAATGGAGAAAAACTGCACTTACGTGTTTGTGTTTTGGACGGACTGTGTTTCAAAGTCGTTATTCATTTTTTGAAGAAGACTAAGAGTTGACCTGTACCAAAAAAAAAAAAACAATAATTAGTTTCAACTCTCATCATAGGAACTCTCATCACAGATTTAGACTTAGGGGACACTCAGTTTTGTTTTAATAAATAATTCACAATCGCTTAAGCCTTAATGTAATTCCTATATTTAAAAAAATATATATGTATATTTTTGGTCCGCATTAAACTTACCTACTACTGTACGATCTGCATCTTCACTTCCGCCATCCGTTCAGGCAACTAACTGCACTTGTTCAATGCAAAATTAATTTGTTGTTACAATCTAATCTTAAGTTCCTAAACTTATCATCATCGCTCGCGTATTGATGATTTCTTAAAACTTAAAACCAATAGATTAGAGTGCTCCCACCATTTTCGAAACTAAACGAAATCGGACATATTACGGTACGCAACAAAATTAATTCATTTAAAATACTTTTGCAAAATAAGCTCCGAGCTCCAACTGTGGAACGTCCATCTTTTGGGGTGGAAATGGAAACATCATCATCTTCAAATAACTTTCATTTTCATTTTGTTTCTGCTGACTAAACGTATCAGCTGTTCCCCGGACTAGCAACAGTGAAGAACGGGGCGGGTTAATTAAGTTGGTAAAATATTATTAAAGGGCACCAGAAGACTGCATTCCCAGCCAAAACGTAATCGACCGGTCGACGTCTCCAATCGACCAAATCGGGCAGAAATAAATCAACAATAAATAGAGGCGAGACTTTACTCACTGGTGTGCGTGAACGTAGAAATCAAACTCGACGTTAAAGTTAACACAACTGAGGTTTTATTACACAAATCAAAACAAACAACACTTTACACTATTACTAGTGGCTGCTTAATTTATGCTAAAATTAACTACGGTAAACGCAGCGCAACACGTAGTTCGAAATTCTTCCTCGCGGTTCAACTATTCACGAGAAATGAATAAAATATAAACCGATCGGTCCGCAAAACGTCAGATTAAATTAAAGTTGGAAAACCTAACCTTTTGACAGCGCATCCAGTCATGCGTCAGGGTCAACGTTACCAACCGAAGCGCGGTGGCCGGTGGGTAGTTACGACGCCCTCTGTCGTTCGCGAGTAGCGTCGACAGTCCGGTTCACACTGGATCCGCTGGGATCGTCAAGATGGCTGATTGCGCCAGAAAACTGCGCCCAAACAGAAAAGCCTACATAGAAGAAACGACTCTTGTTAGCGGCCATATTAGGTTGTCGTCGGCGTTCGTCGTTATATTTTACCTGAGAATTTCTAAACTGATGATTTAACGTCTTGCAATTTCGTTTTAACACCGTTGGCTACCCTGATGCCTCTCCTCTACATCGCTATGGGGAAAACCTGGACTTTCATAGGCTATGAAGGCCCCATGTGACTCTCAGGCCGCCTGTCATTGGTTATCGTCGGTAATCCCCGTGCGGCGAAGCGACTTTCGTCACCCTCGACCTGATCGCGTCCTCTTTCTTGTTCGAGCTTTGTGCCGGTGTGACGTGTTTTTCGCGTGTGTTAAATTTAACGGATTTCTTGCTCGTTTGGAGAAGTAAATCAATTGCGGCTCTGCTGGAATATCATTTGACACCGCTGAACAGCGATTGGAGGCAGTTTTAATCTCCTTACCAAGCCCAAGGCTCCAGTTCTCTCAGGTAAAATATGACGACGCATACCGACAAACGGGCCAACAATGGCCGCTAACGAAAATCATTTCTTCTACTTAGGCTTTTCCGTTTGGGCGCAAGTTGCTTAGGTAATCCCCGCAAGCTTTCACGCGAGGGTTTCCCGTTTATATCGAGTTTTGGTGCCCCGATAAATTCCTGCTGTACTCTGCCGTTCTCCGAGTAGCGTGGGTACGCCATTTTGATGCCAACCAGTCATCGACTCGGACAGGACCACTAGATGGCGTAGTGACAGCCACCTTCACAGCAAAATCGGTACATGACAGATATCGGTCGCGAGGTAACCTTTTAAATTTTATCGCGCATGCATTTTTAAGAGCGAATTAAGGCCTCTTCATGCGGATTTAAGTGGTAGAACGTTTTACTAGAGAATAAGCACCCTTTCGCAACGGCATAAAGTGTTGTGTTCTAATTATTTAATTAAACGCTTATAATTTATGTTGTGTTCTTGTTTAAACTTTCACGCACACCAGTGGGTAAGATTTTCGCCTCTGATTATTCGTGTTTCATATCTCTGCACGATCTGGTCGAGTGGAGACGTCGGCCGATCGAGTTACGTTTAGTTTGTTCAATTGTCTTCTGGCGCCCCTTTATAAGTTTACCACCTTAAGTTAATCTGCCCCGTTTCCACTGTTGCTAGCTGGGGCACAGCTGATCGTAGAATCGGCAGAGACTTGTCACCTGGAACCGTGGTAAGTAGAGACAAGTAAATTTTAATTTAAACTTTGGTGACATCCAGGCTTGGTGTGAGGGTTAAAATTGTCCCCCAAATTCGTTCAGTGGTGTCAATTAACGTTTCCGGCACGGCCGCCGGTGAACTTCTCCTCCCAAGGAGCAAGAATTCCGGTATTTCACAACACACGTAAAACACGTTAACACCCAACCAGGATCTGAACACAAAAGGACGATAGAGACGACTTGAAGATGGCGGTGGCCGCTAAAATACGGACGGTAGCCAATGGCGTTACCAGATTAGTGCCACACGAGTGAGCTTCGACCAGTAAAGAGGAGGGATGCAGGGTAGCCACCTGTATCCAAACGCGGTTCATATATCACTTTGCCTCCGCGTTTTCTCGGCGGGAAATTTGAAACGTAACTCTATAAATTATAAATAGCTTCTTAAAAATCTAATTCAAGACCTACTTCACGATGCTAAGAAAAATTCAAAGGCTGCCACCAATTTATAACGGACGGACGGACGGAATTGAAAAGAAAATGATCCAAGAATGTAACATGTGATTCAATAATTCGACCCTTCAAGTCAGGTTAAGCTTCTCCATGACCTACCAAAAGGTAATTTACTAAATATAGTCGAAAACTTAGAAAATTTTCTTCACAAACACATTCTTAATAGCAATATTATCAACGAACAAACTACATATTTCTAATTCGGACAATTTCTTCAAATCGATCCTTTGGAAGACTCGCACCTGACTTCAATGTTGTTTCCAGAACTAACCCCCGTTTTTGACTACCGTCATCTGTCGGCGTTCATTTTGACCACTCTTTTCTACAACATGGCTCCCGTCACCATCGAGACCAAATTGTAAGGTAGTAAATTGAAAATTTTACTTGTAATTGGTAAGTGCGCCCTAAGCAACAAAAGGCTTCCTTCTAGGCCTTTCGAAGCCTGATCTTTGCATATCAGGTAGGATTTATACAAGCAACTAAGTGCGCAGGTCAGGTTGTAACGCTGTTTTTCGTTCCTTCATTTACGCTTTTCGTTGCGGACGTTTTACCGGAGGTTTTATTCACGGTCCACTCTGCTGGGTTACTTTCGGTACTGTCAGTATAGGCAACACACTTAACACAGTCAAGAAGCCCCGCCTTCCTCGAGACGTGCTGCCCTCTTCAGAATTTTCCCCCCGGGGCTTATCCAAATAGTTGCCTACTTTCCAGGGAAGTATGAGTTAATTCGACCGATCGCGATCGCTTCATGTTGCGCGTGGGCGCCAATTAGTCGTTTTCACGCGTTTAAACCCTTTTCATCCATTTGATTGTTTACTTTACCGTACCTATCTTAATGGTCACTTATCTAAAGGAGAGCCAGTATTTCATCTGGACGATTTCCTCGCACCTTATCGCCGGGGAAATGTTTACGTTAAAAATGAAAGCGCGGAATTATTTTGTGAATACAGTTAAAGGCGGTTTGAATTTAGTAATTTATAGTTTACGATTTTCAGTGTGCAACGAAATGAAATTAGACAAATTTCGTTACAATAAAATTAATTTATTTAAAATACAGTAATGTGTAATAAGAATAAATCTACGCGTCCACCTCATAAGCGGGGTTCATATGAGCTCCGACTGTGGAACGTCTGAGGTAGACCATCCGCGGATTTCCTATTTGATGCATCCTGTTCTGAAGAGCCGCAATAGTTTCCCTCCGAATTGGTCCTTCGTAACCTAAAATTTTAAATTCAAAATTTAACTTTGGATTTAAACCCATCGTTTACAGTGTGTACCATTCGGGCCGTTGGCTATGATTTTCCCCCAACGCCTCTTGAACGCGCTCTCCAAGTCGGTGACCTTCTCGACGTTCCTCCTTCCGGTTTTCTCCAGGTGAAACACCGTTTTCCTCCGCCCGGGTAGACCCTTTATGGGCTCATCATCGTCATTTTCCAATCCCTTCAGTTTCTGGAGGTCTCGAACCACTTTCACCGGATCCCTCTCCAGGATCTCCTCCTCAGTTAAATTTCGCGTCTGGAATTAAGTCTACAGTGGGCGTCTAAAAAGCATCCTGGTACTTACCGAGGAATTGAAGCAAAATAAATTGACGGACGTGTTCGCCATTATTTGGGAAAACGTTCGCACGCGATGTTTGAGCATCGCGATGAATTGGAGGACGAGTATCACCGCGAAGCCAACCAAGAAGACTATGCCAAGAGGTTCCAGCTGAAGGTGCTCTTTGTATATGACCACCTATTATAAGTAAATCATTAACTAAGAGAATCGGTTTTGGAATGAAGGCGATTTACCTCTTGTAAATCATCGATGAAGGTGAAGTTTATTCGAACGCCCAATGGCCACTTGATGTGAATCTGATCTCTCGATAAAGTCAGCAGGAAGAGGACGACGACGAGTAAGGCGTTCAACATGAAGAAGGCCAAAACCACCTTGTCTCTTAGGTCTTTCAGATTTCTTTTAATCTGGTCCTGAAAGTAAGGTTAACATGGTTCGAGCCAATCCAATCGAGCCAGATGGACTTAACTTGGACTTAACACTCGGAAGCCAACTTGGTCCGCGTGTTTTCTGTTAAAAGCTAAATGCTCCTCCCTTACCTTATCCTCAGAGTCATCGATGGGAAATAAATATTTGTCTATTAGTCCTTTGAAAAATTCGTACTCATCACCGCTGATGAAGTCGACCCCACCCTTTTGCAAAATCGGGTCGTCCAACCACGTGTTCTCGGGAATTTCCTCAGAAGCGACGGAATTTGTCGTGCTCTGCGCGTCACTTTCGCTCGTCACTTCAGAAGTAGGCTGCATGGCCAGGCCGGTCAGTAGAGTCGTAGTTGGTCTATGACTTGCCCTAGGCATCTGGCTGGCTCTGGGCATTTGACTCGTCCGCGGCATTTGGCTTCTCCTAGGCTCATCCTCATCTCTATCCAAATCCTCCAGTTTTTTCATGATGCTTTCAATCCTACTGTTGATCTGTTGCAATTGGGTTTCCTCCTGATTCTTATCATCTTTATGGGTGCAACACATGCACTTAAACAAACTCGCCAGGGAACACGTGAAACCACCGGTGTCGTCCTCGTCTTTCTCCTTTCCAAACAAGCGGAAACCCCGTTGTTTCTTCTTGGTTTCCTTTTTGGAAGACTCGGCCTGAAATCAAAACCTTACCTTACAGCTGGCTCCTGGTCAACTTACCAACGGATTTACCGGAGCGGCCTTTGCTACGACGGTGACTTCCCTCGTCCCCCAAGAGACGTTGTTCATGTTGAACACCGAATAGATAATTAGTATCATGAACATGCTGGGTATGGCGACGAAATAGATGGGGGCACAAAGCAACCCGCCGAATTCCCTCGGATGCAAAAGCGCAGTGAAGATCATTTGCCCGGCGATGATGAAGATGAACAGCGTAGAGGGGGCCAGAAAACCATCGTCAACGATTTGAAGCAACAATCCCACCAGCACCGCCATCATGACGAGGGCGTATATACCACTGAGGATGCCCGCCACCAGTAGCTGGATTTTATCATCGGAAGAGAAGGTGCAGATTATTACGAAGAACAAAATGGGAATCAAATTCCACAGCAAGCTGGACCACTGATCGAAGTTGAAGGCCGCTACGAAAGACCCCACCAACATGAGGAAGATCATTCCCGGACCGAGTATAGTGCCAGTCATTAGGACCCACTGAAAACCGAAAAGGATGCAGAACTTCTTGTAGCAATGGAGATGTCTTGTTTACCTGGTAAATCACGTACAACATCGATATGTTATCGTTCATTTGCCTGGTTTGCCTGGATGAAGAGAGTAAATCCAAAATGTTTGCCACCGTTGAAGGTATCCATCTACGGCGCTGATTGTAGAATTCGCTAAAACCTTCCGGACAGTGCGTGTAAGAATCGGAAGCTGCTGCGTACTCGACGCGATAGCCTCTTTGAAGTAGTAATGTACACAGCCAGCGGTCTTCACCTGAAATTAGTTCCAGTATAATATAACTCCTAGGTGGAGCAGGACCATAAGGTCTCAATAAGATTTGACCAGGTGTTACGATTTTGGGGTAATTTCCGCTCCTTGTTGTGTGCTCTTGCTGAAGAGCAAAAAGCAAAAGAACAATGGTGAAGCCATTCCACCGGACGTTATGGAGAAAGCGTTTTTCTTTACAAGAAAAAACATTCAACCACCCTTTCAAACTTAATTATTAACGGCATCTTTAAAACGACCAGGTTTTCCTAAGTAGATCGGTATCGACCCCCTGGGACTAGATGGAAACTTGAAAGGTGTGGATGAACCTGTAGAAGTTGATTGAAAATCGATGAAGTAGGGATCGGTCGGGTTTCAACTGCGGGTGGAAATATTTTTTGTCGCGAAATGCGAAGTACGGTTTATCCGGATTTTCCTAACTCTCAAATTTTTGCACGAAATCTCGTTCGCCTATGTTTTCGAGGTCTCAGAATCGGAATCCGGGGTCGAAATCGCCCTAACTCGTACGGTTTTGACGGAATCGACCCTTGAACCTGTCAAAAATGCAGGCGTCTTTTGGAAAACTCGTAACTACGTGGTGAATTGGCGTAGCGCCAATTTCTTTGATGCGTTTGAAAGATAAAAGACGAAATCGCTAGACCCCTTCCGGGAAATTTCCACATTCGCCCGGATAAGTCCGGAAAAAAATTACAAACTTACCCTATTTTCTAGCGATTTTGAACTAATTACAGGAATATCTCGAGGACCGTTTACTTAAACCCCTAAAACTATTCATATTCATAATCTACGTAAAGAAAACTATAATTTGATGTGCGGCAAGAGTTATTGTCGAATATTTCGTATTTTATTTTTTGTCGCAATATCGAAGTACGGTTTAGACAGATTCTCCGAACCGCCAACGACTTCCACGAAATCTCGTTCTCTTATGCTTTCGAGATCGCAGAATCGGAATCCGGGGTCGAAATCACCTTAGCTGGTTCGGTTTTGACAGAATCTACCTGTGAACCTGTCTAAATTGTAGACCTTTTTTGAAAAATTCATAACTACGCGGCGAATTGGCGTAGCGCCAATTTCTTTGATGTGTTTGAAAGATAAAAGGCGAAATCACTAGACCCCTCCCGGGAAACTTCCATATTCGCCCGGATAAGTCCGGAAAAAAATTACAAACTTACCCTATTTTCTAGCGATTTTGAACTAATTACAGGAATTTCTCGAGGACCGTTTACTTGAACCCCTAAAACTACACATATTCGTAATCTACGTGAAGAAAACGACAATTTGATGTGTGGCAAGAGTTATTGGTCGAATATTTCGTATTTTATTTTTTGTCGCAATGTCGAAGTTTAGGCAGATTCTCCGAACCGCCAACGACTTCCACGAAATCTCGTTCCCTTATGCTTTCGAGATCGCAGAATCGGAATCCGGGGTCGAAATCACCCTAGCTGGTACGGTTTTGACAGAATCTACCTTTGAACCTGTCTAAATTGAAGACCTTTTTTTGAAAAGTTCATATCTACGCGGCGAATTGGCGTAGCGCCAATTTCTTTGATGCGTTTGAAAGATAAAAGACGAAATCGCTAGACCCCTTCCGGGAAATTTCCATATTCGCCCGGATAAGTCCGGAAAAGAATTACAAACTTACCCTATTTTCTAGTGATTTTGAACTAATTACAGGAATTTCTCGAGGACCGTTTACTTGAACCCCTAAAACTACACATATTCGTAATCTACGTGAAGAAAACGACAATTTGATGTGTGGCAAGAGTTATTGGTCGAATATTTCGTATTTTATTTTTTGTCGCAATGTCGAAGTACGGTTTAGGCAGATTTTCCGAACCGCCAACGACTTCCACGAAATCTTGTTCCCTTGTGTTTTCGAGATCGCAGAATCGGAATCCGGGGTCGAAATCACCCTAGCTGGTACGGTTTTGACAGAATCTACATTTGAACCTGTCTAAATTGAAGACTTTTTTTGAAATATTCATAACTACGCGGCGAATTGGCATAGCGCTAATTTCTTTGATGCGTTTGAAAGAGAAAAGACGAAATCGCTAGACCCCTTCCGGGAAATTTCCATATTCGCCCGGATAAGTCCGGAAAAAATTACAAACTTACCCCATTTTCCAGCGATTTTGAACTAATTACAGGAATTTCTCGAGGACTGTTTACTTAAACCCCTAAAACTACACATATTCGTAATCTACGTGAAGAAAACTATAATTTGATGTGCGGCAAGAGTTATTGTCGAATATTTCGTATTTTATTTTTTGTCGCAATATCGAAGTACGGTTTAGACAGATTCTCCGAACCGCCAACGACTTCCACGAAATCTCGTTCCCTTATGTTTTCGAGATCGCAGAATCGGAATCCGGGGTCGAAATCACCCTAGCTGGTACGGTTTTGACAGAATCTACATTTGAACCTGTCTAAATTGAAGACCTTTTTTGAAAAATTCATAACTACGCGGCGAATTGGCGTAACGCCAATTTCTTTGATGCGTTTGAAAGATAAAGGACGAAATCGCTAGACCCCTTCCGGGAAATTTCCATATTCGCCCGGATAAGTCCGGAAAAAAATTACAAACTTACCCTATTTTCTAGCGATTTTGAACTAATTACAGGAATTTCTCGAGGACCGTTTACTTAAACCCCTAAAACTACACATATTCGTAATCTACGTGAAGAAAACTACAATTTGATGTGCGGCAAGAGTTATTGGTCGAATATTTCGTATTTTATTTTTTGTCGCAATGTCGAAGTACGGTTTGGACAGATTTTCCGAACCGCCAACGACTTCCACGAAATCTCGTTCCCTTATGCTTTCGACATCGCAGAATCGGAATCCGGGGTCGAAATCACCCTAGCTGGTACGGTTTTGACAGAATCTACCTTTGAACCTGTCTAAATTGAAGATCTTTTTTGAAAAATTCATAACTACGCGGCGAATTGGCATAGCGCCAATTTTTTTGATGCGTTTGAAAGATAAAAGACGAAATCGCTAGACCCCTTCCGGGAAATTTCAATATTCGCCCGGATCAGTTCGAAAAAAAAAATCCAAACACCCTATTTTTAGCGATTTGGAACCTCGAATAGGGATTTCTCGAGAACCACTCACTTGAACCCCTAAAATTACACATATTCGTTATCTGCGTGAGAAAATCTATAATTTGATGTGCGACACGACTTATTGTTGGATTTTTCGTATTTTATTTCTGTCGCAAAATGCCGGAGTACGGTTTAGTCGGATTTTACGAACTCTCGACGACTTGCACGAAATCTCGTTCCCTTAAGTTTTCGAGGTCGCAGAATCGGAATCCGAGGTCTAAATCACCCTAACTGGTACGGTTTTGACGTAATCGACCCTTGAACCTGTGTAAATTGAAGACCTTTTTTGAAAAATTCATAACTACGCGGCGAATTGGCGTAGCGCCAATTTCTTTGATGCGTTTGAAAGATAAAAGATGAAATCACTAGACCCCTTCCGGGAAATTTCAATACTCGCCCGAATAAGTCCGGAAAAAAATTACAAACTTACCCCATTTTCTAGCGATTTTGAACTAATTACAGGAATTTCTCGAGGACCGTTTACTTAAACCCCTAAAACTACACATATTCGTAATCTACGTGAAGAAAACTATAATTTGATGTGCGGCAAGAGTTATTGGTCGAATATTTCGTATTTTATTTTTTGTCGCAATGTCGAAGTACGGTTTAGGCAGATTTTCCGAACCGCCAACGACTTCCACGAAATCTCGTTCCCTTAAGTTTTCAAGGTCGCAGAATCGGAATCCGAGGTCTAAATCACCCTAACTGGTACGGTTTTGACGTAATCGACGCTTGAACCTGTCTAAATTGAAGACCTTTTTTGGAAAATTCTTAACTACGCGGCGAATTGGCGCAGCGCCAATTTCTTTGATGCGTTTGAAAGATAAAAGACGAAATCGCTAGACCCCTTCCGAGAGATTTCAATATTCGCCCGGATCAGTCCGGAAAAAAATCCAAACTTACCCTATTTTTAAGCGATTTGGAACTTCGAATAGGGATTTCTCGAGAACCCGTTCACTTGAACCCCTAAAACTACACATATTCGTTATCTGCGTGAGAAAATCTATAATTTGATGTGCGACACGACTTATTGTTGGATTTTTCGTATTTTATTTCTGTCGCAAAATGCCGGAGTACGGTTTAGTCGGATTTTACGAAATCTCGACGACTTGCACGAAATCTCGTTCCCTTAAGTTTTCGAGGTCGCAGAATCGGAATCCAAGGTTTAAATCACCCTAACTGGTACGGTTTTGACGGAATCGACCCTTGAACCTGTCTAAATTGAAGACCTTTTTTGGAAAATTCATAACTACGCGGAGAATTGGCGTAACACGAATTTCTTTGATGCGTTTGAAAGACATAAGACGAAATCGCTAGACCCCTTCCGGGAAATTTCCATATTCGCCCGGATAAGTCCGGAAAAAAATTACAAACTTACCCTATTTTCTAGCGATTTTGTACTAATTACAGGAATTTCTCGAGGACCGTTTACTTAAACCCCTAAAACTACACATATTCGTAATCTACGTGAAGAAAACTACAATTTGATGTGCGGCAAGAGTTATTGGTCGAATATTTCGTATTTTATTTTTTGTCGCAATGTCGAAGTACGGTTTAGGCAGATTTTCCGAACCGCCAACGACTTCCACGAAATCTCGTTCCCTTATGTTTTCGAGATCGCAGAATCGGAATCCGGGGTCGAAATCACCCTAGCTGGTACGGTTTTGACAGAATCTCCCTTTGAACCTGTCTAAATTGAAGACCTTTTTTGAAAAATTCATAACTACGCGGCGAATTGGCGTAGCGCCAATTTCTTTGATGCGTTTGAAAGATAAAAGACGAAATCGCTAGACCCCTTCCGGGAAATTTCCATATTCGCCCGGATAAGTCCGGAAAAAAATTACAAACTTACCCTATTTTCTAGCGATTTTGGACTAATTACAGGAATTTCTCGAGGACCGTTTACTTAAACCCCTAAAACTATTCATATTCATAATCTACGTAAAGAAAACTATAATTTGATGGGCGACAAGAGTTATTGTCGAATATTTCGTATTTTATTTTTTGTCGCAATGTCGAAGTACGGTTTAGGCAGATTTTCCGAACCGCCAACGAATTCCATGAAATCTCGTTCCCTTATGTTTTCGAGATCGCAGAATCGGAATCCGGGGTCGAAATCACCCTAACTGGTACGCTTTTGATGGAATCGACCCTTGAACCTGTCAAAAATGCAGGCCTCATTTTGGAAAATTCATAACTACGCGGCGAACTGGTGTAGCGCCAATTTCTTTGATGCGTTTGTAAGAGTTAAGATGAAATCGCTAGACCCCTTCCGGGAAATTTCAATAATCGTCCGGTTAAGTCCGGGAAAAAATTCCAAACTTCCCCTACTTTTTCGTCCGTCAAAAATGTAGACCTTTTTTGAAAAATTCGTAACTACGCGGCGAATCGGCGTAGCGCCAATTTCTTTGTTGCGTTTAAAAGAGAAGGGATGAAATCGCTAGACCCCTTCCGGTAAATTTCAATATTCGCCCGGATAAGTACCTGACGTGAGTTACTTAACCTCAATCCTCTAATATTTTCGGTTTATCATACGGACGGATTTTCGCGGACACGTAAATCGCTTTGAAATATATTCAAGGACACCGTATGTAACCCTAAATTAGATCTGAACTTCACGTTAAATGATGATACCACAATTTATCAAGAGCTAATAATTCGGGGACTACACAAAGGTGTTCTAATTTTTTTTTTTCTTTTTTATGTGGTCGGGAGTTGTTTGATCGTCATGCACCTGTCTCCACTCCTTCTTCTTCGAACTCGTAAAGGTAGATTTTAGAGTTACTACTTGTCGCTTACCCTCCCTATTTACAATTTGGTTTGTAAATTTTAACTTACCCTGGTCGTATTGGACGTAGTCTCTGGCCTTGGTTGATTTCAATGCGTACTTCCTCATAACAGAATCATCCATGAGCGCTTTCCCTCTGAACAAAGAGAAACAGCCGGGGCTGCACAGAACACAACCAATTTCGTGCTCCGTTGCTTTCTGCAGCCAATGGCCGATGCAGTATTCAAATTTCTGATACCACACCATAGGACCTGACCCCAAGGGATGTATGCGGCCACACGCCGCTCCTAAGATCTTATTCTTCTTCATCAATTCCACCAGCAAGAGCAGCGCTTTGGGTTGAAAATCAATGTCGCCGTCCAAAGCGAGGACGTAAGTGTTTTCCGCGCGCACTGCTTTTCGCAACACCGACATCTCCTTCTCCATCAACCTACAAGTACACGTATAACCACCACTTCAACCCCCCGAGAAGGATGCATACCTATGCCCGAGTAAATAATACATGTACATAATTTGAGACCAACGTTTCTTAACCCGAATTTTCTTTTTGTCTTTGAGGTGGACCACCATTTGATTTCTCCCCGGAAGAGTCCAAACGAGTTTACCGCCGTAAGGCGTGAGGTACTTCTTCGGCGGCGTGACCCTCATCACTGTCTGGTGAACCTCGGAAGCCGCCTCGTCGACAGCTTCGACCAACTCCTTTACGTACTCGTTAATTTGAGGATCGGGGTCGTCCTGGGAGACGCGTATGAAAGCATCGTCGAAAAAGACATGAACTGGAAATTAAGTAAATCAATGCGGGGGGGTTATTCGCTCGCTTTATGATTATACCTACTTTCAGTTTCGTAGTAATCGGGGATGTCGTATTCCAGATACTCCCTGACCATCTTCCTTGCTGATTGGTCCTCATCGAGTCGCATGATCGATTTTAAAAATTGCATCATCTCATCTCTGGTTTCATGCCACATGGTGCCGCACACGTAGATAGTTGTTATGTTATCGTCGTCGTTCACAGGTTTTGGTTCTTCGTATGTCAGGTCGATGCTGTTTTCTTCTTCTTCTTCTTCGTCGTTCTTGATTTTGGGCAACCTGTCGTCTCGTCGTCTGTTCAAGGCGACGTCTTGATCTATTAAAAACGGATTGTACATCGGGTGTATGAACAACCGCTCTCTGAAGGCGAGTTTCTCGCTGGTAGGCGTCCAAATGTGCACGGTGATCCAGGCTTGGGACAACAACCATAGCAACCAAATCCAGACGTGCTCTTCGAAGATGAAATGCATCAAATTCTCTGCTTCCGGCACTTTGAAGAAGAGGTAGACTGGTATGTGCCCGTAGTACGTGCACGGGTTTTGCGCGTATTCCCCGCACATTGCGATTAAAACCGTTATGGTAACAGGCATGGCCAGGTTCGTTGGAAACGCAAAAGAAAATCCGTGTATGTAAATCTGGCAGGCGAATTTCGCAAAGGCGTAGCAGAAGTACGTGGCGCCTATGTTTATGAGGAAGACCCAGACGGGTGTGAGGCCGTAGACATCCAGTTCCCATTCATAACTCGGGTATATATCCTGAAAATGCCTTTCAGTACACCAATCAAGAAATGTATTGTTCGATTTACCGTGGGGGTTGCGTTCAGTTGGTGATCAGAGAAGGCATCTACGAAGTTATAGAACAACGCGTATCGATCGACGCCTTCCGGGGGCGACACGAACATGAACCCGAAAAAGAGGGCGCACTTCCAGATCGACGTGAATAAGTAGGTGAAGTAGCGGCTATTATCGAAGGACTTTATAGGTTCGGCTATGCGTCGGATGAAGGCGAAGGCCGAATCGTCGGACACGTAGTTTTCCCACCAACCAATGGAAATGAGCAGCACCGAAAGCGGAATTAGGTAGATGTGAGACCAGTTGTCGATTCTATGGTTGTAAAAGATCGGCCAAATTATGAGGGCAGAAGCCTGAAATACTATCGACACGACGTCTAAGGTGATTTTCAAAATCGCATTTGGATCGGGGGTTCGCTCCTCGTCTTCTTCCTTGTACCTCGAGACGAGACCTAAAATATTGCTAATGTTTTTGCAGGCTCCTGGCATAAGTCAGTTTGATCTCAGATTTCTGAGATAAGATATTACCGAATACAAATGTTTAATTTAGGTTTCGGTGCCTAAACGCTTTGATGATCAGATAACTTGGCAGGCGATTAAACTAATTGTATGTTAAACCCGTCAGTAGTTTAGATAATGTACTTAATTATCGACTCTGTCATAACTCGTATATTTTGGGTACATTTTTGCATTTTAATTCACTTTCCACAGCTTTTGAGGCCAAGGACTACGTCCTCCGACAGTGAAGGAACGCAATTAAATAAATTATCAAATCTTGGCTCAAAAGTACATCTTTTTTATATTTCACACAACTGTGGAGTTGTAATGGTGTAACAAGGAAATTAGAACGCCGCCAACGCAAAAGAGTTCGCAACTGCAAGAATCAGTCAGCCAAAGCTTTCCGTACACAATTATATAAGTACGAATCTTTCGGAGATGTCAAGCAAATTGCGAGTAACACGCTTTCAGTTCCCCATGAGTCATACGCCAAGGCATAATTAAATAATTTCCCTGGAAAAACGTCCTCGGACGAAACCCCTTTAAGTACTCGACGAGCTGATCATTAGATCATTAGTGTGATAACTAATCAGAAGTCTTGTGTTATTGTGTAAGTGGCCATGTAAGTTTCCCTTAAATACATGTAAGTAAATGTTTCGTTACACTGAGCTACGACCCTTATTTCAGTTACGTAAAATATTTTCGTAACGATAGGAATTAAAATTAAAGACTTAGGAGTAAAGTAACACAGAAGAGGAACGTAGCAGATGCTGCATTCTATCAGTAAGTAAACATACCCGTACCCCCCCCCCCCGGATCACTCGTCTTTAGTAGTGGAACGTCGTTGATTGTATTTTCTTTCCGCGAGCAGTTTTCACAGAAGAACTTCAAACTTTAAATTTTAACGTGAACAGTCCCAGGCGATAACAAGTACAAGGAAATCGTCCAGGCGAAATACTGACTCTCCTTCAGATAAGCGACCATTAAATAATCATATCGATAAAGAACCCCTAACGCGTGAGAATGGCGCCTACGCGGGTCGAGAAGCAGACTAATACTATCCCGAATTCACCCCCATGACATTTCTGGATAGATGGAGAAAAGGCCAAGAGGGCAGCACCGAGAGGAGTGGCTTCTTGCCTTTTAAATTTAAACAACAAACCGTCGCGGTTTCAAGAGGAATTCCCTGCCCCGTCCAATTTTGCTTTTTACCTTTTTTTTTTTAAATTAAAGAACGACTTTCAACAAATTTCAAACAACAGTTTATTTGAAAAAAAAAAAACAACGTCTTTTTAATGGAGAGAAAGTAAAATTAAAGAAAATGAAACAAACAGTGCACCATATAAAAAAATTATGGATTAAAAATCGTTCTCTTGAAAAAAGGAAAAAAAAAGCAAAATAAAGTGAAAGGGCAAGGAATCACAACCACCGCGCCGGCGCCGTACCCTCGTGTAGTTGTATAGCTAGCGGGATGCTGAGACACTGAAGTGAATTAGAAGATTCAATGGATGCCATGCCCTCGAGTAGTCGTATAGCTAGCGGGATACTTTGATACTTTGGCCTCGAAAAAACATTCCTGATGGCATATGTCCATCGTTTAAGTTGAACGCCCTTCTAGAGGGGTTGTTTCTTGTGCTGAAGAAGTAACCCTTTAGTTCTTGTATCTGAAGAAGTGTCGTCAATGACATCACCTTACCAGACGATGGCGGTTGGTTCGAATATGATTGGACAAGTCCGGACAAAGCAAATAAATGAACAACCGACCGTCACGGTTGCTCTTTTGTTGCATTAAAACAATGCTGGACTAGGTCAAGTGAAAGTTCCAGGTCAACCGAACCCGAGCGATCCCAACTGTAGTCAACAAGAGCGAGGAACTGAGATCGAAAAAAATTAAATTAAAAAAAAATTCGACAAGTTAAAGGTCAAGGTAACAAACGAAAGATTAATTTTTTAAATTTTTTAACAATGAGGCGTCGCAAAGGTCAAAGACCAACGTCAAGGCAAAAACTTAATGAATTAAAAAAACTGAGTTTCGAGTTCAACGGTCGGAAACGGTCAAAGGTCGAGGTCAAGTGAAAGTTCAAGGTCAACCCAACCCGAGCGAGCCCAACTGTAGTCAACAAGAGCGAGGAATTGAGATCGAAAAAAATTAAATTAAAAAATAAACCGTCGCGGTTTCAAGAGGGATTCCCTGCCCCGTCCAATTATTGCTTCTACCTTTTTTTTTTAAATTAAAGAACGACTTTTAACAAATTTCAAACAACAGTTTATTTGGAAAAGAGACGTCTTTTTAATAGAGAGAAAGCAAAATTAAACAAAATGAAACAATCAGTGCACCACAACCGCCGTGCCCTCGTGTAGTCGTATAGCTAGCGGGATACTGAGACACTGAAGTGAATTAGAAGATTCAATGGATGCCATGCCCTCGAGTAGTCGTATAGCTAGCTTGTGCTGATGAAGTAACCCTTTATCTGAAGGAGTGTCGCCAATGACATCACCTTACCAGAAGATGACGGTTAGTTGCTCTTTTGTTGCGTTAAAACAATGCTAGAGTAGGTCAGCCATCGTTCTTACGCATCTGAAGAAAGTAGAAGATTCATGCCCTCGAGTAGTCGTATAGCTAGCGGGATACTGTGACACCTCGGCCTTGAAAAAACATTCCTGATGGCATATATCCATCGTTTAAGTTGAACGCCCTTCTAGAGGGGTTGTTTCTTGTGCTGAAGAAGTAACCCTTTAGTTCTTGTATCTGAAGGAGTGTCGTTAAGGACATCACCTTACCAGAAGATGGCGGTTGGTTGCTCTTTTGTTGCAATAAAACAATGGCGGACATGGTCAGCCATCATTCTTACGCATCTGCAGAAATTAGAAGATTCAATGAATGCTAAGAAGCGAGACCAGCCTGTACGGGTCTCTGGACTTTTTTCGGACATGATTAAACAAGGCCGAACAAAACAAATAAATGAACGACAAACCGTTACGGTTACTCTTTTGTTGCATTAAATGCTGGAGTAGGTCAGCCATCCCTCGAGTAGTCGTATAGCTAGCGGGATACTGTGACACTTTGGCCTTAACCTTTTAGTTCTTGTATCTGAAGAAGTGTCGTCAATGACATCACCTTACCAGACGATGGCGGTTGGTTGCTCTTTTGTTGCATTAAAACAATGCCGGACATGGTCAGCCATCGTTCTTACGCATCTGCAGAAATTAGAAGATTCAATGAATGCTAAGAAGCTGTTACAATTATTTTCACCGAAAGGAATCTACGACGTATTTTTATAGCGAGCTGGCAACGTCGTAGGTGGATTTAGTTCGTTTGCCCATTTGACACCACTGTAAACCCGCTTGTGAACGATCATTTGAAACCCTCTCTTCACAATGTGCGCGTTCAACGGACAGCAGCTGCCGAGTTGCTTACTCAGCAATCGTTTGTGATTGGCTATTACCTTAATGTGAACCAATCACAAACGATTGCTGAGTAAGCAACTCAGCAGCTGCAGTCCGTTGAACGCGCACATTGTTTCTTAATTCAAATATATTTACGTCATAATTTTTCCCATTGGCTACGCCATTGTTTCTCGTGTAACTCCCGGAAGTTAATAGCTAACGCCACCTATATCGACAGAGCTGAACCTGAGTTGCATCCTGCCCTATGTGACGTATTAATACTTTTGTTTATTTATTTACTTGGCTTCACCGTTTAGGGCCAATATTAGGCCAATTATTAAGGTAGAATTTTAGAATATAGACGACAAATTAACGTCTTTGTTTGATGAGCAATCTTTTCGGTTTGTAAGATCAGATCTGATTATCGGTTCGTGTTAACCTTTTGTGTTTGTTGTCGGCTAATTTACCGAATAATAGTTTACACATTTTATGCCTTGCTTTCATAGTGTGTTACAATAAATTTTGCACCACAGTGAGTGTTTCGTTTGTGCCGATCCCTACGCTGAGCGTACAAGTGAATTTAAATCTCCTGGAATTATTAGCTGCTTTCGATTATGCGTGCTGGAGTGCATCGGAGTAACTCCGGGCTTCTCAGACAATGAAAATCTTTTAAAATCGAACATACCCGAGCAGCCTGGGGTGCCCTGGAGTACTTCAGTGCATATAATCGAAAGCAGCTATTGTTGTAACTGAGGTGAACACATTGGGACCTAGGGAGGGGGTCTCGAATGTGGAGTTCTTACAATCGGGGGTATATACTCTCTGGCGCCCTTAATAAATACTCACCCCTTTCTCCATTGAGCTAGCTTGGGAGAACCGTTGTTTAGAGACAACGCCACTTGTCATCCGGTAAGTCAGTAATTTAATTCAGGAGTATTTCTTATAACATTTTTGCGGTGGCAAAGCGAATCCAGCGTGTGCGGGTCTTTGACTTTTTTCGAACGTGATTAGACAAGTCCGAACAAAGCAAATAAATACAAAGTTCCATTTACGATGATTAACTTATTTTGAAAGTTCCATACTTCGATAAAATGGCAAACCCAAAAATTGCAACCCAACCATCGTCTAAAGAAAAACTTAGGTGCCACCATTCTCATTTTCAGCACCCACTTTGAACCCATACACCCCCCATTATCAGCTGATTTTGATTATGATTTTCCTTGTTACTTATGCCTCTCGTACCGTTATAATCCCCTACTTTAAGTGTGACAACCTCATAGGTAAACAATTGAATATTTTGATAGTTCCATTAGGTCATAACCAAATTTCCTAGATCATCGCTGAGATTATTCGAGATGATTCGATTTGTGTAGATCATAATTATTCCCCCCCCCCAATTTCGTATTTGCGGAAGAAATCTTTCACGAATCGCACGCACAAAAAAAGAAAATCAACGACTCACTCAAAACGGCCGGAACTAAACAAACGGCGTTCGTCAACATGGCCCCCTTGACAACGTCCAAGCTGGGCAAAATCTGAAAGACCAGCAGAGCCAGGCCGATGGTCTGCAGCGATTCCGTAACGAAAACGGAAAGAAACTCCGTCAACGTGGGGTTCTTGTAGGTCTTCTTCGACGTCCTCATGAGCAAGATCCACAGGGATCTCCGAAACGTGAAGACCTGAGGCACGAAGAACACGAACATTATCGTCCAGATCCAGGCGATCTTCTGCCTGGGTTCGAGCGACACTACGTACTGATCGTGGGGTCCTAAAGGAGACAATAAATTGGTCAAAAGTACTGGGCGAGGGGATGGGGGGATGGTTCACCGTTAGGTCCTCGGCAGACGGGTCTTGTTACGTCATCGGCGATTTGCGACGTCATAAATAGGAGGGTTCCTTTGGACAAAGCTGCGCAGCCAAGTACCATCGCGAACGTGACGATGTAAGTAACGACTTTCGCCAGCGACTCCATGAAGTTGAAGAACCGGCTCTTCCTCGTCGCCGCTTTCTGTTTCGGATCCCTGAAGACGTCCCATTTTTTTATTTCTTCTTGCCTGCGCCTGCGCGGATTCGAATATCGTAAAATTAGTATCATTTGCAAAGGCAATAAATAAACAATTCATCACTGGAAATAGATCTTATCTAAGCGCGCAAAAAATTCGCGTCGTTAATACTTGGGGTTTAAAGATAATCAAACTCTTTATCATCATCATCGTCGTCGTTAACGAGTCTCACGTTGTCTTTAAATTTAATTTCAAGCTTCTGAGTTGCTTTTAGCAAAGTAGGGGGATGATGTATATGGTCAGGATTACACTTACAAATGAGGCTCGTAAATGGGCTCAGCTTCGGGCGGGTCGTGACTCATCCAATGCTGGGCCATTTTCCGGAGAATGGATTAAAAGGTTGACCTAGAAAAAATAGTTTGTATTTCACAATTCTGAACAATCGCCAAATCGTAAAGAGATCGCTAAACAAGCGTTCACCTCTGTGATTTAAATATGTTATAAACTTATGTAACAAGTGTTCGAAGTGACGTCCGTCATTAGTGAGACGCAAACGAGCACGGCGAAGAAGCGCTGTCCCGACTAGCACGGCGCGGCGCGGCGACCTTGTGAATACTCACTGTTAAGTCGTTTAATGTGTTCATGGGTACGGCATACATACACCGTTTGATTCATGTGACTTTAGTTAGTTATCAATTTCGTTTTAACCATTAAATGGCTTAATCGTATGTGACAGATAGGCCATCGGCTAAAAGTTTATTTATTACGCTGCTAGAACCGCCGCAATCGTAGACGCAATAAAATAATAATAAATCGCAATAAACGTAATAAAACAATATCTGAAAATCGAGCGTTTTCAACATACCGATTGTTTCAATAAAACGTGAAAAAAGGCGGCGTCGCAGGAGAAGTAGCCGTTTGATAAAATCAAGGGTGGGAAACGTGTAGGTTTTTGTTTGCTCGGCAGTCGCGCTTGCGCCTTTATACATTTTAGGAGGAATTTGAGGCAAGTACGCGTGCGTTTCCAACTCACAACGGAACGCACGGTACATGTACATTCAAGTTCGATCGACGCAGTAATAAAGAGCAAACGAAATAATGTTTACCTGAAAATTCAAAATTGTTCTTTTCGTTGGTCTAGGATCTGTTTTAAAGTAGAATTCAAAAATAATCGAATTTAAAAAATAATAACGAAAGCAAAAGGCAATCGATTTTGCGACACAATTGAAAATGAATTAATGGAATTAAAAAAAAGATTTAATAAAATAAAAAAAGACAATTGATTTCAGAACTCAATCGAATAGATTATTTTTTTTTAATTGAAAGGACGACGAAACAACAAAGAAAATGAAATAGTGGAATTAAAAAAAAATACGAAATAAAAAAGTTTAAAAAACAATAAAAACAAGAGACAAGCGATTTCACAACCAAATCGAATAGATTTTTTTTTTTTAAATTAAAATATCGATGAAAAAGCAAAGCAGATAAAAGAAGCAAAGAAAATTTGTTACGTTTCAAATTTCCCGCCAAAGAAAACGCGGAATCGAGACGATATCTGGCCCGCTTTCGATAGTTGGCAAACCTGTACCTCTTCTTTGCTTCTTCGAAGTTTATTGGTGGATGACGCACCACGTGACTGTCTTCGGTTTCGTATCCTAGCAACCTTCGCCTGCCACAATTTCGCCTCGTTGAGGTCCTTTATTGTTCGAAGTGTGTTACAAGTCAGACGTGTTTTACGTGCATAATTAAATTATCGGAGTTCTTGCTCTTTAGGAGGAGTAATTCATTTGCGGCTGTGCCGGAAGATTTCGTGACACCATCGAACACATTAGGGGATAATTTTAACTCCAATTCCAAGCCTGGGAACTTATTAGCCCCCAGGTAATGTAAAAAGTGCAATGGCGTGTATCAAAATGGCTGCTAACGAAACCTTTTCCCTTTACATTCAGGCTTTTCTGTTTGGGCGCAGGCTTTTAGTCCAGGCTTCTAGGCCTAGTTCTCCGGAGGCGCTTCTGCCCTGTGAATGTACCGTGGCCCGATCGTGAAAACCTGACCAGCCATCTTGACGATCCCAGCTGATCCAGTTTGAACCAGATTGTCGACGCTACCCGCGGATGACAGAGGGCATCGTAACTACCCACCGGCCACTGCGCTTCGGTTGGTAACGTTGACCCTGACGCATGACTGGACGCGGTGTCAAAAGGTTAGGTATTTCAACTTTAATTTAATCTGACGTTTTGCGAATCGATCGGTTTATATTTTATTCATTTCTCGTGGACTACGTGTTGCACTGCGTTTATCGTAGTTAATTTTAGCATTAATTAAGAAGCCACTTGAAATTGTGTAAAGTGCTGTATGTTGTGATTTGTTTAATAAAACCTCAATTGTGTTAACTTTCACTTCGAGTTTAATTTCTGCGTTCACGCACACCAGTGAATAAAGTCTCGCCTCTGTTTTGCTGTTGATTTATTTCTGCCCGATTTGGTCGATTGAAGACATCGACTGGTCGATTACGTTTTAGCTGTAAAGCAGTCTCCTGGCGCCCTTTAATAATTTTACCAACTTAATCAATCCGCCCCATTCTTCACTGTTGCTAGCCCGGGGAACAGCTGATACGTTTCGTCAGGAGAAGCTGGTCATCTGTCAGTGGTAAGTAAGAGGCAAGTAGTTTAAATAAAAATTTGTTGATAAATTAATTGGTAGAATTTTTTTAAAATGCGAAATAAAATTTAATAAAAAGTAAAAACAAAAGACGATCGGATTTCACAACACAATTAACGAATGAATTAATAATTTAAAAAAAATAATAATTTTCAAGAAATACGAAATAATAAAATCCAAAAACAATAAAAACAAATGAATTGAAAATGAATTAATGGAATTAAAAAAATACGAAATATGTAACAAAATTTAAAACAACAATAAAAATTTGGAAGAAATCGGGGAAAATTTTTAAAAAAATTTAAATTTCGACAATGAGGCGCCCATAAGGTCAAAGGTCAAGGTCAACGTCAAAAATTCGGGGAAAATTTTAAAAAAAATTTAAATTTCGACAACGAGGCGTCCCAAAGGTCAATATCAACGCCAAAAAAAAAATTGGTTAAAATCGGGTGAAATTTTTAAATTTGTAATTTTTTGTAAATTCGACAAGGAGCAGTCCTATAGATCAAAGGTCAAGGTCACGGCCAAAAATTTGGAGAAGTTTTTAAGAAATTTTGAATTTCCACAAAGAGGCGTCGCAAAGGTCAAAGGTCAAGGCAAAAAAAATTAGGGAACTAAAAAAAACTGAGTTTCGAGATCAACGATCGGAAACGGTCAAAGGTCAAGGTCAAGTGAAAGTTCAAGGTCAACCCAACCCGAGCGAGCCCAACTGTAGTCAACAAGAGCGAGGAATTGAGATCGAAAAAAATTAAATTAAAAAAAAATTCGATAAGTTAAAGGTCAAGGTCAAACGAAAGATTATTTTTTTAAATTTTTTTAACAATGAGGCGTCGCAAAGGTCAAAGGTCAACGTCAAGGCAAAAACTTAATGAATTAAAAAAACTGAGTTTCGAGTTCAACAGTCGAAAACGGTCAAAGGTCAAGTGAAAGTTCAAGGTCAACCCAACCATAGCGAACACAACTGTAATCAACAAGAGCAAGGGATTGAGATTGAAAAAAAAATTAAATTAAAAAAAAATCGATAAGTTAAAGGTCAAGGTCAAACGAAAGATTAATTTTTTTTTATTGAAAGGACGATGAAACGGCAAAGAAAATGAAACAGTAGAATTAAAGAAAAAAAATACGAAACAGTAAAGTTTAAAAACAAAAGACAATCGATTTTACAACCCAATTAAATAGATTTTTCTGAAATTAAAATAACGATAAAAAAGCAAAAAAAAATGAAATAGGTAGTAGAATTTATTTAAAAATATGAAATAAAATTAAAAGAAAGAAAAAGATTAGACAATCGATTTCACAACACAATTAATGAATAAATTAATAATTAAAATAATAATAATAATGATAAAAAGATGATGAAGAAAATGAAGCGAAAGAATTTTCAAAAAAATACGAAATAATAAATAAAAACGAAAGAAAAAAAATGATAAAAATTTAATTAAGACATAAAATTAGAGAAACAGAAACAAGAGGCGATCGATTTTACGGCGCAATTCGTTAGATTAATAAAAACAAAATCGAAAAAAAAAAGTAAATTATAAAAATTCAAAAATAATCAAATTAAAAAAATAATAATAATAAAAACAAAAGACAATCGATTTTACGATACATTAGAATAGATTAATAAATGTTTTGTAAGAAATAAAAAGAAGGATGAAAAAGCTAGAAAAATGAAGTAGTGGAATTAAAAAAAAACAGAAAATAGTAAATTTTAAAAAGCAATTGAACAGATTTAGATTAATAATTTTTTTAATAAAAAAAACGATGAAAAAACAAAGAATTTTAAAAAAATACGAAACAATAAAATTAAAAAAAAAAACAAAACAGTCGATTTCATTACATAATTGAACAGATTTTTAATTAAAAAAAAAATGAAAAGGCAAAGAAAATGAAATAGCAGAATTAAAAAAAAATACGAAATAATAAAGTTGAAAAAAATGGAAACAAAAGACGGTCGATTTTACAGCGCAACTCACTAGACTAATAATAAATTTGAAAAGAATGATGACAAAACAAAATAATAAAAATGCTAAAACAAATTTAGAAAAAAATAATAATAATAAAAACAAGAGACAGTCGATTTCACGACACATTTGAATAAATTAATAATTAAGAAATAATAATAACAAAAAGAACGATGAAAAGCAAAGAAAATGAAATAGAATTAAAAAGAAATAAGAAATACATAACGAAATTAAAAAAAAAACAATAAAATACAAAAGACAATCGATTTCACAATACAATTGAATTGAATAATAATTAAAAGTGAAATGGTAGAATTTAAAAAAAAATACGAAGTAATAAAATTTCAGAAAAGCAATTACAACACAATTGAATAGTTTAACAAAATTTAAAAAAAAATTAATGAAAGGACGATGAAAAAGCGAAGAAAATTAATTTTTTAATTTAAGAAACAAT
Organism: Dorcus hopei; assembly: GCA_033060865.1. NCBI lineage: Eukaryota > Metazoa > Arthropoda > Insecta > Coleoptera > Lucanidae > Dorcus > Dorcus hopei. The sequence continues at coordinate 3,183,952 of CM065424.1, read as the reverse complement.
AAAACACAAAAGACAATCAAATTCCATAGATTAATAAATTTAAAAAAAAAACTGTTTGGACCGAAAAGTGACAAAACAAAAGAACAAATGAACAAAATCAAAATAGTATAAATTGATATATATAAAAAAAATATATTGTTACGTTTCAAATTTCCCGCCAAAGAAAACGCGGAATCTAGACGATATCTGACCCGCTTCCCATATAGTTGGCAAGCTTTTACCCCTTCTTTGCTTCCTCGAAGTTTATTGGTGGGTGACACACCACGTGACTGTCTTCGGCTTCGTATCCTAGCAACCATCACCTGCCACAATTTCGCCTCGATGAGGTTCTCTCTTGTTCGAAGTGTGTTACAAGCCAGACGTGTTTTACGTGCATTGTAAAATTATCGGAGTTCTTGCTCTTTGGGAGAAGTAATTCATTTGCGGCTGTGCCGGAAGATTTAGTGACACCATCGAACACATTTGGGGATAATTTTAACTCCAATTCCAAGCCTGGGAACTTATTAGCCTCCAGGTAATGTAAAAAAAATGTGCAATGGCGTGTACCAAAATCGCCGCTAACGAAACCGTTTCCTTTTATACTCAGGTTCTTCCTTAACCCCGCAAGCTTTTACGCCAGGTTTTCCGTTTGATTTAAATCGGGTTTTGGTGCCACATCGAACTCCCCCTGTGGTTCACCGTGCCGTTCGAGATAAGCGTCGACCGTGTCGACCCTGTAGCGGCGAGTAGCGTAAGTCAGCCATCTTGTAACCGGATCCCGTCCGGTCTATGAACTATTTGTCGGCTTGGCCAGCATCGCCAGGTGGCGTGACGACCGTCAACTTCACAGCGTAATTGACACAGTGACTTGACGGCCTTTTCCTTTGTGTTGCGTGTTGTAATAATAAAGAACCAACCGCCCTATTCTTAAATAAGTTCATGTAACGTAAGCCATTGCTTTGGCCTTGTGAAACCTGTCAGTACTTTGAATCGTTGTACGACTTGTTTAATTGTGTTAATTAAATTTAAGTAAACCTTCACTGTTGTGTTTATATTTACCACCTTGACGTACAAGTGAGTGTAAAGCCTCTGTTTATTTTTGATTTATTTCTGCCCGATTTGGTCGATTGGAGACGTCGACTGGTCGATTACGTTTTAGCTGTAAAGCAGTCTTCTGGCGCCCTTTAATAATTTTTACCATCTTAATTAACCCACCCCATTCTTCACTGTTGCTAGTCCGGGGTATAGCTGATACGTTTAGTCAGCAGAAGCTTGTCATCTGTCAATGGTAAGTGAGAGGCAAGTCAAATTAAATTATGTATAAATTTGGTGACAAAACAAACGAAAAAAGAATTCGGTATGTTTCAATAGATGGCGCTGTCGACTGTCTTATAACAACGCAAGTCAAGTCGAGTCCTTGACAAAGACAACTAGATTTAATTAAAAATTATTATTAAAATCAAAACGTCAACTGGATTAACACTCAAAAGCTGGTTTTACAAGAGGCGCGGTCACACGGGGGGGGGGGGTCGATCGCCCCCAATAAGTCATTTTTTTTCAGAATCATGCGGAACCCACATAAAAATTTTCTTTGTTGTTGCAAATTAGTTTAAAAACAAATGATTTTTCCAAGTGTATTTTTACAATTTTTGAACTCTAACGAAAGCAAATCCCCCCCCCTCCAAGAAGCACTTCTAGGACCGCGCGCCTATTTTACAACAGCTTGAAAGAAGAAGGTGTCGGTAATTCCGATTCCTTTAGAATCATGCATTTTTATTACTGTGTCTGGTTGACGACTTGACTATACATAGAGTCATTGGCCCGTATTCTCATCTTATGATTGAAGCCCGTGTTCAAGTGAAGTCGCGATTAAAATAAACAGTTTTACATCAATTTAATGCGTAAGTGAGCGACGGACGAGCGTTGCCGAGCGAAAATTAAATTAATCATAGCATGAGAAGAGAATACGGGCCATTGATTTTAACTAGAGGCAAACGAATGGCTCAAGTGATAAAGCGGTAGGAAGCAACCGATTAAAACATTTAACTATTATTTTAACTTCCAGATAGTTTGTCGTAATAAGCTCGTAAGTCGGTTTTGATTGCAATGGATTTTAGGTCAAAATACGACCGCGCGATGTCGCCGTGTGGTTATTGTTTTAACCTCTGATTTATATTTAAGATATCTGACGGACTTCTCCCTTTTGTTCCGACCGTAATTACCTACCTTTCATAGAATACGCACAGATACTTTCATAATCTATGCTTAGGAGTAAGAGCGAATTCCTGGTGTACACACTCGGTGTATCTTCATCTCTTATTATTACATCTGGTTAGAATGAGATGAGAATACACCGAGTGTGCACTAGTGCAGTAACTGTAATTTGCTATAAGATTGTCTACAACCGCAAAGCCAACTTGCGATACACACTTGATGGTCAGGTCACCCATCCAAGTCCACTAACAAACATCGCTTGCTTAACTTTTATTATTAACAGATCTTCGCTGACACCACAGAGCCGTACTGGCGTCTGCTTCGTACAATAAAAAAAAGTGTATTTAAATTTTAAATAAACGTCGTCCAAAAGGACGCGCACAACAAGAAAAAAGCCATAAACGTTAGAGACTCACCTCCTAAAACGGCGTTGATTAAACTCGAAGGCGCAAAAAAAACACATTCCCCATCGCACGCGGATTAAACATTAAAATCGCTCGGCGGCGCAAAAGTAATTCGACGTCGCAATCTAATCTTGAGCTTCTGGGCTTAACGGGCATTAAAAAATTTACAGAAAACGCGTGAATCAGTCCGTGCGCGAAATCGAACTCCTAAAGGTGATGTGACGCAGTCTTGGCACATTTCGAAGTGAAGAGGGTGAGTAAGACCGTTTTTTATTTATTTATGTATTGATTGATTCAATAATGTTGGTATTCTTTTGTAAAATAAGTATATAAAATAATATTTAAAGTAAATCTATACGTCCATTTCGAAGGCGGAATTGGCGTGACCCCCTCCTCCTCCTCCGCCCCCTCCAATGGTGGGGCGTCTAAGGGTTATCCCGGGTTGTCTTTCCACGCGTGACATCCGCGCGTCGAGTGCTCTAAGCGTCTGCCGTGGAATTGGGCCCTTGTACTCTGAAACGCAAAGTAAATCATTCATCGCCGCGAAATGGGGGCGGAAAAGCTTACGTCCACCAGTTCTGATCTTCCCCCAGCGCCTTTGGAACGCCTTCTCTAAGTCGGTGGTTGCCTGAATGTTCTTCCGCCCCTTCATCGCCAGGTGGTGTATCGTCTTCCTTCGCCCGGGCTCCGCCTCCACGCGTTCTTCGTCGTCACTGTCAACACCTTTGAGCTTCTGCAGCTGTTTGGAGGCGGTCACGGCGTCCATTTCCAAGATCTCATCGTCGGTTAGGTTCTTCGACTAAAACCCACAAGATTTACGACAAACCCCAAAGGTAAATGGAGCGCCGAGACTTACCGAAGTGTTGAAGCAAGACAAATTGAGGACCGTATTGGACAAAATCTGCGACAGTGTTTGGAAGCGATGGATGAGCATGGCGCAGAATTGGACGACCAGCAGCGCGGCGAAACCAAACAAGAAGACTATGCCAATGGGTTCCAGTTGCAGGTATTCTTTGTAAATCAAGATCTGAAAACCAAATTGGTTGAATAGGTCTTTGACTAAATGAGGGATTACCTCTTGGAGGTCGTCGACGTAAGTGAAATTGATTTTGACTTCCAACGGCCACTTAATGTGGAGGTCGTCCTTCTTTAGGGTCAGCAGGAACACCACCAAAATGAACAGCGCGTTAATCATGAAGAAGGCCAGCACGACTTTATCTCTGAGGTCCTTCAACTCTTGTTGGATGCGCGCCTGGAATCCGTAAGTCACTCATAATTCCCGTATTTTGCCTTGCGCCCCCCACCCCGCTGCTTACCTTGTTCTCAGTGTCGTCAATCGGATACAAGTACTTGTCTAGTAATCCGTTGAAGAAGGTGTACTCGTCACTGTCGATGAAATCGACCTCGCCCCTTTGCAACACCGGATCATCCAACCACGTATTCTCAGCGACCTCTTCGGAAACGGCCGTCTCTGAAATGCTCTGCGTGTCACTGTTTGATCCGTCGAGCGCGGGCTGCATGGCTAGGCCGGTTAGTAACGTCGTCGTCATTCTCCGGCTTGCCCTAGGCATTTGGCTGGACCTAGGCATTTGACTCGACCGGGGCATTTGACTGTTCCTGGGCATTTGACTCATCCTGGGCATTTGGCTCATCCTAGGTTCAAGCTCTAGGATCTCGCCCCGCTCGATGGCCTCCAACTTTCTTATGAGCCCTTCGATTTTGGTGTTGATCTGCTGCAACTGGGTCTCTTCTTTATCGTCCTTGTGAGTGCAGCACATGCACTTGAACAAGCTGGCCACGGAGCACGTTAAACTACCGGTGTTATCCTCCTCCTTACCCCCCAAGAAGCGAAACACGCGCGATTTGCTTTTGGTTTCTTTCTTGGCCTTTGCGTCTTCGGCTTTTTCCCCAGCTCCCGCCGCCTAAAACCAACCACACCCCCCCTGAAATCATTCGCTTCGCGCAACGGCGTGCCTTACCTACCGGAGCTGCTGCTTGTTGGACGACGGTGACTTCCCTGGTCCCCCAAGAGACGTTGTTCATGTTGAACACCGAGTAGATAACCAGCAACATGTACATGCTGGGGATGGTGACGTAGTAGACGAGGCCGTACTTGAGGCAGTTGAGTTCCTTGGGGTGGAGGAAGGCGGTCAGGATCAGTTGGGCGGCGACGCAGAAGAAGAAGAGCGAAGAGGGCGCCAGGAAACCGTCGCTGCTGATTTGCAAGGCCACCCCCACCAGCACCGCCATCATGATGAGGCCGTAGACGCCGCTGAGGATGCCCGCCACGAACAGCTGGATTTTATCGTTGGAGAAGAAGGTGCACACCAAGACGAATAACAAAATCGGAACCACGTTCCAGATGAAACTGGACCACTGATCGAGCTGGAAGGCCGCCACGAACGCACCCACCAACATCAGGAAGATCGTTCCGGGGCCAAGCACGGTGCCAACCATCAATACTCCCTCAAAAAACAAAACTTTTTAAAACACTTTGTTACGGTTCGTTTTTGCGTTAACATTTTTATTTGGGGATGTTTTTAAATTTTGGCTTTACTGATCGCTCTATTTGATTACAAACTTCAAGGTCTTTTATTTTGTTTCTTTCTTCTTGTGTGTAGATTGGCTATTTTTGAATTTGTAGCAAAGTTCCAAGTAACTAAGTATCGACAAGCACCGCGGAGGTTCGGTAGGTCATGTAACTTCCGTGTCATATTTCGTGACTTCGATGTAAGCATCTGGATTCCCCGCATGAACTTGGAATCGAGCCAGCATCGTAAATTGTGACCCCCAGACGACCCGAACTTAGCGAAGTGTGGTATCGTACCATTTCTATTAATTGGATGCGTTACTAAACTACGTAACGGGTGCCTTAAGTGCCTTGTGATACTGTACCTGTATGCTTCACGTCGAAGTTCTTTAAGAACGGTATTTCATAACATGCATTCTTAAATTTTCAATCGCATAATACCTCTACTGTCAATCTGACAGAATTTATTTATTGTATGTTATTTTTGTGAACCGTACAGGATATCCTCGCCAGTGATTACGCGATTACTTAACTTTACGTGGCGGCCACTTTTATTTAACATCAACAACCAGCTACCGACAATCAAAAAAGTGGTAAGTCTTTTGATTCAGCTTTAAATTCGTCGAACTCTTTTACTTATCGTCGCGTTTCTTCCATTAGCAAGTATCACCAAGCAGTACCAAGTATCGACAAGCACCGCGGAGGTTCGGGCGTTCATGTAACTTCCGTGTCATATTTTGTGACTTCGATGTAAGCATCTGGATTCCCCGCATGAATTTGGAATCGAGCCAGCGTCGTAAGTTGTGACCCCCAGACGACCCGAACTTAACGAAGTGTGGTATCGTACCATTTCTATGTTCATTTCTATTAATTGCATGCGTCAGTAAACTGCGTAATGGGTGCCCTTAAGTGCCTTGTGATACTGTACCTGTATGCTTCACGTCGAGGTTCTTTAAGAACGGTATTTCATAACATGTGTTCCTAAATTTTCAATCGTATAATACCTCTACTGTCAATCTGACAGAATCTATTTATTGTATGTTATTTTTGTGAACCGTACAGGATATCCTCGCCGGTGATTACGCGATTACGTAACTTTAGGTGGCGGCCCCTTTTATTTAACATCAACAACGAGCTACCGACAATCAAAAAAGTGGTAAGTCTTTTGATTCAGCTTTAAATTCTTCGAACTCTTTTACTTATCGTCGCGTCTCTTCCATTAGCAAGTATCACCAAGCAGTACCAAGTATCGATAAGCACCGCGGAGGTTCGGGAGTTCATGTAAATTCCGTGTCATATTTCGTGACTTCGATGTAAGCATTTGGATTCCTCGCAAAAATATAGAATCGAGCCAGCGTCGTAAGTTGTGACCCCCAGACAATCCGAACTTAGCGAAGTGTGGTATCGTACCATTTCTATGTTTATTTTTATTAATTGGATGCGTCAGTAAACTGGGTGCCTTGAGTGCCTTGTGATACTGTACCTGTATGCTTCAGGCCGAAGTTCTTTGAGAACGTACAGGATATCCTCGCCGGTGATTACGCGATTACGTAACTCTAGGTGGCGGCCCCTTTTATTTGACATCTAGAATATTTTGTAGCCAGCGGTGCCAACCAGGTTCTCAACATTTCGGTAGATCTCCCTCCAATCTAAGCTGCGTTGACTCTGGCGCGTTGAGTGGACGTCAATTGCCGCTATTCCAATTTCAGTCGCATGGACGTCTACAGAAATGTTTAGAACCTGGTTGGAAACAAACCTGGGCTACAAACAGCGGCCCATCCCGTCTCCACTGAGCTGGGCATAATTCCAGGTAGGTTTTACGCCAACATCGACGAGTTTCCCCCAGCGTTCGCAATTCACACAAGGTCACCTAAGTTGATACCGATAGGTAGGTAGCATCTTTTGTTTGTATTAACGATTTAAAGTTAAACTGCCCATGATTCGTGTTGCCACGAGTATCAATGATTGAAGATCATGTGAAATACTCATTGGTTTCGTTCCGAGTACGGTTTGTCCTTCGTTCTGCATGGGAACGAACGAGAAACCACGTGACCTTCAATTATTGAGGCTCAAAATTACCTTTCTCTAATCGCTTTAGGTATTTACCTGGTACAGGATGTAACCGAAGGAAATGTTGTCGTTCACCTTTATGGTCTGCTTGGAGGCTGCGAGCAAATCGAGGATGTTGGCCGTGGTCGACGGCATCCATCGGCGGCGCTGATTGTAAAATTCGTTGAACCCTTCCGGGCAATGCGTGTAGGAATCAGAGGCGGCCGAGTACTCCACGCGATAGCCCCTTTGAAGTAACAACGTACAAAGCCAACGGTCCTCACCTGCAAGTCAATTAGGTACCCCGATTAACAGCAAAAATGGATGCTCATTGGCTGGAGCGAGAAGTGGGTGGAACGGAAAATGAAAAGTCGTGAGATGTGAAACTCGGAAAGAACGAAAAAGTAGGACGTTGGAATAAAGCCAAATGTGAAAAGATCGGAGAGGAATCAGCTGAAAAATTGAAGAAAACGTCCGAGATGAGGAGGAAGGTAAAAAATGATGGAACCTGAGAGGAATTAAAAAGTTGGACGTTAGGGTTAAGTCAAGTATGTAAGGATGAGGGAGTAAGTGAAGAAGACGTCATGAAACGAGGAGGAAGAGACCTGAAGCATGAAGACTTGGGGTAAACGTCATGAAATAACACACCTGAAGGAACGAGGAGACCTGAAGAAGGATGTACGTAGTTGGTTTTTAAGTGAGACCATGAGAATCAAAAAAGGACCTACCTTGATCGTATTGGACGTAATGTCTTGCCTCCGAGGATTTCAGCGCGTATTTCCTCATAACACTGTCATCCATGAGCGCCTTGCCCCTAAACAAAGAAAAACAACCGGGACTACACAACACACAACCAATGACGTGCTCCGTTGCCTTCTGCAGCCAATGCCCGATGCTGTACTCAAACATCTGATACCACACCATAGGACCTGACCCCAAGGGATGTATGCGGCCGCAGGCCGCGCCCAAAGACTTGTTCTTCTTCATCAAATCCACGAGTAAATGCACGGCCTTCGGCTGAAAATCGATGTCCCCATCCAACGCGAGGATGTAAGTGTTTTCCGCGCGCAGTTCCTTCCGCGCCACCGAAATATCGAGCTCCATTAACCTACAATCTCATTTTCATAATCACGTCCCCCGAAAACCCCAAGATTTTCATACTTGTGCCCCAGCAAGTAGTACATGTACATGACTTGAGACCATCGTTTTTTCGCCCGGATTTTCTTCTTGTCCTTCAAGTGAGCGATCATTTTGGATTTCCCCGGCAAGGTCCAGACCAATCTGCCGCCGTAAGGCGTGAGGTACTTCTTCGGGGGGCGCACCCTAATCACGGTCTCGTGCACCTCGGAAGCCGCGTCGTCGACGGCTTGAACCATCTCCTTCACCCATTGGTTAATCTGAGGATCCGGGTCGTCCTGGGAGACGCGTACGAAAGCATCATCGAAGAAGACGTGAGCTAAAAAAAAAAACAAAAATTACAGAAACTTGGATGGGTCAAGCGGTTGGTGAGAGGGTACTTTCGAATTCGTAATAGTCGGGGATGTCCAGCTTCAGAAACTCCTTGACGATCCTCCTCGCGGATTGGTCTTCGTCGAGTCGCATGATCGATTTTAGAAATTCCATCATCTCCTCTCTGGTTTCGTGCCACATGGTGCCGCACGCGTAGATCCTCGTTGTTGAGTCACTGTCATCCACGGTCTTCTGGTCGAGCTGGCTTGAGTCATCTACGAAGTGGAAGTCGTCGGCGTTGAGTTCCTCCTCTTCCACCTTGATGGGCTTATCGTTCCGCCGTCGGTTCAAAGCTATGTCTTGGTCTATCAAAAACGGATCGAACATCGGCCGGACGTACAGCCTCTCCGTGCTGGCCAATTTCTCGCACGTCGGGCTCCAAATATGAGCGGTGATCCAGGCTTGCGACAGCAACCAAAGCAGCCAGACCCAAACGTGGTCTTGCGAAAGGAAATTCCCCAGGTAGGTTACTTCGGGTACGTTGTAGAAGAGGTAAATGGGGATGTGGTCGAAATAGACGCAGGGATCCTGGACGTATTCACCACACATTGCGATTAAGACGGTGACGGTTACGGGCACCGCCAAATTTATGGGGAAGGCGTAGGAGAAACCTTGGATGTAGATTTTGCAGGCGAATTTTCCGAAGGCGTAGCACACGTACGTCGCGGCTATGTTGATGAGGAAGACCCATACGGGCGCCAGCCCATATATATCTATGACTTCCCCGTAGGTGTCCATGATCACGGTCGACTTGTTTTGGTTTTCCTAACGAATTCAATTGGGTTACAACAGGCGTTGATGAAGTTGATGATTCAAACTCACCACCGGATACCTGACCAGGTGATGATCGGTGAAGGCCGACACGAAATCTTCGAACATCGCATAGCGATCGACGCCTTCGGGGGGCGCTATGAACATGAACCCGAAAAAAAGGGCGCACTTCCAAATCGACACGAAAATGTAGACGTAGTACCGGCTGTTCTCGAACTTCTTCTTGCTTTCGGCGAGCACGCGGATGAAGGCCAAGTTGGAATCGTCGGAGACGTAGTTTTCCCACCAGCCGAAAGAAATGAGGAACACCGAAAGCGGGATCAGGTAGATGTTGGACCAACTCTCCACCCTATCGCTGTATATGACCGGCCAAATTATGAGGGCCGAAGCCTGGCCTATGATGGAGACCACGTCCAAGACGATCTTCATGAAGACGTTCGGGTCTCTGGTTTTCTTGTCGTCATCGTCGATAACCGTCCGGTATCTTGAGATAAGATCTAGAGCGTTAAAAAAAATTAAGGGATTTTTCCTTTCATGGTAGATAAGATAAGATAGTGACTCACTTAAAACTGCGGGAACCAAACAAACGGAATTCGTCAACATGGCCGCCCTGACGACGTCCAAACTCGGCAAAATCTTGAAGGCCAAAAGGGCCAGCCCCATGGTCGGTAGGGACTCCGTTATGAAGATGGATAGGAAATCCAAGACCGTCGGCTTCTTCCACGATTTGAACGCGATGATCCTCACGGACCTGAACAGGGTTCCCAATTGGGGCACGAAAAACGTGAAGAGGATAATCCACATCCACGCTATTTTTTCCCTGGGGGTTAAAGTCACGGTGTATCGATCGTACGGACCTGAAAAGACGAAAATGCAATTCACGAGAAGGGGCGCAAGGGGGAGGGGGGTCCCAGTTACCGTCAGGTCCTTCGCAGACGGGTCTTATGACGGTGTCGGAGATCTGCGACGTCATGAACAAGAACGTTCCTTTGGATAGGGCCGCGCATCCGAGGACCACGATGAAGGTGATGACGTAGGCCGAAACTTTCGCTATCTTCTCGCCTAGGTTGACGTACCTGTGCTCGACCATGGAGCCCGTGGCCACTTTCTTCGGGGGGTCCCTGAAGACGTCCCATTTTTTCGTTTCTTGTTCTCTCCGTCTGGAAATTAATTTACAAAAAAGAAAAATGAAGGGGGGAGGTGCAAGGAGGCGGGCGTTAGGGGGCACTTACAGATTTGTTTCTTGGTAAAGTGGTTCGGTTTCAGGTTGGTAACCCATCCACCGATGCGCCATTTCTGGAAGGAACGTAAAAGTTTATTTTTGGAACTTCAGAGTGTCATGAACAAAAAACGATTTGAAAAAAAAATTACGCCACCGGGGAATGTCTTGTGACAGGGCTTGATGGGTACTGGAGGAAGAGGAAGATAAAGCAAGAAATGGCGATGTCCGTAGTCACTAGAAGTTGGCTGAAATTTCGACCAAAAATCACCACAACTAGCGACAAAATCACTAGGTTGGCAACACTGGTCGTAACCCTGTAGGGTGCCTGTAGGTAGATGCAAACAATTTTGATGAGTTGGTTCTGAAATGGGGGTATAAAATGAGGGTATAACGCACATGAACCCTTCGCAGTTTTAATAAAAAAATGTATTCTTTTTTTGTTATGCATGAAACTTTGGCTTTCCACTGCGAAAACTGTTGTTGTTTTCTACAAAGGTTTGGCCAACATAAACGCGCTGTTTTTTTCTTTATTATCACAATTCCGCTCAAATTCTCCGTGTCAATCACAATTACGTAGGTAACTGATTACAGCGACTCAGATTTAAAAAAAAAAAACAGGTATACATATATTTAATAATTCCAAGGGTCGTCTTTCCAAATGATTTTCGCGAAAATATTTTGGTCATCATGTGGGTATTTCGACTGATAAGTGATAACGCAAGTAAAACCGGAAACTGCCGCTTGAATTCGATTATCACAATCATCATCACAAACACAAAGAATGCAATAAGTCGGTGATTTATGTCGGTCGCATTTAAACTATGACATTCTTTAATTTTCCAAAAAAGAAATTGATTAATAAAAGCGAGTAAGTACCTTTTTTTAATGCAACATAATCCCAGCGGTTTGTAAATAAATTGAATCGAGGGATTATGAGATTCATTTGTAGATAAGAAAAAAATTAAATTAGCTCGGCGAATACTTAATAATAATAATCAAATGCGAATACTTGCAGGATTACCGTTTACTTACCTATACTTATTGAGCGGATGTGGTTTTTAAATTAGCAGGAAGCACAACACCATCTTTGCCACCACACTCCGATTAATCCAAGTCTTAAAACGATTATCAAAGGAAACATGTCCCCTTGATACGACGAGATCCTTGATTAGATAAATTCACAGAAACGATCATGGCAAAAAATGTTTACAGGTGCAATCTTGGATTTATCGCGAGCTGATAAATCGCCCTTGAAGTTTCGTAAGTCATCGACGTAGCAGATACCCTCCAAATTAGTTATTGTTTTTTTAAATTGTAAAATACAACGCAAACAATAATTTTAGTACATTTTATTACACTCTCCCCGCTCCTGTGGCGATTTCCAAGTATTCCTAGCAATTTAAACGCCATCGTCTCTAGTATAATGATAGTATGTACCATCGCCGGCACTAGAAATGAAACTGCAGCCTTGGTAAAGCGTTTCGTTTTTAGTGCCGGCGACGGTACATGGTTTAAATCTTGTTTCAATTATGTTCAGTTTTTTTTTCCTTTCTGATGTTGGTACCTCTTAGCTGAATATTAACAAATATCAAAAATTTGTATTCTGCATTTAGTGATAAGAGCAGTGTTTCAACACAAACCCTAGAATTTTGAAAAATAAAACAGAAATAAAAAAGATCGTTTCATTAAGTACTGCAGGACACTCGTAAAATAACAACGCCTAATAATTAATCGCACTTAAGGCACTTATGTTGGGTTTCACAGTCATTTAATTTAATTTAATCGATTTAATGATTATTCAACAATCGCATAGTCGTCGCAATAAATAAATACTCCTATAATAACGTATATTTTTCTTTTTTATACAAAAAGTACCTATATAAAGAATCGTCAATCAAAGAAAATATTATTGTGTCCGTTAATGAGCAAGAATTGTACATACATTTACGATACAATTTTACAATCGAGGTATTCTTGCATATTGTCACGATGTCATTATCTGGGAGAATAAGTAAATTAAAATTCGTGTCATAATTATTGCAATTGTGTGCATTTCAAAATTATGCAGGATCAGCACCCATTGACACTTAGTAGGACAGCCGCATTCCACATGCTCACATTTCATTATGCAAACTCTGCGGAATGTAAGCGTGTTTATTTACATGTGCCAATTAAGATTGAGGCAATCAGAACGTTTGTAAGAAACAAATTTGGCAAGAGTTAATTGATGCTGAAACCTTGAGAACCTTCAGGACGAAAGAACCGGTTTGAAATCCCGTTTTCGTATTGGTTCTTCTATTCAGAACTCTTGACGTCATTGGTTACCGCTTATGACGTAATGATATGTCGGTGTCTTTCCGCTTTGCGTTAGCTCCTGGTTCAGTTCCCAGCAGGGTCGCCAATGTGCGGGCAATTACCCGAATTACGGGTAATTTAAGGAACCTTGCGGTTTAAAAAAAATGGGTATTTTCAAGGAAGAAAAAAAAACAGATTAATTTTTAAATATTTGATTGACGACTTGTTAGTGATGTTTCAGCTTTACTATTGGCAACAAAGAAATCACTAAAGCCGGAAGCCGACAAAAACTAAAGTAACCAACTAACAGCTAAATCCACATTGTCGATCAGTGCTGCCAATTCTACCAATAATTCGGTAGATCTTGATTTTGAACCGATTTTGAACTTAACTTTTTTTAAAATTTTTATTTTCTTGTAATTTTATCAATTGTCTTTATTTCATTTCACGTCAAAAATTGCACAAATGTCAAATTGTAATTTTAGAAAGTTTCGCTTATTTAATGAGATTTTTTTAAATTTTCGTTATTTTTGTAATTTTATAAATTTTGTTGATTTCTCGATCGTCTCTTGTTTTGTTTTTCATCAGAAAATGTCCAATTGTCAAATCTTAATTTTAGAAAGTTTTGTTTATTTAATGAGAATTTTTAAATTTTTTTGTAATTTTAGTTAATGAGATTTCTTTTACTTTTGTTATTTTTTTTTGTAATTTTATATTATTTTTTTTATATTTACCATTTTTTTTAAATTTTATATACGTATTTGTCGATCGTCTTTTGTTTTATTTTTCGTCAAAAATTGCACAAATATCAAAATCTTAATTTTAGAAAGTTTTGTTTATTTAATGATAATTTAATAATTTTTTGTAATTTTATTTAATGAGTTTTGTTATTTTTGTATTTTTTTCTAATTTTATTCAATTAGACTTTTTTAATTTTATAAATTTGTAATTTTTGTAATTTTTATAATTTCTTGTAATTTTTATAAATTCTTGTAATTTTTACAATTTTTTGTAATTTTATAGAAAGTAGAAAGTATTGTTTATTTAATGAGAATTTTTTTAATTTCTATTTTTTTCTAATTTTATGCAATGAGACTTTTTTATATTTATTTTTTTTTTAATTTTATAAATTTGTCGATCGTCTTTTGTTTTATTTTACGTCAAAAATTGCACGAATCTAAAATGTTAATTTAAGAAAGTTTTGTTTATTTAATAAAAAATTTTAATTTTTATAATTTTTTGTAATTTTATAGAAAGTAGAAAGTATTGTTTATTTAATGAGAATTTTTTAATTCTTACTTTTTTGTAATTTTATTCAATGAGATTTCTTTTACTTTTGTTATTTTTTTAGTAATTTTATTCAATGAGATTTTTTTTATATTTACTATTTTTTTAAATTTTATATATGTATTTGTAGATCGTCTTTTGTTTTATTTTTCGTCAAGAATTGCACAAATATCAAAATCTTAGTTTTAGAAAGTTTTGTTTATTTAATGAGAATTTTATAATTTTTTGTAATTTATTTAATGAGTTTTTTTATTTTTGTATTTTTTTTCTAATTTTATTCAATTATACTTTTTTAATTTTATAAATTTGTCGATCGTCTTTTGTTTTATTTTATAAAAACTTGTAATTTTCATAATTTCTTATAATTTTAGAAAGTTTTGTTTATTTAATAGAATTTTTATAAGTATTGTTTATTTAATGAGAATGTTTTAATTTTTAATTGCACAAATATCAAAATCTTAATTTTAGAAAGTTTTATTTATTTAATGAGAATTTAATAATTTTTTGTAATTTTATTTAATGAGTTTTTTCTATTTTTGTATTTTTTTTCATTTTATTCAATTAGGCTTTTTTAATTTTATAAATTTGTAATTTTTGTAATTTTTACAATTTCTTGTAATTTTTATAATTTCTTGTAATTTTTATAATTTCTTGTAATTTTTATAATTTCTTGTAATTTTTATAATTTCTTGTAATTTTTACCATTTTTTGTAATTTTATTTCATGAGTTTTTTCTATTTTTGTATTTTTTTTCCAATTTTATTCAATTAGGCTTTTTTAATTTTATAAATTTGTAATTTTTGTAATTTTTCTAATTTCTATAATTTCTTGTAATTTTTATAATTTCTTGTAATTTTTACAATTTTTTGTAATTTTATAGAAAGTAGAAAGTATTGTTTATTTTATGAGAATTTTTTAATTTCTATTTTTTTCTAATTTTATGCAATGAGACTTTTATATTTATTTTTTTTTAATTTTATAAATTTGTCGATCGTCTTTTGTTTTATTTTACGTCAAAAATTGCACAAATCTAAAATGTTAATTTAAGAAAGTTTTGTTTATTTAATAAAAAAATTTTAATTTTTATAATTTTTTGTAATTTTATAGAAAGTAGAAAGTATTGTTTATTTAATGAGAATTTTTTAATTTTAATTTTATTTTTGTAATTTTATTTAATGAGATTTTTTAAAATTTTTATTATTTTTTAAAAATTTTATTCGAGATTTTTTTATTTTTATTTTTTTAAATTTTATAATAGTAATTTTATAAATTTTCTTTAATTCTCGATCGTCTTTTGTTTTATTTAGCGTCAAACATTGCACGATAACTGTCAAATGTCTTAATTTTAGAAATTTGGATCCAGTTTTGTTTATTTCATGAGAATTTTTTAATTTCTTTTTTAAATGATTTGCAAAAATAAAAATCGCCCGAATAAAATCATGATTTTAATCAAGTGATTTAAATTAGCTCAACCGAAATTCAGAGGCATCTAGCGGAATTTTTCACAACTATCTTCCGAAATGCTTCGCTTGGTCGGTTGGCAGCACTGTTACCGATTGCCGTCCACAGTTCCACATATAGATTATTTTAACCTGAAAAATCTGTCGTACAGCGTCCATGTGTGTAAGGTAAGTCCAATAATATTAGGTATTTAAATAAAATAAATTTTGTACCATTTCAGTCATTCATTTCATTACTCAATGTGGGTAAGAGCGGGTTTTTTTTAATTTGAAAAGGGTAATCGGTTTAGAGTGGATTGGCAACACTGGTTCCCAGTTCACTCTCGTGGTGTATAGTTTGCGTGGTTTTGCGATAACGAAATTCTTGCTCTGAAAGTGAGGAGAATTTAACAGCGGATCTGCCGGAATAGAATTCACACCACCGAGTGAGTTTTGAGGTGTTTTCAGCCCCATCCCAGGCTTGGGATTCCCACAAATCTCAGGTAAATTATTGAGCAAGTTGTCTAACGCCATTTTGGGTTCATTTCTCTTTGGGCTTTTAGTAGGGGCTTTCAGTACAGGCTTCTTTTTAGTTCGACTTCAACTTTTAGTTCTCAGTTTCCGGACATGTCGAAGTACTATTTCGATTTATCGTATCGAGCCAATTCGCCTCCGCTACGAAGGAATCAGTTCCGACGTTCGTGCGACGTGCCTTGCGAATCCGCTTTGAACCCGATCCACGTTTTTAGAAACAACCCACAGGTGGCGTCATGAGTACCAAGTTTATTCCGTGGATGTTCCGTGGTCCGACTGACGGCAAGGTCGTGAGTTTTGACGCCTATAAAAGAAACTTTAGTTTTCTTTCGTGAACGGTTATTGCATACCTTACCGGAGAGCGAATTTCGGCTAATTTATAGAAAGTGAATAACTTTGTTACTTGCAAGTTTATTGAGAACTTGCGATTTTATTAAATTTTATTTTGAATAAGCACAGGCTTAACCTCGTGCAAGGTGTATCCGCTATTTGTTCAACGATTTAGTATCAAAACAAAAACAAAGAATGAAATAAATGAATGAGAATTAATTAAAGAAATTATAATTATAAAATTAATTATAATTTTAAAATTAATCAGCATGGCACATTCTCACTTTCATTATAAATATTTTAATTTATCCTATTTCAAAGAGTGCAATTATAAGGGCGTTTTTTTTACATGAAATATGATTACACAAGTTGTTCAGCTCATGTTTTAAGAAGCAAGAGGCTACAGAACGATTCACTTGCAAAAATAATTTTATTTTCCCTCAACGAATAACACTTATGAGCGTCACAATCACAAATCTTTATGACCGCTTAGAAGTGTCAATTGCAACGATAGCTGTTGTTCGCATTGCAGATCAACAAGGGGCACGCAGGGGGTAACAATTTTAATGGCCACAAGTGTACATACAATGAAGGAACAAACAATGAGGAGGAGAAGAGGATACTAGAGAATAGAGGAGAACATGCATCAAGAGGTAAAATCAACGACAAATTAAATTATTTTTCTTTTAATTTTCTCTTACTTAATTTAAAAGTGGTAAACAAAGGATTCATTTGGAAAGCTTAATTAGCTTTGCGGATTTACTTTCTTTAAAACTAATTTCAAGGTTGAAGTGTGAAAAAAAAAACAAAGCAATAAATCGAATTGAACAGTTTTACATTTTTGTCTTATCCCACCTCAGAACCCATTTTTTTTTTTAATAAATTGCAGCAGCATTATGTCCACAACAATAAAGCTGGTCGTGAAGAAATTCGAAATGGACATACAAGTAAAACAATTTTTCAGCATTTAATCGATGCATTTAAAATTCCATAAAAAGAAAACAAAAAAATTAATAAAATATAAAATTCTTGACCTAATCTCTTTCATCACACGACAACTCGTGATCGGAACACATCGAATTAATTGAACTAATTCACAGAATTAATAGCGTCTAATCCCAGCGTGATACGGGTCATTTAAACTGAAAGATTTCCTCCATTTGCTTGATGAGATCGTACACCGAAGGCCTGGACTTCACATCATGCTGCAAGCACGATTTAATCGTGTTCAGGATGAACGAGGGAACCCCCTCGGCTTCGGGGTATTTAATTTGCTGCTTTGGATCGGCGATTGCCATCATTTTGGCGAAGGGGTGCCCTATGTGTTGAAAGGGCGTTCGTCTGTAGACAAGTTGGTAGAGTATGCAACCCAAAGACCAGACGTCTGACTTAAAGCTCACCTGAATTAAAAGAAAGCACTTTACTCGAAACGAATCAACAGCACGTTTGCGTTTCATTACTTTGTATCTGGGCGAGCTCGCCCCACTATTATCACTACTTAAAGCTTCCGGGCTTATATAATTGAACGAACCAACCGGGACGTTCTTAATCACCGACGTCATGTCGCTTTGAATGCAGGAGGCGATGCCGAAATCGATCAGCTTCAGCCCCGACGATATCTGCAGGAAGTTCGCCGGTTTGAGATCCGAGTGTATCACGTCTGAAATTTTTTTGTCTCACCATTTTATCACGCAAGCAATCATTTTGATACCGTTATCGTGGATTTCCTTGACCGCGTACAACATTTCCATCCAGTAGTAAACCAGCTTGAACGTCGGGAGGCGATCGCTTTTGCTCGAGAGGTCTTTTAAAATCTTGGACAAATCCGCGTCGCCCTTTTCCAGCACCATCAGTAACACCCCCTCGGATTCGACGATTTCACTAAATAAACACGCGCTATTTTTCGTTCTGTTTCAAACTAAAAAATCGTTTACTTACTAAGAGAAGAGGCGAATGATGCGATCGCACTTTTGCAGCTTCTCCAAGAGCTTCACCTCGTTTATGTATCCCGTCACTAGGGTCTTATCGCCCGTTAAGTTGACCCTCTTGATGGCGCGCAGGCTTTTCGTAGTCGGATCGAAGCAGTTCCAAACCACGGAGCTGCCGCCCGTTCCCAGTTGGCTCAGCGCGACATAATCGACCCCTTTCACGGTGATCACGTTAAAATCCGCGTCGCCTTGCAATTTAATCCGTTTACTTTCCTGTTTCTTCGCGACTTGAGCATCCATTTCGGCTGTCTCGCTGTTTTCAAAGTCGCCATCGAGATTCCTCTCTTGCAAAACGCCGTTTCGCTTCATCACAAGGGGCTTCATCGGCCTGTAAAGGTTCGACTTCGAGCTTTGATCCGGAGTTTGTTTCAGCATCGACATCTTCGTTAGCGGCGTGTTTAAATACGAGTCCGTGCTGATAGTGTATTGTATTTTCGGAAGATCCAGAGACTTCGAAGTGGATTTCGGTCGAATTCTGGGGGTCGCAAACTTATCGTGCTTGACTGAACTCGGCGTGAAAAAATTGATAGGCTTCGCAGGGGTTGCTTTGGCATCCCTGAGGCTTGTGGGTTTAACGAAGAGGTTCTCTTTCATTTCGACGACGTCTTCCTCGGGTATACTCGGTAGGGAATCGTAGGAATTTTGATGCTTGGGGACGCCGGACTCGCTTTCTTCTTGCGTGTCCATCTCGGATTGCTCCGCATCGTCGGTTTCGCTTTCGCTGTCGGATAGGTCGAAAGAGGGCAGAGGTTCGTTCCTGGCTTCGTCTAACTCTTTCTGAAAGACACTTAGGGGAAGGGGTTTAAAACTTAAGCGAGTAGGAACTGATTTGGTGGTGGTGTTTTCCCTGGAAAAATAGAAAATGCCTCAAGTTAATTTACTCAACTGAAACAGCTCTGAATTTGGGGGGTACCTTTTAAAGTCGGAGTCTCTGCATAGCTCTGATGAAATCATTATTTCTAAAACCGGTTGAATTTATTGTAAGCTGCGTGCTTTACGTGGTTTCTTTTATTTTAATAGCGCACACACACTTTTTATTTGAAAACCAAATTCGACGCCATTATCTTTTCTTTGACATATGTTCAATTGTACTACCAACCCACTACCAATCTTCTAGCGTGAAAATAACTAAATGGATGCGTCCGTATGTACTGGGAGACCGAAATTGATTGTTCTGATCCTGCACTACTTCCGTGAGCTGGTCAGCTTAATACGTGATATCATTATTAGGCGTTTTCCCGTTAGCTCTGAATTTTACGTTTCAAGCACAATTGGGTTTTAAACGCACGATGTTCTTAATATATGGAAACCTGCCTTACTGGAACGTGCGCTTCGTGATTTTTTGCGCTTTTGTGGCTATTTACATCTGTCACATGTACCATCGTAATCATAAAAATCGACTACAGCGAAGTGAAATCGACACTTCAATTTTTCTAAAAATTTAGTTGTGTAACATTAGGTTTGACACGATTTGTCATGTATTTGTCAACCTATAAAATCTCATCCATCTCATTCGATTCCAAAGAAATAAATATTCTCTATGATTACTAACATTAACAGCAAATTCAGTTGCAATCGCTCGAATACTGATTCCGTCTTACAATCGCGTTTGAATTATTGCCTTCTGAATTGCTTTTAATTGGGGTATTTTTATTTAATTTGACAAAATAATATTAATGTCAGAAGGTCATTTTAAAGCACGCTTCAATTAACTAAAATTTCGAGTGTAGTCGGTTTTTCTGATTACGATGGTACTTACATAGGTTAGAACGAAAAGCAGTGCGTGCATGGAACATTCATGAAATTGCATTCAAACTTAACCTAATGAATAAAGAACATAATTATTGTTTAATCAGATTGCTGTTACACTGAAATAAACCATTTTTCATGAATGAACGGCAATGAACTGTCAACAAAATCTTGAGATATCTAGTGACTTCCCCAGATCTCCCTACGTTGCTAACTTCATTTTAATAATTGAACGTAAATATCAGCAGTGGTATTCCGTTCCTCAATTCGAGTCGAATTCGCTATTCTTGCCAATGTCTAGTTCGACTCGAATTGGGGAACGGAATTCCCAGACTGGTTTGTTCGAGCTCGAAATTTCAGAATGGTTCAGGGATTGCGCAGAGCTATAAGCGCAATGAACAAAATTCTGAACTGTCTCAAGGCTTGTTCGGGTTCCCGTGAGGACAGGTCCTGGACGTTCTGGAACGGTTCTAGGACTGTCCTGGCAAGAACCCGAACAAGCCTTCAGAACGCGAGAAAATCCGATAAAACCAAAACGCTTCGTTCAGTTTATAAAATAGCTTGTAGATGGCGGAACTAGATATGCCAACTTTTAAATGCATTAATATTTCCTAAAATGTTCTATAAATTCGGCATCTCTTCTACTATATTCTCTACATAGCCCTCAGTTTTTGTGTGGAAATGAATTACTTCTGCTAACTCTTAAAAATTATCAACGCAGCTGCATTAAATTCAAAATGCGCATGCGCCCCAGAACCATTTCTCGAACGTCCGCACTTCGGAACAAGTACTGTTCAGAACGGTTCCAGAACAGTTGTGGACTATCCTAAGAAAAACTAAAAAAATTGGATTATTTGATCCGCGACTGTTCTGAAAAAACCCGAACGCCTTTCTTGTTATGCGCATGCTCCTGACGGTTCTAGGACTGTTTTTGTGCAAACCCGAACAAATCTATCGATATCGATGCCTGCGTTCAGCCTAGCAGAAAGCTAGGTAGCGCTTTGTGTGCGCCACGTAGCGTGACATCACATATGTGTTCGAGCCGATGCTAAACTTCTGCTAAGGGAGAGCGATAAACCTAGCGGCCGCCATGTTTTAAATCGCTTTTTAAGAAAGCTACGTCGCTAGCGCTAGCTCTAGCGTTGTTGTTTTAGGTTATGTCTGAGCATATGATTGCCAGTTGATGCTGCAGCAGTAAATATTGAAATAAGTTTTCCTATTAACAAATCTTCCTTGTAATAACACAGTTAGTTATGTGTATTAGGGTTCTAATTTGAACAGGTTAAAAGCGATAACAATTTTAATTCTTCATTAGTTCAATTATAAAATCGGAACTAATTGAGAATAACCTAGGAAAAATAACACAGACTACTGTTTATCTAAAAATTTGGACATGTGAAAGTAGCGGAGCAAAACGAAGAACCCGTTCGGCCAGTTCTCAATTAGTTAACACGCTACAAATTAGCACTCTGCTACGTAGCAATAGCGAAATGTAAGCGCTATCTTTGGCGGAACGCAGCCGATATCAAGCTCGCGGAAAGCTGTGTTCAGTGTAGGATAACGACAATCAATTTCGATTGATTGTATTTTAATTAATGACGTCATGTATGTACGAACTTTAAAATACAGAGCTCCTTAAATTACACAAGTCAACATCTTTCGTATTATTTTCAAAATAATAATTTTACATGGTGGCACGCCTTAAAAATTGAAAATAGGCAACCCATTCTGCTCCCGTGCTTTTAGTAGATTGTACAAACACGAAGTTATTTCTGATTTGATTGATGTGTTGCTGTTTCTAAAACCTTTAGCGGTTACGAGTAAAACTGTACAGCCTGTATAATACGAATACGATCCGCAAAGTATCTACACGTTAAAATGATTTTTTTATTGTGTTATCGTATATACGAATTGTAAGACATTCCACAGCGCCATCTGTTGAAACTTGGCGATAGTCTTCGTTTCATTTGTTTCTACGAGGGTGATTCGGTGGTTATATTGGGTAACCACTATCCATTGAGCATTGAGTTTTAACTGACAAGTCATTTCCGGACGATCAGAGAAAAATGACTTGCGTTGTTGTAAGACATTCAACAGCGCCCTCTGTTGAAACATGACGAAGGTTTTTTTTCCTTTGTTTTTATTATTGAATCTACTGAATTTTGCTTTGTTATGACTTTTCTTTTTTTTGGTAGGTATACCATTATTTTTTTTTTAATTTTGTTCATTTGTTTTCTTTGTTTTATCATCTTTCCTTCCAAATAGTTTTTTTTGATTAATCTACTGAATTGTACAATAAAATCGATTGTCTTTTGTTTTTATCGTTTTTTAAAAATTTTATTATTTAGTATCTTTTTAAAAATTCTATTTCATTTTTTTTTCATCGTCCTTTTCATTTATTTTCTTAAATTTATTATCTATTAAATTATGTTGAAGAATCGATTGTCTTTTGTTTTTATTATTATTTTTTTATTCGATTGTTTTAGAATTTTTATTACATCCTTTCCTTCCAGTTTCTTTGAAATTTATTAATGTATTAAATTGTGCTGTAAAATCGCTTGTCTTTTGTGTTATTTGTTTTTTTTTTAATTTTATTACACATTTCGTTTTTTTTTTTAATTCTATTATTTCATTTTCTTTGCTTTCTCATCGTCGTTTTTATTTAATTTGTTTAAATTTATTAATCTACATACATATTAAATTGTGTTGAAAAATCGATTGTCTTTTGTTTTCATTTTTATTATTATTATTTTTAATTTGGTTGTTTTGGCATTTTTCTTATTTTGTTTTCTTTGTTTCATCATCATTATTTTCAATTTTCTTCTAAAATTTATCATTAACCTACTGAGGCTGCGTTTAGTTCATGAGCGGCGTTGTCGGTTTCGTTTAATTCGTAGTTATTTTACGTTGTCTCACTAATCAGCTGAGTGGTCACGGTGGTCGTGATTTGAGTGCAACCACGGTGGGTATGAGCACAGTGTATGAGTTCCGTTTAGAAGACAGTCCGCCCAAGCTCGTTAAACTTTTGCAATTTATTTACACAGTTACTTTTCTTTTTTCCCAAAGCATAGCATTTTACATTAATTTTTTAAAATAAAGCTACCAATGTATTTTGTTAATAAATAATTATAGTTTCGTTTAATAAATTGAACTTGCTTAACCCTGAGCCATTCAAATCTAACTCTATTTTAGTTAGTGTCTTTCTCTTAACGAAATATGGAGTTGGCAGCACTGCTCTTCGGGGACTTCTGTTTTTTTATACGTTGGTGAAACTGGTTCAGAGCCATTTTTCTTATTTCCATGCCGAAGAGGGAACCATGGGCCATGGGCTGTCGGGTGGCTGAGCAGTTAGCATAGCCGGCTTTATAAAATCGTGTCGCTCGGCAGCGTTGGTTCGAATCCTATCTTGCCCATTGACGTTTGTGCTGTCTATGATCTAGAGCCAACTAAAAAAAAAAAAACTTTCTTAACTGCCTGAAATGGCTAAAGGCAAAAATTCAGCACAAACACTAGAGTGGGCTTTTGCTATCTTTAGATATGTGCTGTTTCCAGAGAACGTCCAGTTTCACAGACAATTTGAAAATGCTAAAGTCCCTAGATAGTATAAAGTACGGCAATAGGGAAGCCATTTTCTGGCCCATTATGCGCGGGAATTTTAAAATGAAAATTTTGGTTGATTTTCATGTCAATGGAAAATGAACGTAAATGTCAATTTTTTAGAGCCTTACTGCGCAAATCTGAGCATGTAAACTGTACTGTTTGTCGTCTAGTAAAATCGTCCCATAATAAACTATAATAACGTCCTTACAACCCTTTATCATGATTAACCATTGTAATTCGATAAAAATAAACAAAATCCAATAACCGTCACAAACCACAAATGAACAAACCAGGAGCACCACGGGGCAAGGACGAGCATCTTTGAGTTGCGAGCAAGCACAAATATTTTACACATAACTCAAAACTGCAATATTTCCGTTACCTGCAAAAACTACTCCATGTTTTTTCTATCAAAATTGAAAATTTTAAGCAAAAGTGTTTCAATAATCATATCTTCAACGTCTTTAGATTAATACGGCTTATTTATTATGGTGTTTTTAATATGATTTATTTCGTATTTCTAATTCCTTTTGGGAGCTGACATTTATCAACTGCCAAAAAATCTAAAACTTCTTCGTTTCCATGACAAATATTTGTTTATTCAACTCAAATACATAAGTCTGTTTGCGTCACGTGACACAGACGCCATGTTCTGGCTAGTTTTTAAAATTTGGTCCTAAACTGTGTATTGCCGTACTTTAGTAATCTAGGGACTTTAGAAAATGCGCGCTTGCAGCGCTACCTGTGAGATCGGTGACTTTAGCTAAGCTGCGTTCGTTTATTCAACTCCGTTCACTCTATTTATTCTTTTCTATTCATTTGAGAACAAATAACTGTTAATGTTAACTACGAATGAGACAAAAGTGCGAAGCGAGTAAATAGAGTTAACGGAGTTAACAAACACACATATAGCGTTTTCGATTGACCGCACTAGTGCTCACTCAGAATATCTTCGTCTCGTGTTATTACATGAGGTTAAAAGAAGATGCAAATACACTGAGTGCGACCGGTTCAAGTGAATCGAAAACGCTAACAGTTTTAGTTGCATGATATTAATGGTCACCTTTCGTTCATGCCCGTGATTACTAATCATGATTAGATGATTAAGTAATCATGGGTAGAACAAACACACGAATGCACTTGGTCCGAACTTGTGATTACTGATCATGATTACATGATTAGGAATCACCGGGATGAACGAAAGCAGCTCTTGTGATGCGTTTCTGATACATTTCTGATTGCTGTTGCCTGTGTGGTGAACGATTACTTACTTTGCTGCTGGCAGCGCTGTTTCCACGTTAAATTTTCAGGCTTACAAAAATGGCGTCTGATTGTAATCATATATCAAACGCGTTTGCAATAAACTCCCGTTCATGTTGATCAGAAAAATTGCCAACAGTTGGCCAACCGTTTGCAAGCAATTAGTTCTGGTGAACGTGACAAGTGAGTTGGCAGCACTGATCGCAATTGTAAATTGTTTTGTAATTTGACAACTTTGACATTCCTTGCATCATGTAAAAAGTTTGTAAATTTATTTGGTGTGGAAAACGCTCGAAAATGAAATACCTCGAGAACACATTGTACTTTATTTTCGTATTAATCATAATATTAGACCTAGTACTGACCACGACGCCCTACAGAGTACGTAAGTACGGACCTCCCAAGTTAACCTCAACTCGCTTTTTTCGTGCACGTCATTTGCTCGCGTTTTAAAGCCATTACGCCGGGAATTTCCACTTTCCCAATCGCCCGAATCATTCTCATTCTCATTCTGCGTGTTTTAGTTTACCTCGAAGAACCGGATTTATGTTCGGAAATAACCAAGCGCAAGGTGAAACTGGACCACGGGCCAAAATCTGCGCTGGTGGTGAAGCAGAGGCGCCTGAACTACCACCACCAGCCTTGGACCGCGCACGTTAACTGCCGTTTCGCCGTGGAAACGAGCAGGCGCTACGATGGCATCATCGTCGTCTTACAATACATATCATTAAGAAAAAATGAGAACACAGGCGAGTGCATCGACTATGTGCAGTTTAAGGCCCGCAACGGGCGCACGAGTCAAAAGTTCTGTGGGAGATTCAACGCCGAACTGATCATGGACTCGATCTTTGGGGTCGCCTCAAAGAAGGAGGCCGTTAATAACACGTTTATTGACCCCGAAGGCGATTTGACCACTTACGTCTTCATATCGAAGGAGGCCTTGCGTGAAGACGAGGACTTAGATCTTTATATCGTTTATACAACTTATAAACGTGAGTCCACTGCACTTTTTCTGCTTCAGTTGTAAATAACTTGTCGATTTCAGCGTGTAAATTTGGTCCGCTGTCGTACAAACCGTGTTTAGAGCAGTGGGACGAGATTTGCTTGTACGAAGGATACTTTGAGGACGGCGTGTTTAATTGTCCTTACGTTGATTGCGTCGACGAGGGCGGATGTGCCCAAAAGGTAATGAATTCTCCTGGATCATTTATTTCGCGTTCGATGAGAAAGTCGAGTTTCGAATCCTTGTGATTTAGGGAAACGCTTGCGCGCATTGAATCTTTGAAAATTTCAGGATTTGGAAGACGTGAGACCATCCGTTGGGAACAAAGTGTTAATCGCGTCCATCACGAGTCTACTAGCAGTATTTATCATATTCATTTGGTGCCTTTGCATCTGCAGGAAATACCAAAAATTATGTTGGGCGCCCCAATTCGCCACCTCGAACGCACAGCCACAATCGGTAGGTCGTTTTAACAACAGTTCTCGTATTTATTTAGTTTAGTCTTTTTTCAAATCTACTATTTCTTGGGTGTCATTTCCAAATTAAAATAATGAACGGGAATATGTTAAAAAATAAATGTTGAAAATGAAGAAAACTGTAAAACATTAACAAGAATGTTAAATGAGGACGGAATACCAGCATATGGGCACACACAGAAATACTGACTGTTTTAAAGAAGCAAGATGCGTCAAGTGTGCTGGCAAACATCCAACTAAAAATTGCCAAAAACCAGGTGATGTACAACCAAAATGTGTACACTGTGGTGAAGACCATCCGGCAAACTACCGCGGATGTATTGTAGCGAAAGAATTACAACAAATAAAGAATAAGTTAACGAAGAAGCATTCTCTACCTCAGCAGCCGCAGCGAAAGAGAGAGCAAGCAAAAGAAAAAGGACAAATAACAGCCCACAATCGCAAAGTGATCAGAAAATATTACACAACCAAGTTGCAGCAGGAAAAGCAAGTGTGACTTGACAGAACAAAATGAACAAGCAAAGTAGTATTATTGAGATTAATCTACAAAAGATTCTGAAAAGCTGGAATTCAATTAGAATACAGAGCCAAAGGAGCTATTCCCAAGCAGAAAAATGGCGCATGAACTTAGGATAATGACATGGAATGCAAATGGCTTGCTTCAACGTCAAAGTGAGTTGCGAGCAGTCTTCGACAGAAAAAATAGATGTGTGCCTAATATAATAATAATAATAAAACGTCATTATTTACTTGGCGGGGTTCAGCTAAGCTGCTCTACCACCCAACCAAGTTAACTAACTATTATTACATAATACATTGAATATATATATGCACATATACCTACAAAGAGATAATTTAATTAAATTCGGTACAATCAAAGTTAAACAATTAGTCATCGTTGCAAGGAAAAGAGGTATTCCCGATATTTTCTCTTAAACGAAGCGAGTGGCAGTGACCTGGCCTCACGAGGCACTGAATTATAGAGTTTAACGGCAGCATAAGAAAAAGATATTTCAAACAGTGAGGTTTTGTGAAATGGAATATGTAAACCACTCTTACGACGGAGGTGTCTATCATGAAACATGGACCTTGGAGTTAAAAGTGAGCTAAGATAAGGAGGAGACGAAGTGATACATACCTTGTGAACCAAATTAGCCATATGAAGAAGTCTTCTGTTAGCCATATTCAGCCAGTTAGCATCATGAAGTTTAAGTGGTACATGGTCACTTCTCCTCAAACCGTAAATAAGGCGAAGGCAAGAGTTCTGCATTCTCTGTATCCTCTGACTAGTTATGAAATCTATGCAAGGGCCATAGATAGAATCACAGTAATTGAAACTGAAACGAAACTGCCTATTCATATATAGATGCTTTAGAGAAGAGTAAGATTTTTGTATTAATTTACTAATATGGCAAGTGAATCTGAGATTATCATCGAGAGTAACTCCTAAACTTTTAACCGTTTTGGAAAACGGAATTCTAATGTTATCAATATTAATGTTCATACTGTCTATGGCCCTCTGACGATCTTTAACATAGGCAAATATTATAGCTGAGGATTTGCTAGGGTTAATATGGAGTGAATGATTATTAGAGATATTTATTAAACGCTGAATATCTTCATTAACTAAAACAGCAGCAGTATTTAAATCAGCTAACTTGAAACTAAAATATAATTGAGTGTCGTCTGCATAGCAATGAGTAGAACAATATTTTATCTGAGAAGAAAAGTCACAGGTATACAGAGAATACAGAAGCGGCCCAAATATCGAACCTTGAGGAGCTCCTGATGCTACAGGTCGGAAAGAAGATTTTAGGTTATTTACAAGAACAGCCTGTGTCCTATTGTTTAAGTACGAATTTATGAAACCCACAGCAAGATCACTGAAACCGAGAAAATGAAGTTTTGCACACATCAGTGTATGATTGATGGTATCAAAAGCTTTAGAATAGTCAATCAATACAAGGACAGTCAAATCACCATTATCTGAAGCTTTTAAGATATCATCACTAACTTTAAGTAAAGCTGTACTCGTGCTGTAGCCCGTTCTGAAACCCGACTGTACAGGAGATAAGAGCTTGTATGTATCTAAATAAGACTTAATCTGGCTAACAGCAAGCTTTTCAAGAATTTTTGACAAAACTGGTAATAAGGAAATTGGTCTTAAATCATTAAAAGAAGTAACATGTTTAACTTTAGCAATGGGTTTAACTAGAGATTGCTTCCAAGCCTCCGGGAACTCACCATGCGTAAAACAATAATTTATAATATGAGCTACATATTTGCTCAAGAAGGGAAGACATAGTTTTATCATACCTATAGAAATACTGTCATTCCCACAAGCTTTCGATTTAATAGTATAAATTATTTTTTCAACAGAACTTACAGGTACCACATTAAATTTAAATAATATATGATCATTATCAAAACGATTATTTAGGTAGTAAGATTAGTAGTAAAATTAGTAGTAAAATTTGCATTAACGGGATTGCTCATTTGATTTACTGTATCAAGGAAAAAATTATTAATGTCTTCAGGATCACTGAAAGCGTCAGGCAGAAATTCCTGAGACTGTGTTTTAGTGACTCCCAATGTTCTTAAAGTATGCCAAGTTCGCTTTAAATTTTTTTATCTGCAAATATGTTCTAGGTATCCGAAACACATTTTACAAACCAATCGTATATTAAATTCAGAGGATGGAAAATACTGAAAATACTGCTAAAGGAGGTGGTGCTATAATAATCAAAGAAAATCTTCTTCATCATGAAGAAACTAAACATGAAACGGAAGAAAACTAGAAATATACAGTTACTGTAGTTGCTATCTATTGTCCACCAAAACATTTGACCAAAAAATACCAGTACTTGGCCTTCTTGAGAAAACAAGGAAATGGGTTTGTTGTTGTTGTTGTTGAAGGTCGAGAACTGCTCGAGGCAATTAAAGAATATAAGTGCGAACCATTATCAACAGGTAAACCTACCTACTGGCCAAGTGATTCCAATAAGATACCTGATCTTATTGACTTTCATTTAATTAAGAATATACCTGTAAATTTCTTGCAAGTAGAAGAATTGTGACCACTCGCCTATATTATTAACATTTAGCGAGAACGCCATACATAAAGAAAATAGTCCAACATTATTAGTCAACAAGCTGACTAACTGGGAAAGTTTTAAACGAAATCTTGAAGAAAGGATTAACCTGTCCGTCCCACTTGATAGAGAAGTGGAAATGTTTGTCACTAATGTTCAAAAATGAGCATGGGAGATACATGAGAAATCAAACGAAGAACAAAGGGAAATAACTATCCGAAAGAAATCAGGGATCTCATCGCAGAGAAGAGAAAACTAAGAAGACTAGAAACCCACGGGACAAAACTGAACTAAATAAGGCCACTCAAAATCTTAAAAGAGAGATTGACCAAATTAAAAGTGAATCTATTAATGCCTATTTGAAGGAACTAACGGATGACGGCAGTACTAATTATTCCCTCTGGAAAGCAACCAAGACCAATAATGCAGATTCCTCCGATAAAACAAGAAGATGGGAAATGGGCCAAAAATAATACACAAAAAGCTGCAACGCTTTCCAATCATCTAGGAAAAACAGTTCAGCCCCATCGAGAACAAGAACGAGTAGAAGAAATGAATTGGGTTAATCCTGTACAAGAGGAAGGTGAATTTACACTAAGCACACCCAAAGAAGTAACCAAGGAAATAAAAGAAAATATCAGTGCGAGAAAAGCTCCCAGATTCGACCTAATAACTGGAGAAATTCTAAAGCAACTACCCGGAAAAGCTGTAATAAAACTGACGCACCTAATCAATGTTGCATTTTAGACTAAAGTATGTATCCCGACTAGCAGAAGTCATAATGATTCTGAAACCAGGTATGAAGTGTAATCCTACCTGTTATATCGAAACTACATATTTCAGAAGTTGCTGCTAAAACGATAACGCCAGTAATAGATGAAAAATAATTAATACCAAGACATCCAACACTCCACTATTGATCAAGTTCACAGGATAACCAATATGATTGAAAAATCTTTGGAAGAAAAACACAGGCGTGTGATAAAGTATGGCACGATGGGTTAAACTATAAACTAAAGACATTCCTCCCAAAACAGTATTCTCAAATACTCAAGTCATATTTTATCACTCAGACGTTTTCGAGTAAAACAGGAAGAATCATATTCAGAACTAAAAGAAATAAAAGCTGGGGTACCACAAGAAAGTGTACTAGGGCCTGTCCTGTACCTTTTGTACACTTGTGCGACATTCCAAAATTAGGACACGACACTATAGCTACTTTTGCAGATGATACTGTTATTTTAACTGTAGGAAAAAATATTGAAAAGGCCACAGAAAAATTACAAACATCTCTCAATGAAGTTAACACCTCGACAAGAAGATGGCGAATTAGACTGAATGAAACCAAGTCAATACATGTGAACTTCACGAACAAAAACATACATCATATCCCTGTGATAATAAACAAATACCGTACTCAAATACTTAGGTATAACACTAGATGCCATGCTTCGCTGGAGAGCGCATGTCAAAATGAAAAGGGAAGAGCTTAATGTTAGATACAGAAAAACGTACTGGCTGATTGGGAGAAACTCAGCTCTGTCTCTGCATAATAAGCTATTACTCTATAAGCAGATACTCAAACCTGTATCGACTTAAGGTATCCGATTATGGGGCTGTTCCAAACAAAGCAATGTCGCGGTTGTTGTTAGCCGAGTGGTTAGTCCACTGGCAACGGGCGTGACGCTCGACCGGGCAACTATTAGGTTGTGGCTTTGAATCCCATCCTGGTGCATTGGGGTTCTATGTGAATGTGACAGATAGAGTACTTATGTGTCGAATTCATACCGGCTCCTTCGAATTGGGTTTTCTGCGTTTCCCCAGTTTGTAAGGCGAATGCCGAAGGAGCAATTAACATCTAAGTCGGTCGCAGCCGACAAGCTCTAAGCTTGGGGTAAAAGTGGGTGAAAGGAGAAAGATAAAAAAATCCAAAGATTCCAAAATGAAGTGTTAAGGAACATCGCTGATGCTCCTTGGTATGTCCGTGACAGTACACCGGGACCTGGGAATAGAAACTGTGAATAGTGAAATCAAGAGATTTGCCAAGTGTCACGAAGAGAGGTTCCACAAACATGTAAATGTCGAGGTAATCCAGCTACTTGATAATGCAGGAATAGTGAGGAGACTAAGGCCTGATTTTACAATCGTCGGATACGTATTATTCTTAGAATAACGTGACGTAAGTGTAACGTAGATATGGAGGAACATTAAAGGATATTTCACGATCGTAAAACTGGGCCTAAAAAGAACAAAGCCCTTCGAGTTAGTGTGAGAGTGCTAGTGCAAAATTAAAAGCAGAGCATAGTGTAGTAGTGTACGTTAGTTATTAATAAAAGCATACAACTTTCTTTCATAGACGTTCGTCAGTTCTTTTCTTTTTCTCGTTTCGCTCTTCATTGCAGAAAAATGTCTTCAGGGTTGTTTATAAAGCGACTTAAACTGGAAACCTTGGGGGAAAAGAAAAAAAAACTAGAGCTCACGTTTACTTCTTTTTATAGGCCAGAGTGATAGAAATGAGTGAATCCCCGAATCAGTCCCAGAACGTCTTGCCAGGGGCGGCGCATTCTAGCACTAGTGAAAATCAGGAAGACAAGGACCTGCCACCGTCTTACGAGAGCCTGTTCCCGTCCAGGTAGTAATGTGATATTAGTCGACTTCTTTATTTTAAAAACGATACTCTGCGCGAAGTTATATTAATTTTATATTAGGTATATTTTTTTAACGTCATAATAATCGGTTTAAAGTGTAAATAAGAGAATGATGTGCTTTATTATGTGCACAATAGAATCTCGTGCGATCATAACTTGAGTGATTTGATTTTATCTGAGCACTGTTCACTGTCAGTTTAGTAATACATGTAATTAGATTCGCTGACAATAATATTTTGAATTGCTGCGTTTACTTGATATGCTGTGCCAGGCTCGTCGTGCAGATTGTGCAACGCACAAGGGCGCCTGATCAGAGGGGCCTCGAATTGACTGTAATTATTCAAATGCAAACTAGAATGAATTGCTTTTGAGACTAAAACAACAAAAGCACCTTGTTTGTGAACTTTATTTCAGCAAAATTAGTTTTTGTTCAGAGTTTTAAAAGGGCGCCGAAATATATTTTGCACGAGGGCGCGCTTGACACCCCAACGGCGGGCCTGTGGTATGCGCTGGGATTGAAAAAGACTTGTGTACATACAGTATTAACCACATTTATATGCTTAGGTGTTTTTTGAGATTTATTTTTTTAAAACATCTGTATTTTTGAAGTATTGTATATTTGTAATTACACGGTATTTGTAAATAAAATGTGCCAATAAAGTATATTGTTTCACAGAATTAAACCGTTCAGTTTTTTTTCCCAACAAAAGCCTTTAAGGTCCCGGTTTTAAAGACAAAGTACCGAGTTAACCGACTGTCTTTAAAACGGGACGATTTCTTGCCGTTTCTTTCGCTTTCTGATTTTATTTTTGGTTGTACAATGGAATTCAAATTTTGTAAAAATATCTATCCATTGAGAGAGGATCTAAAACCAAGTAAGTTAAGATGTCTCGAGCTCCCCCAGTACAATTTGATCGCGAAACTAAATCCATTAAAATGGGCAAATACAAATACTTTTCGAAAGTGCTGAACTACATGTCTCTTTAGAGCACCATAAACTCTACCTTAAAGAAGCGACAAGAGCTTTACAAAGAAACAACCCATTGAAGTTGAACAGTCCACAGATTTCGAGTCTGATTTTCTTTTCTTTGGTTTTCTTGAAGGTTACTTTTACTTTTCATAAAGAGACTATCTCCTCTAATGATAGTGAATAGATATCCCAGGCTTCTGCTTCTAATATTAAGGGTTAACCGTTAATATACAAATTAACCAGTTTGGCTTTGCCTGCACGGGTAGCCGATGGATGATGGACGATTAGTTGCTTGGTTTACGACTTGGAGTGTAGTTCACAAAGAAACCAAGTTTGCCACTTCGGCTTTGCATGCGCGGGTAGCATAAGCGCGATTAGTCGCAAGCAAATCCCAAGCTTGATGCGAAGCAATAAAAAGTGAGGTTAGGTTTCATAACTTCATCAAAATTTTCGTGAAACAGTTTGATATCGTTATGTAAGTGTCTGTTACATGTTACTTTTGCAGGTAAAAACCAATTAAGTTAAGGCAAAGCTGGCAAAGGCAATATAATGCTAGCCACAGCGAATACTTAAGGTTAAAGTTAGAGCAGTGATTTTTTTGTTAGAAATTTACCTAAAAGCCGCACTTAGAGGGTCACATCACGATCTCCGATGCTCATTTATGATTATTACGATGCTTTTGGACCGTTTTCATTCAAAATAAATCAAAAATATAAACTTCTTCATCGGTGCGTGCAATAACTGTCAATAGGCGATTCCAATCACCGATGAGGGCGCTGGCGATTGTAAACAAACATGGTGGAAGACAAGTAATTTTTCATACATAACCTGTGTAAAAAATTATTCCAAATACAAAAATGTTTAAATGCTTACCGGCTCCTGTAAATTAAGTTAAAGTATTTAAAATTGAACCATTAAAACAAAGAATACACATACACTTCTCTGCTTTAACCTAATGTAACGACGAACTTATTACTTCTTAAGTAGTTTAAAATCTTTCCCAGTAGAGGTCTCATTTATTTTTGGAGTTGCCTACAGGGGCGTGTTCGAAAACACAGGAAGTAAGTATAAGAGTTATACCAACAGAGTGAATAAAGTGAAAAGCAAAATATACAAAATGATTTATATGAGAGAGAAAACAATATTACCCAAGAGTAACGCTCTGAGTTTCCGAACACGCCCCAGTGTTAGTGATGGGTTGTTCTTTTAGAAACATGTTCTTTCGAACCTGTTCTTTTTCTGAAACTGGTACAGGGGCCCTATTCTCAACTCGTTCGAAAAGATTCGCATGCGAAAATGACGTCAAAATGACGTGGACTCTCGTACAAAACTATACAAATCGTTCCGAAAATACGTCATTTTGACGTCATTTTCGCATGCGAATCTTTTCGAACGAGTTGAGAATAGGGCCCCAGGTCGTTATTCAATTAAAAAAATATCAGGTGCAAGTCGGAACGGGTACAGAGTAACATGAAGATACGGATTACAGATGTATAAAGGTTCGAACAGAATGCCGTTATCTGTCAAATGAATATTAAATACAAAGGTTCAAATGTCCTTGCACGGAACGAACGACGTCAAGCGGCGTTGCACGCGAAAAGTTGGTCAACTTCCGACTTTGACGGCGGCAAACATCATAATACATAGCCAAATATGTACCACCATCGCATTTTCATCTAGTAATTTCTTGTATATGTGGATAACACAACATACAATACATCAGGTATAAAAGATACATACATAATACTATAAATAGTTGAAATTATTTTTTATTTTTCGGTTAGATCGACGTCGTTCCACGCCGCTTTATCTGTGCATGTCTCTTGAAGTGACAATTGGGGGCGTTGCAACGGTGCGTAACGGCATTGCATTCTGTTTGACCCTTTAGTCCGGAGTGATTCGTTGCGAGGGAACGTTCGGAATGAATCGAAATTGTTAGAACTGTTAGTACTCAGCAAATAAGTATTAGTGATTTCGATTATGTACTCGTAAGTCATAAATTTAAAATATTTTAAAACAGACAATTTTATACTCTTGCTCGAGATATTATACACCGACGCCAGCCGACTATCGCCTAAAACCGTAACGTCTGGGTCCACGTTCGTAACCGCGTTATCCTGGGTGAGTTCGCGATTACGCTCGCCGAGCGCTCTGATCAAAAGTGTGAGGGAGAGCGACTGCGTTTCACTGCATGTAAGAGAGAAAAAGAAACACTCCGATCGACCTGAGCGTAATCGCGAACTCGGCCCCTGTAGTATAGAATAAGAACAGTCGTTCGCTCGCTTAGCCCAGTTCATCATTTTTGCAAAACTGTTCCAGATTGCAACTGTTCTTTGAAATAGGTATTTTTTTGGAACCGGAACAGGTTGTTCCAGTTTCTTAAAAATAACAGTTTTGCGCATCACTAATCAGTGTTACCCATGATACTACGAAGCAGTGTTGCCAGCTTTGTCAAACGAGTAGTCGCCAACATTTCAGAATGAAATCGCCCATTACATGTGTCTTATATGAAGAATGAAAAATTTTTGTCGCCAAATACAAAATTAAAAATCGCCCGCTAATGGAGTTTATATGGACAAACCAAAAATTTCGATCGCCAAGTTTTTCTTAAAAGTCGCCCATTCTGGCAACACTGCTACGAAGCTTTATCATATCTTTAAGGTCGTAGTATCACAGTATAAGCACAGTATAAGTAATTACCCAGTAGCGTCACTTGAACGTCAGTGTCAAAAAAATGTCCATTCTGTTTGATACCCTTATGGAAATGCAATGCACAGTTGTGTTCAAAAAGGTGTTGTACAGCTAAGTTTTAAATATCTTTGCTTCTGAGTGGCAGTTGGTTTTTCTATTTTTGTGTTCAATGATTGTATTATTACTGCCAGAAACCGTATATGTAACGAAACAACTTGTACAACAATTTTTTGACTTCATGACAAGTTTGCACAGTACAAACACTTTTTTGAACACGACTGTAATTTACAGCTGGGTAGGTATCAAACAAAAGAGCAAATGCGACAGTTACACTCGAGTGACGCTACTGTGTGATTCTTATACTGTGGTATAAGTAATTACTCAGTAGCGTCACTTAATCGTCAGTGTCAAAAAGAGCGGCCATTCTGTTTGATACCCTTATGGAAATGCAATGTAATTTACAGCTGGGTGGGTATCAAACAAAAGAACGAATGTGACATTTATACTCGAGTGACGCTACTGTGTGGTAGTATCATGAGTGTTACCAGTTGTCTAGATAAAAAGTTACTAGAGATAATAAAAATGTTTTCATCAATATTTTTTTAATTCACGTTGTATTTGTACAGGGCGAGGTATACAATATGGCGGTAAATTATTTGTCACTACCCGAGTGTTTCCGAGTGCTGCGAGAAACATTGTCATCGTCAATTTTATATGGTTATACAATTGCCGTTTAAAGAATAAAAGGAACTTGTATTTAATTGCAACTCTACACAAAACAATAGAAAAAGTCTCGCCTTTAATTAACATTACAAGTTTCAGCAATAAATGCAACGTCAAAAATAAATTTGATGCACTTCTGTTTGTTGCATTGCTCAAACTTATAATTTTTAATTAAAGATAAGTTTGTTTCAATTGGTTTTTTTTTCTTTTAGCTAATTACTCGGGAGCGGCAACTCAAAATTAATTGTCCTGATCCTACACTGCTTCCCACGACCTTGATATCGATACTTACATCCAATTATTAAAACGAAGTTAGCAACGTGGGGAGATCTGGGGAAGTTACGAGAGCTGCGTTCGTTTATTCAATTCAGTTCACTCTATTTACTCTTTTGTCACTCTAAAGAGTGAGAGCGAATAAGATTTAATACGATTAAGAGTGAGACAAAAGTGCGAAAAGATTAAATAAAGTGAACGGAGTTGAGTAAACGAACACAGCCTAGATATCCCCTTGACAGTTCACTCCTAGTATACGAATCTTACATAGTAGTGTCATTCGAGTATAACTGTCACGTTTGACATTTTGTTTGATACCTAGCGATTTGCAAATTGCATTACATTCCCGTAAGGGCATCAATCAGTACGGCCGCTTTTTTTTGACACTGACGTTTAAGTGATGCTACTGGGTAACTGAGCAATTACTTATATTGTGGTTCATTGTCGTTCATTCATGAACAATGGCTTATTTCTCTGAACAATAATTACGTTCTTTATTAATTAGTTTAGGTTTGGAGGTAAGTTTCACGAATGTTCTATGCACACACCGCTTTTCGCTCTAACCTTCACGTGATCAAAAGTTTAAATCGCGACATCCTGCGGTCACTTTTGGACCTAATGTTGCAACAAAATTTTTAAAAACTTCATCTGATTTGTGTTATGTCCTATAGCTACTGATGATTCAATTTCAGCATGGTAGCGCCATCTACGTCTTTGATTATTCCAGTGAGACTATGACAAGAAAAAAAAAACACAAGAACGTAACGAGGTGTCAAACAACAAAAATGTGACGACTATGTTAGGTGAATAAATTGAGGTTGTTTAATTGTTACCGTCATTAGCAGGCGCGATAATAATGTGGTTTGCTTATCGGCAACTGGCGGGGAAATGTCCTCGTCATTGCTCACTTCAAGCTACTCTTATTATGTAGGTATACATACAACGAGTGATCAATATCTTTTCTAATCAAATGACCTATGGAAATAAAATCGTGTGTCTTTGATTATTCAATATTACAAATGCCGATGCGTTAACATGTCCGCCATTCTCTTGTAAACACGGGCGAATTCTGCGTTTTAAATTGTTAATAAAATTCACTAGGATTATTGGAGTGTTATTTAACTGTTCGCAGTGTAACAATAAACTCTTATGAACAAAAATTTCTGTTAATGAATTAAATTTACTGACAGTTATAAGTAATTGAATTGAGAATGACATTTGAAAAATGAATTTATCTTTCCATAGGTTACTTGATTAGAAAAGATATTGATCACGCGTTATATTTGATAATTCTCTCAAAATCAAGAACGAAGCCTCCCAAAGAAAAAAAACAACTCTATTCCCTTCCAAACGACTTTACAGATTGTTGCTAGAATTCAAGTCAAATTAATTTTGCCAGTGAATCACCCTGTATGAATAGTTAAGTTTGTTTTTAATCCTAGCTAAACTTAAGTTATTATATGTATAAGATAAATACTACGCTTTTTATCCCTTTTATTACGTAAACTTTGCACACTGAGTGACCTTTAAAAATTTCATCAATTAAAAACCTTATCGGACTCTGTTTCGCTTATACAGGGTTTAACTGTACTCGAGTCATTAATTTAAACTGTGATTCATGTTCTAAATCTCAACGGACTAACTTAAAAATGATAAATAATTGATTCAGATTTCGGAAGGCAGTAGGGTACCTTTGTTTTAAAACTCCCGCTCAGTGACTGCGTGTTGTTTGAACAATTAAGCAAGTTTTTACGTCAATTCAGTAAACGATGCGCTTAGATATACTCTTATTAAGTATAAAGTTTTCTGTTGCAGCGCGTTTTCTGTCGTTAAATATACCTATAGCATTGAACTACATTTTCCATACATAGGGTGTAACTGTACTTGAGTTATTTACAAAACCGTAGGTTTCTCATCATACATACTAAGGCTGGGTTGCACAAGACATTAGATAATAAGTTAGATTGTGACACACATATGCTGTATGTCATAACGTGCGACACATCCTGAGTTAGGCTTAAATTTAATCCTGACTTAAATGTTTTATGCAACCCAGCCTATGAGTTTGATTTAAAAATAAAATTATTATAAATATTGTTTAAAAAAGGTTTGTTTTTCAATTTAAAACGGTCTCGAACTTGTACGACACTGTTAAACGCTAATAAACCAACATGAACTAACTCGCTCGGCGCTCTCTGTTTTTGATTTCGTTGATATGACTGAGTCAGTTATGTGCCGGCGCTTGTTTGTCTGAAACATCGAGATCGTCGCAAATAATTGGGGGTGGGGGTCGAGCTTTCGGCGAGTTCGTGCCCATCCCTGCAGTAAGAGATTTTTTAATGACTTTAATCAAGGTCATCTGCTCTATTACGTTTTCTAAAGTCAGAGACAATGAACGTCGACAATAATAATAAAGTCTTCATTGTGCATTAAAAAAACAATGGTTTTCTGATGTATACAAATAAACACGCACATTTCTAGAACATATAGTTCTGACTTACAGTGAATTGTTTGCTTTCAAATTGAACCCTGCGTAAGTACCGATTAACCTTAATCATAATCATTTGAGCCTGAATTAGATCATTTCCTTAAAATTTTTGGAAAAAGGAAAATTCTTTCGTCCGATGGTCATACGTCGATTGCTTTTTTTTCTTTGAATGAACGACTCAAGCTCAGTTGCACCCTGTACATTTAGTGTTTCGTCCTCTACAGTTTCATTCGTTTACGTATGATTTTTTTATTGACTTTATTGAAGGTCATCTGCTTTATTACGTCTTCTAAAGTCAGAGACAATGAACGTCGACAATAATAATGAAGTCTTCATTGTGCATTAAAAAAACTATGGTTTTCTGATGTAAACAAATAAACACGCACATTTCTAGAACATATAGTTCTGACTTACAATGAATTGTTTGCTTTCAAATTGAACCGTGTGTAAGTACCGATTAACCTAAACCATAATCATTTGAGCCTGAATTAGATCATTTCCTTAAAATTTTTGGAAAAAGGAAAATTCTTTCGTCCGATGGTCCTACGTCGATTGCTTTTCTTTCTTTGAATGAACGACTCAAGCTCAGTTGCACCCTGTACATTTAGTGTTTCGTCCTCTACAGTTTCATTCGTTTACGTATGATTTTCTTATTGACTTTAATGAAGGTCATCTGCTTTATTACGTTTTCTAAAGTCAGAGACAATGAACGTCGACAATAATAATGAAGTCTTCGTTGTGCATTAAAAAAACTCTGGTTTTCTGATGTAAACAAATAAACACGCACATTTCTAGAACATATAGTTCTGACTTACAATGAATTGTTTGCTTTCAAATTGAACCCCGTGTAAGTACCGATTAACCTTAACCATAATCATTTGAGCCTGAATTTGATTATTTCCTTAAAATTTTTGGAAAAGGGGAAAATTCTTTCGTCCGATGGTCATACGTCGATTGCTTTTTTTTCTTTGAATGAACGACTCAAGCTCAGTTGCACCCTGTACATTTAATGTTTCGTCCTCTACAGTTTCATTCGTTTACGTATGATTTTCTTATTGACTTTAATGAAGGTCATCTGCTTTATTACGTTTTCTAAAGTCAGAGACAATGAACGTCGACAATAATAATGAAGTCTTCGTTGTGCATTAAAAAAACTCTGGTTTTCTGATGTAAACAAATAAACACGCACATTTCTAGAACATATAGTTCTGACTTACAATGAATTGTTTGCTTTCAAATTGAACCGTGTGTAAGTACCGATTAACCTAAACCATAATCGTTTGAGCCTGAATTAGATCATTTCCTTAAAATTTTTGGAAAAAGGAAAATTCTTTCGTCCGATGGTCATACGTCGAGTGCTTTTTTTTCTTTGAATGAACGACTCAAGCTCAGTTGCACCCTGTACATTTAGTGTTTCGTCCTCTACAGTTTCATTCGTTTACGTATGATTTTCTTATTGACTTTAATGAAGGTCATCTGCTTTATTACGTTTTCTAAAGTCAGAGACAATGAACGTCGACAATAATAATGAAGTCTTCATTGTGCATTAAAAAAACTCTGGTTTTCTGATGTAAACAAATAAACACGCACATTTCTAGAACATATAGTTCTGACTTACAATGAATTGTTTGCTTTCAAATTGAACCCTGTGTAAGTACCGATTAACCTTAACCATAATCATTTGAGCCTGAATTAGATCATTTCCTTAAAATTTTTGGAAAAAGGAAAATTCTTTCGTCCGATGGTCATACGTCGATTGCTTTTTTTTCTTTGAATGAACGACTCAAGCTCAGTTGCACCCTGTATATTTAGTGTTTCGTCCTCTATAGTTTCATTCGTTTATGTATGATTTTTTTATTGACTGTAATGAAGGTCATCTGCTCTATTACGTTTTCTAAAGTCAGCGGCAATAAACGTCGACGATAATAATTAAGTCTTCCAGTCTTCATTGTTCATTAATACAAGTAAAAAACATAATGGGCCTGAAACACCTCTTACATCAGGTATACCAAAGCTTCTAGAGCTGGCATCGATTATGCGCTGTATTAGCTGCGTTCGTTTATTCAACTCCGTTCACTCTATTTACTCTTTTCGCACTTTTGTCTCACTCTTACTTATATTAAAAACTTATTCGCTCTCACTCTTTAGAGTGCGAAAAGAGTACTCAGAGTGAACGGAGTTGAATAAACGAACACAGCTTTCAATGAATGACTCGAGCTCAGTTACACCCTGTATAATATTGTATGGTGTTGCATCTGCTTCTGAGCGGAAATATCCTTATCCAAAAATGCTAAGATAATTCAAAGCTCATTTCTTGTGAATGCAACCGTTGATGTTGTTGGGGTTCCCCCTGACGTGTGGTATGTACTCCTATTAGATCAAAAGTTGATGATCTGAAATGATGCCGCCGGTTTACGTGGAGGTCGACGAATCCACATACACACGTCTCGCACCTTCGCCGGATTGCACCCAACACTCTCCGTTATCATCGCGGAGATAATAAGGTGAACGAGTGAGAAGTCAACATTTGTTGCAATTGCGGTGAGCATTTCGCGCGATACTAACCGGCAGTGTTTTGTTTTATTCGCAGCGTATTTTGAATTCTATTTTATTTACAATTTGCGATAACGCCCGCAGAGAAATTTCGGGGTTTTCTTCCAGTGTTTAATTAGTATTACTAAACGAAACAGTCGTTGATAAAATCGGTTGTTTTTTTTAACGAGGACTTGTTTGTTAGTTAATTAATTAATTAATTAATTCGCGGTCGGGATTATGATGTTTTGGAACAGATTTGCGGTGGTTTTGTTCTATGCGTTCAGAATCAGCGACGCGGTAAATATAGCTATAACAGGTGAGTACTAGTTCGATGTTTTTCTCCGAGTTTTGTTATTGAGCTAAATTTAAATTCCTAAAATAAAAAAAATATTTGAAAGTTTTACTAAAACTATTTATTCAAACGTTTTATTGAGCTGAGTTTCTTCCGAGTTGTACACTCATGTCAACAAATAATGTGACTTTCGTTCTGATGAGTGCAATCGTGAGACGTTTCATCTGCGATTACTTAAAGCGTCAAGTCAAATGTGACATTTTACTTTACAATCAAGAGTTGAGGTCGCGTTGGGTTAGCGTGCAGATATAGAGAGTGTTGGGGCGTCGAAGTTGGCCATGAAAATTTCATTGTGAACCATCACCGTCATGACAGTTGTCAATTTGACGTTTGAACTTGCAATTCCTAACCTTGCTTTCGAGGTTTCGAACTCAACAGTACGACAGAACAACACAAGAACGTAATCTTCTGTAATAAACGAAAAACGACAATAAGAATCACATCTTTTGTACCAACGAAAACGGACGATAAGAAAATAAGATTTACAACAAACAATCAAAATTGTGGTGCGTTCACAGCAAACACCTTGTCACGGCTAACTTCCACGCCAAATTAAAAAAAAAAAAACACTCGTTATAAGCAGATGTATAAGCAAAGAGTACCAGAGAGGGATGGACTTAGAAATCAATTGTTGCGCTCTCTTTTGATTTTCAACGGAAATTGTAGCATGCAATCCAAATTTTCAAATCTATAAAGGGCATTGATTATTTATTTATTTACACCAAACAATACTTACCTGGCTTATAAAAATTTATTTAAATTTATTTAGATTTATCAAATTTAAAGGACAAACTAATTATGCACTGTAGACGAACTTCAAATCAAGACGTAGCTCATTTGTATTCGTATGATAATGAAAACACAATATTTAATCTGTTGCGAATCAATACGCGCAAGTCATCGGCTAATAACAAAAATATTTTCGACAAAACACTTAAACAACATTTGAATTGTTTATGGATGGAATCGGCCGAGATCGAATTTTTTGCGAAGCTTTGACGTAAACTTGTAAACATCAAAGAATTTACATAGATAATAAAGTAGCGGGATTATGTGAGATTAATTCCAAGATCGCATTTCAATTTTTTAAGTCCTCTTTTATATTTCTGTATTTCTTTAAATTTTTCTGTTTTTCTTCTCCTTGGTTGCTCTGTTTGCGTAGGTAATAAAACTAACTGATCAACTTTTAATTTCCCTGGAAAATGTATGTATGATAAAAATCTGCTGTTTAGTTTAAGAATAATCTATTGAACTACGACGGTCAAGCTGAATTTATTGAGAATAAAAAACACGCTATCCGAATCGTCTGTTTGCTTATAGGTGTCATGAATGGGGCCAAGGGTTTCTTTGATACTATCGTTGAATAAAGTTAAACATTTCTCTAGGAAACGGTCGAACTTCTTCTCTGGATCATCAACGTTGTATACATCATTCCAGTTTTCATTTGAAACAGTTGAGAAGAATGCATACGTTGTATGTTGTCACGATTCGAAGAGATGTGGGTGTTTTCTTGCGAATGTCGAATTTTACCATTTGAGCACGACGGTCAGATAAACACAGATCGTAGGTATAGGCTTCATAAGCAAGAGTATTTGTAAAAAAACATTGTCAATACACGTTTTACTGTTTTTAACACATCTAGTCGGATCATTGATAGTCGGTATCAAATCAAAACTATTTAAAAAGTTTAGGCCCGGTCTATTCATCTCTCAGTAAGTGGCCAGTAAGATACTGAATAGATTAAAGATAGGCAAATGCATTGCGCTAATCGTCGAGTAATAACTTGGCATTTTACTGAGAGATGAATAAACCGGGCCTTAGTTGTGTGCCGTTCTGTCCTCGGTTCGTGCAGGATTGTTTGCAGGAGTTAAAGAACGTGCACGGACTGAACTCTAAATGCAAAAGATGTTACCAACGCCGTTCCGCGGACCTTTAGTTATTATTAATTTTAAGTTATTTTATTATTATATCAATTGTAGGTTAATTAATTCTCATGCGGAAACGGCTAGGCACATAATTAATAACACTCTTTCAACTTCATCGCTCGCAGCATCACATTGCGATTTATATTATAATCA
Organism: Dorcus hopei; assembly: GCA_033060865.1. Lineage (NCBI taxonomy): Eukaryota > Metazoa > Arthropoda > Insecta > Coleoptera > Lucanidae > Dorcus > Dorcus hopei. The sequence goes on along the minus strand of CM065424.1, from coordinate 3,139,463 downwards.
CAGACAAAGGATAGTTTCCAAACGTTAGCCAATCACCGCCCGCGCTTAATTAAGTTCGAATAACTTTTAATTGTACCGTCAGATCAACTTGAAACTTTGTAAAAATATTCAGAGTAGTATCCCAGACAATCCTACCGAATTTCATCCCGATCGTACCGCTAAAAAAATTGTTACGCGACCGGAAGCACTCCCGCGCTTCCGTCGCAATTTCAGGCGTTTCCGCCCGTCGGATTTCGCCGGGCGCGACATCAAATTAAAGCCCGCGAAAAGCGCTATCCAATGACATAAAGAAAACCCTGGGTCGGCGGGGAAATAAAAAAGTTTTCTTTGTTTAAACTTTTCAACCCCGAGTGACTCAGGGGATTATGACGTCAGAAGCGGACACCCGACCGAGCCGGTTCCAGGAAACACCATCGGTCGACCGGATAAAAGGGCCCGCGTCCGTTCACTTGCTCTCGGATCCTCCGGGATCATTGACGGAACGGAGTAGGCAGATTGAGGCCGTCCCCAACGCTCCTTTACCTTCCTACCTTATTCCTTGCAATTAACACGGATCGAATCTCTGCCCGACGGCGGAATCGATCTTTGATAAATTGTTTTTTTCATTTTAACTATGTATTCATTCAATATATGTGTTTTTTTTTCGATCTACTAACTTCGTGTTCACCATTATTGTTCCTCACCCCGAGAAGCATCGAGCTAGCCGGACATCCCAAAATCCGCTTCCGGGTTTCGAGGAGCGGCGTTCGGACGACACGGAACCGCTGAGGAACCAACGCCACCGCTAGGGCAATCGCTCCGTCAACTCGCCGGCCTTCCCGCAGATCGTCCACGACACGGTGATAACATGTGTGCCGTTCTGTCCTCGGTTCGTGCAGGATTGTTTACAGGAGTTAAAGAACGTGCACGGACTGAACTCTAAATGCAAAATATGTTACCACCGTGTTCGTGGACGATTGGCGGGAAGGCCGGTGAGGTGACGGACCAATTGTCCTAGCGGTGGCGTCGATTCCTCGGCGGTTCCGTGTCGTCCGAACGGCGCTCCTCGAAACCCGGAAGCGGATTCTGGGGTGTCCGGCTAGCTCGATGCTTCTCGGGGTAAGGGACAATAAATGGTGAACACGAAGTTAGCAGAAGGGAAAAAACACATATATTGAATGAATATGCAGTTCAAACGAAAAAAAAAACAATTTATCAAAGATCGATTCCGCCGTTGGGCAGAGATTCGATCCGTGTTAATTGCAAAGAATAAGGTGGGTAGGTAAAGGAGCGTTGGGGGCGGCCTCAATCTGCCTACTCCGTCCCGTCAATGATTCCGGAGGATCTGAGAGCGAGTGAACGGACGCGGGCCCTTTTATTCGATTGACCGAGGGTGTTTCCTGGAACCGGCTCGGTCGGGTTTCCGCTTCTGACGTCATAATCCCCTGAGTCACTCAGGGTTGAAAAGTTTAAACAAAGGAAACTTTTTTATTTCCCCGCCGACCCAGGGTTTTCTTTATGTCATTGGATAGCGCTTTTCGCGGGCTTTAATTTGATGTCGCTTCCGGCGAAATCCGACGGGCGGAATCGCCTGAAATTGCGACGGAAGCGCGGGAGTGTGCCGTTCTGTCCTCGGTTCGTGCAGGATTGTTTACAGGAGTTAAAGAACGTGCACGGACTGAACTCTAAATGCAAAAGACGCTGTGTTTGTAGTAGGAAACAAAAGAATTGGGAACTCTCCTGCTATTTTATGTTACTGTATTCTATCTTCGATTCGTCACTGTTTATTTTAAGCCTTGCGCGGACTGAGACCACTAAGATTTTAACTTTCCAATCGTAGTTATCGTAAATGTAGCTCAAAGCATCTTCCATTATGTCAATGCGTTTATCAACATCTTGTCCTGGACTTCGGTAAGTTGTTCAGATTATAGTATTAAGTTGCTGACAACTCACATAATTTTTCACTGGAAAGATCTTTTGTACAGTTACACGATAGACAATAATACACATTAAAAAAAAAAGAAATTCAAAATTCCATAAATTAAAAGAGAAATAATTTGAAACAAACAATGAGAAAACAAATTATTTGCCTTCCACTTGGTCAACAGATTATAAAAAAAAGATTGCAATAGATGGCGCTGCTTAATGTCTCACACAAATACAATTCATTTCGTCCTTTACAAAGAAAAACGAACAAGAAACGTTCGGCAACTTTTAACAGATGGCGTTGTTGAATGCCTTACAATAACGCAAGTCACTTTCATGTTCCCATCCAGCAAACCACCGTCAGTTGAGACGTGGTTATTCAATATTGTAACAATCTTACGGGTTCCATTAATTTTTGTTTTAAGAATAAAACACGATGTAGTTAATAACTAATTTATTTAAAAGCAAACCGATTTATTTATAAACTTACACTAAATACAACACTAACGCTGAATTATTTACAAGCTTATACCTAATTTATTTTAACAGCCGAGCGAAAGTCTAACGCGAACTTTAATGCCGAGCAGTCCAACGCCGTATTCCCCTCTCATTCCCGGGCGCGTGCTTTTATCAGCCGGGGCTGTTTCTCGCGAACATTCCAGTACGCGACAGAATGTCTAGGGTTGATTCCACCGCTGGCGTGATCTTGAAATGCGTGCTAAATTTAAACGTCCCGAACGATCATTTCCGAACACACTGTATTTGTACTGGCGCTTCTATTTGCGCGAAATTTTTGGGTCGTCGAGTTTTTAAACAAACGCTTTAGCAAAATTCTTATTTTAAAAAAAATCGTAGCGCAGATTATCACTATTTAGCATATGCGATTGTTAGTGATTCTTTTATTAAGAAAAAGAAAAAATTGAGAACGTTGAGATTCGCAGTCGTCAGAGGTCAGAGTATTGATGGCGCCCTCTCTGTTTAACGCAAGACAACTCCGTGGCGCCAAATTTGAATTACTCGTAGAAGCCCTGTACAAAGCAGTGCTCTTACATTCATAATCATAACTCATTTTCATATAATTAAAGTTAACACAGGTTTCAACGAAATCCCGTTTTAAACAGTGCCGGCCTTAATTGCCCCCGAGCCTTTCCGCCACCTTTGGCCCGCGGATTAATTATCTAGCTCGTATTTGCTGCGTAAATTCCCAGAATAAATATTTAAAAGGTGATGTTAATGTATCCTCGTTAACTTTATCTAGCAGCAGAATTTAATTACACGTGATTCAACGATGTAATCCGGAGAACCTGTGCAAAATATTTGAACACACACACACCTCTTTTGCATGTTGTATGTATAATTCAAAGTAATTTTGCACCACAAGTGCAGACGATTTAAAAAAAAAGATCAAGTACAGCTAATTTTCTCTGGTTTAATTCGTTCGTGTCAGTGTCGTCATTTTTGCTGTCAAAATGACAGACGAAATGTCACGGTTAACTAAAAGTGACAAAGTTCTAATTCTTTTTCTAAATTAGAGGAGGGTTGGCCAATAAGGACATTGTAGTATAATTTATCTGAAAGCAAATGTTTGAAGAAAATAGAACTTTAATTTTTTATAAAGCCACGAAAGAGACAGATTTTTTTGCGATTAACTGTACATATCTATGGGATGTTTAAACTTTAAGTGGGGTATGGCATGTATTGCAAAAAATTGGTGTTTGGTTCGATTTGGTGGCCTTCAATTAAATATGCGGATAAACAAACTCATTAAAGGCAAAACACGGCGAATTATTTTTTGCCATGTTTTTTTTTTCTCTGAAATTTTCGTCACGTAGCACCGTCGTTAATATGCAACGCTGCTTGGACCGTATCTAATTTTTTTTTTATCTGAAGTGAGAAGACGTCAGATTTCCTGATATTGTTCTAATTTTAAACCGCGAGCATTTGACGTCGGCGTGTTTTGATACTTTTTAGCGATGAATTTTGATTTGTTGATTTTGCCGCTTGATTAAACACGCTCGAAGTATTCCACGTCACGATCTGATGAACGTTCTAGAACGAAGTAATAAAATTGAACGCAGTGTCCAATTGTTGATCCGAGACGATTTGAATTTACCGCCGCGCCGCGCCGTACTAAATTGTTATTGTATTACGTTGGCAATACCCCCGGTTCTGTCACTCAACTTCGCCATTTTTCTTTCCTGAATTAGGATAGTAATAGTAAAATGAAAAGAAATGAAACATCGAAAATGCGTCTACGAAAAATCAAACGAAATTTAACACTGCTGTATACATAGTAAATATTTGTGTAAAACGTGAAATACACTAAAAACTATGGCCCCAAATTCAAAGTGTCCTCAATCATTAAAAGTCGCACCGTGTTTCTACATGAGCCTATAGTCAATTCTCAGGACTAAATTAAAATTGTCAACCATTTCAAAAGTGTGAAACTTCATTATTTCAGAATATTCCAAACGGAAATGTTTCCCGTTGAAGAGAGACAAAATTTGTTTAATAAAAAAAAAGTGAAACTTGAATCTCCAAAGTTCCTAGGGTTTCGATTAAATTCCTTTCCCAGACAAAACCAAACATACTTCGATCAAAATCACAACTTTTTAACCGACGTTTCGTTATAAGCGAGTGACGGAGCATTTTCAAGATTAGTCGACAACAAACGCTCATCTAGTTTGGAGTTACGTGGAGTTAAAAAAAAGGTGTTTGGAGACACAGTTGGATCGTAATTTAAAAAGTTGAGAGATCTAGCAGGATAGCAGTCAAAAGGGGGCAATTAAAAGTTTACTCTTGTTTGATTGCCAAGCTTTCGGAAAGTATTTATTTCCTTCATCAGGGCGGATCTAAGTGAGGTTAAGAAAGCTAAAGTTGCACATTATGAACAAGCCAGGAATAATTTCTTACGTAGTAACCATTATTAACAATTCATAAAGTTGTATTGTAAAACAAATTAAAATTTAAAAGTCACAATTTAAAATGATGGACAAAACATTTGAAACGATAACGTGCACAATGGCGTCTATCTGGTAACTTATTCCTGGCTTGTTCATAATGTGCAACTTTAGCTTTCTTAACCTCACTTAGATCCGCCCGGATGAAGGAAATAAATACTTTCCGAAAGCTTGGCAATCAAACAAGAGTATCTTTTAATTGCCCCCTTTTGACTGCTATCCTGCTAGATCTCTCAACTGTTCCTTAAGTTCGCAGTCGCGATCAGAAGCCGTTTTATTGTAATTTAAAAATATTAAAAAAAAAATTTGAATTTCGAGAGCGAAGGTTCGAAATGATCAATGTCAAGCCGACCCAAAAAAAATGGGGAGAAATCTCTAAACAATTTGAATTTCGAGAGCAAAGCTTCGAAAAGGTCAAAGGTCAAGGCAAAAAATTGGAAAAATCTTTTTAAAAAATTAAATTTCGAGAGACAAGGGTCAGAAAGACCAAAGGTCAAGGTCAACTCAAGGCTAGAAATTGGAAAAATTGTTACAGTTCATTTCTTTCATTCCTGTTCTGAATACCCCCTGTATATGCATCGCCACCGCCCAGCCTTCATTTCTGTTCCGAACACGCCCTGTATATGCGAAATTCGACGTGTCAGATCATTCCTTGGACCGCGTCGTTGTACATGTTGCAGTCAGTGTAGGAATACCCGTATTTCGCCGGCGTAATTTTCTTAAACTTTCGTTTTAGCATATTTCTATTAACAGGACCTTCATTTATTCAAACAAATTCATTTTATATAGGTAATCCCTCCTTAAGTGAGTTCAAAATCGCGTGTATGCGAGGAATTGAACGAATTATAGCGAAGTTCTACTTCTGGACGCGTATTATGCGTGACCTTTGTCCTTTCAGCCGATTGGTTCCCGCTATTACTAAGAAACGGTGTCTCGCTTGTTGAGAATCCCTCCTTGTTTGTCAAACGAGAAATGTTGCGCCAATGTCAGAACGAAACTTGCTGTCGCTTGGGTCACATTCTCTTTCGTAAATATTTTTATTTGTGCGTGCCATTACATCGAAGGGATGTTAGTGCACTTCTACGGCTAATTGCCGACTCTGTTTAGACCCAGGTGTAAGACAGGAAAACCGCGTATCCCGTGGGTGTCACAGCTTCGCAATAGACCGAGGTAAGTTCCATACGCAGCAACTCTCGGTTTGACTTATGTGTTCGTTTTATTTCATTTCTTATAGGCTTTTATCGTCAGCTTTTATCGTCAGCTTTTATCGTCAGCTTTTATCGTAAGCTTTTCTCGTGAGCTTTTATCGTAAGCTTTTAGCGCTTTAATCTGGAACCTACATCAAGAGGTATTTCTCGTTGGGTGCATCGCGAATTACGGCGGTGAAGGCTCCCTCCCTCGCCCCTCTACGTGGAAGCCGGCACATTACAAAGTGCCGCGGCGGCATCGCCGCAAAGACACCGACAAATACGCCGAACATCAAAGGAATACAGGTCGGAGCGTTTTGATTTCTTTTCGTAGTTTTGAGCGATATTTCGCGGATTTTATTTCGGATCCATTGCTTTAATTTTGTCGCAATAAAACTTGCAACTTATTGCATTCTCTTGCATTTTGTGGCATTAGTGACGATTTGATTTATTTTAAGATAGATATGTAGCGATTTCGGATCCGAAAAGTTAGGTCTATGGTCTTGTTGTGTACTTAGATCGATCGACTTGCGTTGAATTTGTTTTATTTTATTTTTATTTGTGCTTTAGTAATAAAAGTGTTCATGTTTTGGACGTAACGTGTTTTCTTAATTTTTCACGCGATCCCTTTCATAAAAAAATTAAGTGGCGCCTGTTTTGGTTTGGCCTTCGCGTTTTGGTTAGAGAACCCCCTCCCGTCCCACTGTGCTGGCTGGCAACATTGGAGTAAAGTTTCGCTCCAATGTAAAACTTCTGCCTATCTACGCAGGTAGGTAGCAAAATCTTTAAAAAATTGACAATTCAAGAGACGAGGGTCAGAAAGGTTAAGGGTCAAGGTTAACTCAAGGCACGAAATTGGAAAAACCTTTAAAAAATTGAAATTCTAAGGGAGGAGGTTGACAAGGATCAAAGGTCAAGGCCATTTTAAAAATTCAAAGTTATAAGTCAAGGTCAAATCAAATTTCAAGGTCAACCCAACCCAATTCGACTTAATTCTACTCATCCAAAGCAAGAAATTAAAATAGGAAAACGTTAAAGCTTAAAAGAAATTAAAGTTAAAGGTCAAGATCCCTAAAAAATTAAAATGTCAAGGGGAAGGTTCAAGAAGATCAAAGGTCAAGGTCTCTTTAAAAATTAAAAGTTAAAAGTCAAGGTCAAATCAAATTTCAAGGTCAACCCAACCCAATTCAACCTAATTCTATTCATCCCAAGCAAGAAATTAAGATAGGAAAAACATTACAATTTAAAAGACATTAAAGTTATAGGTCAAGATCTCTAGAAAATTGAAATTTCAAGGGAGAAGGTTCGGGAAGATCAAAAGTCAAGGTCACTTTAAAAATTAAAAGTTAAAAGTCAAGGTCAAACCAAATTTCAAGGTCAACCCAACCCAATTCAACCTAATTCTATTCATCCCAAGCAAAAAATTAAGATAGGAAAACATTACAATTTAAAAGACATTAAAGTTATAGGTCAAGGTCTCTAAAAAATTGAAATTTCAAGGGAGAAGGTTCGGGAAGATCAAAAGTCAAGGTCTCTTTAAAAATTAAAAGTTAAAAATCAACGTCAAACCAAATTTCAAGGTCAACCCAACCCAATTCAACCTAATTCTATTCATTCCAAGCAAGAAATTAAGATAGGAAAAACACTACAATTTAAAAGACATTAAAGTTATAGGTCAAGATCTCTAAAAAATTGAAATTTCAAGGGAGAAGGTTCGGGATGACCAAAAGTCAAGGTCACTTTAAAAATTAAAAGTTAAAAGTCAACGTCAAATCCAATTTCAAGATCAACCTATCCCAAGTCAATTTAATTCTACTCATTCCAAGCAAAAATGAAGATAGGAAAAAGGTTAGAACTGAATTAAAGCTGGTTAGAATTTAAGAGAAATTAGTAAGTTCAAGGTCATAAGGTCAAAAGGCCAACTCAACCCAAGTCAATCCAACTCTGTTCAGTCCAAGCAAAAAAATTAAGCTCGACAAAAAATTTAAACTTAAAAGAAATTAAAAGTTGAAGGTCAAGGTCAAAAGGAGGCTCAAGGCTAACCCAAGTCAATCTAACTCTCTTTAAAACTTAAAAAATAAAATGTTAGAGGTGAAGGTCAAATAAAACTAACTACTCATCCCAAGCAAAAAATTAAGATTGGAAAAAAACTTAAAACTGAAAAAAATACACCGTTAAAGGTCAAGGTCAAAAGAAACTGGGATAGGAAAACATTAAAACATAAAAGAAATTAAAAAGTTAAAGGTCAAGGTCTCTAAAAAATTAAAATTTCAAGAGAGAAGGTTCAAGATGATCAAAGGTCAAGGTCAATTTAATTCTACTCATTCCAAGCAAAAAATTAATATTGACAAAAAATTAAAACTTAAAAGAAAGTAAAAGTTAAAGGTCAAGGTCAAAAGGAGTTTCAAGGCCAAGCCAAGTCAATCTAACTCTGTTCAATCCAAGCAAAAAATTAAGACTGACAAAAACTTAAAAGAAATTAAAAGTTAAAGGTCAAGGTCAAAAGGAGTTTCAAGGCCAACCCAAGTCAATCTAACTCTGTTCAATCCGAGCAAAAGGTTAAGATTGAAAAAAGAACAATTAAAAAGTTAAATTGAAGGTCAAACGAAATTTCATATCAGCCAACTCAAGTCAAGCTCAATCCAAGCTTTAAAAAATTAAAACTTAAATAAATAAAAAGTTGAAAGTCAAGGTCATACTCATTTCTAGCAACAAATTAAAACTTGAAAAAATTACAACGTTAAAGGTCAAGGTCAACAGAAACTAACTCTGTTCAATCCAAGCAAAAATTAAGATTGGAGAAAGATTTAAACTTAATAAAATTTGAAAGTTAAAGGTCAAGACCAAATAACATCTCAGGGTCAACCCCACTTAACTTTACTCAACTCAAGCAAGAAATTAAGATTGAAAAAAAATATAATAAGTCCAAGGTCAAAGGGACCAGAACAAAAATTAATTATTCATCAAATTACTAGCTGCCGCGAGCCTTGCCGACGGCGAGCGGCCCCTATAGCGCGAGGCGCTTTCTTCTTATTTCTTCTCTGCTGAGGTCGTCGGAAATGATATACGCCAACTAATGCGAGTGCCGACGGCGCTTGTTATACGAAGAAAAAAATAACTAAAGCATTGATTTGGATAATCTTCGTTTCGGCAAGTTTCCTATGACGTCCGCTTAATCATTGCAAAATTAACTGACGCGCAGTTCGACGTCAATTAATCAACGTTGAACGAAGATAACATCGGAGGTACGCAGATAACGAAAATTGTAATAATCACGTTATTGATTGAGTCGCGAAAATCGATACGGCAAATGCATTTAAAGTTCATTTTTTTGTTTCGAAACGCCAAATAGTTATTCTCATTTATTGGCAAACCATTTTTTGTCTCGAGTAGGTAGGTTGGCAACATTGTCTCTTACGATCCTTTTATGTTTTCTTTGTATGTACTTCTCAAAAACGAAGAAGGATTTCTTGCCATCTGTTTAAATTGTGTTTGCTTGCTTGGACCATTTCGGCACACATCAATTTTTTTTTTTTTTTGAAACAGTTTGTAAACTGTTTGCAAAGTTTCTTTTATTTAGTAAGTTTCTTGTCATTTACTAAGAATACTACTAAGAATTACTAACAATAAGAATAAGTCCGGATGCCAAACGAAGTTAGTTTTCCATGTTTGGGAATTGTCATTGTATGCAATAGGAACATTTCGGAAACATTCTTTCTTGTTTTGTTTGAAAGTAAGGTTTCAGTTTTTCGTGTTTTTTTTGGGGGGGGGGGGGAATTGTTGTTTTACGTACCAGAGCAACGGAAACATTTTGAAAACATTTCAGTCCTTTTTGGACACAGTCTGTTATGTGTTTGCAAACGACTCAAACTCAGTTGCACCCTGTATATTTAGTCCTTCCATCCTCTACAGTTTCATTTATTTATGCATGACATAGTTGACATTGTTGTTTTACGTATCGGAGCAACAGAAACATTTTGGAAACACCTCAGTGCTTTTTGGAAACAGTCTGTTAAGTGTTTGCAAACGACTCGAAATCACTTGCACCCTGTATATTTAGTCTTCCATCCTCTAGAGTTTCATTTATTTATGTATGGCATAGTAACGGATTTTTCATTGACTGATCAAGATCACCTGCTCTATTGCGTTTTTTAAAGTTAGCGACAATGAACGTCAACAATAATAATAAAGTCTTCATTGTGCATTAAAAAAAAAAACTATAGTTTTCTGATACCTACAAATAAACACGCACATTTAGGACTTTTTGAAAACAGTCTGTTAAATGTTTGCAAACATTTTGGAGACATTCTTGTTTTGTTTGAAAGCAAGGTTTAAGTTTCTCAAGTTGTTTCTTTTTTGTCATCTATTTCAAGCAAGTTTTGCGCTTATTTGGACCAGTATGAGAAATCCTTTTGCTTTTTTTTTGTTGGAACAATAGAAACCTTTTGGAGATATTTCAGTAATTTTTGCGGTTCATTTATGTTCACTGAAGACAAGAAATGCATTTCTGACATCTATTAAAAGCAGGTGCGCTTGCTTGGATCGAATCCTCTTCGACAGCCATCTTAATTATTAATTAATTATTGAGTGTCTCTGGTAGACATCTTAATTTTTCGAATCTGGACGCCCAACAATATTTTCAAACGATGTTTCACTGCAGCTGTATTTTCCATGTTTAGTAATTGTTATGAGCACCCAGAAACCTTTACTACATAAACAACAAAGTTTCCAAGCAGCTTACAATTAGTGATCTTAGATCTCCAAATAAACAGCAAAAAGATATATCAATTGCTACCTACCTGCGTAGATAGGCAGAAGTTTTACATTGGAGCGAAACTTTACTCCAATGTTGCCAGCCAGCTTCAGTGGGACGGGAGGGTTCAAATCCAAACCGCGAAGGCCAAAACCCATAAGAAAATAGGCGCCACTTAATTTTTTTTGAAAGGGGGACAAGGTGAAAATTAAGAAAACCCGTTACATCCAGAACACGTCAATTTACTTAGTCACAAACAACAATCATAAAAAGAATATACACAAATAAATAATATATGGGGAACACAAAAGTTTACAACATCTTCGACTTGGTCGGATCCGAACTTCGCATTAAACTATATTAAAATAATTCAAATCGTAGCTGACGCAACAGAATACAAAAGAATGCAATCTCCGGTTATTTGCACGCGTCAACGCTCGTCTACTTATATCATATTTAAATTACACCGGCAGTTACGCAATAAGTTGCAAGTTTAATTGCGGCAAAATCAAAGTACTGGATCAAAACTAAATCCGCGAAATATCGCTCAAAACTAAGAAAAGAAATTATAACGCTCCGACCTTTATTCCTTTGATGTCCGATTCGTTTGTCGGTGTCTTTGCGGAAATGCCGCAGCGACGCTTTGTAGTGTGCCGGCTTCCGCGTAGAGGGGCGAGGGAGGGAACTTCCAACGCCGTAATTCGCGATGCACCTGTACAAACCGGATCGAATTCAACTTCCGTAGACTCTTGGTGAAAACCAATACCCAACGAGAAATAACTCTTGATAAAGGTCCAAGATTAAAGTCTAGGATTAACGATAGCTCTTGCTAGAAGCTCACGATAAAAGCCTATAAGCAATGAAATAAGACGAACACATAAGTCAAACCGAGAGTTGCTGCGTATAGAACTTACCTCGGCCTTTCACCGAAGCTGGGACAACCACGGAACACGCGGTTTTTCCTGTCTCACAACTGGGTCTAATCAGAGTCGACAATTAGCCGTAGATATGCACTAACATCCCTTCGATGTAATGGCACGCACCAATAAAAAATATTTACGAAAGGAAAGTGTGACCCCAGAGACGGCAAGTTTCGTTCTGACAATGGCGCAACATTTCTCGTTTGACAAACAAGGAACGATTATAAACAAGCGAGACACCTTCTAATCTTACCTCCGGGGAACTTTCTTAGTAACAGTGGGAACCAATCGGCTGAAAGGGCAAAGATCACGCATAATACGCGTCCAGAAGTAGAACTTCGTTATAATTCGTTCAATTCCTCACATACACGCGATTTTGAACTCAAATAAGGATGGATTACGTATATAAAATGAATTTGTTTAACTAAATGAAGGTCCTGTTAATAGAAATATGTTAAAACGAAAGTTTAAGAAAAATTACGCCGGCGAAATACGGGTATTCCTACACTGACTGCAATGTGTACAACGACGCGGTCCAAGGAATAATCCGACACGTCGAATTTCGCATATACAGGGCGTGTTCGGAACAGAAATGAAGGCTGGACGGTGGCAATGCATATACAGGGGGTATTCAGAACAGGAATGAAAAATGAACTGTAACACAATTTTTCAATTACATGTGTAACAATACATGCGAATAAATCGGTGCTAAACAACTGCTTTTTACGAGGCGAACTCCCTGAAGACATCAACAGATAATTCGTGTCGAAACGTCAGGTGATAAGGATTTCCAAGTTTTCTTTACAACATCTAATTTACAATAATAATAAATAATTTTCAATTTTAAAAATGAGGAAATCACGAACAACACTTTTTACTAAAAACGTCCTTGCAAAAATGAAACGTAAATGTAAATATGTAATGTAATTTTTTTTTGTTTATGTACTTACGACTTGAGAGCAATACGTTTAAAGTAAAGAGCTTGTGCTTTTAACCTCTCCACACAACTCCTTAAGAAGTCTTTAATATAATCGGTGTTATGGCTTATTTTTTTTTATTTGGGTATTTAAACTTTGACGCAATGAATCAACACCAAATGCGTCAGAGCCGAACAAGTTTGTCCAAAACTAAAACGTGCATGTGTACACTGCCTTCCAAATGTATTGAAGCACTAAAAGAAAGTCGTGGTGCTAAGAAGTATTCCAACAAGGTTCGTTTTGTTTTATTGCTAAACGTACTAATTCGTTTGGATGCATTTGTGTGTGTGTGTATGTGTGTGTGTAAAAGAAGTCCTTGCCTGAAGCAATGTTCACATTACAGTTTCGGACGAATGCGAATGATTCGAAGAAAACGGTGATTATATTAAGAAGCATTTACACGTCACACGTATTTGCGTGTTGTGATAAATGAGGCGCTAAAACTCGTTATACAATGGAGGATTATACTGAATGAATCTGCTCTGATTTTATCAGTTAATCCAGAAAATACTCTTACCAACGAATTATTAGCGTAATTGGAATTTTGACGCGTAACTCATTAATTTAGCTGCATGGTTTACGATTGTATTTACTTTATTATTAAAACAGAGTTTTTCTTTTGCATAAACGAATACTAGAGAATATACACATAATTTATTTATGATTAATGCCGAACTCAATCAAATCAGGATCAATTGTAGGTACACTAGCGGACAATAAAATCCGGGCACGTCACTCGCACAGTGTAAACCTCACTTTAAAATTTTTGATGTTCGATGCTTATGACTAGAAATTCTGACGTTTAATTCAAATTTTATTTATTTATTTTCACAGAAATAGAACCGCCCGATTTACCAAATTTGTCGAAATACGCACGACATGTGAAATTCTTGCCCGGATTTTATTGTATGAATATACAATAAAACACGTGCCGGCGTGTTATAGTTTCTTGATTAGATTCTCGCCAGAACGAAATTAATTTGCACTTATTAGAACAACCGACGCTTTAATTTTAATTAATACTTTTAGCTTGACGGCGATAACTGTAATTTCGTCCCTCCCCCCCTCCGGTTAAATGGAGCGATAGTTGTGAAAATTACAGTTTATTGTTGCTAATTATAATTTTCGGTTTTAACAGCACTACGTCTGCACTTAGCGAGTCTTTCGTTTCTCAATTTGAATCCGAAACAAGATTAAAAATTAATTCCATTGACGTCGCTAATTTGAGAACATTTCATCGAAAATTTGACGTACAAAAGAATGCAGCTATTCAATTGTTTTTCTGTAATTATGTAAAAAAAGAAAAACAGAAACAATATAGTGAATTGACTCTGTTAATTAAATTAATTTGACATTTAATTGGATTCGACGATGATGCAGGCCAGGATGCAGAATACAAATTCCCTAAAAGGAATTAAAAATCGTACTAACTAATGGTGAAAATGCAAACATTAATTAAAACTCTGAATAATTAAGCTCTCAGTATCACACCAGTACTACAGAAATAATTAAATTTAATAGAACAATGAGTGATTCTTCCGCGGATGAACAGACAAGGAAAAGAAGGATGGAGGAGAAAGAGCTTGAAAGTTTTGGGAGAAGTAAGAAAACAGCTAGGTCACTCACAAAACAAAACAAGGATGACAAGCTAGATACAATAATAAGAATGATGCAAGTGGATTTAAAAGCCGAAATTCAAGAAGTTAGAAAGGACCAAAGAGAGTACTCCAAAGAAATGGGAAAATTGAAAGCAGAAAATGAAGAGCTCAGAAGAGAGAATAAAAAAATTAAGGAAGAACTCGAGATTATTAAAAACAAGATGGAATGGTTCGAAAAAGAGAAAAGGAAGAACAATATTGTTCTAAGCGGGTTAAAAACTGCTACTGATGACACAAAGGATTTGAAAGTAGAATTGGAAAATTTTATAACTACACGCTTAGGAGTCATAGTCAAAATGAAAGGAGCTTACAAAATGGGGGAACAAACGTGCTTAATAGAATTGGAAAACGACAAAGACTAAACAAGAATTACGGAAAATAAATACAAACTTAAGAATATTAATGGTAGGATTTACATTACATTACAAATTAGTATGAAAGCAAAAGAAGAAAGAGGCAATGGAAAACAAGTCAAGATTGGATACAGTAAATGAACAATTGATGGAATAGAATGGAAATGGAATAAAATCCAAGGAAAACTTCAACAATTTCAAAAAACTAAGTACGGATGACAAAATGGAAAAAGTTGGTAAAAGACCTGGCAATGAAAGAGGACATGGCCTACGTGAAAACAAAAATAAATAAAGAAGAGGAAATAATTAAGAAAAGGAAAGAAGTGTGTACCGAAAGTGGAAAAACAAATCGACAGGACCTAATGAGAAATAGTAATAAAATAAAAACAAAAGGATGGAGAATTGCTACATGGAATGTCAGGGGGCTGAATGGGAAAGAAGTAGAAATTACACAAGAATTCGAAGAAACAAATCTTAAAATACTAGCCCTCACGGAAACTAAAAAAAAAGGAAATAAAGATATAGAACTGGAGAACGGGCATTTAATGATACTTAGTGGGGTTAAACCACAAGATAGAGATTATAGAAAAGAGTGTAAGGAAATACGTGAAGATTTGGGATTTCATTTCAGAAAGAATTTTAAGAATAGAATTTTGGGCAACCGCAGCAAACACAATCGAAAATATCAGCGGAAAAACTATTGTACTGGGAGACTTAAACGGAAGAGTAGGTAAAAAAAAGCCGGGAAACGGGAGATATAATAGGAATGTACAACGAAGATATTAGAAATAATAATGGGAAAAGAATAATAGATTTTTGTGTACAAAATAACTTGATAGTATTGAACACCTTCTTTGAACACAAAGACGTACACAAAATTACAAGAGAGATTAAAAGCCGAAACGAAAGATCAGTCATTGACTATATTTTAATAAATAGAGAAAACAGAAAAGACATCAAGAACGTGAGAGTTAGAAGAGGTGCTGAGATAAATAGTGATCATTTTCTATTAATAGCAGAAACGAACTTAGGAAAACATGATAAAAAACTAAAAATGAATAAAAAAGGAACAGCACGTATGGTGAGACTACCTATCAAAGAATCCATAAGAGAATACAATCTAACAAAAGAAGAAGTAGCACAGCAATTTACCCAAAGAATGGAAGCAACGATCGCTGAAAGAAGTACAAATGAGACGAGCCTAGAAGAATTGTGGCAGTATTTTAAAACAGCAGCCATTGAATCCGCAAAACAAGTATGTGGAGTCGCAAAGGTAAACAAAAACCAGAAAGAAACGTCTTGGTGGAACGAGGATGTAAAAAAAGAAGTCCAACTGAAGAAACTGAAATGGAAACGATACTTAGCAGTGAATACGGTTAGCAGTTATAATGAATACAAAGAAGACAGAAGTAATGGTAAAGGAAGCAAAGGAAAAAGCATGGGAAGATTTTGGCGAGAAAATGGAGGAAGACTATCACACGAATCAGAATTCTAAAAAGTGTACGAACAGAAGGAAAACTACAAAGAGTACATCAAGTGAAAGATAGAAACGGTGTGATACTGACAGATGGCGACAGGATCATGGAAAACTGGAAACAGTACTTTCAAGATTTATTGTGCCCGCAGACAGGAAATGGTGATTATGCTGATCCAACTGACGAGACGACACAAAATTTAGAACAAGAACAGAAAATAGAATTAGAAAAAGTGCTGGACGTAATAAAAAGGTTAAAGAAAGGAAAAGCAGCTGGACGTGACCAAATAACAGCGGAAATGCTAAAAATATGGGAGATAAGGGCCTGAATCTGCTCACAGAAATCTACAATAAAGCATGGGACCAGGGAATGGTACCGAAGGACTAGGAAATTGGTATTATTATGCCAGTGTACAAAAAAGGGGATAGCTACTGAGCGTGGTTTCCGAAGTATACGAAAGAATTCTGGAAAGGAGGTTAAGGGAAGTGCTAGAACCACAACTAGAAGAACCGCAAAGCGGCTTCAGGAAAGGTAGAGGCATCCATGACCACATATTTACAATAAAGCAACTAATAGAAAGAGTGGGAAGAACGGGATGAAAATTATTCATGTCCTTTATAGACCTGGAAAAAGCTTTTGATAGAATATGGAAAGATATAGTTAATAAGAGTCTAGCTGAAAGACAAATAAATATCAAACTAAGAAAGGCAGTTCCAACTGGCAGTAGTACAAGACGGTACGTAGCCAAACTCATGGAGGAGGCACTGTTAAGCCCGGTTTACACGCTACGACTTATCGTACGTTTTATCGCTTATATAAAACGTACGACAAAACATACGTTTTGTGAAGTGTTCACATGGTAACGCCTTCTCTTCCGATTTCTAATTCCATCTCAGTTCCAACTGCCAGCAGTACAAGACGGTACGTATCCAAACTCATGGAGGAGGCACTGTTACTGTTTTCTACAATTGTTTCCTTCTTACGGGCGCAACAACTGATTAGAAGGGGAAAACCATGTAACTAGAAAAAAAATGAGATGGTCAAGAGCGTGGCTTTTGAAGAGAAGCCGGTATTCTCATATCCAACGTATCAATCCAAAGTATAAGATTTGAATAAAAATCATTCTTATATTGAAAAATAAATTGGGAAATACGCCAGTAGTAAAATAATTCTTAATTAAATAATATTCATAATTAAAACGCTTTCTTGTTCGTTGAAATGTATCAAATAATAAATAACTCTTAAAATAAAATAACTTCCACGTTTCTTCTCGTGAAAATTAGCTAATATTTTAAGCCAATTGGGTAATAATTTTCTTAATAAACAATTTTCTGATATTTAAAAAACCAAACAGAGTTCGATCGATGCTAATTTTGAAATTAAAACTGATATTAAATTTAACCAAAATGTAATACATAAATGGCTTATTAATTACACTACATAGAAATTTCAAATTTAAAATCTATTTTTGCTTTAAAATTTTTTTCATTATCCTAGTTTGATAAAAAGACAAATAGATTTTCTAGATATTTTAAATGGCTTAGAAATTAGACATAGCATCTTGACATTAATCTTCTATGTACTATACAAATAGGAAATAAATGTGCATAATTTTCAAAATTTTATTAGTAATATTGTTGCAACTTTTGAAAAATCAAAACTGAGAGTGTCGCGCAAACAAATTACATAAAGCCCCCCATACACTTGCGAACAAATTGCGCAACAGAGGCTGTCGTGCAAACATTTGTATAGTGTATGGTGTTGTTTGACGTGCTGTGCAACTAGTTGCAGAAATTCAAAGTTGTTTGAAATTAATTGCACAACGAGTGGCGTTGTGCAACTATTGTGTCATGTATGGGCTTCGACACATTGTGCAGTAATTTTTGAATGAGTTCATTGAATTATACCGTCGTCAGACGGTATGTTTCCGTAGGTACACGACAAAAGCAACTGAAGTTTGCATAATATTGCGTATAGTGTATGGGTGACCTTGTTTGCAGAACAACTTGTGCAACATCAGTTTGCGCAATTTATTCGCAGGTGTATGGGGGGCTTAAGGAATGCATTGGAACGAATATTTAACCTATAGGATTGCTCAATCGCCGACAGGTAATTAATGGAACGTACAAAACGAAATTAAGAAAGGCGTACTTACCAGTACTTACTATCGATGTCAAAACTAGGAAAACTTTAAAATCCAGCAGCTATGCGTTAATTACTTTATTATATTAAGTCCCGGTTTTTTCATCTTTAATTAACTTTATCTGGTGATTAATTCCCATAGTAACGATTGTAATCACAATTGTTACCATGGGAATAAACCCTCAGATAAAGTTAACTGGAGATGAAAAGTCCGAACCTAAATCTTACTTTACTGTCAAATCAGTAACCGTATTTTTGTTAACAACATTTAATGATCGTGGTTGCAATAAACTTTGTACAGCGAAATATGTCAGGTGTATTTTATTTGTCAAGTTGATTAAAATTACAGCTGACAAGAAGATATTTTTAATTTGTTACGATTCTATCATTTCTTAGACGACCAATCTTTTTTGCTCGCGACTGTGCTTTAAAAATATAAACAAACGAATTGTTTTAATTCCATTGAAAAGTTTTAAACGTTCATTGTTGACGTCACAACATACGAATATGCGAATAGGGAATGAGCAATCCTGTAGGGTGAAAAAGTGATGTTACTCCAACTTGCTGAGAGCAAGCTTCGCTTTATTAATTTTTATTCGGTGCGTAGGACACAAAAAAATTTGAATTTCAGTATACATACAGCGACCGGCAAAAACTTGGACACATGGGAAATATTTTTATTATTGATTTCTCAAAAAAATTTACTCTTTATGAAAGCCCCTGCATCTTCCCAAACTCAAAATACACTTATCAAAATTTGAATACCGAGGAGAATATGCGCAGAATAACATAAAATATAAAAAATCGGATTATCTCTTCCGCGTTCTGGTTTTAAGTTCCCTTGACTCCCTGAACAAACTGAATATAAACATTCAGGGAAAAGTCTAACATTTAAAACAATTTAAAAGCTGTCTAATAAATATAATCTATTACCTACTATCAATACAAATCGTTCGTAAAATGATATACTTGCGATGCGTTTTTGTTTTTTGCAATAACTCTAAAAAATAATACACATAAGATCCTAGAACGTTTGCATTTAAAGTTTTTCTCTATCTCCTAAAATAAAGCCTCTAGGTGGGGTGCAAAATATAAAGAATAACCTTAAATTTATTTATTAAATGATAACACTCTCAGAATTTTGGAACGGCAAAAGTAACAAACTTAAAAGCTTAGTGACAAGACGGAACGCACCCAGTTTTACGATAACAACGTTGCCAAACTTATTTGACATGAGTTAGTCTTCCTTTAACCTCAAGATGGCAGCACATTATACAGCAAATTTTTATATTAAGTATTTTTCATTTTGCACATTTAGGAATGATAATTTCATATTTTTTATTAAACATATGTGATCAGTTTTTTACCTAGAATGTGGGAAAGTCATTTTCCGTAATTAGTTTTAAAATTTTATAATTTTTTTTTTTTTGTTAATATAAAACATTTTCCATAATTATTGACTTTCCCACATTTATAGTATTATTACAGACTGATCTACTTTTAGAATTTTTAAATCGAACGCGTTTTAAAAGCACCATTTGAAAAACAAATTTTTGCCAATATGGCGGACCTCCATAGTCCTCTTAAGTGCAGATAGTGTTTACATACTCCGTCATATCGCATCCGTTCTCGAAAAATGATGCTTCTCCCGTCAGTTCTTCAATCCGACCTTGGATTTCATTTCGATTCGATAAGACGTACGTTTTACTGTCTACTAGGGATGTTCAGAATCGAATCGATTTATAGTTGAATCGATTCTTTGCAAGCGATGCATCGAAAGAATCGAATCGATTCTACGTGTTTAAATGGAATCGATTCCACACAAACGATTCAACTGAAACGATTCCATTTAAACACGTAGAATCGATTCGATTCTTTCGATGCATCGCTACTGTCTACACGCTCCGTTTTACCTGATACTACTTGTCCTATCATACAAAACGTACGATAAGTCGTAGGCTTAGTAGGTTTCGTTTAAATTTTTTCCTTCCCTTTCTTTTTTACAAAGGCGTATGATAGGCAACGGTCCCCCTCCTCCTTCGTTTGTTTTTTCTCCAAAACGATCACTTTATTAACACCTGGTCAAATACAACAAATAAAAACATAAACATTTTTGGATGTCTTAAAAAAAAACAATAAAAATGAGTCATTTTTTATTATGTTTACCGACGGAAAAGATCGATCGAAAAACACGGTTGTAAACGCTTTAAACAAGAGAACAGTTTATTAATAATCGATAGATCGGACGATAAGACTAAATCACTCTTATTTTTTTATGTAAATGTTTTCGTTTGCTTTGATCATAAACACATTTTTGCAAAAACAACCTTGACTATACATATGTATTATTCTACGTATGCATGTGTAGTGGTTTCTCGAACGTTATTCACACGACGGATTTTCTTCGTACGTTTCCAAAGCGCACGTGTTATTATTTATTATTTACGAGTAACATCCTACGACTGATTCGCGCGTATCGGAATCATCGCCGTTCAAAGCGTTTCGCATGAAACACACATCATCATCATCATAACGATTCTGGACTGTACGTAACGTTTCGATTTGTTGCACAAATTGTAGTAAATCCCTGCGTACGTCATTTCAATTGTTGCTAACTATCTCGCACCTACGTAAGCTGATAATTGGACGAAGTGAAAAAAATATTTCATAACGTGATTAATTTATTAGCGCCTCCGTTAAATATATATAAACGTTCTCGGTGAGAGCCATAAAGTGCGTATTATGAATACATGTACTCGTTACCGTTTTCTTACGCCACACGTAATTAACAAAGTACATGTACATACAGGCTGTTTCAATGAAGGAACACTAAACTCGATATGTCGGTAGATATCGACACAAGAAATAAAAAGTTTCGTATAAGTTTTTTCTAAGTAGATGAGGTCGAACGGAATCGTTAACCTGCCTTAACCTTCGTCAAAAGAATCGGTTTATTGTTTCATTGCCTCATCAAATGTCGCCTCAGATGATGTGATGAAACATATTTAGTCCGTTGAATGGTTTTTAGATTTTAATAAAGAGTAACGTTGGAAGCGTGAATTTGGTGTAGTTTGTAACTTTCATTTTTAACAGTTTATTAATGTGCGTAAGTGTGTTTGTGTATGTATTGTCATACGTGTTTGCGATGGGCAAACGTTTCAAGAATACGCAGACAAGCCTATTTCATACGGAGAATGTCGAGGAAATGCGCGGTTATCAGCACGTCTCTATGCGGAAAGGTTTCCTGATCATCAACGAAATCCGCATTACCTAACGTTTATCAGAATACAAAAAATTGTGCTCCCTCGGTTAGTGCCGCGAGACTCTATCTTGGACCTCTGCTTTCCATAATTAGTATTTTAAAGCAAGAACGTCGTTACACATATGATACTCAATTAATGCATTGTAATTTTACTGTTTATGTATTTACTATTGCGACACACCAAAGTAGGATCTCGCCTAAAATTTATAGGGTTTTCATTTGATTGCAGACACCATTGATGGCCACACGATAAGCCTGAGCTCAGAGGACGACCTGGAAACGGTGCTGAGTCAGCTCAAGAGATTCGAACGCATCAGTATTCAACAGTCGCCGCTGGATATCTCAGAAGAACATGACACAGAGCCCTCAGAAATGTCAGGTATGTCTTTTCTTTTTAATTTCAAGAACTTTTCAATTTGTGGTACTCATGTAATCCGCAAAGCTCAGTAACAGCTTGGTTTACTTTTCCATTTTTTTTTAAATTCTGTAATCCCCAACGGTTGGGGTCAACCCCTCCCCAACGAAATCGAATTTTGCTCTTCACCTTCATTCAAAATAAAGATTTGCTGATTTTGAATAAGTATGATCCACAAGAAACAGTGTGCCATGTAGTATACTGAGTGATCTGCTTTTCCAAGTTTCAAAACCTTTCAAAAATTCTGTACTCCCCAGCGCAGCGGGTGGGGTCAACCCCTCCACCTTCATTCACAATAGGGTTTTTATTTCCTTGGGGGATTAAATACGACTCACAAGAAACAGTATGCCGTATGTAATGTACCGAGTGACCTGACACTCTGTTTTTGTTGCAGAAGAGAATATTGGCAACGCTGTCTTGTGGTACATGACCAGCAGCGCCACCATTCTTCTGCTGCTGCTCGTCTGTTTCTTGTGGTGTCGCTGCACCAGCAGCAAAGACCGAACGGACGAGGTGGCGCAGGCGTCAGTGGCCGCCGATCCCGCCCCCATTTCGGAAACCGCCCCGCCCGCCTACGACCTTTTCGCGCCCCCGTCTTACGAGAATTTCGCGCCCCCATCTTACGAGACCGTCGGAGATAGCAACCCGGATTTTCAATCAAACTCGACCAGTTCGCATCCAAATTAATTCACTTGTGGGGGGAGGGAAGGGGGACGCTTACCACTATTTTAATATTGGGTGAGTTCATGTTTCTGAAATTATCTAACCATGCGAGGGTGAGTCAGATTTAAACGTCACTAATCATCAGCAAAAAGTTGCCATGTACATTTGATTGACCCTCGTATGTAAAACTGTAACAGCCAAGACATGTTTTGTTTCGATTCCGTTTGCGTTTAATTGACCCTTGTATGGCTCTTTTACTTTTGACTGTTCCTCGTATATAAAATTTAATGGCCAACTCGAACTCGATGTTTTGTTTTTATTTATTTAATTTTTGTTTGCTTTTTTTTGGGGGTTTGTTTGAAGACTGAAGGCTTTCTTCTGTTGCAGATGAGGAAAGCATCGACTCTTGGTCGATTGTCTGGTACGTCGCTTCCTTCGGGGGGTTGATCACGTTCTTCCTGGTGGTGTCCTGCTCGGAATGGTGCTGTAGGAAGCACGTGCGCGAGCAACAGACCCGGAGGGCGCAGCCGGCGTCGCCGCCTTCCCCGACGCCGTCCTTCGACGTCCCTCCGCCCGCCTATGACCTCTTCGCGCCACCCTCCTACGACACTTTGAGTTACGGCGGGAGCAGTGGTGAAAAGAACGAGTTCGAAGTGTTCGTGGTGCCTGTGCATACTCTCGGTGGACTCACGAACACTACCAGTGAACAGCCACCCCCTAGTTACAGTATTGCAAACGAAACGACGACGACGACAACGACGACGACGGCGACGGCCACAACGACAACAACGACGACGGCAACGCCCCAAAGAAATTCGGCGTCTTCGAGTTAATTTAGGACTGTGATGTACTGTACGTATTCCACTTAAGACTGATAACAATAATTTAGCTCAATTTTGTACGGACTTTGATTGATCGCGAGTTGAAGGGATGCGCAAGTTTCTGCAGAAGTGGAGTGAAGTGTGAGACCGAGGTAATTTGTTCGAAAACTCGCTCGAAAGAAAATTTGTTCGAAAACTCGCTCAGGAAAAAAATGTTCGAAAACTCGCTGGCAATTACCATTTGTTCGAAAACTCGCTCGAAAAAATTTGTTCGAAAACTCGTTTGAAAAAAGATTTGTTCGAAAACTCGATTGAAAAAGAAATTGTTCGAAAACTCGCTCGGGAAAAAATTGATGGTCGAACACGTGTAAACTGATTTTGTAACGTTGTTGTAAAGAATTTGCTGAATTTTTTTAACGACAATAAAAATTAGGAGAAGCTTACTGAGAGAAGCTTATTTTTTATTAAAATAAAACAAACTCTCCCAAGAATTAACAATTGCAAGAAAAGTGATACGTAAGACCAATAAATGAGTAATAAATTACAACCAACTTTACGGATCTCCGACAAACTTATAGAGCTTGTTATTACTACTATTAATATTATTATTATTTTTTTTTTGGTAGTAAGAAATGAGAGGTTTTTTTTTTAAACGAAAGTCAGAGAATATTCTCTTGCTTGCATTTTATTTCTAATTCTTTTTTATTCTTTGAGCGTAAGCCAAAGAATATTGTTTGTTTACATTTTGAACTAGACGAAGTTACTGATGAAATACAGGCTGTCCCGTGACGTAATGTCACCACTTCATCTGCGTGATAATCAATTAAAACTAAGTAAACAACTCAAATAAAGTTTTGTTCTAAAGTAAACCGTTTCAAAAATACTTTATCTCAAAAGGTGTTTTCTAAACAAAAAAAAGTACCTACACATAAAGAATGCAAACGATTTTATTAGTTATAGACCGAGATATTTCGACCTCGGTCCGTGCGTAGAGAAAAACTCATTCCATTGGCTCTTAAAACAGTGTAACTTCGAAGCTGATTTATTTAGACCTCGGTTCGTGTACGATTTCAATTATTTGCCAGGTAACTTTTTTTTTAATTCGGTTTAAAAAAATATGTACAGGGTGTCCCATTTTCGATGGTATCTTCGTTAATAACGGAAAAAGAAAAAAACCGAGCACGCAATATTTGGTCAACTTTTTATGCTAATTTGAATGGCCAACTTAAAAATTTGCTGTTCCTTGCCATTTTCGCGGTACAGTTGAAAAACGAAAAATTCATCAAATTTTCAAACGCGCATATTTTTTTTATTTTTAAAGATATCGAAAAATGATAAAAGCATTTTTTATTCGACTTTCAACGTAGATCATGATTCTTTAATCAAATCGCACCAAAAGTTCATAATAACCGAGATATAACCACAACTAATGTTTTTTTTTAATGGAAGTCATAGTTGGCTTTGACATCATTAAAAAGGGTATTTTTTCTGCTTGAATCATGATCTACGTTAAAAGTCGAATAAAAAATGCCTTTATCATTTTTCGATATCTTTAAAAATAAAAAAAATATGCGCGTTTGAAAATTTGATGAATTTTTCGTTTTTCAACTGTACCGGGAAAATGGCAAGGAACGGCAAATTTTTAAGTTGGCCATTCAAATTAGCATAAAAAGTTGACCCAATATTGCGTGCTCGATTTTTTTCTATTTCCATTATTAACGAAGATACCTATGGAATACCATCGAAAATGGGACACCCTGTACACTTAAAAAATGCAAACTATCCGATTAGTTATGGACTGATTTATTTCGACCTCGGTCCGTGGGTTGAGAAAAACTGATTCATTGGCTCTTAACGTAGTCTAGTTTCGAGCGGATGCATTTAGACCTCGGTTCGTGTAAGACTAAAACATGTCTTATGACAGCTATTCTGTAGTTTTTTTTTTTTTAATAATCAATTAGGACCTACCGAGTGAATGTAAAACTTACGTCTACGATTGCGATTGTTTTCTGCATGTCGAAATAACAGCAACGATTGTCAAATAAACATTGCAGAATTTTTACATTTAATTGCTTATTGTTTCTCTCTCTTTCGGTTTACAAATTAAAACAAATATGTACGCAAGACATTTTTTTTAAGCAACCGTATTTTATTGTTTGCATTCAGATGTAACGTGCGTTCGAAAGAATCCGTTATCGAGCAGGCTCTGAACTTATTTTTATTTTATGACGTCGCGTCGCGTCGTAGCTTAATACATATGTTGCAAGTGTCAACCCTGAATAATTTTCTGCGATTATCTAAGTCCCCGTTCTCTTCGGCAAAGCCACGCCCAAGAAGACGTCGCGTGGTCGTATTTCGATTCTGGTGGCCGATATATACTTCACGAACCAATAGTAAATTCATTCCGGTTGGCCGTCGACAAGAACGCACTCCAACTTTCTGCGATTATCCAATGAAACTTCAACTTGTCATCTCACGGGCTAAGTCACGCCCACCCACGTTGCAAAACACTCTTTTCTGGGAATCGTTTTTTTAAAAATAGTTTATGAAGTATATTTACCGTTAAAATGAACGCAACGCCAATTTTCTGCGATTATCCAATGAAATATCATTTCCCCGAAATCTCTTGGATAAGACCACGCCCATGAAGAGGTCGTTATTTCGATTCCGGTAGCCGCCCTTTACACTCGTACTTCACGAACCAATAATAAATTCAATCTGGTTGGCCGTCGACAAGAACGCACTCCTACTTCCTACGATTATCCAATGAAACTTCGATTTGTAATCTCACTGATTAAGCCACGCCCACAATTGCAAAAATTGTTACTTTGTTTATGGAAAGCGTTTTTTTTTTAAATAGTTTATGAACGCGTTTATACAATGAATTATCGTTTCTCGAAATCACGTCGACAAAGCCACGTCCATGGAAACATCGTTATTTCTATTCTGGTATCCGCCCCCTTTACGCTTTACGAATCGATAGTTTGGTTGGGCGACGAGAAAAACGCACTCGTATTTTCTGTAGTTATCCAATGAAACTTCGACTTGTAATCTCACGGACTAAGCCACGCCCACAGTCGTAAAAATTGTTACTACTTTACTTCTGGGAAGCGTTTTTTTTTTTTAAAGTTTATTCAGCGTTGAAATGAACGCGATTATCCAATAAAATACGCCGATCTGAAATCTTTTCAACTAAGTCACGCCCACACCTACAAACGTTGTTTTTTTGTTTTTTGAACCCAACGCTGGACACGCCCACGTATTTTGTTCTCTCACCTCCCTCTGGACCTCTATCGACCCGTCATGAACCGCGACCATTTGTTTGTGCTTTATGACCGTTTTCACGCTCAAGCAATTTGCGCAAATGGATTTATGCAAGCATTTGCGCATACAAATTTGCATACGCAAATGCCTGCGCAAAAAACACGATTACTTTTGGAAAAATACTCACAGATGGCGCCACCAGTTAACGAAAATCGTATTTCGTTTTGCTAATTAATAGTCGTATCGTTCAATGTCGGGTACCTGCGATTTTACAGCGAAATTATTTGTTTCAAACAAATTTTAACAAAACACTCCGTTTGGTTTGTATTTGCAAAAACCACAAAAGTTCCCGGATTTGAAATACGCGCTTATAACGTTAGTTTGAAAAAATGCACACAGGTGGCGCCACCGGTTATCGAAAGTCGTATTTCGTTTTGCTAATAGTGGTATCGCTCAATATCTTACTTGCGATTTTATGACGCAGTTATTTGTTTTAAACAAATCTAAAAAAAAAACACTTGATTCAGTTTGTAACTGCAGAAGCCACAGATCTGAAATACGCACTTATGACATTCATTAGTTTAGAAAAATGCGCACAGATGGCGCTACCAGTTATTGCAAATATTGAAAATCATATTTGTTTTTGATAATAGACGTCAACAACGTCAACAGACAATTTTACAAGTTTGTAAATGTTTCAATACGTTAATTGCGTTTTATCATCAATTTTATAGAAAATCATGATTAAATGTATGTAAAAAGTTAGGTTATGTTTATATTAATCGTGTGGTTACGATGTGACGTTACATTAATTTGACATAAGCCTATTTGACAACGGTTTTCTTTTGAACGCACTTTACAATTTCTAATTATTTCTCTTTTTTTACAAATTAAAAAAGAAAATTGTGAAAAACGAAACGCTTTTTAACATAAATTGAAAAATATTTCCTTTTCTTGCGTTTAATTTCTAATTACCTATCTATTTTTCTTTCATAAATTAAAAAAAAGTAATGAAATTTTAATTTTTAATTTCAATTTCGACAATTTTTTACTGTCCGCAATTAATTTTTAATTATTTCTTTATCTTTCGGTTTACAAACTAAAAAAAGGATGTTGCGAGAAAACGATTTTTTTAACGCAAGTCCGAGAATTGTTTGCATCTTATTGCGCTGCGCATTCAAAAAACGAAAACAAAAAAATCGTGAACGACCTTTTAGAACTAATTAAAAATTAAAAAAATAAATATACAACGACAGGTCGGTTGTAGACACAACGGACAATACACATCACTGAGCCTTATGTCTCTAATTTATGACATTATGACCAATTTATAGAGATTAGGTTTTGTGGTCGTTGTAAGCAAAAAAATTTGATAAAATTGGGAACCCCCTTAATCGGCAATGTTTTCAATAAATTTTCTTTTAAGCGAACGCTTTTTCGTACAAATGATTTTGACACAAAATGACTTTCGAGCAAATGCTTCTTGAAATAAAAGTTTTTCGAGCAAACGTCTTCGAACAAATTATCTGATATAATAATAATAATAATCAACCTCGTGCGAATCATTTCTTGTTTTTTAAACAAAATGACTTGTTGCCGTCCGAAACTGATCAGATCGCTGATTTTAATGTTGCGCAATGTCAATAATTTTCAAAAGTGAAACTAACATCACATTTTTAAAAAGAATTTAAGCAATATTTCTTGACCATCCTCTGTATAAGCAAAATATCAGTGATTTAACCAATACTTTTTGATCATCTCCTGTATAAACAGCACATTGGCAAATACTTTCAAAAGTAAAACTAAATCTCATTTTTTTTTTTAAATTTTAAGAAATATGTTTCGACCATCTACATACAGGGTGTGCCAGCGAGACCTTTCATTAGAAGTTTATGGGGTTCTGGCCAAAATAGAAACTTGAACATTTAGAATTAGATACAAGTGATTGCGTTCTCTTCAGCTAAAATATTTTCAGATGTCTAGCACTTCCGGTTATACCGGAAGTCGCCATCTACTTTGTTATTTTAAATAGAACACCCTATTTATTTTTGCACTTTTAGATGGGAATCATAATTTTGAATCTTTTTTATTCAAACCATACCGTGTCTATCTATTACAGTTTTTGAGATAAAAATTATTTTCCGAAATCATGGCAGGTGGTTGACGTTTTCAAAATGGGCTGCAACTCTTATTTGAAACGAGATAGAAAATTGAAATCTAATTAAGTTTGTCTTTAACGTAGGTATTCTTTAAAATGAACATCTTTGCCTGAGAATAATTCTTAAATTTATACTTTTCATCAAGAGTTAAAAATGTAGAAAGATCGATTTTTTCAAATGGAATGCCAGATTTTTCGTTGCGTAATCAAATTGGTGATAAAATTTGGCACAAAGTGGTATTACATGTTCCTATACCTAAATCAAACCCGTTTTAGAGTTATTTCCAAAAAGACGGAAAATTTTACCATTATGGCGAGAATGCATGCTAATGAATGGTTGCTATGGATACCAGAAATAATTTTTCAAATGTCAAGTTATTGATACTCATTCATTTCAAGTTGCAAAATGAATAACAACAAAAATAATTTTTCGTATTTTGGAAATGACTCTAAGACGGTTTGATTTAGGTATAGGAACGTGTAATACCACTTTGTGCCAAATTTTTTTCAACAAATTAAGTCAACAAGTAAAAATTTAAACAGAATGGATGTCAAGACATCTGATTCAATCTCCCAATCAAAAATGAAATTAACGTCATCGCTTTTTTTTATTCCAAGCAAACTTTTTCCACCATCCCCCGTACAAGCAGAGTTGTGTTTTCAATGACTTTCAAAGGTGAAAGTAAAATTTTCATCAAAGGCACACAACGTGAAATTATAACAGACTATTTTTTTTTTAAATAAAAGTTTAAAAATTAACGTTTCGAATTACAGTACATCAGCATTTCAGGTGGGAATTTTTCCCGAGATTCCCGTGCACAATAAAAATAACTCTTACGGCTCTTATCGAGCACTCATTTATTTATTTATTACTGACGCAATTTGCTATATCACTCGATTCCCTATCTGGCCGTTTTAATTGCCGATTCGAGTGAACTTCCAAATTAATTCCGCCGCAGCGAAAAATACTATTTGCCTTGCGGGGGCGATAAGGCGGGCGATATTGATAACAACAAACAATGTCAATAACAATTTTTTATTTCAAATTAAAAGAAAAATCTAATGAAAACCAGAGAGAGAGAGAAAAACGATCGGATCAGTTTTGGGTGTAACACGAGATGATTATTACTAACTTATTATTTATTAATTATTACAGTTGCTATAAGTGAAGATTGTTATCTTTGCGGAGTGCGGTTTGATAACGTTAATTAAGCAAACGAGAAAGTAAAAACATAGACTCTGGCAGAGTCATGTGATAAACGGTGATATCTATACGTACGTAGTTATACATAGGGTATTATTATTTTTAAGCACATGTTGAGTTCTGATGAATAATTTCAGTTCCTTATTCGATGGCCCCGAATTTTCGTCGCCGGAGAGAAACTTATTTATATTTTATATTTATATTTATAATTTTTTGCTTTCATATTAAGGTATTACTTGATTTAAGTTATGCTGTAAATAAACGAAACTGACGATGGAAATATATAGTCAGTGTTTTATGTATATATTGTACGTATGCTATTTATTTTATTTAATAAAAGAATATTGGAAATGGAATTCGTTTCTGTGTGCGTGTGTTTTTTTTTTAATATTCTATTGAATTTTATTAATTGTAAGAACGTCTAAGGTCACCAGAAGATGAATATTTAAATAATGAAAGAAAATGTTTTTGTTTTACACAATGATGATCATTCTCTTCCTTTCTTTTAATCCTTCTTTTATCTTACCTTTGTTTTTGTGAGGATTGTTTAAAAAAAAGCTACTTTGATTTGCATTTGATTTGTCGAGACTATTTGGCCAACTCCCTTTTGGCGATTAAACTTAAAAATTATAAGATATTCGTATCACAAAATCTTTTAAGCGTACACTAAATCGCGCACTATACACTTAACGTTTCGCAGTCGTTCGACAGCTTCGTTAAGTGTATAGTGCGCGATTTAGTGTCCGCTTAAAAGATTTTGTGATACAAATTTCATCGGACAAGAACCAACTGTAAATATAAGATATTCGTTAGTGTTACATCAATCAGCGACGATGTATAAAAATATTTCACAGAACGACAAATTTAGCACCGCGTCCTTGGCGCTAATTTATTGCATTCCCGAAATAGCACACACACACGAGATTTGATCGGTTCCATGTCGGACGTTCCTGTGGATGACATGCCTCAAAATTAACAGACAAATCACAGATAGCTTCATTGTAATTTCGACGTGTTTCAGAAAAAAAGAAAACAGAATTTTTCTCTGCGTTAATATTCCCAGAACGGAATTTTTAAGGAACCACTCAAAAAACGCCCCCCCGATGAGTGTTTCGAAGCCAAGAAATTAAAATGTATTTTCCCAGTTGACGATTTTGTTTCTAAATCACACGATTACGGTTTGGGTAAAGATGTAGTTCAAGCGTACCCCGTTTGGCGCTAGTGATCGGGCGCTTTCTTAACCTAAAATATTAACAGCTCTTGTTACTTCTGTCTGTTATCATGTAAATGCTACAGTCAGAGTTAGTAAATTTAGCTTTCATACACACAACTAAATTATACAAAAGGTAAAAAAAAATACAACAAAGAAATACACAGTAAGGTTAATTCGATTCGCTGTCAATATTTATACTGATTCTACGAACCGTCCGACCGACTACAATTACAAATTTTGCCGTAATTTTCAATTTTCAATTAATATACATCTCGAAAAAGGAGCGCACCATCTATTGGCAGAAGAAAGAATCAATATTCAAAAATTATTCTTCGGAGTCTCTGGATACTTGCGTTAATCAATATTAATAGATTCGGTGATGCTCAATTATTCAAACGAAATATTTAATTTCACTTAATTTTATGTAAATTTACGAAATGCTTTCGGGTCAAAGCCAAGTGAATATTCTTACGAAGAAAGAATAAACAGGAGGGAGTCATGGTAACAGTAGCTTCTTGTCCAAACTGGTAAGTAACCAAATATGGCCGCCGTGTAAGATCCGAGAAATGTCAGTTGCATGCTATGCACTGGAGTTCTATGATTAAAAGTACTTACTTACTTGCTGCGCCACGGAACGTCGAAAAATTCCAAAACTAACCTAGAAGTGATTCACTTCTTAACCGAAATCTACAATAACCTATCAATGTATTGTTTGTGTACCGGGTGATTCACTTTGGTACTCGCATCCATGTACAGTGAAAGCTCTCATAAGCAGACACCGACGGTTCCAACTTTTTCGTCCGCTTATGGGAGCTGTCTGCTTACAAGAAAGCTAAATAAATATAAAATTAAATTTTGGTTCCAGAAAAATTGTCCGGTCATGAGAGATGTCCGCTTATGAGAGCTGTCCGTATGGAGAGCCTTCACTGTAACTTTTTCATTCCTAATTTTTGGTAAAATGACATTTGGTGTAAATAATGTAGGCCTACCAATGGTTTCTTTGAGTGCATGAAACAATATGTCCACTTCCGGTTGTAACTAAAAAAAATTAAATAGGTCAGCCTGTATATTTTCGCATTTCTGGAACGTGCAGGTTATTCTACTATCGAAAAGATGCAAAATATTCCATATACGGGGTGATCGAAATTTGAAAAATTCATTTCAGTTATTTACTATATCCGTCTGTCGCCCTGTGTTTGTGCGGGAAGCAAGAGTTCAGTTTGGCCTACGTACATGACGATCGTCCCATC
Organism: Dorcus hopei; assembly: GCA_033060865.1. Lineage (NCBI taxonomy): Eukaryota > Metazoa > Arthropoda > Insecta > Coleoptera > Lucanidae > Dorcus > Dorcus hopei. The sequence continues at coordinate 3,106,883 of CM065424.1, read as the reverse complement.
GCACCTGATTGCAACACAAAACCATACGCTGCTACATAGCCTTACGGTATCTGTCCATTTCGCTTTTTCACCGGTTGAAAATGATTTAGGTCCGATTTCTTCACCTCCTGTTAACTTTATCTGCCGATTAATTCCCATAGTAACGATTGTGACCACAATTGTTACCATGGGAATAAACCGTCAGATAAAGTTAACAGGAGGTGAAAAAATCGGGCCTTAATCTCGTGATGACCCCCGTCTCAGCGTAGTTGGGGAGAACGCGTCGCATTCATTCTTCCGCCAGATTTCTCGGCGCGTGCGTATCTATCGTTTGCATGTGATTACGATCGTTGTGCTTCTGTTCATGTGAATCTTTTGATCGAAGCCTGAAACGGAATTTACTGCGAGATTTATTTAAGTGCACGCCGAGTAAAATTTCAAGCTCTTTATTAAGCTTCTCTAAGGCCTGTTTCTGGGACAAAGAACAGGTAGGTCTTATCGGCAATTTTGTGCGTACGCAACGCGTATCTTTCCTCTACTAGGCTTCTAGTGGTAGCTTTACCCCTTTTGAAAAATTATCAGTGACCCTTTGGGGTGGAAGAAAAAGCCGTAATCGAAGTTTGTAACGGCAAGAAGTCCTGGCGAATTATTTTTATTTACTTATTTGGTAGCATTACCTAAACACGGCGTTGTTATTTTTAATCAAGTGACTTTCATTAATTATTTTAAGCTTTTGCTGTAAACGAAAAGCAGATCTGTTTATCGGACAAAGTTCAACTTACTCTTTGGTTTGATTACAAGTTTATTTATTTTCATTTCTTCACAGACTCCTTCTGGATCGAACTCGCTACTTCTTAATTAATCATTTATTTTCTTATTACTACATTCTTTGAGCAGTACAAATAAAAGCAAGTGTGCTCAGGTGGTGACTTTTATTTTATTTAACTCGTCCACCCTTTGCTTTCGGGGTTTCGTTGAGCCCTCCCTTTTCCAGGAGTTTAGTTGGCGGTGCTGGAGAACATCGAAGTTACTCGCACAATTTGCTGTCCTTCAAGTAGGTAGCAAATCTCGCCCATTATAAGAGAGAGAATTGGTTAAGTGGAGTTAAGAAATTCGAAATATTTCGACCGGTTTCTTTGCAATCGGAGAAAAGCTAAAAATTGCGACTTTCGAAAATCGAACGTGCCTTTTTCAATCAGCATGCAATTTGGCAACTTTGCCGCCGTTTAACCAATTCTCTACCTCTTATAATAAGCGAGATCCAAATGCTTCTCTCGAATTTCAATCACCCTGTCTGTATACGTTACATCATTTCGATCTACATTCAAAAAATACAAAAATATACAGGGTACCCTACTAATTTTTTTTTTTTTTTTACTTAAAACCACTTTCGCTTAAACCGGAAGTGTTTCATGCTGTCAAATAAACTATATTATTTACACCAAATGTTATTTTCCTAAAAGTAAGAATAAAAAAATTACAAGGGTGCAAATTTCAAGCTGAATCACCCCTTGCTAAATAAACACATAAATTTGCACTACACTCAGATACAAACACAAAATCTGACAGTTATTTTACGACAACGGATGTCAATAAATCCCCGTATTGCAGAAACTGACCTACCGCAAAGAGGTAACTTCCATCAAATGTAATTGCGCCGCAGCTTCCCTCCTGTTAAGTCTTTCCTCGTCGGAATATCCTGAATGGTATGGCGACATCTACTAGTAATGTAAAAATCTGCTACTAAATTCCCTGGATAGACAAAGTACTGCAATTACCGCCATTTTGAGTCAAAATAAGCGCAGCAAATTTGAAATCACGTTACTTACTACCACAGTCCTTGACCACACTCCCTGTCGGCACCTTTGAAGTTTGTAAAATTAGTTGAGCTCTGCGCAGGTTACTGCGCAATGAATTTAACGCGCCAAACATGTCAAATTTAAATTCCACAAGCGGAAATTTTATATCAATGACTTTTTTTGAGTCATTACGAACATATAATAAAATTACCTGGAGTAAGTCTATTTAAATGAAATAAACCAATATACATCAACAAATAAATACAGTTTTATTTTACGAAACAAAAATTTTATAAATGTTGCAAATTAATTAATTAATTACATTTTTTGTTGCTTTTCTGAGTTTTGATTAATAAATTTTAAAGTATAAAATATTCGTACTCTTACAAATAAGGAGAGAAGATAATCATTGGGAAAATCCTGACATGGACTTTCAAACGGAATTTCACTCAAATATAATTTTAAGTTCCCACGGCTGTCTCCAGCGCCAATAGCGGAAATTTGGCTATAAAAACACTTTCCAGGGCCTATATATAATAGAGTTTCATTTTAGTTGTCTATTAACCTATTATTAACTAAAATAGGATGAAAGTAGGTCGCGCCTAAGTGTACGATTGACAGAAGACTGATTGATACCAACTGAGTGTGACATCTGCGCAGTAACTTGCGCAAAGGATGTTTGGTAACATCCGATTGTGTAGAGTGCAACTACTGGGTAGAGAATATACTGTGTTACTACGTTCAATTTTAAATTTATGCGTTTATTTTGACTCAAAATGGCGGTAATTGCAGTATCTTGGCTAGCTAGGGACTTTATCTGCTACTAAAGTCCTTAGATAGACCAAATACCACAATTACCATCATTTTGAGTCAAAATAAACGCGCGGAACCTTGGAAACCAATTTTAAACGTCCTCACAGGTTCTATCTGACTGACGGATTAAAAAATTATCTATTTAAAATGTGAATAACTTAAAAAATAGTTACTCGAGATTCGAGTACACGAAGATTAAGATGTAAGATCAATTAATTAACAACGGCTTAAAAAAACTCTAAGTTGCAAATCACAACACTGAAATATTTAAATTAAATAAATATAAGTGGTGAAAACGCAACAAATGGAATTGCGACTTTCGAAAGGTTAAATAGTCAAAATAAATTCAATAAAACAAATTGAATTATTTTATTTATTTCTACTGTCTTTGAAAAATATTGCAGGGGTTCGGTTTACTGTTTCATGGGCATTATTTTATATAGTGTTGGGCACAATTAAATTATTTTGGCAGAGTTTCCCGTTTGTATCGAGCTTTGGTGCCACGACAAATTCCAGCTAGAGTCTACCGTTCTGCGAGTAGCGTGGGTCCGCCATCTTGCTGCCAACGTTTCCCCTAACTAGCCAAATCAGTAACCGGCTCGGACAGGACCACTAGATGGCGTGGTGACAGCCAACTTCACGACATAGACAGTCGGGAGGTAACCGCATGCATTTTTTAAGAGCGAATTAAGGCTTCTTTATGCGGATTGAAATAGCGGGCAAATCGCTTTATTATTGAATAAGCAATCTCCTGTAATTGTGTATTTGAATTGTTTAATTAAACGCTTACAATTTATGTTGTGTGTTCTTGCTTAAACTTTCACGGACACCAGTGAGTAAAGTCACGCCTCTGTATTTATTGTTGATTCATTTTCTGCGCGATCTGGTCGATTGGAGACGTCGACTGATCGATTACGTTTAGCTGAAGAATTGTCTTCTGGCGCCCTTAATAATTTTACCACCTTTGATTAACCCTCCCCTTTCTTCACTGTTGCTAGCTGGGGCACGGGTGATACGTCACATCAGCAGAAGCTTGTCATGTTGTCAGTGGTAAGTAAGAGGCAAGTCAATTACATTTAAAATTTGGTGACAGCTTACTGTTACAATTAATTAATTATAATCGTCGAGTCTTTACAATTACAATTAATTACTTGTAACTGTTTGGTTCTACAATTAATTAATCGTTAATTGTGAGTTCCCTGCGATTACAATTAATTAATTCCGTCAAATGCAATTGCATTCTCCCACTGCCGTAGCTTCCCTCCTGTTAAGTCTTTCCTCGTCGGAATATTCTGAATAGCCTGGCGACATCTATTAGTACAACGTGAAAATCTGCGAGCAAAGTGAAGAGCCATCGTGGAGCCATCTACAGATAATGAAGTTTATGTTATTTCTAGCAACATATACAAACGCGAGTATTGGGAAGTATACCCACGAGTAAGTGTGTATACTGACTTAGGATCTGAATAAAACAACGAAAAACAATGAAAAGATTCAAATCTTCTTTTAGAATTGAAGTTTTAATTACTTTTTTTTACTGAGCTGTTCCTCTATGTATAATAAATTATTATGTATTAAGAAAGTACATCTTGTAAGTAAAGGGTAATGTAGGCAACCAAATATACAGAGCTGTTTCTTTATAACATACTCTCATGTCGCTATCATTTAAAAATTTTAATAAATGCCTTCTTATCCTTACAAGGATTCGAAAATAGAAATTAATTAATTATTATATTTGTTTTGTGCACATATATAATAGAGCGTGTTTTCAATTAGGCAATTAACTGGCCGTCTCAATTTTTCTAAAGGAAAAAAGAATTAGTTGCACTTAACCAATTCGAAAATAATTAACTAATTGATTTGCGGGCGTAATTCGTCTCGATTGCATCATTGTGATGCAAATGCATCCATCCATCCGACCATCCACGACGAGCCCGAGGAGCTCCAATTAGCGAGGTCCGTACAAGTAAGTGGGCGAACGCGATTAATAAATTGGAACTTCCTCGCTTTACAAAGCCATTTAACCCGCTATTTTGTAATTGTAAGTTTGTAATTGCGTCGCCGTGCCAAAGGCCAAGATCCGTCGCAGTTCTTTTCTCTCTTTTTTCTTTTTCTCCCGGGGAAAAATTGATTCGCCGATAAACTTTGACCTTACTACACGAAGGCGGCACGGGGCTAAAGCATCGATCGACCTTTGCCATAAATATTAATAAAGAAAGAAGCGCATCGCGATGACATTGCGTCGCATCGGGGCGCCTCGCGTGAACGGCGCCCGAAATCTAAATTATACAGGGATGTTTACATAATTAATAATCCGTAGATACTCCCATCTTCAATACACACACTAACAAGTGAAAAGCACTTCATGAAATTGTGCCATCGATTCGAAACCGGTGTTGTCGCGTAGAGAAATGATGGAGTAGAGATCACATTTGATATGCGACGCGATGGGATCATCTCTTACGGTGCGATTTTCGATCGCGGCGCCCCCATCGTCCTTTCCAAGATGGCGTCGGTATTATATTCGAATTTCTCTCGAGGAGACCTTTCATTTGATATGCGACACGAAGGATTCGTCTCCTCGAGCACGGCGGGAAAGCCGGAACGCCAATAAGCAAGTTTGTGGACGGCTTAATTTCACCGAAAATGTTGCATGCAATTTTGAAGGGCTCCGTCGCGTCGGTCGGGGTCAAACTTCAAACAAACGCCCCTAAAATGCACCGATTTCAAAAATTCGCCGTTCGGTTATTTATAGTCCTATCGGATCGAGACCGGTGGCGTTGGTTAGAGGAAGGTGTCGGCTATCCTCCGGTCGAAACACCTCGACAGTATCTGCGGCGGTTTCGTAGAAATAAATTTTTTTTCGGAGCGCCACCTTCCCGGAGGCGAATTAAAAAAAAAAAATTCACCGTTCCGTTATTAATTGTGCCACCGATTCGAGACCGGTGTTGTCGCGTAGAGGAATGTTGGAACTATCTTCCAGATGAAACAGCTGAACAATATCACTTCCGGTTGCGTAGAAATTAATTTTTTTTTCGGTGCGTTATTTAACCGGAGTCGAACTCTAAGCTCTCCCAAACCGGTCCCGGGCGTGCCACCTAAACGGGCGAGGCCTCAAAAGACTCCCGAAGGACTAATATAATCGTCGTCAAAAGCGCATCCGCCTGGGATTAATAGGACGCCGTCCAGACGGAAAAGAATCAGAAAAGTACAATGCAGATGAGGTTTCTCCATTTAAATTACATTGGGTGCAGCGCGCCGCTGGAATGCATATCGTCGGCTTACGGTACGTCCTAGGGGAAGTTGCGTATGGGGGCGGCAAGAGGAAGGACGGAGTTAAGCGGAAACGTGTCCCCGGCCAAATCCGTCAGTAATTGAGGCAGGGGCGGCCCCCGAAACTTCTCCCACCCTTTTCCGGGACTCCGGGCTTGTAGCATCGTTCCGGGTGACCGGAGCTGCAAGCGCGCGGCGGCATCGCGTTCCTCGTGATTTTCTGCGATGCTTTTACATTGGGCTCGATTTGCTTTGACTCCCCCCAGGTACCGTAAAAAATTCCGAAAAAAGTTCGTGAAAAATGGGTGATTTTCAAAAAGTCATATCTCCCCATCCGTGATATAGAGCCGGACCGGGCCCAGTGGGTTACATACACGGAAGTCTGCCGTTGCCCTTGAGAGAGTTTAAAAAAATTCTGGCTTCGAATTTTTGATAAAAATTCGAAAATGTAGGACGACGTCGTTTTCGCGTCACTTTTCGGGCCCCAGGTCAAATCCAGGACCGGCCTCGGGGCCGTGCGTCCGGAGATAGAAGCACGTACCGGTCCTACGTCTACGTTCCGAGTTTGGTTCGATTCAGTCGGTAAATAAGGGCCGTGGAATTTTTCGAAACCTCAAAAATGGTATTTTTCGGAAACGCCCATAGAAAAACTTTCCCCCCCCATCGTCTGATCGCAAGACGGAAAATTGGCTAAACAGAGGCGAAGTTGTCAAGTTTCACGCTGATTATTAATCTGTTAAGAAATTCCAAAATATTTCGGACAGTTTCTTCGCAATCCGAGAGGAACTAAAAATTGTGACTTTAGTAAACCGAACGTAACTTTTCCATTTATCTTTTGAACGTAGACGCTCAACTGGCTTCACGGTCGTTATTTAGGTGGACGACTAGGTAAACGACGGGTCCCGAGTTCGAACCTCGGCAAAAATTATTTTCAATCGAAAAAGAAAACTTGATTCCTGCGCCTTACACACAGGCAACTTCTACACGCGTCGTACCCTGCGCCTTGCACATAGGCAACTTCTGCACGCTTCGACGCGGAGCTCACGAAACGCCTAGCAAAGTGACGATAGGCAACCATACATGCAAGTTAGATACATCGAAGTAAAATCTCCATGAAGGATTGGCTTCGAACGCCCATAGTTACTCTACTCCTGTGTTATAATTTTTCGTGAAAGTAATGAATCATTTCAATGAATCTGGGGCGATCTGATAATGGGGCGTTGAAACACCTCGTGCTTCGGGGCGGCAAAGCTTCTAGAGCCGACACCGAGCGTCGGCGTCGTTTTGAATCAATCCGGAGAATAATTAATTTAGTGTTGCGATTTGCATTTAATTTACAGCAAGTTAAAAATTTCAACGATAATAAACAACTTAAAACTTATTTAAGTAGATAAGAGCACACAAGTGGAATGTGCCCGCCTTTAATCGGTGGCCGGGAGTGATTTGGAAGGAATTTTGTTTTGAGTGGTTGTTTACGTAGGAGAAATGTCATTTCGCGTCAGCTACAGAAAAAAATGTGCCGTTTCCTTGTTTCACACAATCACAGCTTGTTATTATTGTGGTCGTTGACTTAACTTTTTCGTGTATTATGTTAATCCCGCAGGTTCACCGAAGGAAAGTTGCGCCTCAAAGAAAAATTCTTGCTTGCGGCAACGTGGTGAAGAAAATAATAAAAAATCGTTGGGTTTCTTTTTTTTTTTAATCGTCGAGAACGCACATTGTGTAACGCCAAAAATTTTAGAAAGTTTCTGCCTACGAACTCGTGCATAATTTTCACGCCGTAGCGTTAGAGTTTGCTGATTGGATTCGCGGTGTCGAACGACTGCGACACCACCGCCAAAATTACGATCTGGGTCACGGAATTCGACTTTTACGATATCCTATAAACGCGATTGTTTATGTTTTTGCAATTAGGTACGTTGTTTCCGAGTTAATAAATACAATCAACCAACGTCTGGGGGTTTCGAGAAAATTCAGCTTAGTCACAACACAGTTACTTTTTTCCTTTGTATTTGGTCTTAAATTTTAAGGTGTAAGTAAATACAATCCAATCTAAAACAAGACGTAATTCAAAATAGTCAGAAATAAAGACATGACACTCCCTTGTGGCACTCCAGATACTTAGTATATAGGATATGGGTTAGAATGGGCCTGTCTTTTAGGTATCATTTTAGAATTAGGAAGTGTTAATAGGGTAGGTATTTTTTAATTACCATACCCAATCGAAGGTTGACTAACATCGAAAGCCCAACTGACATCGAAGACATCCAAGAAAGCCGCCGAACAGTTTCGTTTTTTTTCCAAATCTCTGTTTACAATGTTGACAAGATGATGGCATTTGTTCGAGGGTGCTACACTCCTTCCGAAATCCAAATTGATGATCAGGAATGATGTCCGACTCTTCAAGGGGTAGTTTTCCCCATTTTATGGACAAGATCTTCTCGATTAGTTTGGAAAGCATTTGCAACAAACTTACTGGGGGGGTAGGAAGGAGCTTCTTCTGAATCCAGCCCAGCTTTCAAGGTCGTTTTTATTAGGGCTACTTTCCAGTTCTTCGGGGCGTGATGATTCGAAGAATAGCGTCGAATACGTTGGTAATTTTTGGAGAATTTAATTTGAGAAGATTAACTTAATAATCCTTCACGAATCCGAATCCCGTCCAGTCCCGCCCACATCTTCCTTTTTCAAGTTAGTAGTTCTTTCTACACTTCCACATCGGCCTTATTCTTCTTTGACTTCTGTGTTACGTTACATTACAAAAGGGCAATCAAAACCAAAATCTAAACGCCGAGAGAAATCCGAGATAAAATTAACGTCAAACGTTCGCCACTACACAAAAGGCGTCCGCGCAATTACGGCAATGAGCATGTCGAACGATGTACAGCACAAAAATGAGAGTTAAAAAAAATATGATACCCAGGAGACTTCCAAAGCACCCCGGCTCGCAGCACCTTGGTGGGTGGAGTCCGTGGGTCCACCTCACGTTTGTGAAAATTTCCGCTGCAAAAAATTCGCCCCAACGAGGTTACGGTTAAATTGTCCTCAAGAATAGGTGACGAGAGTCCGAAGAAAATTTGCATCCGGGAGCAAACGGGGGGAGGGGGGGGATTAACTACCCTCTAAACCCGGATGCCGCCCATAACTGCACGCTACAATTTCAAAAAACGACACAAACGAATTAAAATCGACGAAAAATGAAAAGGGGACATATAAACGACTTACCTCGGTCTGGGAAAGCCGAGCGCCCGATGAAAGAAACGCCATGCGACGCGTGCGGTGGTCCAAGGAGATCCAAAAATGCCGGTGAAAATCTGGTCAAACACCTCTACCAAACCATGATTTCTTGGGTGCAACTCGCAAAGCCCCAACAGGGCGCGAAAATACCAAAATTTCGTATACCAAAATCCGCAGAGAGACCCAAGGGAACACACGCACGCGGGAGTAGTAAGCAGCCCTCTAATGGCGGGAGAATTAAGCAGCCCTCTAATAGCGGAAGTAGTAAGCAGCCCTTTAATGGCAGGAGTGGTAAGCAGCCTTCTAATGGCGGGAGTAGTAAACATCCCTCTAATGGCGGGAGTAATAAGCAGCCGTGTTAACGGAGACTAAAATGGATGGCCGATATCGGTCCACAACGACGCCATCAAAATTCGAAGCATGACTCAACAAAGAAACCCCAAGTGCTCCCGCTAAAACGCTCCAATGAAACGTCCGGAACAAAAATCCACATAAATGATAAAAAAAAACACGTGTTACGACCCGATCTGCGCACGATTTTCTGCGGAAAACAGGCCTCGAAAAGGCCCTGAAGAAAGTCGTTTGTTGTTTAAACATACTTCTCAAAAGTCGGAGTAAGATGCTCCGTTCAAACTTCACTTTAAACAAAACATTTTTGAGAATTTTCTCAACACGGAGGAAGAGCAGAACGCACGAGGCATACGTTAAGCGAGAAGCGACAGGTCTGCCGAATTTGGCACGGTCGTACACGAGTGTGGTTTTGACGGAAAAACACTGCTAAGGAGTTGTTAAGACAGACAGCATAATTACGCAGGGGAATGAGAGAAACGGAACAATATAGAAATGCGTGGATCATTGCATTTGTTTTGTTGTGCAATATTTTGTAATTATATTAAATTGAAGAAGACCGTTACGGCTACGGTTCCCACACAATATAGTGGGTGATCCGGAAAACTAATAACGATTTGTTACGGTTGAAAAATTCATTTGAGGCCAAACTTCAGTATGCGTGCGTGACTTTTATCATATTTCTCAAAGTTGCACGATTACATCATATTATGCTGTTACTTAGTTCTACAGTATATTTCCATTTCACTCTGTCGCCCGGCTAAAACTAAGTTCATTCGTAACGACTTCCGCCTCAGCGCATAGTGGAAAGAACGCCGCACTCGTCTCGCGGTCATACTTGCATCAGCGCTCAAGTCGTGCGGTCCTTTTTGTTCGTGTTGGTGATTAAAACCTTTGTGTTAACGCACGCCGAGTGAATTTCAAGCTCGTCAAACAGCTTTTCGAAAGCCTGTCTTTGAAATAAGGAACAGGTATGTCTTGTTGGCCATTTTACGCGATTGTTGTGTGAGTAACGCGTATCTCTCTCTTCTATTAGGCTTCTAGTGGTAGTTCTACCTTGGTTGAGAATACCGTCCTTCGGGGACGAAAGAAAAGGCTGGTTTTCGGCTTTTGAAACGATTTAAGCCCCGCAACACGGCCTTTCCCCGCCTGTGAAAGTGGACTCGTCCTGCAAGACGACGTTTACTTGGTGACGTAACTGCTTCACCAACCACCGTGAGAGGGCGCTCCTTCACTGTTGACAGCTGACTGTCGTTACGCCGGATTCTGGTTACAAGGTCGGAATTACTCTAATTATTTTTTAATTACACTATTTGTGTTGATTTGCCTTCCCGTGGCGTCGTAATTTTTATTCTCATTTAGTTGTTAATCAAGTGAATTTTTTTAATCACTTTAAACGTTGCTTCTCGCTTGGCGTACGCCACGTTGAGAAATTCACCAAGTTGTTTTGTTTAAAATGAAGTTCAAACGGAGGATATTACTCCGAGATTTTATTAAGTGGCTACAAAGCAACAAAAGACTTTCTTCTAGGCTCCCAGTTCTGCAGACAATCAGGTAGCATCTCTACCAGCACCTTTGTGCGCAGCTCAGGTCGTAACATGTGGTTTTCGATCATTTATCTAAGTTTTTGGTTCCGGAGACTTTCAAACGGAGGTTCGCTACGGGATTTTTACCAAAGTCTATTCGAGCTTTACCTGTGCTAACCTTGGGCCGTGGTAGAACATTTCGTTGGTTATCTATGCGTCCATCCTTGATCAGCTGATTTAACGACCGATAACCCCGTTGTTTGGCTTCACCGCCGTTAGAGGGAGCTGGTTCTCCGGAATCGCTAGTGACGCTACCTCCCGGACGTTCTATTTCCGAAGGATGTTGGTGCAGCTGTTGCATTTGAACCTTAGGACGACTTTTTCCTTTTATTTGTTTTCCTTTTGTTTGTGAACGAAAAACGGATCCGTGCTTCGTATTTCAATTTCATTTAACTTGTCGTTAATTAATCGTGTATTTAGTGAACATTTAAACCCGTTCGGTTTAATTTATATTTCTTAGACGTCATCACATCAATAAAGACAATTGTGCGATCCCGGTGACTTTTACTTTATTTTTATATTCAAACTTTGTTTTCGGGTTACGTATGACCCCGACCTATCCCACTGAGATAGCCGACAGTTGGGAACGTAACTTAATTTACTCGCTCAACAAATTTGCAACCAGGTAGGTAGGTAGCATCTGGACTCTTACAGGGTCATTTTAATCGGAGTTGCAAGTTACTACTTGGTATGATCCTACTTCCGAGCATTACCGAGGCTGCACAACGTTGTATCCTGTTACTATCGAACATTGCCGAGGTTGCAGTTTCTTACCAGTTACTAAGGAGGTATCACCGTTGCTAAGTTGCAAATCCGATTAGAATGACTCCCTTATAGTGCCATTTCCTAGATAGAGACAATTTATTCCTGTGGCTTGCATTCGTTCCTTTTGTTTGTCAATTAACATAAAAAATTTAGTCACACGAGACGTTTTACAAATGTCTAGACATTTTTTTGTATTTAATATTTAAGAGCTTCTGGGGCTTTAATTTACCCAATTTTTATGTTGAGTTCTTCCTTTATCTTACCCTTAGTGGTTCATGGGGCATCCCTAAACGTTCGTACTTATTTGTTTTTCTCGTTTGCCTCGTTCCTTGCATTACAGTCAACTTTTTTTCCCTTTTTTTTACGGGAGTTACTTTACATTGAAGAGACTTATTCATCCTGTCAAGAAATTCTGCCTTGCATTTGGACATATGATTACATCCACAATTACATTACATACTCTTTCTGTCAAAAAAAAAATCTGCCTTACATTTGGGAATATACATAATTACATTACCAATTACGTTGTAAATTCTACCGATGAATATGTCCTCATTGTTTTACTATCTTTTTTTTTAGTTACTGCTGCCCTTCTTCTTGTTGTTCCTTTCTGGAAACACTCCCCGGCCGCAACAAGATCAGCAGTAGCAGCTGCAGAAGTTCTTTTGTAAGAAAAGGCGAAACTTCGGAAGAAAGAAGAATTATGACGTCGTACCATCTGAAACCGTCATAGAAGAAGATGGGTGTGGGGGCCATCAAATTAACTTAACCCATTGAAGAATTTCAGATGGTTTGGGTCTTTACGAAAATAATAAAATCAAAAGAGGTCTTACTCTCCACAAAAAAGGTTGAAGCCAGGCACCATTGCAAGTAAAAATTTTAGAGTAAAAAGGTGGGCGAGTGTTGCATTTTGCAGAAACCCAGTAATTTGCGATCATCCGCCAACCATGTGCTTCAAAACACAAGATCGTTTTTCAAGAGTGAATAGCTCTCTCTGCTGGTTCTTTGTATGTAGTAGGAAATGCGATCCATACCCAATGGAATAATGGAAAGAAGTCTTTTCATATACTTGGCGTGGTCTTTTATGAGAATACCAGATGGAACCAAGGAAGGTTGGCCACCAAAGAAACCAGCGCAGCCCAATCGAATTTGGCCCCGAAACTTCTTCAATTTTATGCCATATTTTCCACCTTCTCAGTTTGGACAAACTAGTACCTTTTCTAAATCTTTCATCCCTCCAGTTTTAGCGGTATGAAATCATCTATAGAAACCCTTTGGTATTGTTTTATTAGCTCGATGTACAGGCCTTCTCTGTTTCCTTCTAACTCTTTCTTCTTTATGCGCTTCATTTCCATTGTGTGCTACCTTCCATTTCTAACAGCTCCCTTTGTTTGAAAATGTTGGGCCATTTCAAGTTCTCACAATTTTTAAAACTGGTCGCTCAGAATCATCATCATCATTATCCTTGGGGGCCTTAACAAGAGATCTTTCACGTAAGCCACCCAACACCTGACTCTGACTATTTCATCTTGTCTTCTCCACTCGTATCTATTTTTCACTATCGCTTTCCCCTTTCATCGTTCTAGGCTTTTCCTAACCATATCCACCAGTATGAAGTCGTTCCTAACGATTCTTCGATAGCTCTTGCATCATCACTACCTATTTGTGGTTGACGCCTCCCATTTCTTCCTCTTGCTGCCCGATGTTGAACGAAAACCTCCCCTTATTTCCCTTCATTCTGTTCCTTCGAATTCGTTGATTGCAAAACAAAAGTTGAATAAATGTGCTACAAGTGTCTTGTCCTTGTCTGTTCCACTGGCGTTCTTTTTGCTTGAAATTGATGCGTTTATTTCAACGCCTCTGTGCTTTTTGTGTGGCCGATGGCCTGCGTTGAAATTTCTTTCTCTTTCTTCTTCTTTTGGTTTAGATTGGTCGCGCCACTCACTTTTCCGTGTTGATCTTCGGAATTGCCTTGGCCATTTCAGAATTTATTTTGCTCTGCATTTCCAAGTTCCACATCCATTCATTATGCTTGATTTCGTGTTAAATTAACTTGAGGATTCTTTCTTTCGGAGACGACTTCTCAATCTCCTTCTTTAGTCTATTTGCTGTTCAATATAGTTATAGATATAGTTCGGCGTGATGTCGCCGAGTGAAGGTGAAACAGCAAGCGCTGCGAATTCAAAATGCAAAAAGTGCCATACAGTGCCGGCAAACGGACTTAAGTGCATTAACTGTGCTAAGGTAATGCATCCTGGGTGCACAAAATATTATGAAAACATCAAGAAAATTAACGATAAAGAAATGATATGCTGCGAAAGGAGTGAAGGCGACACGAGTTCGGCTGAGTACGAGTGTAACCTAGAAATGCCGAAAGCGGCCGCACCAACCACATCAGGAAAAGACAACATAGAAGTATATTACCTACATAAAATTATTGATGAGAAAGATGCTCTAATAAACAATTTATATAAAAACATCTCCTTTATGGAGCAACAAATTGCTGTGCTAAATAACCTACTAGTGCATCAAGTAAAAGTAAACAAATTTGATGCATGTGGAACTCCTGCCGCGGGTGCAGCGAGTTTTCATCAGAAATTAAGAGGCAACGAAGATAAAAAACTGCAAGCTGATAACGTAAACACGTTAACAACTGCTCAAGCAAAAACGGCAAAGAGTTCAATTAATAAAGAGGAACCTAGAAGTACGAGCATAAATCGAGTAACACAAAATTCGACCGCAAACAAAACGGATACAAACATAAATAATCCCGCCCCAGAGAATCGGGAAAAATACGTAGATACACTTGAAAACTTGCATCGCAAAAAATTTGCGGAAATTATACACATCAATAACGACGCTGAAGAAATCATTAGTGAATCGATGGATAACAATAAAAAAGATACGTACGCATCGATAACAAAGGCGCATTTCGCTGAAAGCCTGAATAAAGAGCGAAGACAGCCAATCGATGATAATAGTAGTAGACGACGAGCAAAAAAATCTATTATAGGAAATAAAGAAAATAAAAGTAACGAAAACGGTGCTCAGCTGGCAGGTGTCTCGAAGAAACTCTGGTTTTTCATTGGACGAACAAACGCTAACACCACGACAGACACGGTATTGGAATATTTAAAAGAAGTTCACCCTAATTACGAGTTTCAATGCGATATATTAAAAACTAACAGTACCTACCCCTGCTTTAAGGTCGGTGCACCAATTGAACTGAAAGAATCATTAAATGATCCAAACTCCTGGCCTATCGGGGTAGTTGTAAGAAGATTTAATTTTAACACAAGCAGAAAACATTTTTTAGAGCCTCGCACAACGCCAATAAATTCAACATAAAAACAACAATCTCGAAGCAGGTAGTAGTAACCACAATGCGAAAACTAACCACGCCAGGTACACACATTCAACTATCAACATCATGCATATGAACGTTCAGTGTTTAACTAACAAGATAGAAGCATTAGAACTATTAGCTCACGGGAAAAATGCCGATATCTTATGCATATCAGAACACTGGTTCAATATTAACAATAAAAAATATAACATGCAATCCTACAAGTTAGTCAGTACCTTTACAAGACAAATCTATAATCATGGAGGCGTAGCCATATTTGCTCGCTCCTCTTTGGAATGCCAGGAGATGCAATTTTTAACAGAGATGTCTGTGGAGAAAACTTGTGAGTTAGCAGGTGTGTATATAAATCAGGTGAACCTAATTACAATCGAATGTTACCGTTCGCCTGATGGTGACTTTGAATGTGTCTACAGAAAATATCTACTGTTCTTGAACTGATATTTTCAAGGTATAAAACACGGTAAAATTGTTTTTGCGGGAGATTTTAATGTCGATATTTTGAAGGAATCAACTAGAGCGGAACTACTGAAGAATTTTAATGCTCTTATGACTTAAAACATATGACTAAGAGCTATACCCGTTCAACAGTCAACACAAGAACGTGTATCGACAACATATTCACCAATGTTAGAAAACATAACAGCTACGTGATTGATGCAGGTATGTCTGACCACAGCGCACTATTTTTAATTTTGTAGTTACTCCGACATCAAAATAATAAATGTATCAGAAAAAGGTAATTACCAAAGAAAAGTTGGATACTTTTCTTTACTTTGCTCTCAGAAGAATCATGGGACGGCGTATATGCGGCGGATATGGCAACAAGCAAGTACGAAGCTTTTTTTCAAACGCTAACGGCATGTCTAGAAACCGTCTCCCCAATCATTTCCGTAAGACAACCCACAAGACACCAGCCCTACGCTGCGTCTGAAGAACTGTTACAAAGTTAAGTCTACATTGGGCCTAATCGAGGATGCTTACAAGCTATATGGTGGAAATGATTTAAAGACCATTCGCGATAGCTACAGAAATTTTTACCTCGGCTATGCAAGAGAAGAAAGGAGGCAAAATAATCTTCATAAAATTCAGTTTTCCAATTGTAAACAAAAAACTTTATGGGACATCATAAAACAAGAAACCTCGCCGTCAGTTTCAGAGATTGGAAACAATCTCTCTGCAGGGGAGTTGAATGATTTTTTCTGTGGAATTGCCGAGAACATTTTAAAAGAAATGCCACCGTGTAGTGAGGGGCCGGAGTCTTTTTTAAAGAAGGTCTCTGGTTGCAGCCGCTCATGCTTCTTGCAACCTGTCACTGGACAAGAAATTAAGTCAATTATACGCAGATTAAAGCCAAAACCCTCAACTGACGCCTGCACGGAATAAGTGTAACACTCTTCAAGAATGCTTCGGAATTTTTAGCGGAACCTTTAGCTGATGTAATCTGTGCCTGTTTTCTAGAAGGCACTGTTCCTGATGGAATGAAGGTTGCCAAAGTCACCAGTTTTCAAAAAAAGGAGACCGCTGTTCGCCAAACAACTACAGACCCATATCCGTACTGCCAGTAACTTCCAAAGTATTTGAAGCTGCATTCTACACCCGCCTAAGAGCATTCTTTTGTCAAGAATAAGAATAAAATGCTAAATGAATCACAATTTGGCTTTACGGAAGGAAAAAATACCGAAGCCGCCGTACTGTCCTTGCTCAACTACGTTTGGGGAAGCTTTGAAGAACGCTGTGAATGTGAAGCTATACTATACGACTTAACAAAGGCGTTTGACTGCATGCATCATGAAATACTGCTCATGAAGCTGGAGCATTACGGGATTAGAGGTACAGCTCTTAAATTAATTGCATCCTATTTTACTAACAGAAGACAGGCTGTTTACTTCAATGGTCAGCTTAGCAGGGTACAAGATGTTTCCAATGGAATAGCACAAGGTTCCTCATTGACCGCTCCTGTTCATCATCTTCATTAACGATCTCCGAAACAATTAACAGCACTGTCATGTATGCTGACGATGCTACAATATGCTGTAAAGATACTAGTACCGAAGATCTGCTGGTGAGTATGAGTGAAGCTAACAAATTGGCCAGCGAATGGTTTCGTGCGAATAAGCTGCAGTTAAATGAAGAAAAGAAATTACAAATCTCCTTCACAACCAAAAGAAGCCTTACCAACAACAGTACCGACTCTGCTAAATTACTGGGGATTACTCTAGACACTCGATTGACTTGGAGGACCCATATACAAGAAATGCTAAACAAGCTTGCTTCGGCGACGTACGCCATCCGCCGAATAAAACAGGTCATAAGCAAAGAAGCAGCCAGGACGGCATACTTCGCCCTATTTCACTCCCGTATGTGTTATGGAATTCAAATTTGGGGCGAATCTGCACACGCTGATAACATACTTGTTAGCCAAAAGAACGCCATCCGTGTAATCGAGGGCACTTCCAGGCAAACCCACTGCAAACCTTTATTCCGCAAGCTGGGAATAATGACAATGGTTTCTGCTTATCTCTATCGTCAACTCATAAGAGCGCGAGGAGAAGCGGATGATCTTCAGAAAAGGCGAGATATGGTGGACATCGCCCTAAGGTCCGGGCACTCGATTCATATCCCCCGCCGGAGAATTAATACAACGGACGCTCAGTATAGGCATATTTACTTATACAACAAGCTACCCAAACTGTGGACCGAAATGACACTAAAACAATTCAAAATCACAATCAAACGATTTCTGTTAGATAATCCATTTTATACAATCAATGAATTTATCTTGCACTTTTAGCTTTCAGTTTTCCCTGTGTACCTGACATGAACTGTATTTTTGAGTTTGAATAAATTATTATTATTATTATTATTATTAATACTGAATGGCTTTCCCTGTCTCCCTTCTATTGGGCACCTTCCGTTTCCAACTTTGTTTTGTTCGACTGCTCTTCCGTCTGATCCGTCACCACTTCTTCTGGCGACCTTTCCGATTTTTCTTCCTTGGCCATTTCAGACTTTGTACTTCCAAGTTCTGTGCTCGTCATATGAAATTACCTTCAAGAGTACCTACTCCTGATGACACACGTGTACATCAAACAGTTCCAAAGTGTTCTGCTCGATTTATATGGAGTGCTTGGATTAAAACAAGCGAAATGGGATGAAAAAAGAAACGAGGGGGTAGAACGAGTGGGACCAAGAGATAGCAAGGAACAGCCTACGCGGAATGAAGCTTAGAAAATGGCCAAGGATTAGGGGGATACCCCAACACCTAATGGTAGAAGAGGACTCCTTCATTCATTCTTTTATTTTATCTCCTCCTTTCTTGGTAAAATTTCCTTTGGGGTCGCCCAGCCCACCAAAAATTGTACATCAAGTTCGCTTCTACGCAAGTCCTAACAGATACCCCAATCTATCAAAGCGATGAAGATGGATAGATCCCAAATTTATTGAAGCAAATTAAAGGGCAGAAGGACCAATAATCTTTTTTTGGGACGATTTTCCTTTGAACGGAGAGCTGCTGGCTTTTATATCGCATTGAAAGTCAGGTCGTCGTTTTTAACTGCGCAGGCAGCGACGTAGCACCACATCTAGTTCAACAATAACAAAAGAATTAAATGTGATTTTCGGGGATTAAAGCGATCCACAATATAGTCGTCCCAGTTTGGTATCGGTTTTATGGCCTTGCTAAAAAGTGCCGGTCTTTTTGAAGCTTTTTTTATGGCAAGATCATAAAATCGATGCAAAACTTGGACGACTATGCTCACTTTCGACATGAGACAGTCACATTACAAAAGAAAGGGTTCGCCCAGGGTTGTTAAGCGCCGTCGTCTTTGGACCAGTCCGAGTTCCAAAGGTCAAACTGCGGCGCAATTGCGCTTTCGCTAAGATACAGGGCGACCCGAAAGCTAGAAATTATTTGCAACGAATCTCCTCACCGCAACATCTCGGCCAAAAGGAATCCATTGTTATTTAATTTATTTTTACCATTTTCTCCTCATCACGTGGTCCCGCCCCAATTCAGAAGTTGTGCTTTAATACATCTTACCGATCCTCCCGATTCATTCTCTACTTTTTTGGGGGCGTGTTCGTAGTAGTCATGAACTTTATTTCATGAACGTAAACATAACGTCTGACAGCGAGCGAAAGGGTTATTAACAATGGGGTATGCGATTTGCTCTTCTAACGGAGAAACGTCTGTAAAGGGGTCCATTCCATGGTACGCCTGTTGCCCGGCCAATCTCGACGAGGGTAAGTTCGTATCGCAGATGTACTAGAACTCCCGCGAAGCTGTTCGACATCTTTTCTTTGGAGGAGGTGTTGAGGCGGAAGTGCTCGACGAAAGAAGCCCTCGCCGATGACGTCATTCCTTGTCTCTTCTACTCATCTACTTCGTCGGTACCAGGTCATCAAGGAAATGGCCTGGTACCGACGAAGCGGGGTACTTGATGTATGGGTTGCCGAACTGTACAGCACCAGCAGGTAAGGTGTAGGGTTTGGCGGACTATAAAGCACCAGGTGGCAGTGAGGTGTACATCCAGACTATGCAGCACTAGCCGGTGAGTATTACGAGACTGTGCAGCACTAGCGAATGCTGGTTTGCATCGTCGATACGCGTTCTGCCTTTTGTACCCTTATTTTGTGGCTGGGATTATAGGTACAGTTGCGGAATTTAAAAAGGCATCCGAGTCGGTTAGATTTTGGAATAATCGGGTAGTGTAAATCGATCTCTGTTTGATTGACATAAACGCTTAAGGCCCAGTTGTATACTGGTGTCTAAAAGTATTCGGACGACCGGCGTGACCGCCTGGCACTGTGGAAGTTTACCACAAGGGTCAAATTCGAACTATTTTATTGCTTTTCATTCGGATACTTTTAGACACCAGTATACAATGCCAGTTTAAACTTAAACTGAAACTTAAACCCAACGATTATTCCAACAATTGTTGTTAAGGGTTTATGCTTTGACTTAAAGTTAAGCTGGAATTGTACAACTGGGCCTTAATCATATAAAACGACACAATGCATAATTCTACTTTCCTTTTTAGGAGTCAAGAAGACCACCCTCCTTCAATTAATGTAATTATTTGCGCACGTTAATGTCGGTCTGTCACTTCGACTTATAAAACGAAGATAGTTTCAAACAAAGCCAAGTTCACAGCGTGAAATTTTGAGTGTATGCTTTTTCGAATTGCGCAACTGTAACTCTACATCATTGGTCTATTAATTTACTTGCTCGAATCAGTGATGAGCAGAGTTGCAACCTATTTGTAAATTAAGTTTGCGGTCCTATTTGTTGGCCAATCAGAAACGAACGTGATTGAGCTCTAATTAATTAAGAGGCGGCCCTTAATTTTGTTTATTTTGACGGTTGTCATCGTGACCTTGTTACTTAGATGTCAACGTGTCGTTTCCCCCGTATCGCTCATCGTGACATTGCCGGTCCCCCTCATTGGCGTTGGCCTCCTAGTGGCAGTGTCACAGCTGGCGGACAGTGGGAAGACCGTGCCGGACGGGATCCCCGCTGCCACTTTCTCACGGGAGATGGGTTGACGCCTGGGTGCCCTTGGTGTCTAAGTACACCAGAGAGAAATTGGTCACCCTTTTCATGACGCATTAGATAGGTCAAAATGTAGACCGTAGACTAAAGATTGATTTCTCCCGTTTGGTGTAGTAGTGAGGTGATAAGGGGCCGGCAGCATAGGCCAAAAGATTTTTTCGATTTCGCCAGCTAACAAAGTCTTCTTTCAAAATAAACTTTAGAATGACACCGCAGGCTAGGATTGCTTGCGGTCTACAAAACCTTTCGCAAGTTGGTTTCCTCTTCATCCTGAATCGTGGCGCAGTGGTTAGGTCATAGCGTACATTTGTTACATTTCAAAATATTCCACAAGTAGACAAAAGCCATAACCAACCTATAAGGAAATGATCCATTTCACTCACTCGACTGTCATCTCTTAACAACCCCCCTTGTTCGTCAACATCGAAGCTTCTACGAACGAGTCAGTCTTTTTGCTTAAAACCTGTCATCTCTTAAGGTTCTTTGATCAACTTTTGTGTTCATCAGCCTAGAACGTTCGATTAAATAGTGAACGGAAAATCTTTATGCTTTTCGAAGCCTGATTTCTGCACTTAAATCAGGTAATTTTGGCAAAAAGCTTCTATGCGTAATTCAGATTGTAACATTGTTTCTTTTCTCGTTCTTTTAAATCACATGACATGATTCGTTGGTCGCCACGCAACATATGAGTTCCCCACACTATCTCTATCCTCTGTTATACCTGTCATTACCTGTCAAATGTTTCTGATATTGATAACTGTTACCTGACTGTTAAGAAATTTCAAACATTTCGGTTCTAAATTTAGGAATAAAGGCAGAAACCCTATAATTTAGAAATAATTGGCGTTATTTCATATTCCAAAATAACAAAGGGCCTAGCGTGGATCCCTGCGGCACGCCGCACTTAAGTAAACACCGGACGTACACACGTGAATAAAATATTATGAAAATCAAAGTGGACAATCATGTAGTCCCTAATTTTCTTGTTCGCGTTCTTGTATCACCTTGTGTGCAAGATAATACCAAAAGTGTATTTGCCCCGACAACATGTAATCCCTTAGATTTGAGGGTAAGTACACGTTGTAAATCAGAAACACTTACAAACGAACGAGGCGATTACGAAACGCCAGAGATAATTTAAATAACATCAATGACACGACCGAAAAAATCTTGTTGACATAACTCTCTCCAAACAACAAATACCGAAATGCAAAAAAAACAGGTCGCGCAACTTAATTACTATGATAATAAAATTTTATAAGTTCGAAGTTTCGGACGGATTAAAAATGCGCGGCGTAAATAAGAATTAAAATCGAATTTACGTGCGCGCTTTTATTTCAGATTTATTAAATAATCCGGAGCTCGCGATAACCTCGATCCGTTCCGAGCAACGTTTCGATCGATCGATCGATCGATCGTTGGATGGGGGATTTTCACTTTCGTCGTGGGCACACGAAAATGTGCTCGTACGAGGCACGTGGTCGTTCGTTCGTTCGTACGACGAAAGGGCGAGAGCGTCGAGTAGGGGAGAGACGTCGAAAAGAATGGTCCAGCTATTGATCCGGCACAGCCGCATCCAGAGTTGGCGCGTACGCCTGAAGAGCGCAGGGTAGTCGCGCGAAAGCTCGAGGAGTTCATTCACGGAAGGCCCTACGCGGTGGTGAAACGTTCGCGACCATGGAGGGCGAAAAGAAGCCGGCAGACGAAGAGATCACCCTCAAGCCGAAGATGACCCTCATCAACGGCATCACGGTCATCGTCGGGAGCATCATCGGCTCCGGGATTTTCGTCTCGCCAACCGGAGTCCTCATGCACACCGGAAGTGTTAACGCAGCTTTGATAGTATGGACCGTTTCCGGAATTTTCTCAATGGTACGTACACACGTAAATAATTCATTCTGAATTAATTCGAAAATAAGCGTCTAATCAAAAAATCGACTGGCCTAAACGATTGCGTCAGGGGGGTTGTTTGTAGATCGATTCGGCTTGAGGTCACGGACCCCATCGCGACGTGGTTTCACCAAAATTACCCACCCCCCGCACAATTTTTTATCGATTCGGAATTTTCGGCGGCTAAAATCGACTCGCCTCGCCTCGCCTATTAAACAATCGTGTACTATTCGGGGGTTGTCTGCGATAGTAATCAATTCGGGGTGAGGTCACGGACGTTCACGTTGCGTCAGCCCTTCGCGGTTCAATCGGTGTTTTGGTTTCGTCTTTCATTAAGTAATTCGTCTGCAATTTATGAATCGCGCCGCCCGAGGTTATTATGTGTTTTTTTTTTCGACGAGCAAACGCGTAAACGGAAATACTGTCGAATCATGTCGAAGAAAGAAAGAAAGAAAAAAACGCTTCGTTGAATAAATAATTTATTGGAACGCGAGCATAAAAAAAATGTTGTTTAATTAACAGTTACGTAATAATGATGGGGGGATTTAAATTTATTTAATTGAAATTTTTTCCTAATTGAAATGTTGTGAAAAACGAATGCTTTCACCGAGGGATTTGTAACGAAAGTGTTTGTCGTCATCCTTAGCACTTTGCAACCCCTTTAAGTGTCTTTTCCCCCCGTCATCCTTTGCTGATTCTCATTTTACATTTTCAATAATCCGTTTGGTTTCTTTCTATTCCTCTTCTTCATTTCCGTTGGTTGTCTTTGTTTGAAAGCGATACCAACTGAACCACTCCACTTTGTAACGCACTTTACAACCCCTGCAATGCCAAATTCCTCAACACCAGATGGAACCAGTGCAAGTTCGTGCCTTTTCCCCATGGAATCGCCATTGAAATTCCTTTGGTGATTCTCATTTTGCGTTGTCAAGAGCTTGGTTGGATTCTTTTTATTTCCTTTCTTTGTTTCCGTTGGTTTGTCTTTGTTTGGAAACCACTTCAGTTTGCAACGCAATTTGTAAGACTGGACGTCATGCTTAGCACTTTACAACCACTTCAAGGCCAAATTCCTCAACACCAGATGGAACCAGTGTCTTTTCCCCACGAAATCGTCATCCTATGGTGATTCTCATTTTACATTTTCCAATGCAAGTTCGCCAGCAAAGAAACCAGTCCCAAACAATCGCGACCCAATCGAATTTGGCGCCGAAACTTCTTCTAGTTTTGACAAACTAAACCTTTCATCCCTAGATGGAACACTCGATGGAACCAGTGTCTTTTCCCCACGAAATCGTCATCCTATGGTGATTCTCATTTTACATTTTCCAATGCAAGTTCGCCAGCAAAGAAACCAGTCCCAAACAATCGCGACCCAATCGAATTTGGCGCCGAAACTTCTTCTAGTTTTGACAAACTAAACCTTTCATCCCTCCAGTTTTTTCAGTGTGAAATCACCTATGGAAACCCTTTGGTATAGTTTTATTGGCATTACGATGCATTTTGCCTTTCGTCATCATCATCAAAAATATTACTCCCGATGATGCCGAAAGGCCAAATGTACGTCGAGTTGTAAAACAACTCCAAGCGTTTTGCTCAGTCTATGCTTACGAAAGGCTAGAGGCAAAGAACGAAGCTCAGAAAATGGCTAATGGAACAAGTTCTGTAGTAGAAGATAGCTCGGTGGTGGACGAAAGGATTTATCGTTTTGTTCGGCTAACCAAATTCGGTCCTTTTCCTTTTCCGACGAAATTAAAATCTCTTTGGTGATTCTCATTTAATCGACTTCTTCTTCTTCCTCACTTTCGGCCCATTTCTTTTCTCTAGTTTTCAACGAAAACTATTTCTTTCCAGTCTCTTCTTCTTTATTGAGTTCTCTATTTCCAATTTCGTTTTTGTTTGCTTGGAAACGATACAAATGGAACCACTTCATTTTGTGATGCAGTTTATAAAACTGGACAACCCCTTTAAGGCCAAATTCCTCAACACCAAATGGAACCAGTGCAAGTTCGTGTTCTTTCCCCATGGAATCACCATTAAAATTCCTTTGGTGATTCTCATTCTATATTTTTAGAAACCTGGGTGGATTCTTTTTATTCATTGTCTTAATTTCCGTTGGTTTCTCTTTGTTTGAAAACGATACAAACCGAACCACTTCACTTTGTAACGTAATTCATAAAATGGGACGTCTTCCTTAGCACTTTGCAACCCCTTCAAGGCTAAATTTTCAAACACCAGATGGAACCAGTGTCTTTCCCCACGAAATCGTCATCCTATGGTGATTCTCATTTTACATTTTCAATAATCTGCTGGGATTCTTTTTATTCCATTTCTTCATTTCCGTTGGTTGTCTTTGTTTGAAAACGATACAAGCCGAACCAGTGCAGTTTATAACGCAATTTATAAAATTGGACGTCATCCTCAGCACTGTACAATCCCTTCAAGGCCAAATTCCGCAACACCAGATGGAACCAGTGCAAGTGCATGCCTTTTCCCCATGGAATCTTTGGTGATTGAAACTCTTCTCTTCTTCTTCTTTATTTTTAGCACTCTACGGAAACCTCTTCTATTTCTTTACTAAGTTCTCTATTTCCAGTTTCGTTTTGTCTGTCTCTTCTGATACTCTCCACCTTCAACATCTCTTTACCTCTCTCTCAGCTTGAAAGCGCTACAAAAGTGAAACCACTTCAACTTTCACGGCCTTTCCAAAACTCGTCATTCGCAATCATCTTTACCTTTAGCTTTTTGCCGTTATAAGAAGGGGACGATGTATTAAGTTCTTTCTCTATGGAATCGTTGTTAAAAGTCCTTTGGTGATTTTTGCATCTTCATCATCCTCTGCAGACGTACCTTATCCTATTCCTTCTTCATCTCCCTTAACATATTTTCTCTCCAATACTGAATGAAGACGTTCCCTATTGCCTTCGAACCCTTCTTTATCTTCCTCAACTTATTTTCGCCCCAATACTGAACGAAGAGAGCCTGAACAGTGAGGGGGAATTTTCGCCCCAATATTGAACGAAGAGAGCCTGAACAATGAGGGGGACGTAAAAGTATGGCTTGAAGATTACAGGAAGGGCAACGAACAAGAGGAAAAGCGAGGTAAAGGTGGAGAGAGGCAGTAGAAGAAGGCCTAAAAAGCAAAAACAGATAGGAAGGTGGAGAGAGCTAGAGCAGACGTACCTTACCCTATTTCTTCTTCATCTTCCTTAACCTATTTTCTCTCCAATACTGAATGAAAACCTTCTAATCCTTCTTTGTCTTCCTCAACTTATTTTTGCCCCAATACTGAACGAAGAGAGCCTGAACAATGAGGGGGACGTAAAAGTATAGCTTGAAGATTACAGGAAGGGCAACGCAAAAGAGGAAAAGCGAGAGGCAGTAGAAGATGGCCTGAAAAGCAAAAACAGATAGGAAGGTGGAGAGAGCCAGAGCAGACGTACCTTACCCCATTTCTTCTTCATCTTCCTCAACCTATTTCCTCTCCAATACTGAATGAAGACCTTCTAATCCTTCTTTGTCTTCCTCAACTTATTTTTGCCCCAATACTAAATGAAGAGAGCCTGTACAATGAGGGGGTCGTAAAAATGTAGCTTGAAGATGGCCGGAAGGGCAACGAAAAAGAGGAAACCGTGGTAAAGTGGAGAGAGGCAGTAGAAGAACACCTGGAAGGCAAAAACAGATAGGAAGGTAGAGAGAGCTAGAGCAGACGCACCTTACCCTATTTTTTCTTTATTTACCATAACGTGTTTTCGCTTCAACACTGAATGAAGACCTTCTCTATTTCCTTTTAATCCTTCTTTATCTTCCTCAATTTATTTTCACTCCAGTACTGAATGAAGACAGCCTGAAAAGTGAGGGGGACGTAAAAATATAGCTTGAAGCCCGGAAGGGCAACGAAAAAGAGATAAACCAAGGTAAAGGTGGAAAGAGGGAATAGAAGAGGACCTGATAGGAAGGTGGAGACAACTAGATAAAGACAGGAAGGCATGGAAAAGAAATTGGACAGCTCAAGGCCTAAACGGTCTGTGATAGCTTCGCCTCACCTATTTCCTTCCAACCCTTTCTTTATTATGCTCTCCTTTTCCATTGTGCTATCCTCCATTTCTGACAGCTCCCTCTGTTTGGGCATGTTGTACCATTTCAAGTTTTCACAATTTTGAAAACTGTTCGTTCAGAATCATCATCCGTGGGGGCCTTAGCGAGAGATCTTTTACGTGAGTCATTCAACGCCTGACTCTGACTATTTCATCTTGTCTTCTCCTCTCTTCTCTATTTTTCACCAGCGCTTTCCCCTTTTAACTTTCTAGGTTTTTCCTAACCATATCTACCAGTATGTCGAGAATTAGTCGTTCTTAAGCTAGGCGTTCACTTGTCCGCATCGTACGCATCGCACGCAGCGAACGGGTCATAAAAACTTATTCTTTTCATTATTTTAACTGCCTCGAATCGGACGGATCGCCTCTCGGCAATTCCGACCGGCATTCTCGAGAGAGTAACTTCTGCGATCCGCCCGATAAAATCCGATTCGTGCGATGCGTACGATGCGGACAAGTGAACGCCCAGCCCTAAAGACTCTTGCGTCATCGCTATGTGTATCGACGCCTTCCTTGTTTTCTTCTTGAGCTCATTTTGCAGCCCGATGCTCAACGAAAACTTCTTCCTATTTCCCTTCAAGCCTTTTTCGCCTCTGTACTTTTTGTGTGGCCAATGGCCCGGGTTGAAATTTCTTTTTTTTTCTAGATTGGTCGCGTCACTCGCTTTTCCGTATTGACCGTTTTCTTTTTTGGCCATTTCAGAATTTATTTCGCTCTGCATTTCCAAGTTCCTTGCCTATCCGTTATGCTCGGCTTCGTGTTAAATTAACTCTCGAAGATGACATCTTAATCTTCTTCTTCTTTAGTCTTTTCACTGCCCAATACTGGACGATTTTCTTTGGGCACCTTCCGTTTCCAACTTTGTTCTGTTCGACTACTCTTCCTTCTGATCCGTCACCTTTCCGACTTTTCTTCCTTGGCCACTTCAGAATTTGTACTTCTTCTCCACTCTTCCCTATTTTTCACTGTCGCTTTCTCCTTTTCACTAGGCTTTCCATAACCATATCCGCCAGTATGTCGGGAATTATTCGTACGAAGTCGTCCCTAAAGACTCTTTGGTAGCATCATCACTATTTGTAGCTGTCGCCTCCCTTTTCTTCCCCTTGAGCTCATTTTGCTGCTCGATGCTCAACGAAAACTTCTTCCCATTTCCCTTCAATCCTTTTTCTTCGAATTCTGAACGTTTATTGCTGTTCGCGCACGGTTCAAAAGTTTGAATTTTTATTTTTATAAAGTTAGCAACCCTGTTGGCGGCCTTGCAATATCCCTCCCTGTTTCCATTTTTTCACATGCGTTTTTTACCACCATTATTCACCACAACATTGTTGGGGCGACTCGAGTTTGCTCCTCGTCGTAGTAACTTCGTAACCTGTGTACACAGTGAATAGAGCAAATGAAGATTTAACATCAGCGCGATGGCAAATCGGTGAGTCGCCTTTTTACTTCCATAACCATTAACGCAAAGCAACTGGTCCTTCACAAACAATTGCAGAACAAAGAGCTTTAGAAGCTTGAAGCTAGTCAAGGTGATGCGAGTGTTTTAACGATGCCTTCCATGATGTTCCAGTGGCGTTCTTTCTGCCTGAAGTTGACGTTTTTATTCTCCCGCTTGTTTTTCTTCTTTATTTCTTGTGTGGCCAGTGGTTGAGATGGCGACGTCTTGTGTTTAAATTTCTTTCCCTTCATTCTGACCCTTCGTCTTTTCTGGATTGGTGGCACGCACCTTTCTTCTGCCCTGTCGTTTTCTTTTTTGGTCCTCAAGTTAATTTTTTTGGCTATTTTCCCATTTTCATTAGTTTCTTCTGGCCGTCATGTAGTCTGGTGTAATTTTCTACTTTCCCCAATGTTTACCATTTCTCTCCTTCTATCGTCTTCAAACATATCCAATCCGTACGCTTTACGACCTTGAGGTCGGATAAAATTGACTTTAAAAGTTCTTTTCTCAGGTTGACGTGACTCTTCAATCTCCTTCTCCGTCTATAGTCTATTTACTGTCCAAAACTGAACGACTGCCTATTTCCTTCCTTCTGTTCCTTTCTTCTTTGCACCTTCTGTTCCCATCTTTGTTTTGTTCGACTTCTCTGCCAATTTTCATTTTCGTTGCATCTGTCGATTTGCAATCCCGAAATAATTCAGATGTATTCTCGGGGTTTAGCATGGGCTTTGACTTCTTTTAATCAGTGACCTCTGTGAAAGTTACTTCTTGGGTTGGGTTGGGTTCCATCTCCAAAACTTCCTTAGTATTGGCATGAAACTCATTGATTTCATCGGGATTAAATTCCCCAAAGATTTTTGAAAAAAAGGCACAGATAAGAATGGCGCTTTTAAAAGCCCTTTGAAATATTTATATAGTCGCGTTCAAAAAAGTGTTGTACAGAATTTGTACTGTGTAAACTTGTATGTGCATTCATGAAGTCAAAAAAATTGTTGTACAAGTTGTTTTGTTACATATACGGTTTCTGGCAATAATAATATCATTGAACACAAAAATAGAAAAACCAACTGCCGCTCAAAAGCGAGATATTTAAAACGTAGCTGTACAACACCTTTTTGAACACAACTGTACAGTGGAATTGGAACTGAGTGAGCCCGTTTGAATTTTCCGCAAGTTCGAAAAATTAGTTGGTTGGCAACACTGGATCCTTTGATAATATTTCAGTGATGGTTTAAAAATACAGAATTTGTTTCAACTTGTCGTTGAATTGCTTGGCTGCAACGAAGGAAAGCGAAAACACTAAATTAAAAACTTTTATTAAAAGCGAGAGAACGATGAATGTCACTGTCAACATCGACAAAAGTTAACGTGGTTGCCAACTGTCTTTAATAAAAAAAGCACTAAATCTCCACCAAACAGGCTCTCTCGGTGTAATACATCATTAATGCTCGCTTTAAATTTCTCACATTTTTTGAAACTCGATTATTATACAATGTGTTATTGAAAGTTGAACAGATATTTTAACTGACGATAGTACTCTTTAAATGGATGCTAAATACCTAAACTTCCTTTATACAAAAGTTACTAGTTTCAGAGATACACAGTTTATTGTCGCCCCACCCTTTTCCGGGAGTCCGGTGCTGTAGCGGCGCTCCGAATGGTCAGATCTTAAACGCGTGGCGGCATCGCGTTCCTCGTCATTTTCTGTCATACGATGACGTGCGGCTCAATTCGATTCTAACCCCCTCAGGTGCCGTAAAAAATTCCGAAAAAAATGCTTACAAATTTCATAATTTTCAAAAAATTGTACCTAATTTTTTGTGGGGCTTAACTTAATTAATTACTTCCCATTATCAAAATAGCTTTTTTATTGTAGGAGTTTTCTGTCATTTCTGATCATCATCATCATCCTTGGGGGACTCTCCAGCTTTTTTAAAGCCATGTAAATTAATTCAAGGTCATTATACTAGCATTTCTTCATTTGTTTTAAATTTTATGAATTATGACACTCTATTTTCCAGTTTTTTTTTATAATAAAAGAACTTTTGATGAATGCATTCCGTCCATGTTCATCATCGATCATCTCGTTTTGTTTAGGCAATGGTTCCAATCTATTTTTTTTTTTGAATTTTTTTAATGAATGGGTGGGAAGGAAATGGGGCAAGTCTCCTATGAAAATACCAATCCATAATCCTGCCTTAAGCTTTGCAAGTTATCATCTTTTTTACAGCTCTGGTTGTTCCTATAGGAATAAACTTAAAGCTTAAAGTTAAACTGCGATTGAGGCCTAACACGAAGCAAATTTTCAATCTCCTTGTGTTCGTTTTATTGAAAGAAGGGAAAACTGTTTCAATAACATTAAAGAAGGTGGGTACTAAAAGTCGATGGTCATCGTTTCGGGGTGAGTTCACGGACGTTCGTGTTGCGTCAGCCACGCAGTTTTCGTTTCTTCTCTGGCCATCACCGCACGGTGAAATTGCTCTTCGCCGTAATCTACCGCAATTACCGCGCGCACGTGACTCGAAATTTCGCGTCGACCGAAAACACGCGATCTAAATAATTCCGGCAACTTTGCCCGCCTGCGGTCGCCACGATAAAAAGGACTTCCCGATCGGTGAATCCGAACCGAGCCCGAAGAGCAGATCCGGCCCTAATTTGATGATGCAAGCGCGTGTGACTAATTAATGTGTTTCGCGAATACCGTTCGTGATTTTAATTTCAAATTGATAAGGAGGAATGAGGTTTTATTTTTTGGTGTTTTTCGCAGGTATTTTTCTTTAAATACCGTCGCGTCGACGCGTCCAGAACTATTATTTATTCAAGAATGCTGTTACTTAGGTACGACCGAGCACTACATATAGTAATGATCGATGACCAGGAATGAATTTAATTAGATTCGCAAAGCCTCAGGTCACACATACCGATTGTTTCATTGAGACTTGAAAAAAGGCGGAGACCGGACAGACACATCTTTAGATACTATAAGCAGACTTCGGACGTTTCGAAACGTTGACATGGTTACGCAATACGAGGACCAATGGAAAGTGCGTAGCCATGGCAACGCTACGATATGTCTGAAGTCTGATTATGAGTTAAAGGTAAACCACGCCTAATCGTTATGCTTACCCGGCATGTAATTGGAGGATTCAATACAAGTGCGCACAAGATATGCGCGTATACTTCCAAATCAAAGCGAAACATGCGGTATGAATTGAATTATAAAACTGCGCGCGCGACAATAAAAATAAAGAAGTTTTATCATCGCCTTTTACGTCGCCATGAAAATCTATAATTTACTTAGATAACGATATCAATTACGTAATCGCGCGGGCACTAAAAACCAAGTGTTATTGCTAACATGGCGAGAGGAAAGCCGTCGATTTCAGCTGGTAATTAACAGGTCCGTTAACATCGGATTTTATGGCCGTCGGTAAATGTCATTTTATTCTTCGTCTCGTCTTAGAGCTAATAGCGCTCGCCGCTTGTATTTAATCAACAACCGCACAAAGAGTTTAGAGTCGTCTGTTTGCTTTCGGCGAAAGAGAGAAAAAAAAGGCAGAAGCTGAAGAAGGGAAGTCGTCAATTTTGCTGTTGGCACACATCGGCACGCACAGGTCCGCTTCTCTTAATAAACGTTATCGGAACGATCGAGTCCTTCTTCCTAAGAGTTGTGGGAAAAACGTCTTTCGTTTTCCTCTTCTTCGATTAACATAGTGTAATCAATCGTCTTTAACTTGTTTGGTGTTTTTGTTTTTATTGCTTGGGGTGGCCTTTTCAATTTCATCTAAATTTAATCTGGATTTACTTGGTCTTTATAATTCCATCGTCCAACAAAACAACTTTTATATGATACTCCTCTTTTATCTCTTAATTTACCAGTACTGGAAAAAGATGGCAACTTGTTCGGCTGAGACAGGAGCTCATAGAAGATGTGCCCTATCTCTTTCCCTTCCAATCAACAGAAGATCGAAGATAGAATTGGATGGTTTGCATTCATCAAAAGTTAAATTAAAGAAAAAAATAGGGTGAACATGTAATCGAAATCTTGAAATATGTCACCGAATTTGTAATTTAATTTGACTTGCCTCTCACTTACCATTGACAGATGACAAGCTTCTGCTGACTAAACGTATCAGCTGTACCCCGGACTAGCAACAGTGAAGAATGGGGTGGGTTAATTAAGACGGTAAAGATTATTGAAGGGCGCCAGGAGACTGTACTTTACAGCCAAAACGTAATCGACTAGCCCACCATTACAACACTTATAGGATCTTTACGTAACCGAGTACAGTTTCGAACTCAATTATTGTATACGAACAAAATCGTCAACAAACTCTAAGAAAAAGGTGAACGTCGAAATTGAAGCTCCATCTCGCGACCCGAAGAAGACGGACAGAAACGAAGAAAGTCAAAAATTGGGGGGAAATTTAATTGTTTTGAACGCAATGTTCTCCAAACAAAAGTCAAAGAACTCCGATTAAAAAAATTAAAATCGTAACAGGAGTTCAATCTCTTGTCCTTGAAAGCCACTTGGAAAGAGAGATGGAGATGATTGGAGGGGAGGAAAGTCCAAAAAGCAAGGGACGTTTCCTATTCAATTGTCGACAATGCTCTGCCCCCCCCGCTCGCCTCGCTTTTTAGCAACTTAGAGGAAAACATTGACGATTATCTTCAGAATAATAACAGTCGAATACAATTGCTTTCAAACAACGTCGAAATTGAACCTCCATCTCAGTGCAAGAAGAAGAAGAAAGTAAAAAATTCAATTTTTAAACAATCGCTGATTAAACAATCGCTTATCCTTAAAAGCCATTTGGAAAGAAAATGGAGAAGATTAGAGTGGAGGAAATGTCGCGCACACTCTTACCAAACGAACCGAAAACCAAAATCAAAACAAAGTAGTACAAAACACGAAGCAAAAATAGGACTAAACGCAAACTAATCCCACGGTCGAGCGTGTACGACAGGTTACCTGATAGCGAATAAATAAAAAAAGACGTCGAAACGGATACAAACGAACCCACACCTGTATCGCCCGATGTCATCAAATCCCGACTCGATGGAGAAGGCCGTGGGCAGACAGTTAACTGCAGATCTAAAAGGGCGCCACCTGTTGACGATCGTAACAACTTGAAACCAAAGGAATCTCCCCCTTACCAGTCGGTTCAGCGCCGAAATAATCCGTTCCGAGAGGGAGGCACACAAAGTGAGAAATCCAAAAATAAACTTTAAGAGAAGTAAACACAGTGGACATTAGAAAACGTCCCACCAAGCCACAAAAGTGAATACTTAAATGAAAGATCACGGCGACAAAAAAAAAATATCACAAAAGGCGTAAGGCCGCGACACACTTTTCTTTCTTAAAATTAAACAACAAGAAAACATTTAACATCCGCGCAAAACGCTCAAATAGAATTTCCGTCCGCTAGGGATCCCACACGTTCGTTTGCAAACAAGACGGAAAAGCAGTCTCGTACAATAAAAGTAAAACTACAATAACAAAATGTTTGTAACATTGTAAATATTGTAACAAAACCGATCGCCAGCGTGAGCGCGGCGACCGCACAAATAAAACAACGCGTAAATAAACGCACAAACAGAAAAACTCCGACGAGAAACGGAGTAGTACCGCTAAACATGTGACCAAGAGCGTAAAGATTAACACCCCGAAGTGGGATGAAATTTCAAAGAGGTACAATACCGTGAACCTTTCGAGCGCGTCGGCTCCGCTCCGACTTCAACGTCCTGGGGGGAAGACAGTAGGCTCGCCCAGCATTCTTGTGACGCTGTAGGGGTTTCCCACCGGCGAATCGGCAAGGTAGGTTCAAAGCAAAGCGATGAAGGTCGTAAAAATCGCGACACGGAGCTCCCTTACGATAGCGTAACCGCTCAAAACGGGGGGGGGGGTTAACTACACGCTACGTTAACAAAAACAGAAACACCCGGGATGAACGAAAATTAAATGGTTAACTAGTCACCAAATTTATAATTTAATTTAACTTGCCTCTCACTTACTACCATTGACAGATGACGAGCTTCTGCTGACTAAACGTATCAGCTGTTCCCCGGACTAGCAACAGTGAAGAATGGGGTGGGTTAGTTAAGACGGTAAAGATTATTAAAGGGCGCCAGGAGACTGTACTTTACAGCCAAAACGTAATCGACCAGTCGACGTCTCCAATCGACCAAATCGGGCAGAAATAAATCAAGTAAAACAGAGGCTTTACACTCACTTGTACGTCAAGGTGGTAAATATAAACACAACAATGAAGGTTTACTTAAATTTAATTAACACAATTAAACAAGTCGTACAACGATTCAAAATACTGACAGGTTTCACAAGGCCAAAGCAATGGCTTACGTTACATGAACTTATGTAAGACTAGGGCGGTTGGTTCTTTATTATTACAACACGCAACACAAAGGAAAAGGCCGTATTACGCTCGTCACGCCACCTGGTGATGTTGGCAAAGCCGGACGGGATCCGGTTACAAGATGGCTGACTTACGCTACTCGTCGCTACAGGGTCGACACGGTCGTAGCCTATCACGAACGGCACGGTGAACCACAGAGGGAGTTCGATGTGGCACCAAAACCCAATTTAATCAAACGGAAAACCTCGCGTAAAAGCTTGCGGGATTAAGGACGAACCTGAGTATAAAAGGAAACGATTTCGTTGATACACGCTAATAAGGGGGGGCTAATGAGTTCCCAGGCTTGGAATTGGAGTTAAAATTATCCCCAAATGTGTTCGATGGTGTCACTAAATCTTCCGGCACAGCCGCAAATGAATTACTTCTCCCAAAGAGCAAGAACTCCGATAATTTACCAATGCACGTCAAACACGTCTGGCTTGTAACACACTTCGAACAAGAGAGAGAACCTCATCGAGGCGAAATTGTGGCAGGTGATGGTTGCTAGGATACGAAGCCGAAGGCAGTCACGTGGTGTGTCGCTCACCAATAAACTTCGAGCAAGCAAAGAAGGGGTACAGGCTTGCCAACTATTTGGAAAGCGGGTCGGATATCGTCTAGATTCCGCGTTTTCTTTGGCGGGAAATTTGAAACGTAACAAACTTACCTCGGCGTAAACAAGCCGAGCATCTTGGAGTGGTAATGAAACGTGCAGCGATCGTTGAACCAAACAGAGGTATAAGTAAATTTAAAATTTGAAATGTCTCTCCCTCGGCATTGTGAACTAAAAAAAGGCGAGATAGGTGAGATTAATATGGCGGATTATTTTTAAGTATTACAACTTTTGTTTTATTTTTTATACATGTAATAGAAAGAAGTCATTTTCTGCCTCACAAAAATCGCTTACCAAGTATGTTTAGCTCGTATTTGATTATTTAACGATTTTGCACATCGAATTTTTGATATTTGTTGCGATTCAAATGTGAAACAATATGATCCATCTCTACAATACTAAGAGAAAAGATGCCGTCGCGTTTCTCGATCGTTCCACTGAGTTTCGAATCGAACGCTAGATGGTTCCAGGCGTTTGCTAGAAAATCCGAGAAGGAAAGGATTTCTACTATAAAAAGGCCGAACTTGTTTGTTTCGACAGTTCGTTACTCTTACGTTTTAATATTTTTACTACAGACAATTTTGTTTACTGTTCGTGTTTAAAAAAAAAATGAACTTAAATTAGACAAACGATTTCTGTCTTGTCTTCGTCTGAAGCGTTACGTCACAAGTTCATTGATTTCTTTTTCGTATTTCCAAGTCGTCCATCATTATTTCATTTCCGCCTCATGAATAATTCAACAGAAATGCAATTACGTCGGGAAATTGGTTTGATTCAATTCGTGAGACGTCGACTTGACAACAATCGAGAGTTCCGGGGGGCATCAATTATTTATTTAACCAAAAAGTAATTAGAGAAGGATTACGTACGACAATAGGCCGAATAACACGCGTATAATCCGCGACCTGATTTATTATTGTTGCAAAATAACCAAGAGATATGGGTATCATAAAGAGGAAGTATTAGGACGGCGATAAAAGTGGGTTTTATTACGGATTTCTTATCTCGCCGATGCGTTTTTATTAAGCGGGTTTATCCTGATTTTCTTTGTTATTGCTAAAGTCCGGGCAGCACAATTAGCCTCATTATTCCACTCGTTTACGTCATATCAGTTTATTATTGTTGTAGTAACAAATGATGCGTGAGGCACGCACAGATTTAGTTCAATTCCTCTCTTTATTCATTTCATTTTAAAAAACAGATGATTCATGAATGCCTCAAATATATATTATACGTTTCATTTTGAGTCGAAAATGCACGCGTTTTCATCTCAAATCCTTCAATTTTTATAAGATCCTTGTACCATAGAGTATGTAGTATGTTTTAATTGAATTTAATAAAGTCTGCCTTGTCTCCACTGTTTTTCAAGTTTCAATGAAACAGTCGGTATGTACGCGTGTACATATATAGAGACTAAAGGATTATCTATGGATGTTATTGCAAGTGTAAAAGCCAAATCCTTTATTTTCGTCTCGAGCAGCTTAAGATTCGGGTGTGCACGTACGTGCACTTTTATTTTGTTTCATTTTTTCGAATCGGACGAAACACAGACGTGTAACTTCGCAGAAAAATCGTGATTCATTTGTTTTTTTACCGTGGCATCTACCTGTTCTCTTCATACCACGTCAGATTGCGTCAGATTTTATGCAAAAGTCGACGGCGGTTTTCACACGAAGGCCCCAGGCCAAGATCCGATCGTAATTTGTTTACCGTTGGTTGGCGAAAATCGAATCCTTTTCGAACCGACGACGACATCGATCGCAAGAAATCCGAGTTTACGGTGTATTGCGAAACGCCTTCTGGAATTTAATCCGTTTCAGGCGCGTTGCGTGACTCTGCGGTCCGTCATTACTAGATTAGCTAAATGGAACGCACTCTATTTTTTTTTTTTTTTTTCATTTTGCACCGACGTCGACGTGCGACGCGGAGGGAATTGTTTAGATCCGTCGAAGGTCGCGAATTACTATCACTTTTTTTTTTCTTTTTTTGTTATTTACGATGGACACGACATCTTCAAATACATAATTCAGTTTTTGTTTGACAATGGTATTAAACTGACGTAAGCGTTTGAATGAGTTTGCGTTTTGATCTGCGACATGAACCTACCTGTATCTCGTGATACGACAACGAAAAAAAAAAGAAAAGGTATTTGGAACAGGCCACGGCGGCAAAAACTTTCAGTTCGCCACATTTTAATTGTCGAGAAAGATAAAGTCAAGTTCACCGTGTTGTTTAGTCATTGATGTCGAATGGTCTAACGCAATGGTTCCCAGAGTGTGGGATTTCCGAAACGAGAACGCCTTAATTTTTTACCAAGTACCTAAATAAGAATACGCCAAACGAAAATATTCCGAAAAAATTCTCTATCAAACAATATAAGAAAAGATGTACATACATATCCATTTGAAAAAAAAGTTGCCATCGTTTGACTTAACAGTTGGCACTGAAACAAAGTGAAACTCCTATCAGTTGGTAGTATTTATGGAGCCACTTTATATGATCTTTCGCTTATTCAAATCGGACTATAAACAACAGAGTTACGCCTCGAGGCGTTTTTTATCGCAAACATCCAGTGTCATCTATCACTCTCTGGAATGCGGTGGGAAGTTTCGGAAACACGAAGAACGAAGGCAGACATTTCATTACTTGGTGATAGAAGGCGCTGGCAACAGGAAAAGAAATTGAGTTACTTGCTGATAGATGGCGTTAGCCAAAAAAAAGAAAAAAAATGGTGATAGATGGTGTTAGCAACAGAGAAAGAAATTGAGCTACTTGATGACAGATGTCACCAGTCATTTAGCCGTGCTGTTTTATGATGGATGAATGAAGTTGACTACTGCAAGAGCGAGGGGGGGATCACCAACGAAATTCTTGCCAAAGGGGGATTCCGCTTTAAAAAAGTTTGGGAACCATTATTCTAGAGCACTCGCAGAGTATCTCTATCTCCTATTATCACATGAGGTCGACTCTGAGCGTGAGTCGAAAACGCTCTAATATATGCGGGTTCCCCACCATATAAGGAATTTATTCTCCAATGACCTAACTCTGAAGAAAAGAATGAAAATCGAAAGAGGAGTTGACCTGTAGATAAAAGAAAAATAAATAACAGAGTTGTGTCTTGAGACGCTTTTTTATCTCACGCCCGGTATGAAGCTAAATTAAAATTGCAGAAGCCTCCAGTGCCATCTATCTCTCTCTCTCTCTCTCTCGAATACGGTGGGAAGTTTCGGAAACACGAAGAACAAAGCATGGCCCGCTCCATTAACATTCACTGACGTGTATGTATGGCCGTTTTAATTCGCCTAAAATTCGGTTCCGAGAAAGCATGCCGTGGAGTACTCCCCTCAGCGCTCCCTGTTAAAGATACTACAAAACTACTGACAGTAACTTAATGACAACTGCAATTACTTAAAAACTCACAAGAGGCGCTGAATGAAGTACCGTCAAAATTTTTAAAAGTCGAATGGAAACGGCCATACATACACGTCAGTGAATGTTAATGTAGCTGGTCATGGAACAAAGACAGAAATTTCATTACTTGGTGATAGATGGCGCTAGCCACAAGTTATTTGCTGATAGATGGCGTTAGTCAAAAAAAGAAAAAATGAGTTACTTGGTGATAGATGATCATGGCCAGCTACATTAACATTCACTGACGTGTACGTATGGCCGTTTCAATTCGACTTTTAAAAATTTTGACGGTACTCCCCTCAGCGCCTCTTGTGAGTTTTTAAGTAATTGCAGTTGTCATTAAGTTACTGTCAGTAGTTCTGTAGTATCTTTAATAGGGAGCGCTGAGGGGAGTAGGGGACGTCCGTGTACAGTGGCCATCATTTCATTCAATTCTATGTTATTCTTCTATTACAAATTATTTTAAAAATCGGCTCCGCGAGAACATTTATAGCGTTTTCGATTCATCTGCACTGGTTGCACTCAATGTATTTGCATCTACTTCTAACCTCATGTAATAACACGAGATGAAGATATTCTCAGTGCGCACTAGTGCGGTCAATCGAAAACGCTGTTAGTGTCACCATGTTTAAAACTTACTAGCAATAGATCACATATAAGTATTAAATTTTTTGCGTTAGTAATTACCAATTGTTTTCCGAAAACCTGGTCAGTGTACCCGTCATGGAAGGTACAGTGGCCCGTTTTAAAGGTAAGAGTGGCAATTGATTCCAGAAACATATTATTCAAAAATTCTAAAGGAAAAACTAGTTTTTAAATAAAATTGAACATACGAGGTCTGACAATAAAATTCGGGGACTCATTTTATTATGTTGCTTTGACAACACTTGGAGGATTGGCAGCAGTGACGCAGTGTTTGTTGACATTTCGTGCAGTCATGCAATTTTTTCCAGTTCTCTTGGCAATCTTGATTTGAGTGTAGAGCTGTTTTTGTACACGTGTATTTTGATATTGTGACGATGGAAATCGATCGTGATTTTGAGGAGCAGCGAATTTTGATGAAATGATGTAATCACGTTTTCAAAGATGTCCGCATTCTCTAACCACTCTTGACTTGACAGACACGCAAACGATTTTCCTTTCGAAGCTGTCGAACGACTGCGAAACGTTAAGTGTGTAGTGCGCAATTTAGTGTCCGCTTAAAAGATTTTGTGATATAAAACTAAGTGCTTATCCTAATGTATATTTTGTTTTATATACTTTGTATTTCCTCACGCATCAAAGTATTATCTAAAAAAGTTTTAAACGTTACAACAAATGCTTCCCAAACTTACCTGAAATCGTAACTTGCGAAGGCACTTTTCACCGAATTTCAACACTCGTACCAAACTCTTTTACGAATGCGCTGATTATAAAGAAAACCGTAAAAAGGTTAAAGTAGAACCTTCTCACAAGATGACAGCTCTGAATAATATGCCACAAAAAAGATATTGCTCTGTGGCCACTGTATCCGTATGGCCACTGTACCGGGACGTCCCCTACTCCACGGCATGCTATCTCGGAACTGAATTTTAGGCGAATTAAAACGGCCATACATACACGTCAGTGAATGTTAATGTAGCTGGCCATGAGATGGTGTTAGCTACTTGATAACAGATGTCACCAGTCATTTAGCCGTACTGTTTTATGATGAATGAATGAAGTTGACTACTGCAAGAGCGAGGGGGGGTCACCAACGAAATTCTTGCCAAAGGGGGATTCCGCTTTAAAAAAGTTTGGAAGTCATTATTCTAGAGCACTCGCAGAGTATCTCCATCTCCTATTATCACGTGAGATTAAAACATGAGGAAAATACTCGGTGTGTGAGTCGAAAACGCTCTATTATATGCAGGTTTCCCACCGTATAAGGAATTTATTCTCCAATGATTTAGCTCAGAGTTGCCAACTTGATGGAAATTTTCTGTACTCAAAAGGGACAAAGGGATTCTTCTTTTTTTTATAGACGATTATTTTGAGGGACTCTTGAAGCCTTGTATTTCTTTTTTGTGCCGCAAATGACACAATCACCATATCTGCTTTTGCAATTTTAGAATACCTAGACAAGAGGAAATGTTGGATTATCGGTAAAACAGTTTCCGTTATGTCTTTAGTGCATGCGTTCTATCTATGAAAAAATTCAATTTTGGCGCATTTTTCTACAATTGCGACGTCTGTTTCACATTACCAGTGTTGTCAGATGGAACGGTTTTATCTTATTTCGTTTTCTTCATGACAAAAAGGGTAAAGGACTGCCTTAAAAAGGACAAAGTTCTAAAGCGGGTACGCTTTTGGGAGTACCCTACAATTAAGTAATAAGATGCTACGCAACTGATATTAGCATATTAGATAAAGTCATATCTTTGAAAAAGAAATTAATTTTGTTTTGTTTGATCAAGAATTTTTCGTTTCATTATTTTATTTTAGAAAGGGATTTCCATCTATAAAAAAAGATTTTCTGTCACAACGAAAGGGATTTTTCAATTTTACAGGTTGGCAACACTAGTCTAGCTCAGAGATGGGCTCTCGAAAAGAGCACTCCCCACTCTCTTGTTGTTGTGTTGTTGCCAACTCGGGGGCATTATTTCCTTTTTTTAAGGGAATTTAAAGCTCCTATAATAGGCAGAATGGAAATTCTTATAAAATCTAGGGAAATGTAGATATGTACTTCTATTGAAAAGAAAAAATATTCAAACAAAAAAAGGTAAAAAATAAAGTAAATTGCTATTTCAAAAAGACCAAGAAGTGCCATCTACCAGAAGAAAACTAACACCAACATAGAAATCTGTTGGTCTAAGGCAGTGTTGCCAATGCGAGGGAACTTTTAATTTTTTGGGATTTTTTGATGTCACCTGGGAAAATTCTTTTGAAGGAATTTTTTGAAAATGAATACGTTAATTTTAATTCCCATTTCCATGTTATACATACATATATTAATTTTTTTCTTGTTACCTTATTGAAAGAACTATAAATTTAAATTGGATGATGGCGGGAAAGCCCTACCTAATGTTTCCTGTTTTTAAAACTACAGTTTTTATTAAAAACATTTCTGTTAATTTTAATTTACAATTTTATTTCCTCTATTGAAATATCACCATTTCATAGGGAATTTCGAATTGAAAAGATTGGCAACACTGGTGTAGATAGACACGCATCCCTGATCTATTAATATCCAAAGCTACAAAAAAAAAGCGTTTACACTTCCGTAATACCAACGAAATTCAGGTTGGGAACCACTGACCTAATGTATCGAATTAACTTTTTTTTATAGATTTTTTTATGAATACATTGTTTCTTTGTGTGGTTTACATTCGACTTTGCATTTACTATCGTTTCCAGGTTTACTCTAGTAATAAGAACAATATGGAAAAGACGACGTTTCTTCTTATTTTGTCATCTTTGCTTTTGCTTTTCATGTCAAATTGAGTAGCCTTAATTAGTGTTATGTTACTTTACTTACTACGTTAGCTTTGAAAGCTACCGAGCGGGGAAATTCAAACGTCATTCAATCATTTCCGAACGCACTGTATAAATTGTATACAATTTTAATAACGGCCTCTATCTTCGTCTCGTTTGGTTCACAGTTGAGTTTTGTTCGGATTCATCTCGTTCTTTGTTACCTACTTTTCTCTTTCCCCACAAGTTTAGCCGTGAAGCTTTCGGGATAAAGCGCGGTGTTGCCACATGTGGCATTTAGCGCCTTTACACATTTAAAATGGCGAATGGCGTTTTATTATTCTGGCGCTCTTTTTCGAAGGCTCCAATACAATTTTCTCAACTTCACAACATAACCTTTAAATTTGATTGGATACGTCTTGAAGCTTATAATTAAAAAAAAAAAATTCAATGTGAACCTTCTATATTCAGAAATGATGCCTTTTTCTTTTCATAGATACTACATTTATCTCTACCAGATTTCTTCTTCTTTTTGCGCAGCAATGCTGCTTGTCTTTCGGCCATTAGCCATTTCAGACAATTACGACATATTTTTCAAGCTGGGTCTACATCATTAGACTGCACAAACATCCATGGCTAATGGTGGGATTCGAACGCACGCCGCCGAGCGACACGACTTTCCAAGTCGGCTAGGCTGGACCGCTAAGCCTCTCGGCGGCCCTCTATCAGATTTAAGTACTTTGCTGTACTAACTATCGCAGCGTTGCTATACGTGGCGATTTTGGCGCCATCTAATGCCTTGGGCAGCACTCGCTGAGCTAGTCTTTAAAGAAGCCTATTGTACTTACCCTGTTATCATTATTATTATTTATCAAGAACATAAATTTGTTACAATATTACATTTTCTTGTGCCCCGTTCTTCTTGTTTCTGATTTTTCTCTACTTTTTCGTCAAATTTTATAAGAAATGTGGAAGATTTCTTATGAAATTTGACGAAAAACTAAGGAATCCTTTTTTCAGTTTCTGAAAAATTGCAGAAATTTCAAATAATTTAAAATTTATGATCGTCGGTGGAAGTTTTTTTTTTTATGATAGCAAAGGTATAATTATTGTTTATTCATTGTGATAAATGAAAACGTATACTTGGTATTTGATATTTAAGAAAATTGAATTTGTGTTAATTTGGAATTTGTTAAATTCAACTCTGTTAAATTTTTATAAAATTGTTCTGTAACGACGCAACATGAGCGCCAACTGTGATCATTTCAAGAACAAATTTTAAACATCTAAAAGAAAAGCGTGAAATGAAGAAATTTGACATAAAAAGACCACGCGAAAACCCCCCGGCCTTTCAATCTTTTAAAAACTTCTTCAA
The DNA here is from genome assembly GCA_033060865.1 of Dorcus hopei. Taxonomy (NCBI): domain Eukaryota; kingdom Metazoa; phylum Arthropoda; class Insecta; order Coleoptera; family Lucanidae; genus Dorcus; species Dorcus hopei. Next base: position 3,063,505 of record CM065424.1, on the reverse strand, counting down.
ACTGATACAATTTGTAAATGGGAATCTTAAAGTAAAATTTTGGACGTTTCTTGATGGTCTTTTTGATTTCCAAAGTTTAAGACAAAAATACCTATCTATAAATAGTTATAGTATCTTCAGAAACACTTACCAAAGAAAACCAAATTCATAAGATACCTGAAATATTTTGAATTATGGTATCAGTAAAAAAATTGTCAGAATTTTGTTTTTGAAATTCTAGTGTTTAACTAATTGGTCCATTTGTTACGAATAAAAATTTAATTAAGTGTTGATGTGAGTCGTTGCGTCCCGGCGTTTCTCGCTTGCGATCGCTAAGCGTGAGCGCGTATGTAAGAGCGGGAATGACGGTGGAGCAACGACTATAAAAGCAAAGGATAATTATCGATTAAATTCAGATTTTCACCGGTAATGTTTCCATTTGCTAAGGTAAAATTCAACGAGTCTGGCCGCGGCCTAAATTTTGTTACTTGCACTATTAAAACCTGTACATACAAATATTAAGAAATAGAAGACAATAAAAGAAGAAGATTTATTTCTAATTGAAGAATTCTATTTTAATAAATTTTTGGAAAAAACTCTAAACTTTAATATAAATTCAAATTTTAAACTACAAGTACTTGAGACTGGCTTGAGCGCGAGCTTGTCAGTTCTTGGTTATTTAAATAAAACAATATTTGTTCTCGTAAATAATAAAATTAAATCAACGAAAAAGCAACCGTGCGAACGATCTTGTCTTTCTCATAAGAAAGGTATTGGTTTGTGTCAAACAAGGGAGAAGTAATTTCATGAATTATTTTGGTGCTTGGGCGTAAATCATTATCCTTAAAAATTTTAAATACATAAAAAAATATAAGAGGAGGAAAGAAGGGCGAAACTAATTCGAAAAACTTGTTCAAGAAAAAATGTTGGGAAGACATCATAAATTACAGATTACACAGAATTAATTTGGCGCCCAACATGGGGCCAACAAAAGATAATTCACAGCAATATACTGATACAACATTCCACTTGTTATGAGCCCCTAACAAAATGATAGGAAACAATTCTTTGGGCATTCAAGAAGTGATGTCCTAGGTAGAGGCAAAGTTGCCAAATTTCACGCTGATTATTAATCTGTTAAGAAATTTTAAATATTTCGAACAGTTTCTTCGCAATCCGAGAGTGACTTTCGTAAACCGAACGTAACTTCTCCGTTTATCTTTCGAACATACACGCTCAACTGGCTTCACAGTCGTTATTTAGATGGACGACTAGGTAAACGACGGGTCCCGAGTTCGAACCTCGGCAAAAATTATTTTCAATCGAAAAAGAAAACTTGATTCCTGCGCCTTACACGCAGGCAACTTCTACACACGTCGTACCCTGCGCCTCGCACATAGGCAACTTCTGCACACTTCGACGCGGACCTCACGAAACGCCTAGCAAAGTGACGGTAGGCAACCATACATGCAAGTTAGATACATCGAAGTAAAATTTCCATGAAGGATTGGCTTCGAACGCCCATAGCTACTCTACTCCTGTGTTATAATTTTTCGTGAAAGTAATGAATCATTTCAATGAATCTGGGGCGATCTGATAATGGGGCGTTGAAACACCTCGTGCTTCGGGGCGCCAAAGCTTCTAGAGCCGGCACTGAGCGTCGGCGTCGTTTTGAATCAATCGGGAGAATAATTAATTTAGTGTTGCGATTTGCATTTAATTTACAGGAAGTTAAAAATTTCAACAATAATAAACAACTTAAAACTTATTTAAGTAGATAAGAGCACACAAGTGGAATGTGCCCGCCTTTAATCGGTGGCCGGGAGTAATTTGGAAGGAATTTTGTTTTGAGTGGTTGTTTACGTAGGAGAAATGTTGTTTCGCCTTAGTTACAAAAAAAATGTGTCGTTTCCTTGTTTCACACAATCACAGCTTATTATTATTGTGGTCGTTGACTTAACTTTTTCGTGTATTATGTTAATCCTGCGGGTTCACCGAAGGAAAGTTGCGCCTCAAAGAAAAAGTCTTACTTGCGATTTATTTGTTGCAACGTCGTGAAGAAGATCAGTGCCGACTCAACACGGTAAGCAAGCGATGCGTCGCATCGCGCATCAGGGCGCCCAAAGTCAAAATTATACAGGGACGTAAACATAATTAAAAAATAATCTCTGCCCATAATTATTTTATGTATATCCGTAGATACGTATTTCGGCAATACGTTATGAAAAATTAATTTCAAATTTCGCGCTGGAAAAATTGTAGTCCGACGAAATGCACATAGATGGCGCCAAACGACAGAAAAATACGAAATTAACTGAAAGGAAAGCAAGAGAGAAAATCATCTATTCCCAATCAACGGAAGATGACAAAAACATAAACGAAGTAAATACGAAAAAAATTATTTCAAATTTTGCGCCAGAAAAATTGTGCTCCGACAAATTCGCGCAGATGGCGCGAAAAACAACGACATACAGAATTAACCGAATAAGAAAACAAGACGCCTTCGATGATTCCTTATCCGGCGGAGAAAAAATGTACTCCGACAACTTCAGATAGATAAAAAATTGTATAACCTTAGCGAATAGGTAGTGTAATAAATGTTTCTTTTTTATAACGGAGTTTAAAACTGAAATCTAGACTTAATTTTGTGGTAGAAAAATTAAAAAGAACTTTGATAATTTTTAGACATTCAAATTGCGCGCTTAAAAAATATCGTCCAACACGATTTACATAGATGGCGCCACGCAATTTTATTTCTTTTTTAAAATTACAGCAACCAAAGTTAATTTAATTTCAGCGTAAGAAGGAACGAAAGAAAACTTGTACCTACAAACAGAAACTAGAAACTACAAGCGAATTTGAAAAACAAGAAATAATTAATGAAACATAATAATTTATGTTTCATTAATTATTTTTTGTTCTTCGAATTCGCTTGTAGTTTCTAGTTTCTGTTTGTAACAATCCTAAAGTTATAATAACACAACGACCTATTGTGGTCCTCTTTTTATAACTTTAGGATTGTTACGGCGCGGCACGGCGTCGCAAGTGAAATTGACCTTTAAACAGCTGAAAATAACCGGTGCAGGTGAATCGAAAACGCTAATAGTGTCACGCATTCAGAAACCAAGACACTAGGTATAGTCGCGCGCAGCTTAAGTGCTACAATTTGACAGTTCTGTTAGCCTTGCATCACAAGGTTTTAAGGGTGATGTTTGCGTGCGGAAGGTGCATTTAAGGTGCGCGGGGCTGTACCTACGTAGTCTACGTATTGCTAGGTTGGTAAAACGAATTTTAAGGAACTACGCAGAGGCGACTTGTAACTTGTAAACATGTAACAAGTGCCAGTTTTTCTTGTAAAGTTGAGACTTTTAAAGTCCGACTTGTAAATTGCAGCGAACTCTTTCTAGCGCATTCTAAATTTACAAGAGAATAAAGTTCTACAAGTTTTTCTTGTGTTGTAAGTGTCAATTGGGCTTGTAAGTGTCAATTGGGCTTTTCGCCGCTTCTGTACATAATGAACCAATTAGAAACGCGCCTGCATGAAAGTCACGCAATGCACGCGCGCCAGCTACGGGCCTGCGTGCGAATTACCTCATCAGATGTGTGTCAAGGTTAGATTTTGTGTAGCCAGTAAAACAAAAAAACTTTACAGTTCAATTTACTGCTGGCATTTATAAAATGTGGCGTTATATCTCGTACGCAGTGCCGGAGGGCAAATCTTTAATTAATTATGAACTGTTCCGTAGAATTTTTTAAACTTTTTTCCTGTAATCTACAACGTTCATTTTCCTACGCGCTGCTTTTTTTTCTGGCGGAACTATCAGTCACCCTGTATGTATAGTCGAACTATACTATAGGATTTGTTTAAATACATCAATCAGAATCTATGAAATATTTTTTCTAACACTTAGGTACATTCTTTTTTCAAACGATCTGAACCACCTGCGCCGGATTTCACAAACGTCACTTTTCTTTAATCATCGATTAAGAATAATCATTCCTATACCTTCAACACATGTAACCATGGCAACGTTTACTTTTAACGGATGTTTAAATTTAAGTAACGTTCGTGAAATCCGCCATCAGTTTGATATCCTCATCGACAATTATTAATTTGTTGCAAGTCGATTTTGATTGCCCCCTAGTTGGGGGTCTCGTCAGCAGAAGAGTTAGCTCGTCACATTAAAAAAAAAAGTGAACAAAAAACTATCGTCCAGTTGCACAACTCAGCCTGTATGATATAAATTTGTTTAAAATTAAATTACACAAGAATTTTTTTTAATGTAAAATATTAAAAGTATTTCTTTATTGTTTTCTTCATAAAAGAAAAGCTTCTTAAAAACGTAGTTCATAAAACATTTTGCTGTTGAAAAATCAACAAATGAATACGGGGGTCGTAAATAAAATTATTGCAACGTTCCATCTGCCAACCGATTTTTGTAACAGCAGTTTGATAATGAGCAAGACATAGGAAGAAACATTTGCCAAATCTGTGAGAGCTGTTTCTATTTAAAGCAGCACTAGTTATTGTACACTCAGTCCATTTATCGAAAGGGAAATCCGCATAAGTTACAACAGTTTCGCTTGAAATGGACAGACACCCTGTATAGGAATTACTCCTTCTCAAATCTCACCCCGTAAGAAACATATTGACGACATTGTCATTGGTAGATACGATTCAGCTTGTAGAATATTTCTTTTACATTCATAGTAAAAAATAATGCCTGTAATGATGATTACTAATGGGCGGAAAGATTATATTTCTCAAGGTTAACGAAATGTACGCCTCCGACCGACAACCTGTCACCAAGTTTACTTTAAACTTGACAGCCTCAGCCTTACCTTGACCAGGTGACAAATTCTGCTGTATCGTCCACCAGCTTTCCCCTCGGCTAGCAACAGTGAGATAGGGGTGGGTCTAACATGATGTTGTTAAATTATTAAGGGCGCCAGGACGGATCGAACCCAGCTGATAGACAAACAACCTCGTCGGTATCCCCGAACCGACTTGATCGTGCAGAAGGCCAAAACAAAAATAGAGGCTACACTTGACTCACTGGTGGTGGAAGGAAGGATAACGCAACACGCACTTAAAGTTAACAGATTTAAACTTTATCGATCGACAAAATTCGAGCAAATGCAGATCGCAATCTGTTTCAAGTTATACAAACGCTTATTCACAACGAGTAAAATTACAAACATCGATAAACTGCGAATAATCTACAGTTGTCGGTGTACTTACTCAAGGACAACAAAAAACTATATATGCTCTTTCTGCATTCAGCCGAAAATTCGCTCTCACATGCACTCCTACATGCACTGAAGCGCATTCATTCTCCCTCTCACACTTCTGCTTAGAGCGTGCCCCGAGCGTTATGTCGAACTCAGCCGCAGTTGGTAACGACAGGTGAAGTTGACGGTCACCACGCCCTCTACTGTTCTTGTCCAAACGTCGCAAATCCGGATCGAACCGGTGGACAAAGCTGCGAAGATGGCAGGTCGGCATACCAGATTAGGCGTAGGGAAAATACGCTCGGCCGCGAGAATTGAGTCGACTCGGCTTGAATCGAACTCCGGGAAGCACGGCAATACGTAAAGCGTGAGTTAGAAGTAGAGCCAAACGTAAGAGCCTGAATAGAAAGGAAAGAACAGATTCGTTAGCGTCCAAAATGGCGTCAACCAATTCGCACAATTTTTACCCGAGTTTTGTGGTTTTCTCAAGCTTGGAATGGGGCTGAACCAAACGCACTTGATTGCAATCAGCTTGCAAGCTGCTTATGATTATTTTTAAGCGTAATTAATAAAAGGTAACTATAGCGTTGAGTAGAAAATCGCAAGCAGCTTGCAAGCTGATTGCAAGCTGATTCGTCTGGTGAACGCGGCCAACGAGATAGTAACCACATAGTAACTCAAAACAAAAGTCAAAATTACTGTCAGATATCAAGAATTGACATAACATATCGTACATTCTAAATTTTCAGTTTCGCTAAAGCCAGGAAAATAACCAAGAACGGAACAAAATTTCCCGTGAAGTCAAAACTACGTACATCGTTCATTTGAAATATGGCATTGCAGGACCAAGAAGGGAGCACGCCCCAAAAGAAACAGACCGAAAACAGTGAATACGCCAATAAACTAAAAGAAAGCACATTGCTGCTTCAAGCACTCTACCACTATGAGGAGGTATTGGAGAAACAACTTCTGGATTTGGTTAAAAAACTGAAAGAACTTGAATCCCGAATTACTCATTAGTTTACTTCCGAAGAAAAAAACTGCACATGCCATCGAATTACATCGACCAATAAGTATTTTATGTAAATATTATTTATAATGTGTTTTAGTTAATGTGATTAATAAAAACTACAAAATCGAATTTTGCTTAGGACGTGTTCTTTCATTCTTGAATTCTCATGCAATTTTGAATAAGCTCGTCATGATCAGATTTCGGACATTTCGGAGCGTTGCCATGGCTACGCGAGGAACGGGCACTTTTCATTGGCGCTTGCGTAATCATGGCTACGCTCCGAAATGTCCTAAGGCTGATCATGATTTCCCTTATCTGTATATTGTCGCGATGAAGGATGGCTGGCTTCACCATGTCACGCTAAGATCCTTCACCACGTCGCGCTAAGCCTCCACTATGTCGCGACGGTGTGTCCTTAGCCTTTGGGTTGATTGGGGTGCGTAGGTTTATCAGAGGGTAGAGCTTTAAAGACAATGATTTACAAAATTAATACCTCTTTATTTACGTTAGTGATTAATTTGGTTGAGGGTGGTTTGTCCGTGAAACTTGGGGTGCGGTCCTGGGTCGTTGGCGGCGACTGGGGTTGTGGATTCGACTAAGACGGAGCAGCGGCGCCAGTGTAGAACTACGGTGATGTCTTCTCTCGGCAGCTGGCGCGGGAGATGAACGGCAATATTGTCGGCGGCAGTAACAGATGATGGGGGCTGCAGCAATGCTGATGCTGGGGTGGCGACAACGATGCGGGCGGCGGCGTCGGCATTGTTGGGCGTTGGCGGCGGCAATGTTAGCGTCCCCTCGTTGGTTGGCACTAGTGCCCCCTGAGTCGGTCCGGTGGAAAACGATTCACTTCCTAATTTTGGCCCGCACTTTAAATACACGTTTTTTGCCTAGTCGCGCGTTGCATTTTTCATCACCTGCTCTGTGTCCGTTTGCGTCATACGTATACGCGCGTATAAGCACGTAGCCTCGTTTGTAATAAATTCCGCTGATGTGTTATTACGAAATATGAACATTTACGTATCAGTTACCTCCTTATTGTGTTTACATTTCAACACGGTCGTAAGCTGCCCTCAATTACACAAGTCCGCGTTCAAATACTTTTTATGATTTTTATCCGCGGAACATAGAGAAAATCCCCTTGTGGTTTTTAGAAAATTCCCCCTCGTGACAATATGTTCAAATCGTGATAGTTTGGGCAACCCTATTCTTTGATAATGAAACTGTCCCATGTCGAAAGTGTCTGTCGCTAGCTAAGAGACCTCTCCCCCTGCCCCTCGAACCGTTCGCCCTGGTGCGAAATTCCGCCAGTCGTTGTGGCTACTCGCTCGCATTCAGAGCGCACTGAGAGTCATTCTCGTTTTGTTTAAATTTTTCATTGCGGTGATTGTTTGGGAGTGAAAAAAGGAAACGGGTATGAAACCCGGATTTTAATTTGGTTGCGGCGAGTCTAGGTCTACTTCGAACCTTCTCCGCCAGGGAGATGGTTTTAAGTAAATATTATTTATCGGGTGTTTTAGTTAATGTGGTTAATAACAACTACAAAATCGACGGGCACTTTTCATTGGTCCTTGATTGCATAACCATGGCAACGCTCCGTAATGTCCGAAGACTGATCGTGATTTCCCTTATTTGTGCATGTTCAAATCGTGATAGTTTGGGCAAATAATATTCTTTGATAATGAAACTGTCCCATGTCGAAAGTGGCACTAGCCAATAGACCTCTCCCCCTGCCCGTGAACCGTCCACCCTGATGCGAAATTCCGCCAATCGTTGTGGCTACTCGCTCGCATTCAGACCGCACTGAGAGTTATTCTCGTTTTGTTTAAATTTTTCATTACGGTGATTGTTTTGGAGCGAAAAAAGGAAACGGGTATGAAACCCGGATTTTAACTTGGTTGCGGCGAGCCCAGGCCTTCTTCGAACCTTCTCCGGCAGGGAGATGGTTTTATGTAGATATTATTTATCGTGTGTTTTAGTTAATGTGGTTAATAACAACTACAAAGTCGCATTTTGCTTAATAAAAAAATAGGACATGTCCTTTCATTCTTGAATTCTTATGCAATTTTGAATAAGCGCATCACGATCAGATTTCGGACATTTCGGAGCGTTGCCATGGCTACGCGAGGAACGGGCACTTTTCATTGGTGCTTGCGTAACCATGGCAACGCTTCGAAATGTCCTACGACTGATCGTGATTTCCCTTATTTGTGCATGTTCAAATCGTGATAGTTTGGGCAACCATATTCTTTGATAATGAAACTGTCCCATGTCGAAAGTGTCTGTCGCTAGCCAAGAGACCTCTCCCCCTGCCCGCGAACCGTACGCCCTGATGCGAAATTCCGCGAGTCGTTGCGTTGTAGCTACTCGCGCGCATTCAAACCGCACTGAGATTCATTCTCGTTTTGTTTAAATTTTTCATTGCGGTGATTGTTTTGGAGTGAAAAAGGGAAACGGGTATGAAACCCGGATTTTAATTTGGTTGCGGCGAGCCCAGGCCTTCTTGGAACCTTCTCCGGCAGGGAGATGGTTTTATGTAAATATTATTTATCGTGTGTTTTAGTTAATGTGATTAATAACAACTAAAAAATCGACGGGCACTTTTTATTGGTGCTTGTATTGCGTAACCATGGCAACGCTCCGTAATGTGCGAAGACTGATCATGATTTCCCTTATTTGTAAGAGCGCACTGAGAGTTATCCTCGTTTTGTTTGAATTTTTCATTACGGTGATTGTTTTGGAGTGAAAAAAGGAAACGGGTATGAAACCCGGATTTTAATTTGGTTGCGGCGAGCCTAGGCCTTCTTCTTTCATTCTTGAATTCTTATGCAGAAGACTGATCATGATTTCCTTTATTTGTATAGCTGTTTAAATCGTGATAGTTTCGTCGTCTATTTTAATGAAGACACAAAGTCTTTGGGGTTCCTAGCTGATTTATTTATTCCATAATTTAATTGCTTACAGGTGGGGGCGTATTGTTACGCAGAGCTGGGCACGATGATCCGAAAGAGCGGCGCGGATTACGCGTACATCATGGAGACTTTCGGCCCCCTTTTGGCCTTCATACGTCTCTGGATCGAGTGCATGATAGTAAGGCCGTGCTCGCAGGCGATCGTCGCCCTCACGTTCAGCGTGTACGTCATGAAGCCGTTCTTCCCCGCCTGCCAACCACCCGAAGACGCCGCCAGATTGCTCGCCGTTTGCTGTATATGTGAGTATGGAATCGTTTTAATTGTCCCCGGAATGCTTCCTGGAGTCGCCGCCGTACGGAATTGATTTCTCCGGGGAGCGACTTTGCGCAAAAAGCGGCTCTACTCCGATGTCGATGTCTCGGCATGCCACACGCACACAATTGTTATACAAACCATGCCCCATCGAAGTCACAGACTTACGTTCCATTAAAAAAAGGAAAAAAAAATTGGAAGTTTCGGGTATTTTAATTAATACGACGACATGTACAACCACGACTAAAAGTATTGTCGTGGTGACGTTCACTGTTTGGGGTGGTTTGGGTATGAAAATCGACCAAAGGGGATGGAAGGGGGCTAAACAAACGTTGCCATCTTTTAATGCTCCTCTCTTGCAGGTGTTTTGACTTTCGTTAACTGTTACGACGTGAAATGGGCCACCAGAGTTCAAGACGTTTTCACATACGCGAAATTGCTCGCTCTGTTTATTATAATAGCGGCGGGGGCCTACCAGCTCGTTAATGGTACGTATTAATTCAGTGAACGAACCAAACTTGGACGCTTCTACTGTTTACTACTTAACAACGACCTTAACGATAAGACACAGTGGTAGGTAGTTAAACAGTGGAAGTGTCAACCCAAAACAAAAAAAAATTCTAGTTGTGTGTATGTGCATATGTATGTACAACATGGACTAGACGACAGCTGCGAGTTTTGCAATGATTGCAGGACACACGGAGCACTTTTCATTCATCAACACAAAGACCGAGGTTACTTCACTGGCATTATCATTCTATTCAGGGCTGTTCGCCTACAATGGCTGGTGAGAAGAGGGCCACGGATGAATAGAGCGCAAGAAACTTGAATGGCCGGGTCGCGATTATTACTTTGATGGTCCGCCGCGCGACGCCATTCAAAGTTCTTCCTCACTTTGTCTCTGTGGTCTTTTTAATAATGTTTTATTACTGTTATATATGTATACATTTGTGTGAATAAGGATGTGATGAAAGATGTATGTACAAGTGGCGTAATTCAGATGTAATCTACTCGGCAAAATTGTTTATGATGACACAATGTAAGACGATCGCAGCCGCAATAACTAGTTGCCCAAGTATCTGCCGCTCTCAAATACTCACACTGTCATACGTCTCGGACCTTTCAACACTCTTTTGTGATTAATAAACCTGCTACAATTCGCAATCAACGTAATCGATTGGTTTCGATGCCCAAATTTTACGTTCAATTGTTTTTTTTCTTTTGAAAGAAATTCGAAAGGTTTTAGAAAACAATCGAGTTTTAAGTTTCTAAAGACGAGATGTAAGATTATAAGTCAGGGGCGGCTCCCAAAAAAATTATATAGAGCGGCACATCCAAACGGACTGACTTGATTGTACGTGCCGCTCGCAAGTACTTACATTTTCATATCTCCGTGTTTTCCCTGCCATTAAAAATCTGCAGAGGTTCTCAAGAAACCGTCGCAATCAACATCTAATGGTTCGATTGAAAAATATTGTCAATGCCCATTGGTTTTTTTTATGAAAGAAATTCGAAAGGTTTTAGAAGACAATCGAGTTTTAACTTTTCAAAGACAATGTAACGGTTCGTCATTTTCGAGGTGGTCTGTAGTCTGCTTGACGTCGCGTCGGTCCGGCGGTTCGGGTTCGCCCGTCGGTGTCCGGGTTCGGCGGAAATAAAAGCGTCGATCACTTAGCAACACAACTTTATTTATAAACTTAGTCTATATTTACAGGTGTTTACAAATTGTGTCTTGCGGACACTAATCGCAAGACGGTAGTTTCGGAAACGGTAATATACGGTGTGTTGCGCGGACACTAATGTCAAACAAACGACAACGCACTGTGCATACGTTCCGGTAGAGGCTCTGGGGATCGGTTCGGTGGTATGGTTGTGAGTGAAACTCCCACTTAGGATCAGAATGTGCGAAACGCCCGCGCCAGGTAAGAAGGAATGAAACTCCCACTCTAGGATCAGGATGTGCGAAACGCCCGCACCAGGTAAGAAAGAGTGAGAGGATCGGGATAAGAACAGGAGGAGCGGTTGCACGTAGCACAGGTTGTTAAACGCGTTTGAGTCAAAACATCGACGGACGAATGACTCCGCGGAAAACTGCAGTCGAGCCACGACCGGCGGTGGCTCGGAATGCCCGGCGAATCACTGCCTTCAAGCCACGTCCGGTGGCTTGCGCGTAGTGCGGAACTCTCTCCTAAATTATGCTTTAGAACTCTGCGCAATGGCATCCTAAATAATATATACAACACCTAACTAAATATGTACAAAAACATTAACGGAGTTACATCAAGAAAAAAATAATATAGAGCGGCATATCCAATCGGACTGACTTGATCGTATGTGCCGCTCGCAAGTGCTTACATTTTCATATCCCCCTGTTTCGCCTGCCGTTAAAAATCTTCAATACTTCTCAAGAAACCGTCGCAATCAACGTGTGTTATGGTTTGATTCAAAATTCAAATTTGACATTCATAGGTTTTTTTTCTCTTTTTATTAAAAAAAATGACAGTTTGTAGCGGCAAAAAATGGAAAAATACTTCCAGTTTTGAGTTGTGAAGACAAGAAAGAGTTGGGGCAACTAATAAACAAACAATTGATATGGAGCGGCACATTTAAACAGTCTGATGTTATGCGCCGCTCTTATTTTTTACATTTTTATATCTCACGTTTCGTCGTTGAGTAACTTGCGGCAGCTCAAGAAGCCATCGCAACCAACCTAATCGTCTTTACATTTAAAATTTTTTTCAATGGCCACGTTTGACGTTCAATGTTTCTTTTTCTTTTTTTTACAAAAAAACAGTAGCAGCAAACAATGGAAGGAGACTTCCAGTTTTGAGTTGCTAACACAAGAGACGGTGCCACTAAGAAGCAAATATGTAATTAATATAGAGCGGCACATTTAAACAGTCTGATGTTATGTGCCGCTCTTATCTAGTTACTTTTTTATCTCAAACAACCTAATCGATTAAATTTAAAAAAAATAAATAAAAATTCGATAGTCACATTTGATATTCAATTGTTTCTTTGGGGGGGGGGGTCGGAGAAGAAATTTGGAAGCTTACAGCTTCAAGCGATCGAGGAAGACAAAGAACCGCCCCAAACAACCTAATCTATTAAATAAAAAAAAAATTAAATTGATGGTTACATTTGATATTCAATTGCTTTTGGGGGGAGGGGGAGGGAGGGGGAAGAAATTTGGAAGCTTACAGCTTCAAGCGATCGAGGAAGACAAAGAACCGCCCCAAACGACCTAATCGATTAAATTTAAAAAAAATAAAAATTCGATGGTCACATTTGATATTCAACTGTCTTTGGGGCGGGGGGAGGGGGTCGGAGAAGAAACTTGGAAGCTTACAGTTTCAAGCGATTGAGAAAGACAAACGACCGCCCCAAACAACTTAATCGATTAAATTTAAAAAAAAATAAATAAAAAAACGATGGTCACATTAGTTATTCAATTGTTTTGGGGGCCAGGGGGGGGGTATTTCCCGAGCCTGCCACACCGTTTCGTCGTTGAAAAACTACAATAATTCAAGAGACCGTCTAAATTACCTAACCGGTTAATTAAAAAAAAAATAGGATGGTCGACACTTGACATTCAATTGTTTTTTTTGTGTGTGGGGGGGGAGGTAAGAAATTTAAAAGCTTATAGCGGCAAACAGTTGGAAAAGACTTCCAGTTTTGTGTTAGAAAGACGAGAGTTGGGGGCGACTTATAAAAAAAATTGACAGAGCGGCACATTTAGTTTGATGTTAAGTGCCGCTCTTGTTTACTTACATTTCCATACCTTCGGCGCCTGCCAACGCCGTTTCGTCACTGGATATAGTACAATAGTTCAAGAAACCGCCCCAACTAACTTAAACGATTAATCAAGAAGAAAAAATCGATGGCCGCATTTGACTTTCAATTGCTTTTTTTTTTGGGGGGGGGGTATTGGGGTGAAGAAACATAAAAGCTTGTAGCCGCAAGTCTTCTAGTTTTGAGTTTTAAAGGCGAGAGACGGGGGAGTCTTACAAAAAAAAAATTAATAGAGCGGCACCTTGATGTTACGTGCCGCTCTTATTTACTTACGTTTTCTTATCCCCCGAGCCTGTCATTTTTGTGAGAAAAAAATTAACATCTTCAATCTGTAGGTGTTGTCAGACACTATTTTTTTTTTTCGGCGCGAAATTTGAAATATGTAATTTTTTTATTTTTACTTCAGACGCATTTTTCTAAAAAAAATTTGAAACAATTAAATAGTCTGTTACGGTGAGAAATTTCGTTGCAAATAATTTCTAACTTTCGAGTCACCCTGTATATTGACGAAAGTGTGATTACGCAGAAGTTTGACCTTTGGAACTTGGACTGTTCCAAAAAGTCCGCTTTAGAACGCCGAACGAACCTGGGCAACCCTATTCTTTGATAATGAAACTGTCCCATGTCGAAAGTTGGATATATTAAAGGCCTGTCATTGGCCAATAGAGCTCTCCCCCTGCCCGCGAACCGTTCGCGATGAACGTCGCCCCGATCCGATGCGAAATTCCGCCAGTCGTTATGGCTACTCGCTCGCCTCCAGATTGCACTGAGAGTTATTCTCGTCTAGTTCAAATTTTTCATTAAACGGTAACTGTTTTGGAGTGAAAAAGAAATGGGTATGAAACCCGGATTTAATTTGGTTGCGGCGAGTCTAGGCCTTCTTCGAGGCTTCTCTAAGCTTGCTGCGTCGTATTAAACGCCAGGTTTTTTTTGAGATTACTATTTGGTTCTTCCCCCCCATTAATTACGTTTGATCCACCCCATCTCCACGAGTTAACCGGACGTGAGACGAACTTAATTTGCACATTTCAAGATTTGTAACCAGGTAGGTAGGTCACAACTAAGTTGCCTTTCGGTTTTTTTTTGTTTGATTTTATGTTGCTTTTTGTTTGTTTCAGTTCTCTTTGTTTCTGTTTGTCGAATGGTTTTCTCGTATTACTTACACTGACTCTTTCTACGGTTCCTTCTTTTGTCTTTCTCTTTTTATTTGAGCTCCCTTTAATCTCTTTTTATTGTATTACACAATTAAATATTTCGTGTTTAAATATTTCTTGTTTAAATTTTTCTTTAAACGGTGATTGTTTTGGAGTGAGAAAGAAACGGGTATGGAACCCGGAAAGAAAACTGTCAATCCATCTTTTGCTGATTTTTACCGAAAAAAAATATAGTCAGTACGTCAACGTTTGAAAGCTTTGGGGAATCGAAACAAATAAATAAAAATATGCACAATTGAAACAAATAAATAAAAATATGCACAATTGAAACAAAATTACGATTTTTATTTAATAAACAAATAAATTTCGCGCCAGAAACATGTAGTCCGGCAAAATGTACATAGATGGCGTTGGCTTCGTGTCTTTTTTTTTAAAACCTAGTTGAAACTGTACAAAAACTTAAAGAAATATAACAGAAAAAAAAATTTTGAAACCGAAATATAAATTTAATTTTGCTGTGGCTTTAAAAAAAATGGAAAAGTTCAATGTTTTCAGGCACTTAATGAAATATAGTCCGACAAGATTTACATAGATGGCGCCACACAATTTCGAGTTTGTTTATTTTCTCAATGACAATACCATAAAGCTCTCGTATTCATTCAATTTTATTTTGATATAAATGTAGGAAACATTTGTTTAGATAAGAAAAAAAAAGGAAATAAAAGTAAGGTAGATACAAAAAAAAATATTTCGAATTTCGCGCGGGCGGAAATTAAAGTGCAACGAAATTGACATAGGTGGCGCGCGCGCGCGCAAGCTTGTATAAAAGCATCAGGAGACAGTAAATAATTCCTTCATGTCGCCCCAAATCTGAATTTAGTTTTACTTTTATTTAAATAAATTTCACGCCTTAAAAAAATATAGTCCGACAAGATTTACAGAGATGGCGCCACACAATTTCGAGTTTGTTTCGGTGACAAAACCATAAAGCTTTCGTATTCATTCAATTTTATTTCGATGTAAATGTAGGAAACATTTGTTTTTATAAGAAAAAAAAAACAAACGAAAACTTCTAAAACAACAACTAAGTACTGAGTTAAACTGACAAAAAACAAAAGAACGACGATTCTTGTCAGGCGGAGGGTCATTATGTATATAAGTGAAGTAGATACAAAAAAAAAACTATATTTCAAATTTCGCGCGGGCGGAAATAAAGTGCCACGAAATTTACATAGATGGCGCGCGCGTGCAAAATTGTATAAAAACATTAGCAAATACCGTAAATGACTCTTTCAGTGACAGAATTTAAAGCCCAAATTTGAATTTAGTTTATTTTGTACCGGGTCGTCTGGTGTTGCTGCCGATCGTTGCCCTGCTTGACGTCGGCTCGGCGGTTCGGGTGTGCTCGTCGGTGTCCGGGTTCAGCGGAAATAAAAGCGTCGACCACTTAGCAACAACTTTATTTACAAACTTAGTCTACAATATTTACAGGTTTTTACAAATTGTGTCTTACGGACACTAATCACAGGACGGTAGTTTCGGAAACGGTAATATACGGTGTGTCTTACGGACACTGATCGCAGGACGGTAGTTTCGGAAACGATGTGTCTTACGGACACTAAACGACAACGCACTGTGCATACATTCCGGTACAGACTCCGGGGATCGGATCGGTGGTTTGGTTGTGAGTGAAACGCCCACTCAGGGTCAGGATGTGCGAGACACCCGCACCGAGTAAGAGAAAGTGAGACACCCACTCTAGGATCAGGATAAGAACAGAAGGAGCGGTTGCAGGTAACGCGAACGTAGCACAGATTGTTAAACGCGTTTGAGTCAAAACATCGACGGTTGAATGACTCCGCGGAAAACTGTATTCGAGCCACGACCGGCGGCTCGGAATGCCCGGCGAGTCACTGTCTTGAAGCCACGTCCGGTGGCTTGATAGCGCGGCGGATGACTCCCTTGGACTCTTTCGGAACTGCCACCTAAATTATGCTTTACAACACCGCGCAAACACATCCTAAAAAGGTTACAGGCTAATTAATACATATATACAAAACTTAATTAAATAAGTATGTACAAAAATAGTAACGGAGTGGTCGACTTCGTTACAATTTTTTGCTTAAAGAAAATTCTTCAATAGCTTTGGAATGTTTCGATTTTCGTGCCCAAGAGATGTAGCTCGACTAGACATAGAGGCGCCACACAATTTCTGTTTTGGGAATTCTTCTATAAAATAATCTGATTTTAATAGAATTCAAATTTACAAAAGAAAAAGACTTCGTTAAGAAGAAAAAAACAAAAGTAAACAACAATAAAACAGAGAATTAAATGAACAAAAAATGGTGATTCTCATCCGCCGAGAGTGATAAATGTACTAAACGCAAAACATAATTTCATATTTCGCGCCAAGAAAGTTAAAATGCAAGGAAATTTACATAGATGGCACCAGGGCAACAGAATTTCGATTTGTTTCTTGCACTAACCTAAATGTTCCATCCCCTGTTTCTTCTTGTGTGATCTCTATTTCATTTTGATTTTGTTTTTATTCATGGTTGTCGTCTACTATTCCTGATAATATCCTTTCTTTTCCTTCTGCCTTTCTCGTTCTACTGTACCCTGCTTTTTTTCACATTATTTCTATTTTATAATTTTTTTTTAATTTTCTTATCATTTCTTTGTTAATTCTTTACCAGTCCTGAAGTTATCCCGTCTCTTAGTTGCCGTTCACAATTTCTGAGGCTTTTTTTCCTTTCTACTACATCGTTTGGCTCTCTCTGCTTTTTTTCGGTGTTATCTCTATTTCATTTCGATTTTCTTCATCATTTCTTTGTTGGTCTTTGAGCATTCCTTTTTCTTCCAGTCTTACCTATTCGAATACATCCCTTTCTTTTGCTCCACGTCATATTTACTTATCATCACGTTTCTTTTTCTTTATTGTTTTTCTGTCCATCTTTTGCGTTTTCTCTTTTCCATTCCATCACATGGCTTCTCCATTTTTTTTCTACGTTATATTTACTTATCATCGCGTCATTTTTCTTTATTGTTTTTCTGTCAACCTTTTGCGTTTTTTCTTTCCCACCTTCTCCGCCCCATTTAACGTCGCCAAATTTTCTTTAGATTAACTCTGGGATATCAAATTTCATTCCTATCTTCAATTTTATTTATTTTTTTGGTGCCAGAAACCTTAAACCCAAGACATTTCATGGGTAATTTGCAATCGTCTCGTCTTTCATGTTGAAGATGTTTTTTTTTTCTTCAAATGGACAAGGAATTTTTAAAACGCCAAAAGAAAATCAAAACTTCTAATATTTCGCTACAGTGATTAATAAATCGTAAAGCAAAATCGAAGTTAATTTCTTTCGTTACGATGACGCAACATTCTTTTATCTTGCCGGCCCCCAGAGTGCTCTGCTGTAACTCTCTTTTTTTGAACGCAACTTCATCGTCGACTTACTTACGTCCAGGGCAATTCCCACTAATTTCCTGTCGCTTTAACGATGACGCAAAAGTGAAGAAATTAAATAGTTTTCGACGAAATTCCACCTCGATTTTCCACTTCGGCGAGTTCCAAGACGAAGGTAATTAAATCCTTTCGTCTTTGCCACTTAATCGTTCGGCGATTGCGCCTTCGATTTTGACGACTCGAATGCAAATTAAATTACGCCACTTAAACAAATTTCCTCAAGCACGCTTTCCTATTATACACTTTGATTTTTTACAAAAACCTCTCAGGTTGTTTTTTTTTTTTTTTGTAATTGTAATCGAAGTACGACAGGAAAAGCAGACTTTTGGAAACGACTTTCCCCCCCGATGTCGCCGCAACGTAAATTAAAGTATTTTCTTTTCCAGGAATTACCTGAATTTCATCATCGAAGAACTGAAAGATCCAGTTAGGTATTACTATTCCTTAATTTCACGCTGAAACGCATAAGAGTTGCCGCGAGGCAATTGAAACGAACTCTGAAGAGTATGTACACTGCCTTCGGAAAGTATCCTTAACGATTATTCCAATGAGGTTCATTTTCGGTCTGATTTATTGCGATCCGAAAGGATACTTTCCGAAGGCAGACTTACATAATCGGCGCTGACCATGTAACGTTTGATTGCAGAAATCTTCCTCTGGCAATCGCGTTCTCGTGCACTTTGGTGACGGTGGTGTACGTCTTGACGAACGTCGCTTTTTACACGACCTTGTCGCCGGCTGAGGTCTTGGGGTCGGAGGCGGTCGCCGTCTCTTTCGCCAATCGCCTCTTCGGGTCTTTGGCGTGGTGCATCCCCGTTTTCGTGGCCCTGTCCACGTTCGGGGCCGTTAATGGAATTCTGCTGACTTCGTCGAGGCTGTTTTACACTGGGGCACTCAACGGACAGATGCCGGAAATTTTGACCATGATACAGGCGACGAGGTTGACACCTGCACCAGCAGTTTTGATTATGGCAAGTATAAGGTCGATTCAAAATCGAAGCAAATTTTTCCGTTTAGAATAAATTTCAATAAAAATCGTAATTAAATTGGCCGGAAGCTAGCACAATACTTTTTAAAAGAGATTTGGGGCGCCCTAATTAATACAGTTTAGTTTGTTGCAAATGTTAGTAGGCAACTTTAATGACACCAGTGTTATTTGGGTTGCCTATACATATTAGCAGAATTATTTAAAAAAACCTACAATCGAAAGATTGTAGATTACACGGTCAAAGAAACCAATGGATTTTGTGACCTTGAATTTATTCGTGCGTGCAAACATAAAATCGACGGCAATAAATCCATGAATAAATTAGAACCAGCTCTAATTTTTCAATTTCTTTGAAATTTTATGATTTATTGTCGTCGATTTTATGTTTTGTACGCGTGAATAAATTCAAGGTCACAAAATCCATCGATTTCTTTGACCATATAAAACAGGCATAAGATAATCCGGGTTTAGTTTATTTCTAAACGTATTGCAACTTGGCTATTCATAACAAAATTGCGCAATCCATCAATAGATGTCGCCCTGAAGTTTTTGCCAATTCGACCCCTTTCTGCAATAAGGAACCAACTGACAATTTTGGTTAAAATGAGTTATTTGGATCCTTAGGCCCAGTTGTACAATTCGAGTTTAAGTTTAAGCGAAGCTTAAAGCAACGTCCATTACAACCATGTTATTTAAGCTTCGGTTTAACGTTAAACTCGAATTGTACATACAACTGGGCCTTAGAATAAAAAAATGCGTTTCATGGATTATTCATTAATAATTACATGTAAAACATTTATAAATAAATAAGTGTTGAGAAACAACATCTATGCTCCTAATTTTTTTAAAGAAAATTTGTTTCAAACAATGTTTTCTTGTAATTTTGTTTTTGTTACTTGGCTCCTTATTGCAGAAGGGGGTCCAATTGTGCTTCTTCAATTTCTTGTATTGAATCTTTTCGATCAATTTCTATTAGTTCCTCGTTGTAAGGCAAGCCGTCTCTTGTTAGTGTCCCTTGCCCCCCAAATTCGTCAAAAGTTAAAGAGCGACATCTGTCGATCAAATTCCTTGTTAATAACTGACTAAAACAAGTTAAGAAAATTGAAAATTTGAAATTGAATTTATTTTGAACTGAATTAAATATGACTTAGGGCCGCCGGTCTTTTCACCTCTTGGTAAACTAACTGACGGCTAACTTCCATGGAAACAATTTTTGGGCGGTTGTGTTGTCGTATTCTTTAGCCAAACAATTGATTGTCACAAACACAAAGAAAATGACTTTATTAATAATAATAATAATAATAATAATAATACAAGGATGTTAATATGTCAGAACGCCTGGTGGTTATGTGCACGGTATGTCCACGGGGATGAGTTCGTAGTTGTCCTGGTGCAATGGTTGCAGGTGGAGGACGTGCTGAACCGGATTCCTCGGCGGAGTGGTCGTTGATAATCCGTGTGCTGGGTGACGTCTTCTGACCGGACGGGCTTCTTTTCTGGCGTCGGGGGAAGCGGTGAAATGATGCGTTTCAGTGCCCCTCGAAGCTAGGTGGTCATAGGTGTTTGGCGGACGTGGAAACCAGGATATCCCGACCTTTCGGCTGGCTTTGGTTAGGAGTCCGACCTTGCGGCTGGGTTTGGTTAGGAGGTCCGACCTTGCGGCTGGCTTTGGTTAGGAGGTTCCAACTTTGCAGCTGGCTGGGGAAGAATGATCTTCGAGCTGCTCTGCACGCGTTAGCCCCGGCATCCATCTTGTAGAGGGGCTGAGTGTGGTGTGGAAGGGTGTTAGAGCTTGGTGCGTGCCAATAGTATAGAGATGTGCCGCAGGTGGCGCTGTGGTCGCTACAAATTCATAAAAATCAATCAGCCATTCATAAAAATCAAGTTACTTGCCGGATAACTTTAACGGGAAGATGAAAAGACCGGGCCTTAGTCTTAGAACGAACAAAGCAATTTCGAATTCGGGAGGATATTTTGGAAAAAGATAACAAAACGAAAAGAATTGCTTTTTTAAAATCGAATTTGTTTCAAAATTTTTTGTTCTTTAAAAGGGATTACTCTTAGAAAAAAAAAACAAATTCGAAACTACAAGAGCGACATTTATCGACAAATTGATTAAATTTCCTCGTTAGCAATTAAGCAATTGTTGATAACATGCCCAAAAATAATTTCGTTACTCTAAATAAATCGGAATTTACAAACCGTCAACTAACGCGTAATCACCGGCGAGGGCGGTGATTAACGTACAATAAGTTCTGTCAGAGGGACAGTAGACGCAATTCCTAGATCGAAACTCTATGAACGCATGCAACGAAACGCGATTCTTAAGGAACCAAGGCCTTCGGCAGGCAAAAACCTCTCACGAGGCACCGAGGGTACCCAATAATTAATTTAAAGACGCGTATAAATAAAAGGCAGAGGGTTTGTACAATACCCCCACTCGTATCCCACCAACTCTACGTTACGTTCGGTCTGCAAGGGGGGCTGCAGCACACGACACTGACTCGACTCAGTTAGGCAGCTCCTTCAAGGGTTCCAAAGCGACGAACGACGATTGTTATAGTAGAGGAAGACGATTGTTATAGTAGAGGAAGAATGGTGATACCTACGGCAAAACTCGTTCGGGGAAATCCACGAAAAGTGACATAGATTTTTCAAAAGTTTTCGATCCTCACGAAGTTGCTAATGAAAGAAACATGAAAGTAAGACATTAAAACAGAACCAAAAAGACTTACCCCTTGTGAAATAAGGGCCCGGAGTGAAAGGAAACTACGACGCGTCGCGTCGGTTCGAACACGTGGTATTCTCAAACAAAATTCATAACACAGATTTTAACTGCTATAAAAGCACTGCATTACCCTCCCTGAGTTCGTTCACGAACGATAAGATCCCCAAAAGCTTTTGGGTGGCCAGACTCAAACACAAACCAAAAAAAAACAAAACCTTTGTAAGTTTGTAAGCAGATAGAGCGATCACTGAAGCCAAAATTAGAAACAAAAGATTATGAAATCGTGCGACATCTATCGACCAATTGACTAATCTTGTTAGCGACTGAGAAAAAACAATAAAAAAATTGAATTCATTTTGAATTCAATTTGAATATTTCTGTTTTTTTTTTCAAGTTTAAAGTTGGAAGGATATTTTCACAGCGAGATATACCGACGAATTGAGGATGTGCTTTTTAAATACTGCTAACTGGGAAAAGAAACAAAAACGAAAAAAAATGCACTTTTAAAATCGAATTCGTTCAAATTAAATTTTAATTTTTATTGTTCTCTAGAAGTGATTCATTCACCCTCAGCGAAAAACAATTCCGAAATTAAGGAGCTTTCAAGAGCGACATCTATTGACAAACTGATTAATTTCCTTTAGGAATTAAGGAAAAACAAGTAAAAAATAAATTCGCTTTGAACCAACCTTTAAACTCAATTGGAATGTTTCTGCTTTTTTTTTAATAACTCAATCTCAAAGAGAAAAGGCAGTTTCTAGTTTGGAAGGATTAAGAAGGATACTTTCACAGCGACATCTATCGATGAATTGAAGACGTGCTGTTTAATAACTGGGAAAAGAAAACAAATCGAAAAAAAATGCATTTCTAAAATCGAATTCGCTTCCAATTCAATTTTAACTTTTTTGTTCTTTAAAGACGATTCATTCTTAGACAAAAAGAATTATGACAACTATAAGTGCGACATCTATCTTCTCATTAGCGATTTAAAAAAATTGGACTTTTAAAACTAAATTCATTTTGATTTGAATTTAAATATTTCTGCCTTTCATATTCAAATTTGGAAGAAAATTCTCACGGCGACATCTGTCGACGAATCGAGGATGTGCTTTTTAAATAACTGGGCAAAGAAAACATATTAAAAAAGAAAAATACATTTTTAAAATCGAATTCGCTTCCAATTCAATTTTAACTCTTTCATTCTTTATAAGTGATTCATTCTTAGGGGAAAACAATTGTTACAACTATAAGAGCGACATCTATCGATAAATTGATTAGTCTCTTTGTTAGCGACGTTAGCAATTAAGAAAAACAAATGAAAAAATAAACTTTTAAAATTGAATTCGTTTGGAACTCAATTGAAATATTTCTGCTTTTTTTTAATAAGTAACTCAATCTTACAATTAGACAGGGCCGACCACAAGGGGGATGCGCCGGGTGCAAAGCACTCGGGCCTCGGACTATTTAGGGCTCCCCGTACTCCATACCATTGCAACGATCGGACGGAATTGAAAGTAATTGACAGTAGATTAAAATAAAGTAGATTCTGTTCTTTCAATATTTCATAACGACTCCTCGAGAGAGAGAGAGATTCAAATATCAAAACAATAATAAAAATACACACAGTATGGCCAAAATTAATTCGAGGAGAGAAGAAACGGTATTCTGTACATTCAAAGCTTTTCTTAGTTTCTGATGTTTCTCTCTAGGCAAATGAATTGCTTTTCGGCTTATCGAACGTTGAACCTGAATTCATCCACTAATCCAAAATTTGGGACACTTCAGTTTTGATTTCGAGGACGTTACGTTTACGACTTACTTAAATTTATTATATTTATATATATATTATATTTATTTCCTACCGAACATAAATAAAATTAAGGGGGAAAATTAATTTATTTATCAAGAAACAGAACTGTAAAAAAAAATCGCGACGAGACACATATCACATTATGTAATCTATCTGGCGTTTCTAAGAGGGGTAAAATGGCATCACCCGTAACACTAAAATTCAAAATATTTCCGTCTCGCGCAAAGCTTCCGAATGAAAATGTAATTATCGGTCGAGGGCGTGGAATTTATCTATTCCGTTTGTTTTTTTCTTAGTACGCCCACATCTGAATCCATTTGCGGATACCGTAATGTTTCTCAAGGTTTGCAGCTCGCAGTGTTTCTTCAAATTGTATGTCCACTCTAACAACATGGACTGTTTGTTACGGTTTTAATTCATTGAGCAAAATTACATGTTTTACTCTAACCTGACCGCTTTATTCTAGTTCAGACTCATACGTTTAAATTTTATGATTGCAACATATATTTTCTAATTTTGAAATAATAAATTCCGGTTTCTTATGCCATCATACTGTCGTTAAGGGCCCCATAATTCTTACTGCACCCGGGCCCCGGCGTTTAGAAGGCTGGCCCTGATCTTAGAGGATAAAAGCAATTTCAAATTTGGAAGGATATTTTCACAGCGACATCTATCGATGAACTGAAGACGTTCTTTTTAGTAACTGGAGAAAAAGTCCAATCGAGAAAAATTGTGTTTTTAAAATGGAATTTGCTTCCAATTCAATTCTTTAGAAGTGATTCATTCTTAGAGAAAAACAATTACATATCACAACTATAACATAAAAGCGTCCAAGAGCGACATCTATCGATAAATTCATTAATCTCCTTGTTAGCAATTAAGAAAAACAAATAAAAAAATAAACCTTTCAAATTGAATTCAATTTAAATATTTTTGTCTTTCAAATTCAAATTTAGAAGGAAATTCTCACAGCGACATCTAGCGACGAATCGAGGATGTGCTTTTTAAATAACTGGGAAAAGAAAACAAATTTAAAAAAATTCGTTTTTAAAATCGAATTCGCTTCCAGTTCAATTTTAACTTTTATATTCTTTAAAAGCGATTCATTGACAGAGGAAAATAATTATTGCAACTATAAATGTGTCAGGCTCGCCACTTATAGCACTATTTGCAAGGCGGACACAGTATTATTTTGATTAGTAAGTTGGCAACACTGCCCTCTGATAGCATTTGTTTTAAACTCCTAAGGAACATGTTTTTAGTTGTTTGGTTGTTGACTGGAAAAGCAGTTGGTTTTTTGATACAAAAATAAAAATTATCTGTGTGGTACATAATGTAGAAAAAGTAGCCATCAAGAGTGTACATAAGAGCCAACATAAGAGCGTCCAAGAGCGACATCTATCGATAAATTGATTAATCTCCTTGCTAGCGATTCAGAAAAAAAAAACACTTAAAAAAATAAACTTTTAAAATCGATTTTGGTGAGTTGATCCATGATTGTTATTATTAACCATAAACTAAATTGTGAAAATTTTGGATGCGTCGTGGGATCGAAACGTGTCGGCAATTAAATAATACTTTTTCTCGTACTAACTTTCACCTCACATCCAAAATTTTCACTATTTTAAAATTGAATTCATTTGGGATTCAATTTAAATACTTCTGCTTTTTAAATTCAAATTTGGAAGGATAAGTGAAAGGAATTCCCACGGTGACATCTATCGCCGAATCGAGGATGTACTAAAAAAAGACAAAATTTTTGAAACAGAATTCGCTCTTTGAATTCAAGTTCTAGGTTTCCAGAATTATATTTAAACCCCATTCTAAATTCATATGCCCTTTCGCCATTAGGTACGTTAATGAAAACTTCAACAAGAAATATAGAGGTGACAGCACGCATCCCTAGCGCACACCCATCCTGCTGGTAAAGCTAAAATGACAGTTTATACCACCCTAAACCCATCCTGGATTTATTTTCTTTTCTACTTCAGCTTGCACTTCATTTTACTGACATAAAAAAAAAAAAATACGAAGTAAACTTTCTTTAACATTAACCCACATGTTGCAGGCCTTGCTTTCAATGTTGTACTTAACCGTGTCGGACATATTCGCCCTCATAAACTACGTCGGATTTGCGACTTGGGTAAGTTTTACATTTTTAAGTCGCACCTGTCTATAAATTTATTTAAAGCTGGTTCTTGTCCGATGAAAATTGTATCACAAACTCTTTTAGACGGACATTAAATGGCGCACAAACACTTAACGTTTCGCAGTCGTTCGACAGCTTCGTTAAGTGTTTGTGCACCATTTAGTGTCCGTTTAAAAGAGTTTGTGATATAAATTTATTAATTTTTTTAATCACAGTTAAGTATCGGCGTCTCCGTGCTCTGCCTCCCTTGGCTCAGGTGGACCCAACCCGATTTAGAAAGACCCATCAAAGTCAACTTAATTTGGCCCATCCTGTATTTGCTCGCCACGGTTTTCGTCACCGCGGTGCCCATGATCGCCAGCCCCGTGGAAACGGGGATCGGCCTCCTCATGATCCTCACGGCCATCCCCGTGTACGCCGTCTTCATAATGTGGAAGGAAAAGCCGGCGTGGTTCCAGAAGGGAACGGCGGGGGCCACCGTGACGCTCCAGCGCCTCCTGGTCGTCGTCGGCAAGGCGAAGACGGCGAAATTGTGAATCTGATTTTGTTGTTGTTGCTGTACAGTCTTTTGTATAAGTTTTCGTTTGGGCGGGGGCCGGCAGGGAAATGATGTTTTACTGTTGATATTGGCGACGGCTGTGACTACGTCAGTGTCTCCGAGCGGAAGCCGGGGCCCCCCTCGGAAACGATGGTTGTAGACGACAGTATTATCCAAAAAAAATAAATAAATAATTCGCTTGTTATCCTTCCAGTATTAATTAAGTAATTGTGCGGGGCGAGGGGGGGCTCCCCGTGGATTTAGAAACTCGTACAAAAGACCTGTAGC
The DNA here is from genome assembly GCA_033060865.1 of Dorcus hopei. Classification (NCBI taxonomy): domain Eukaryota; kingdom Metazoa; phylum Arthropoda; class Insecta; order Coleoptera; family Lucanidae; genus Dorcus; species Dorcus hopei. The sequence continues at coordinate 3,037,148 of CM065424.1, read as the reverse complement.
TACAAGCCTACATCGACAATAAAATATCACCTTTGTATAGGATGTTACAAAGTAAAGACTCTGTTATGAGGAATGAATTTGTTGTTTTATTTTGGATCTATTATAAACATTTTTTTTTTACATAATAAAAATATATACAGTATACAGCACGTGTTTTCGAAAGTGCTCAGTAATCCTGCCGTCTGAATCGAAACAGGACGTCGTAATTCTTCTTGTAGTCCCTCGGCAAGTTGATGTTTAATTTGTCGACGGCCATGTACACGGCGCCGATGGCCGTCGTCGTCGACAATCTAATCAAGGTCATCTCTTGAATATCCGTGTTGCTGACGATGTGGTCTATAAACCCCGGCTTCAGCAAAGCCCAGCTCAGCCAGACCGAGCCGACGCACAAGATGTGAATCCCGCCTTCCCTCTCGGTCAATTCCTCGGAGGCGTTTCTCAGGACGGACGAGAGGGCCCTGGATAAGTGAGAGCCCGCCGTGGCGAAGAGGTGTTTCGCAAACGCGTCCCCTTCGCTCGCGCACACCGCCACCTTCTTGCACAAACTAGCAATAAACGCCTTATCAAAGTTCGTGTAAAAATACTTAAGAATGTCTTCTTTACTTTGCACGTTGTTAAAGTGTTCCTTGACGAGCGACCAAACGCACTTGATCGAGTGGGGCGCCGGGGCGAAGCCGTCCAGGTCATCGAAGCAAGACTTCACCGCAGTGAACGCGATTTTCCACGCTGAAATCAAAGGGGGTAAGTAGTCATTTTGAGGGGGGAGTCAGTTTTTTGGGGCTTACCACTTCCCTCGTCGCCCAGTAGGTACCCCCAGCCTCCGCACTGGTATTTGGTGCCGTCGGGGTTGATGAGCAGGGTGTTGGAGCCGGTCCCGGCGATGCAGCAGACGCCCCCGTTTTTTGAGGTGGCCGCCACTGATCCATCCGTGTCGCTTCCGATGGCGTAACGCTCGCTCAAGTTGGGGTAGGTCTCTAGGAGCCCTCGTATGATCTCCTGGTTGGATTCCTCTTGCTCGCATCCGCTCAAGCTTAGTCCCTAGAAATCACACAGTATGATTAGGATTTCGATTTCCAAAATAAACCCTTATAATTAAATATACCCAAAACTAATTTAATTGTAACAGTACTCTAGGTTTTTTTTTGGAAGAAACTAGATTCAGTCTTAGTCCCCTAGTCTTCCTACCCTCTAGGTTTTTTTGAAGAAACCAATTCAAATTTCGCGCCCATCGTCTGTGTTTACATGAGCCCCACCCCCTTAGTCTTCCTGTCCTCTTTTCTTTAATGGTTTCAACTCGCCTTCATACCTAGTTTCATACCATCCTTACCAAACACCTAAGCCATCTTAATTCGTGTTTGTTTTTACTGATACACTTGGCTTCATCTTTTCAATCCCGCCTAATCCCTTAATTCCTAAATGCAAGAGTTTTATTTGTTTTCGTTTGTTCACTCTTCAAAATTATCCGTTTGTTTAATGACCTCTCTTTCTAACTGGAACTCCCTCTCTTGAAACAACCACCTTATTCAATTTCCCTCGTTAACTTCCAATCCCCATATTGCACAGCATTTTGTTTCTCAAATTTTGATTCTCAAATGGTCACTTGCACCGAGCACTTAAGCTCATCTTAACTTTAAGTGTCACTTTAACTTTAAGCAAAGCTTAAACCCATAGCAACGTCCATTACAACTACCTACGTTATTGTGAAGGGTTTAAGCTTTGATTTAACGTTAAATTTGAATTGTACAACTGGGCCTTAGGTCCGGTATTTCAGTCACAGTTTAACTTTAATCTTCAGTTTATCTCCATAGTAACAATCATAAAAACAGACGTTCGCATGGGAATAAACCGAAGATTAAAGTTAAACTGTGACTGAAATGTCGGGCCTTAGATTATGACTTGCGCGATACTGTAGAACCTAAAAACGTCACGTTATAAACACCGCTTAAATTTAAGCTTAGCTTAAGCGTTCGGTGCGAATGGGCATTAGAAAGGAGCACCGATGTTCCTTCGAATCAGCTGTGCCGACTTACTGGTTGTTATGACATCCCACGTTATGTTTTCGTATTGCATTTCAATGACGAGGTGTTATCCTAACAGAAACCACGAAAGAAAATAAATACAGTTAGAGAGGAGGACGAAAATCACTAGAAAAGAAACCAATGAGGCAAACATAACCCTAGAGGAAATGGACGAGGAAAAAAGTCTCGCAGAAGATGTAACGGAAAAGAAAAAAGATTCAACCGAAAAGACCTCCGCCATTGTGACGTTCAAATCGAATTGGGAAGCCTTGCAAACAAACGAATTAAATTTGTGGGAAGGGGAAAGATGTCACGTCACGTACGACGTGTTTTCTGAACGCACCTTTGGGGAACGGAGGCTACACATGGGATTTTTTGACGAGCAATCCATATTTCCTTTTTACATTTTGTCCAATTTTGATTTTTTTTATTATCTTCTGTGTCTACCCTTATATTTATACGCAGTTTTTGTTTTTTATGTAGTCCCCAAGTTTTGCTTCGTGGCCCCTGAAGATCTTAGAATAGGCAACCCATCAATCATATCAGAACTAACTTCGCACTTTCATAAACTACCAAAAGCACGGAAGTAGAATGGGTTGCCTATCTTTAAGGCGATTTAATTTACATTATTTTCATCATTGTTTCCGACGTTTTCTAATTTTCTTTTTAATCTGTAATATGAAATATAGATTCGACGTTTATTAATATTCCTCACACTTCCTTATTTCTCTTCATTTTCATCCCAACCACCTATCGCTTAGTATTGTCGCTTAAAAATAAACGGGTTTGTTTTTTCCTTAAACAATTTTCATTATAAATCGAATCGAATTTTTTAAATTGTAAATGCAGTACTTATCTGAAACGAACGACAACGGATGACACTTGATGGTGATAAGAAAATCAAATTTAGTTAGTTCAGATTTTCCACAATTAATTTCTTGTTATAAGGTGAGCAACACAATGTTTAAATACCGAGAAAAAATAAAGCGATATCTTCATCGAGGTTTCGAAGAAAGTCTACTCGACAATATGCTAAGCTTGCTTTGATGTGTGATAAACAAGTAACTAAACAGAAGGGTATAAATAAAGACGTTCTAGGAAATTCAAGTCAAGCGATTGTTTATATTGTTACGAATTCTTTAATTGTCCATAGTCACTTAAAACCCCATTAAAAACACTAAACGACGAGCTGCAGGACTTTTCTATCGAATGTTACTTTTTCATTTATCGTTCTACTAATCGCCGGTACTCTCTAAATTGAAATCGGGCTTTTATACAGGGTTCACCTTTCCAGAACCTTCGAGTACAATCCTAGAGCCCGCTTTTCGAAACTTCCAGGATCATCGGATCACTAGATGGCGCGACAATCATAAAAATAGATTTACCTGCGACGCGGGATGTAACAATATAATTTTCATTGCGTTTTCCTTTCAAAATGTTTGACTGCCATTTTTTATATTGTTACGAATTCTTTAATTGTCCATAGTCACTTAAAACCCCATTAAAAACACTAAATGACGAGCTGCAGGACTTTTCTATCAAATGTTACTTTTTCATTTATCGTTCTACTAATCGCCGGTACTCTCTAAATTGAAATCGGGCTTTTATACAGGGTTCACCTTTCCAGAACCTTCGAGTGCAATCCTAGAGCCCGCTTTTCGAAACTTCCGGAATCATCGAAACACTAGATGGCGCGACAATTATAAAAATAGATTTACCTGCGACGCGGGATGTAACAATATAATTTTCATTGCGTTTTCCTTTCAAAATGTTTGACTGCCATTTTTTTATATTGTTACGAATTCTTTAATTGTCCATAGTCACTTAAAACCCCATTAAAAACACTAAATGACGAGCTGCAGGACTTTTCTATCAAATGTTACTTTTTCATTTATCGTTCTACTAATCGCCGGTACTTTCTAAATTGAAATCGGGCTTTTATACAGGGTTCACCTTTCCAGAACCTTCGAGTACAATCCTAGAGCCCGCTTTTCGAAACTTCCAGAATCATCGAATCACTAGATGGCGCGACAATTATAAAAATAGATTTACCTGCGACGCGGGATGTAACAATATAATTTTCATTGCGTTTTCCTTTCAAAATGTTTGACTACCAGCGAGGGTTTCCCGTTTGTATTGAGTTTTGGTGCCGCGACGAACTCCACCTGTAGTCTGCCGTTCTGCGAGTAGCGTGGGTCCGCCATCTTGCTGCCAACGTTTCCCCTAGCCAAACCAGTTACCGGCTCGGACAGGACTACTAGATGGCGTGGTGACAGCCAACTTCACGGCTTAAGACGGTGGTACACTGACCATTTAAATTTATTGCGTATGCATTTCTTAGAGTGAATCGTCGGCCAAATGCAGACATTGCGTTGTTAAATTACTTTAGATTGTTTGAAGTCGAAGTTTGTCAATTGTAGACGAACCTAGCCTAGTTAAGTGAATTCATGTAGTAACCTGCATTTGTACGAAGTCACAAGCGCAAATAAAGTGTATTTTCGATAACTTTAGCTTCGAGTTTAATTTCTACGTTCACGCACACCAGTGAGTAAAGTCTCGCCTCTGTATTTATTATCGATTCAATTTTCTGCGCGATCCGGTCGATTGGAGACGTCGACTGATTGAATTACGTTTAGCTGAAGAGTTGTCTTCTGGCGCCCTTAATAATTTTACCACCTTAAATAACCCGCCCCTTTCTTCACCGGTGCTAGCTGGGGCTCAGCTGATACGGTCTCGTCAGCAGAAGCTTGTCATCTGATCTGTGGTAAGTAAGAGGCAAGTAAATTAAATTTAAAATTTGGTGACACTCTATACAGGGCGTGTGTAATAGAACGCCTCAAGACATAACTCTGTTATTTATAGTCCGATTTGAATAGGCAAAAAATCATATAAAGTGGTTCCATAAATACCACCAAATTGATAAGAGTTTCAGTGCAACTTCTGTTTTATTTCAAATGAATGTTGTTTGATAGAGAATTTTTTCTGAATTCTTTGAGATACGCAGTAAGTTGATCTCGGTCTAATATTTACAAAAAAAAAAAAAAATGAAAAAGATTTAGTATAAGTTGTTTGCTCTATTTTTATCTATTTTGGGGAAAACAAGAAATAAACGTTTATTATTAAAGGAGTTTTTGTTATATTTCGGAAATCATGTGAGAAACCAATTGAAAATTGAAATAAAAAATGAAAGGATAGGATAACAATAGTACAGGGAGAGCAAAAATGGCTGACGTGTGCCGTTCCATACCAATAGGGTATTTGCCGCATACTATGTATTTACATTAACCACAACTACATTCAGTGGCGTTCTTAAAAATTTTTACTTGTGATTTGTCAAAACGACCAAATTCAATGAATAAAGTGGAATTAAATTAAAATTAATATTGTTATTAATTGAAAATGTCTATGAATTCCTTATTGCATTTAAATTAAATCAAAGTTCCAAATTTATTTCATAAAATATTCTGTACATGCTTTCTTTCGTGCTTTCAATTCTATTTCTTAAAATAATACACTCAAAAAAACTATGTATTAAACACACTGTTTAAGGAATTACAACATAATAAAATCAATCAAGTAATAAAAAATACATACGTAAATCAATATAAAGTTGAAAATATTGCACATTAATTTGTAGACATAAAAAACAGCACAATTTACCCATGCAAAAATATTTAGTAGAAACACTATTTAAACAACACTAAAAATAAACCACATACTTGAAATGCACTTACTCAGAAACACATTTATTAATATTATTACAAAAAATGTTGAAAGTGTTCCCCATTAAACTCTAAGCACAAATTAATCCTAGTTTTCATATTGTTAAAAACATTTTGAAGAATTTGTGGTGTTATTGAATTTATTTCATTATTCAAAGCTTGCTCCAGTCCTTCTACAGTATGTATACGATTTCTAAATATTCTGTTTTTTAAATAACCAAACATGAAATAGTCTAATGGTGTTAAGTCTGGTGATCTTGGTGCCCAAAGATGTCTGCTAATTATGCGATTATCAAAAAATTCACGTAAATATTCCAACGTAGCACCTGCTGTATGGGCTGTTGCACTATCTTGTTGGAAGTAGCCGTACTGTAATTCATCATCATGCAATTGTTCAATAAAAGGACGTAATAGTTGCTGCTGATAATTTTGAGCATTTATATTATTGTAAAAGAAGATGGGACCAATAATTCTTCTTCGTGACATTGCAACCCACACACCAACTTTAACAGGATGCAGACCTCTTTCGTGAAGTTCATGTGGATTTTCTGTTGCCCATACACGATAATTCTGAGAATTAATGTAACCATCCAAATGGAACCATGCCTCGTCACTAAAGAACGTTAAATCAAGAATATTGTCATCATTTAAATGTCTGTTGAACCACTTGCAATAATTCACTCTCTTCTGAAAATCTGGAGGCAGAAGTTCTTGTACAACGCTTACTTTATATGGCTTCATATGTAAGTCTTTCTTCAAAGCAGTGCGACAAGAGCCATAAGATACACCTGAAATAATGCATTAGAGTATGCATGACAACAAAACTCAAAAATTTGAATGATGTCTGATGTCTTCTACAACTTCTTCTGTTAGTACTTTAGGTCTACCAGAGGATTTTCCTTTACATACAGTGCCTGTCTCACGGAACCGATCTACAATACGGTGAGCATGTTGACGGAACCTATCTTGTGTAATATCTTCATCATGATAAGCTTCTTGAAACTGATGAAAGCAAAACATGAATGAATACTGCCAATTACCATCCTGATCCCTTTCACCAGACCGAAAATACGCTTCTAAGATAAACTTATTATGTTCTTCAGTAAACATTTTAAACTAAAAATAAAGCACATATAAGATTTTTTTCTACTTTGTTTATAACAGTTTTACGTACCAGATTAGTTAGACAACTAAAACAGAGCCTTAAGAAAGACTTTGTTATTACAAAAGAAAACACAAAATGACTAAAACCAGGGAGAACTTGTATGTACGTATGTGCGCTACTGAAAGGTCAATGACACTTACGTTTGACAGCGTTTGACATGCATGGAAGTAAATATTGGTACAATATTGATAAGTGGAACACATTTTCGATATAAGGTTGGAACAACTGCAACTTCACACGTGTCAATCATTGTTGCTCTCATTGTATATTGTAGAGCTCGGCGGTAAAGTGCTTGTTTTCCAGGCCGAGAGAAGATATGGCCACTTCTTGAGGCCTGGAAAACCACTTTACCGCCATGGTTTACACATTATTTTTTTTTCCTGCACAACATTATAATTAATTTTGTTAATATCAAACAAACGTACTTTTTCTTGAAGTAAAAATCTCAAAATTGATTTACTATTAAAATTATTCCTAATAAGATGCTTTCAATCTTTTTATAAATGATCTAGGCCTTAATTTAAAATCAGTCAATAAATGCATTATGTACGCAGATGATACCGTCTTAGTAACTTCAGGTAAAAATGCTAGTACTTCGTTGGTTGCAATAGCACGAGTTTGAAAAACTGGCTTCGGGAAATTCAATTGCTCCTAAATGAAACAAAATCTCACTTTGTAGGATTCGGTCCAAAAAAGGCTAATGAAAGTAATTTCCCAAACGTTATTTCAAATGATCTTCAGCGTGTAGTTTCAGTGAAACATTTAGGTATTGACTTGCACGAAAATTTGGACTGGTTGCCTGAAAGCCGTTAAAAGCCGTTAAAAGGTTTAAAAGCGCGACGCGCGTGCTTTAAAGGCTTTTATGCACGTGTATTATACGATATTTTTTGATTATACCTGCGCTAAAATGTGAAAATTAGAACGACATTAAAATTTTTATTCATTTTGTAAAGCTGCCTGTGGATCGCATTTTGAATCGTTAACGTGGAGATTGTATGATGTTGTTCCCTAGGCAACTTTAAAGCACGGCGTGCTTTAATCGCCCTTTTTCGCACGCTTTTTAGTTTTAAAAGCAGGGATTTTGATGCAAGTATAATAAAAAATATATTTGCTTTGAGGAGACTTTCGCAAATATGTGACTTAGAAACCCGTAGAACTTTCTACTTTCCAAAAATATATTCGCTGCTTAAATATGGATTGCTTTTGTGGGGTACAAGTTCACACTCTAACTTAGTTTTCATTCTGCTCGCACAACGTGAAACTGCTCCGTATGACGTGAAAATGCTCCGTACAACGTTAAACTGCCCCGTACAACGTGAAACTGCCCCTTACGACGTGAAATTGCCCCGTACAACGTGAAACTGCCCTGTACAACGTGAAACTACCCCGTACAACGTGCCCTTGTTTAAAAATAAATGCGTATTAAAACTTGTGACACATCCGTTTGATTATGTGATTGAATTTGGAGTTCGTGACGTGAGTTTTATCTGCTACTTAACCCTTGGCGATATTCCAATCAACTTTCTTGAGTGTATAAAATCCCTATTGACTGCTAGGTGGTCGAATTCGACACGAATCACATAAATTAGCTTCTACAGAAAATGACTCACGCTCAGGAATGTCACGAACACCAAGATGGCGATTATGTTACTCTTTATGTTCATTTTGCCGGGCTAGCCGTGGAAACGTTTGCTTTCTCCTCTCTGATGAGGCGGTAAAATTGAATTTTCTAATAGTGTAGGAAAAAAAATATTTTTATTAAAGGAGTTTCTGTTATATTTCGGAAATCCTCTCGCAACCTCCACTTTGAGAATCACTGATCTAGATTCTAGAATAGTGAATGGAAAATGCTATTAATTTCGCTGCTTTAAAACAAAGGTCTCTGCTTCAAAAGGATGAACTGGCTCTAAACGGAAACACTCGTTTTAGATTTTCTTTTCTTCAAGAGATACCAAGAGATACAAAGAATTCGGGTTGAGTGATAACGAGTGTGCGTAAAAATGAAGTACAGAAAATTATTTTATCTTTTGTTCATTTGTAAACGACGCGAATTTTTGATGATGCCTGCCACAGAAGATAACAATAATATAATTTTTTTATATCTGTTTAACTAACACTCGAACACATTACATCACGAGTTATTTGCGGATCTGCGCGTTTAGATTTTTTTATGAGTTTTACGTAAACCCAAACGAGAAAAAAATACCGATATCGCCGCCATCCAATAGCGTGACACTGAACATTAAAAAAAATATATTCACGGAAGTCTTTAATAAAAGTAAAAGTAATAAGTACACCACCGCCCAAATTATTCAATTAGCCTTGGCGACACGTTCACATTCAACGGAAGTCGTAGCGTTAACCAGAATGAATTATAATATAATTAGGAAGAGTGAAGTATGTATGTACAGAGGAGGAAAAAAAAACATGCGGGTTTATCTCGACGGAACGAAAACAGAATTATCGTCTCGGTCTAATTATACTGACGTTATTAATAACTTTTTTTTTATTCAGAGTGCGTTACGAAACCCGACGCGGCAATAAACTCGCTAAACATTGACGGAGTCCGCGGCGGTTATTTTCCGCGTGCACTTACGAGGGCGGTCAACGGAGTGTCCTCGGGGATGGCGAGTTCCTTCTTCGCCGAGTTCACCATTTCCGCTATCCTGCGCCTGCACTCCGGCATTCCGAGCAGGAAGTGGTTCGTTCCGGGGCCCGTCGTCTTGTTGATTATTTCACCCTGGGTGTTCACCAGAACCAAAGTCGAATGTGTTCCACCCCTGAAATTACAAAATTACAGAAAAAAAAACTCTCTCTCTCTGAGGGGGGAACCCCCTTTATGTAATTCGGAATTTTACTCTGCCTTCGTCTCGTCTGAAGGTTGTCGTCGGAAGGTGTAACGAACCGCGCGGAATTTCCTGGTTTTTAACAAGAGTGTTAAATGCCAATGTTACAATCCACGTAGTATTAAGAGCAATGCTTTTAGGAGTGACCTTTAAACGAACACGTGTCTGAGGAGCTCATAATAATCAACCAATTGAATCCTTTTAACTGAGCTACGTACTGGCTCACACATCTCTCTATTCAGCAGCAATTTCCACTCGTTCATTAATGATTCAATTGGTGCAGTTATGCAGATCAGAGGCGAGTAAAAAACAGGTTGATCCATTTACATACATTATAATAATAATAATAATAATGTTGCATGGCTTAAGAATTTTTCGAACTAGAAACTGAAGATCAAATATTTGCTGACGTACGTAATAAATACACAATATCAAAAAAAATTAGCCGACAATGATACCCAATTATTTTCAAAACATAGAAACCTGCAACCTTGGTAATCTAATCGAGATGGCCGTGAATTTCTTTAAATGACCTAATTCCAATGTTATCACTTATCATCAGTTATCACGTATCATCAAGCAGGAGATTGCTTGGACTGAAGATGGACTTAATGGTTTGAGTGAGTTACCTAACGGAAATCGGGACTGTATCGAAAGCAATTCGATTTCTCGAAGCTAATTCTAACGTTACAGCAAACGTTGTAAATCGATTGTAAAGCCACTATCGGGTTTTACCTGGAATACGTAGGTAGATAAACCAGGTGGATACCAAGTGGTGTGAAATTCGTCAGGTGTCGACGGAATAATCGAACGAATCTTATCGCCTTTCAGAACTTGTGTGTTTGCAATTTAAACGTTCGTCATCCTGGTAAACAATCGAGTTTAGCAGACGTGCTCAAATTAAGTCTAAGTGTGCCAATTGGTAATTTATTTTTAGATCAATCGTTTTTTATTTGTTGACTTGTGAACGAAGTTGATTTATTTCGTGGATGATTCTTAACTTGTATTGCTTGCTGTGGTACTAACGATTTAATTAAAAACTACAAGATTCTACACAATATTGACACATAACTTTTGTTTCATGTAATTTAGAATAATGTAAGTATGTAAGTATACTAAAAGGATTTCTGGGATTTTGTTTATTTCTTTATAAACGTGATTCCGGCTTTCATGTTTTACTACGGGCCTAAAATAGATCTCTTTGATTTACCTAAATACGCAATTACATCCTGGTGCTTCGAAATCGATAGAAACGAAGCAAATTGAAAATTACATTTGATAGTGTTGTCAAACGAAAAGATTTAAAACGTTTACTTTTTAATAATGTCGAATGTCCTTGTAGATAGACTTTATTATACTACAGACTGTACTGTCGGTACAGTTTCACGTTGTACGGGGCAGTTTCACGTTGTACGGGGCAGTTTCACGTTGTACGAGGCAGTTTCACGTTGTACGGAGCATTTTCACGTCATACGGAGCAGTTTCACGTTGTGCGAGGCAAACGGTAGCAGGAGATAGGCAGTATACAGAAAAGCCGTACGAGAGTCATCTAGTTCTACTACCATCAAACACCGCGAAAGTTCGGACGTGCATGTAGAATCAAAGCCCTCTCTCGAGACTTCGATGTAAATGACGTGATTCGTCGACCGGACTTAACGTCGAGCGGTATCGTACACTTTTCATTCCTTACTTCAGTTAATCATCCATTACGCTGCATAATGGGTAATTAAGGGGCTTGAAAATTTTGTAATTGTACATTTCAAGTCACGGTTCCTTAAGAACATGTCAGAATTTGCATGAAGGAACTTAATAACCGCCTCCTCCTGTCAAACTGACTGGTGCTTTTAACTTGTACATCACCTTTGTAAACCAAATAGGACATCCTCACCGGTGTTTACGTGTTACACTTGCTCTGTGGATTTTAATTTTATTTCGATCTAAAGTGATTAACGTACATTTACGTAATTTTCATTTAAAACGATCAATAAACGTGAATTGTCATGCTTTTCTTTTGGATTTCGTTATATACAGGCTGACTGATAATAATATTTCTTTTTAATGCGAAATTTCAAACTTGAGGGTTACTCATATGCTACATTCACGTGTGTAGTCCTAGCGGTAACACGTATTACTTATACCTGGAATAAATATACGGCTAGGTGGCGCCCCTTTCTTAATTAACAACTAGATAACGGAGCTACCGACGATCCTATTGTGGAGCCCACTCCCATCTCCACTGAGCTGGCCATAATTTCAGGTAGGTTAATCACCAACGTCAAGCAGTTTTCCCAATTGTTGGAACAAAAAACAGAACTGCAATCGAACAGTGACCCAGTGACCTTTGGCGAGTTCGGGCGGCTAATAAAAGCATTTTCTTTCACGTCGCAGTAAGTCGTATCGTAGCCAAGGAATTTGCTTCATTTTATTTCATTTATGATCATGACACACAATTTATTGCTCCGTATCCTTGGGATCAACAGTTTAGCTTGTGAAAAGTGGTTGAACGAGTTAAAGCTAAATACGATTACTATTTTTTGTGCTTAGTATTACTTATTAAAATGCTGCAATTCTAACTAACGGCGAGAGAACAGATGCTCCTCATCTACGGCGAAGCTCGAGAAACTGAAGAAGCACGGCGGATTTATGGAAACACATTTTCAAATCAATGCAAGAACATTTACAGCATTTACGCGATTATGGAACGTTTCGTGTGTGTGTCGCTAATGATGGATGCCACTTTGAACAGTTGTTATAAACATTCCTAAATTACTGTAGTGAACGTTTGAATGTGTTCCTCCACACAGATATTATTCGGTGAGTGAGTACGCCTTTGCATATTAGTCACGCCTGCGATGTTTATTGCTTACGATCAGCGAAGCAGGTTCCGTAAGTTTTTTGTTGTTTCATGACCGTCGTATAAGGGGCGGATAAAATAATTTTCCCCCGTTATGAAATTTTTTTGTTTAATTTTCCGTGTTCTATGTGCTCTCACGGTAATGTGGTTAAAATTTTTGCACTTATTTTACAAACACCCTGTATAATAGAAAAACAAAAAATTTAATAAGGCGAGAACAAAAGACTATCGCAAAATACATTTAAGTAATCAAAGAGAAAAATACAAAATGTAAACATGCCATGTCAGTTAATACTACTAAGCTAAAAAAAAGGTAAAAAATTAAAATACAATTTACAAACGAATAAATGCGTCCCAAAAAATATGTGAAAGGAATTTTGAATTTTGAATTATTATACAGGATGTTTCATGACAGGTGAAAAAAAATGAAATCTCATGTACAGAATTTTATTTTACGTTAAAAGAAAGAATAAAAAACTTCAAATTTTGCTTAGTTTCGGAATTACCTGAACTTAAAATTAGATAATCAGGAACAGTTATTTAAGCAACTAGTGTGTAAAGTATGTAGGTCTTTTTAATCGAGTGCGAAAATTTTCGCATTCGAGGTGTCATCCGAGTGCGCAAATAATAGCAAGAGATAAAAAAAATATACGTTTAGGCTCGATGCACACGTGCGGTTTTTGGCCGTGCGGCGCCGGAGTTGCGGTCTGTGAAACCATAGATCAAATGAGGCACTGCACACGCACGCTGCGGTACCGTGCGTTTATTTTTTTGCAGCGGTTCGGTTCGATGCACACGTGTAGATTTTGGACGTGCGGCACCGCAGCGGTGCCGAAAATGCGATTCTCTGATGCATACGTTCGTCGCCGTGACAAGTAGTAAATTACAAGAGATCAAATAACACCATACAAATTTTATTGTCATTCTATTCTAATTGCTATTTTATTTCCAAGTAAAAACGCTGGATGTGTGCAGTAGTCAATTAGATAGGTACTGTACAGAGTGGGCCAAATTTGACACTTTTTATAGGAAACACATGTTTTTAGAAGAGTTAGACAAAAAATGACCTAGGTGTCTGGAGACTAAATTAATGGTGAAGAGCACATTTCGATATCTTGTACCGCTTAGGAGCTACAGGATGTTCTTCCAAATTCTACGATTTCTAAAAGCCTCTATAACTTTTTTGTTTATGAAAATTTTTGATTTCTTTAAAAACTTCTTTAAGGCACTTTTTTCATGCAGAATTCATTGCTCTAATTAATTTTTTTCTAGAGTGCTCAATAGTTGAGATATAAACTAGAACTTTGATTTTTAATATCGAACAGCCTATATATTTTTTCATTTTTCAAAAGAGTATAAAAAATATATACAAAAATATAAAATACTTGATACTCAAAAGTTTTTGAAACTTCAGTCAAAATGTGAAAGCTATATATCTCAAAAACTATTCGGAAAATATATCAAGTAGTTAATATTTTCATTTTATTCTCACGCCCCCTTGTGTTGACACCCCTTGGCATTTGAAAATGGCATCTGTGATATTTCATTCGTTAACGCATTCGTTTTTTGTTAAACTTGGTGCGTTTGAAGTATGAACCTTTGACCCACGCCTTTGACTAGTGTTTTAAGTACGGAGTTTAGGAATTTTGATGTATTTAAACTTTATATCATTTTCGAAATATGCTGCACCATCGTTTTCATGAAAAACTAATAACGGAATAAATTACGCACTTCCACTTTCAAAAATTTTAGTTGTTACATTAATTTTGACATAGTTTGTCATATTTTTGTCAACTATGAAATCTCATCCAACTCATTCGATTCCAAACAAATAAATATTCTTGAACGGTCCAAGTGGTAAGGGATCTGCCTTGCAATCGCATGGTCGTTGCGTTGGTTCGAACCGCGCTCGGGATTTTTCTCGGGGGGTGGTCGCTATCGACTTCAGGCACCCTTCAGTGTTGGGGATAAAATTCGACACTGCTCCCCCTTAAACGGCGAGAAGGTTGGAAGTAACAAAGCCATGGAACACTTTACACACACTCAAATACACTCCCGCTACTGAGGTCCTGACAAGTCCTTGACTTAGGACCCCACTTAGGCAACCACACAAGATTTTAAAAAAATTATTATTTTTTTCTTTATTTTGTTTTACAAAGGAACCACGTTCTGCCACACTAACAATCGCGTACTAAATAGGTGTCATATTTGGTAAAATATAGTTTTTTTCAAAAACAAATTAAAAAATTCTTATTCGGTCAAAACTGTTTGACAGGCACTGTATAGTACGTTCAAATGTCGACTTCCTTCTGAACTTTGAACTGCTTTTATTTTATCCTTTTACCGAATTTCTCCATCATTTTATTTTTATTTTATTCGTAACAAATTTTAAACATTGAAAATTACAATTCCGGCCGCCCTCCCCAAAAAATATTCATAAAATTTGTTTCCCCATTTTCTACCCCAATGAAAAATCCCCTCAAAAATACGGGAGAATCCCCCTATCTATCATGTGCGGCGCCGTTGCGTTCCCGTAGGAAATTGCGGCACAAAATGTATGTAGGATGGACGTGCGGAACCGCAGCGTCGCCGGAGTTGCGTGTGCATTGCTTCAATTGACCTATAGTTACATAGAATGCATGTGCGGCGCTGCTGCGGCACCGCACATGCGTTGTGCCGTACGTGAATTTTATGACTTTTGAGGTACTTGGGTACATACGTATTTATTGATTAATACACACGTGCGGCATTTTTTACCGCTCCGGCGCCGCTGCGGTGCCGCACGGCCAAAAACCGCATGTGTGCATCGAGCCTTAGACACGCGTTGTATACAATATTTCTTTACAACCGAAAATATTTCACATTTCTTATCAACTGCTTTGTTTATGTCGCAAATAAATTATTTCAGTTTTTTATTTTCACACGTAAAATGAAATTCTGTACATGAGAAATCATTTTTTTCACCTGTTATGAAACACCCTGTATAACTATATATTATTAATATTGATATACCAACATCTAGTATTACATAATTATATTGGCCGAGATATTGGCGTTTAAATATTTTGTAATCAAGTGAAATTTTCTCGGTAATTGTGTTAAATTACTCATAAGATCTCACACTTCTCTTGCAATAATATAGGACAGGGACGGGCACGAGCTCGCCGAAAGCTCGACCCCCACCCCCAATTATTTGTGACGATCTCGATGTTTCAGACAAAAAAGCGCCGGCATATAACTGACTCAGTCATATCAACGAAATCAAAGACAGAGAGCGCCGAGCGAGTTAGTTCATGTTGGTTTATTAGCGTTTAACAGTGTCGTACAAATTCGAGACCATTTAAAATTGAAAAACAAACCTTTTTTAAACAATATTTATAATAATTTTCGGTTTAATTCAATATGAACAGTATCAAAACGAATACACCCCGCCTCCGCCGTCTACAATTTTATATTTCGTGGCACCAAGCTAGCTGCAATCGACACTCGTTTGACCTATTGCTTAGCGTAGTGGGAGAGCCTATGCCTGATATAGGATATTATCGCCCGGATACTGTTGTTTTTTTTAATCGATTATATTTCGACTTTTTAATAAGAATTGAGAATTCATTTTATGTTTATTTTTTCCATGATTAAAATTTTTAATTAGAACAAAAATTCATTTACCACCATACACCACGTTACATTTACTACAATGTATGTACTTATTTTCACATTCAATAATAAAAGAAATCTCAACATGGCAGGGAAGCACCAAAATTTAAAAAAATTGCACGATATTTGCAAAAAAATTGCGAATAATTGCAACATTTGCAGGTAAGGTAATTGCAAAAAAATTGCAGACAATTGCAAAAATTACGGACAATTACAAATTTACAGAGAATTGTAAATAATTCACAAACATTTGCACCCTGTTGTACACCAAAATTGCAAAAACAAAAAAAAAATGAAAAACTAGTTAGTCTTCCAAAAATGTGCATAAATGAAATTGTTGAAAGTAATCGCTTTTTGACGAACATAATTTTTGAAGAAGAAAAAAAAAACAAAACGTTACACAGTCACAAACAAAAGGGGAAAGCAAAAGACTATCGCAAAATTGTATACGCAATACGTAGGTAATAAAAGAGAAAAATACAAAATATAAACGTAGCATGTTTTCAGCGTCGGTGTAGTTTCAATAAATATGCAAAGCCAAAATAAAATAAAATTCAAATATTATTGCTCGCTTCCTAAATGATGATTGGTTATTTTTTACGAAAAACTAGATATCATAAGCTTGAACATTAAACATTATTAAATTAAAAAAAAAGTTAAAAATTTACAATTTTACATGCTCAAAAAATACACACATTTTTAAATGAAAAGGAACAAAAGAGCGAGCGCTACAATTTTTTTTTTTGGGTGATAAACTACAAGTAGATAAATGACTAAATATAAGTGTCGTTAAATATAAAATAAACAAATACAGTACGTCCAATAAATCTATGTTTCTCTGTAATTAAAATCGCAAAGCATTTCAAAGAAATGAAAAGACAAATAAATCAATAACAGAGTGTTCTAAAAATTGGAAAAATGTAAATATAAAAAAATTAGATAATATAGACGAAACGAAAGACTAATGCGAAATACATTGAAGTAATAAGAGAGAAAAATACAAAAATAAGCATTGCATGTTAACCGTGCGTTTTACTTGACTTCCGAAACCAAAATAATAAAATTAAATTAAAATATTTTACGCTCGCGTCCTAAATGTCTAAAGTTTTTGGGGGAAAAAGCAATGGAAAAAAAAAAGTTTAAAGCATTTGAAATAATTAATAGATACATAATGGCAAAGTGTAAGCAAATTTTGGAAATTTTTCGAAAATTGTTGCAGCTCACATGAAAGTCTGAAAATCGAAAGCTCTTTTAAAAACATCAAAATTTGGTGCCATTTAACGAAATTCTTTTCCCCCGGGGAATTTTTGATTACTCGAATATTTACGAGGTACAAAAATTTCAAAAAAATGTGGTCATCCAGTGTACTTTCCCCTGCGAGATAAATACGATAATTTCTGATTCGCTTCTGCCTTGCCTTGCACAATTCGATTTTGATAAAAACTACTTTTTATCAGTTTTGGCCTTATCCATTTTATTATCCAACGTGTATTGTCATACACAAGCTTCATACAAACAAATAAATAAATTCCCAATTAAAAGAAAAAGATACGCTTGCAATTTATGATGCAAAAATATTTAAAGAAAATTTCAAATTCAGATGAATCAGCTTCTGGGAAGTTTTGATTAAAATATTTTTGTTCGACGAAGATAGAAAACAAATTCACACTAGAAAATAAAATATAAAATTATCGTGGGCGGAGATTAATTTCAATTATTAAAAGAAATGGAAAACTGAAATTTATGAATGAACGAAAATCGGGAGACAAAAACGAGGGTAAAGCAAAATGAAGACATAAATCAAATCCATGCCAGAAAGATTAAAAGTAACAAATAAAAATCGCGACATGAACAGAAAAAGAAACAAAAAAAAATCCTTCACAATCAAATAAAAAAAATATGGAAAATGAAATTTAGGAAAGCAGAAGCAACCAAAAAAAGAGCAGAGAATAAAACGAAAGAAACAAATTAAAATCAAACTAAATACCATACGAACAGAAAAAGAAAACAAAAAAAGCCTTCACGACCAAATTAAAACAAAAAAAAAAATGGAAAATAGAAATTTAGGAAATAATGAATATCAAATTGGATCACCCGATATAAAAGGCGATCAAATTTTGATCGTCAACTGGACAACTGACAAATTTGGTCAAACTCAATTTTTTTTGACGAATTTTGACTTAACTGCCTTATCCAACTGACATTCGAAAAGGTATCTTCCCATTCGTTTGAGTTTCTAATCGAACTTAGTTCTTTTACACCGGCGCGACTTAAAAATTGCAAATTCAGCGCAAAATTAATCAAGTAGTATTTTTTTAATGCATACCCTTCAATTCCACCAATGATCTGTTCCATGTTGCCCGTCGTATTTCGACCACGTCGCATGCAGCGCGACACATCCGACCAGGACCCCCTCTGAAGACCGACGCAAGGAATGCGTTTGGAACACGAATGCGAATCGAATGACAAACTAACGCACACGCACACGTTCACACCTCGTAAGCCGAGCGTGTGTGTAACGTAGAGTAAGTAAAACCTGGTTGTGATACCGCCAAGTTCATGTATGTATGTGTGTGATAGTACGACGATTTCGGCCGAGACGACCTCGGCCGTCGCACACGCCTTCTTTTCGGTGCAATCGCGAACGAGTTGGTTCGCATTTCGTAACGACTCGACGAAGCTTGAAACCTGATGCGGTGGCACCTGTGAAATTTCCGTCTGACATTGGCAAACTGGATTCCGAAAGCGAAATTGATTTGCTATGATTAGCTGAAATTTTCGCCTGGTGAGCAGGCAACCAATCTTACACGTAGGTACTGATGCAGCCTATATCAAATGGACGCCGCGGCACGCCGAGTCGATTCGACGCATGCCCCGCATTTACAAATGATTTAAATTAGGGTTTCCAATTTCCACTTCCCACCCCGTCCTCTTTTTCAAAGGGCAGACGTTGCGTCCCTTTTTTCTCTAACGTGTCAAATTTGTCCTCTTTTTTTCTAAATAAATATTAATGCAAAAAAAACCTACGTACAGTAGCGGACAATAAAATCCGGGCAAGAATTTGACATGACGTGCATATTTCGACAAATTTGGTAAATCAAGCTTTTATTGAGGTTATATTTCTGTCAAAATAAATAAAAAAAATTTGAATTAAACGTCAAAATTACTAGTGACATGCACTAAACGTCAAAAATATTAAAGTGTGGTTTACATTGTGCAAATGGCTTGCCCGGTTTTTATTGTCCGCTACTGTACATACATAGTAATTTATTCAATTTTATACCTAGACTGACATATTCAGTGTTGCCAATCCACTCTAAGTCGATTACCCTTTTCAAATTTTAAAAAACCCGCTCTTATACACATCTGCTCCCATTGAGTAATGGAATTGAAGAGAATGAATGAAATGGTACAAAATCTATTTTATTTAAATACCTAATATTTACCTTACACACATGGACGTTGCACGACAGATTTTTCAGGTTAAAATCACCTTATGTGGAACTGTGAACGGCAGTCGGCAACAGTGCTGCCAACCGACCAAGCAAAGCATTTCGGAAGATAGTTGTGAAAAATTCCGATAGATGTCCCTGAATTTCGGTTAATTTAAATCACTTGATTAAAATCATATTTTTAAAATCTCTGATTTTATTCAGGCGATTTTTATTTTTGAAAATCATTAAAAAAAATTGTCATGAAATGAACAAAACTGGGAACAAATTTTTAAAATTAAGATATTTGACAGTTATTGATGTGCAATTTTTGACTCTAAACAAAACAAATGACGATCGAAAAATAAAGAAAATTCATAAAATTAAAAAATTCTTAATAAATAGACAAAACTTTCAAAAATTAAGATTTGACATTTGTGCAATTTTTGACGTAAAATAAAAGACGATCGAGAAATAAAGAAAATTTAGAAAATTATTATTACAAAATTTAAAAAAATAAAAATAAAAAAAATTCCTTGAATAAAATTTAAAAATAATAATAAAAATAAAAGAAATCTCAGTAACGAAATTACAAAAAATTATAAAAATTATAAAAAATCATAAAAATTTTAAAAAATTATAAAAATTATTTTTTTTATTAAATAAACAAAACTTAAGATTTGACATTTGTGCATTTTTTTACGTAAAATAAAACAAAAGGCGATCGACAAATTTATAAAATTAAAAAAAAATAAATATAAAAAAAATCTGATTGAATAAAATTAGTAAAAAATAAAAATAGAAAAAAATCATTAAATAAAATTACAAGAAAATTAAAATAATATATTATTAATATAATAAATAAACAATACTTTCTACTTTCTATAAAATTACAAAAAAATTATAAAAATTGCAAAAATTAAAAAATTCTCATTAAATAAACAAAACTTTCTAAAATTAAGATTTAAACTTTAGGCAAGTTTTGGCGTAAAATAAAACAAAAGACGATCGACAAATTTATAATATTAAAAAAGTCTAATTGAATAAAATTACAAAAAATTATAAAATTCTCATTAAATAAACAAAAGTTTCTAAAATTAAGATTTTGATATTTGTGCAATTTTTGACGAAAAATAAAACAAAAGACGATCGACAAATATATAAAATTAAAAAAAATAGTAAATATAAAAACATTTTTAATGAATAAAATTACAAAAAAAATAACAAAAATAAAAGAAATTTCATTAAATAAAATTACAAAAAAATAAAAATTAAAAAATTCTCATTAGATAAAAGAAACTTTCTAAAATTAAGATTTGACAATTGGGCATTTTTTTGAAGAAAAACAAAACAAGAGACAATCGAGAAATCAACAAAATTTATAAAAATAACGAAAATTAAAAAAATTCTCATTAAATAAACGAAATTTTCTAAAATTAAAATTTGACATTTGTGCAATTTTTGACGTAAAATAAAACAAAAAACATTGGCAACCCTGGACATATTTGTCTTCTTTGTCCCTCCTACACAGTATTACAAACGTATAAAAAGCAGAATTACCAAAAGATCCCTTTTCAACATAAAAAATCCCTAAAACTTGTTACTAGATTCAATAAATTTAAAAAAAAAAAACGTAAAAAAATTAAAAACAGAAACAAAAGACGGTCGACTTTGCAGCAAATAAAACGATCGATGAACAAGAAAAGAAAATGAAATAATAGATTTTTTTTTAAATTAAAAAAAAAACAATAAAATTGATAAATTGATTTTACAGTACATACGATTCAGTAGAATGGTAGATTAATAAATTTAAAATAAAACTGTTTGGAAGGAAACGTGATGAAACAAAGTAAACAGATGAACAAAATTTTTAAAAATATAGAACATTAAAAGAAATACAAACAAGAGGCACGACAAAGTAGAATTTGGTAGATTCATAAATTAAAACAAGTGAGAGAATATTTTCGACATGTTTCAACAGATGGCGCTGTCGACACAGAGCTGCTTCAATGGTGGCTTTTCATTAAAGAGTGTTCTTTTAAATCTGGCGTCGAAGTTGGTCACAAAAATTTCATTGTGAACCATCATCGCCAATGACAGTTGTTAATTTGACGTTTGAACTTGCAATTCCTAACCTTGCTTTCGATATTTCGAACTCAACAGTATGATAGGACAATACAAGAACGTGAAACGTTTCACAAAGTTTGTTTCAAAACAAAATTTTGTATTACATGTTTAGTTTTAAAGTAACAAACACATGTCCGTATTCTTGGTATTTTTTGCAAGCGATAAGCCAGCAATCCAGGGCGACGTGCAGTCCCTTTTCGACGAGTAATGATGGACCACACAGCGAGCCATAAATCTGCCAGCCGAGTAACCTTTATCTTTGTATTTCGAATTTCTGTACAAAAGTTTGTCGCGTTAAAGTCTATCGCGGCCTTATAATTTCGCACGATTTATTTTTCCGCTGTAAATGTGGTTTTCTTTGACGGCTTGTCAAAAATAATCATTTTAAACGTCTGATTTCAAATGTAATGCTAAAGTTGTAGCAACGCAATGCCAAATCACAATATTTTATTATCTTGCTGTTCTTAAAATATAACCAAACAATCTGACTTGTCATTACATGTCTTTAATGTCCAAATTGAGGAAAGAGTCTGTTCTACAAAACTATAATTTAGAGAAATTCTGGCTACTTGATAAAAAATCGTGCGAAATTTTAAGGCCCCGGTAGTACATTAGCGGAATTACGCCCAAGTTAAAGTGTTTTGTTTTTGTCTGTTTCTTTTCTAAGTCTGGCGTCATAATTCTGGGTCAACTCAAGTGGCGCTTGAAATGCAGTAGAGAAAAACAAATCGCAGATGGTGAAGTACGGACGCGTTCCGTATGACAGTTATGAAGCACACAATTTATAGTTAGTTATGAGAAAATGCATTCAGGGCGTGGATTAGAATTCAAATCAACGGTTACCATTGGTCGGTGGGTTTTTAAAAATCCATCTGGCAAGTCCGAGAGGTGTTGTTAATTTTTTACTTGCGGGATAGGAACACCGAAAACAGACAGATAGCATTGACGCTTTACCGAGAACGGTTCTGTTCAATTCTAATTTGGCTTAGCTGTTTTTTCCTTAAGCGCTTGTAGTCTTTTTTCATTTTATAGCTAAATCATTATTTCGGTACGGTTTAAATACAGTGTGTTAAGAAGGGCAATTAAAACAAGTACGTGTGCGCCGCGCCGCGACGCGAGTGGTTTAATCAGAGTGAGCAGTACGGGTGTGACACGGATTATACGGCTTTAGGTAATTGACATTTATTTGTATTCTTCAGCGCACCTTTGGTGGTAACAATTGCGTAGGGATAATTTGATTTGCATTATTTAGTTAATAAAGAGTCAGTAAGGTTCATACTACCATTGCAATTAGATTGTGTACTTTGCTAAGAGATTTGCCGGTTAATTAGAAGCGATTGCCTAGAGACTGCAAGTGCCAAAACCACCCATAGTGGAGAGCCAAAAAAGTAGTCAAAACTGATTTCTTACGCTATAAATTAATTAGATAGGTTAGACGGCGAAAGAGCGACAAATAGAGAGACCTGAAAACCAGGCAGGCGGGTACAGAGTACCACCCTCGAAGCAAGGCGAAAGTAGTCGAGAAGCTCCTACTATTTCGACCTTAATTAACGCTCTGGTGAGAAGAGTAGCAGTAGCGTAGGCTCACTACACTCCACCGTATTAATCAAGTTAGCTAGAGATAGGGTTATCCCAACACCTCCCACGGGAGTCCCTGAAAAACAGGTGATTGCTACTGATTTACTTGCAAATTGATCGCTGAGGGCGGCATTTTGTATCACATACTTCTCCAGAACATTTGATTAATTCATTAATTAAGGCCCAGTTTCATAAAACGTAGTTAACCACTCGTTCATGTTAACTGTGTGATTAAGCAATATCATTGGAGGAAAGTTTAAATTTCCTCCAATGATATTGCTTGCTCACACGAGTAACTTGATCGAATGGTTAACAACGTTTTATGAAACTGGGCCTAACTCAGTGGCGGGTACAAGGAGTTTTTATCTCTTTTTTTCAATAAATAATTAATTAAAAATAATTTCCTGGGTTTTATTAATGTAATCCGCTCCTTTGTTCTTTCAGTTGCTTACATCCGCACCAAGAAGAGCCGCGTTATCACGACGAGGGTCCAGGCTAGCATCGATCACAAGCATAATTAAATAGTATCATTCCGAAGGGTCGTTCAACCTCACAGAAAATATAGGTCAGTAGAATAATTTTTAGGCGGCCGCAGTAGTCAACAGCAGGTAGCAGGCAGACCCGTAGGACAGATAGCATTACTAACCACCTGTGCGGCTCTTCGGAATCCCCCGGGTTATACGGTGGGCAAGCTATTTAAACCGGCAATACATTTTAAGTTGTGTTTGCTTGTACATTTTTATTGCTTATTTACTCGTACGTAACAGTAAATAAATAAGGGTTTTAGTGGGCGCGTTACAAATGTGATCTGTTGTAATAAACGAAAAACGACAATAAGAATGAGATCTGTTGTAACAATGAAAACAGACGATAAGAGAATAAGATTTACAACAAATAATCAAAATTGTGGTGCGTTCACAATAAACACCTTGTCACGGCCAACTTCGACGCCAAATTTAAAAAAAAAACACTCGTTATAACCCGTCAATAACCAGTAAATCACCTTCATAGAAACAAATGAAAAGGCATTATAAGCATGTTTCAACAGATGGCGTTGTTAAATGTCTTACGGTAACGCAGCAAACAGCAAATAAATAAATAAAAAACATTGAATTGTCTAGAGGCTTTCAGTTTCTTTGTAAGAAATAAAACTCCTTTTTTAGAAAAAAAATCCCTTAAACCGTAGTCATTTGAAAAAAAAAACCTTAAAAAGGGATTTATCTTTTTATTTCTGATGACAGTAACTTATGACATAACTTGTAACTTATCTGATGTTGAAGCAAATAATATCGTCAGTCATCGCAATGACTTAAAACGTTGGTGCATAGACAGTGGTTGCACTTCTCATCTGTGCAGTGATGAAAAACTATTCATTAACTCCAAAAGACTTAATGCTGAATTGAGATTCGCTGATGATAACACTACAAAAATTTCGGCAAAAAGAGATACATATACGAATTACAACTTCGTTGAATAATCAAAATAAGAGCATACAACTTGAAAACGTTCTGCACGTACTGCTACCTACCTGTAGGTTTGCAAATTTTGTGCGAAGTGACTAAAGTATCACCGCTCGGCGTACCTCGTGGAGAAGGGAGATTCGACGAAACCCCAATGCAAAAGGTGGGCCTGCTCAAAATTCCAATAACGATAACTCAAACACGAACAATAAATATCAATAAACAAGTAACACGTTAAAGTAAATCCGTACCACAGATCTGTGCTTCGGTCACACATACGGTTTAAAACGAACAACGAAATTAATGATTCTCAAAGACACGGGTAACGGTAATAAGTTGTACATTAACCACACCGCGAATACAAAAATAATAGGGCTACTCCGACCTTGGTCTCCTAAGATCCAGCGTCAATGTCAATCAGCTGTCCAACGTCAACAGGCTCAATTCGTCGACAAAAGCCAAATCCGGGCTTCTCCTGCACCCAAGGGGACGACGATATTTCTCACCCAAATAAAACTACCTCCGCAAGCTGTCTTGAACCGGGGCTATGTCTCAAACTTAAGCTTCAACTGATAGCCTATACTCGAACTAAAAGCCTAACGGAAGAAAATATGCGTTACGTTTCGTCGCGGCCAGAACAAAACCACAAGACATACCTGTTTCGTATTTCGACGACAGGCTTGGAAAGCTGTTTAGCAAGCTTAAAATTCTCTCCACGTACGTTAACAACAAATCTCGGAATAATCCGGTTCCGTCTCCTTCACAAAAGCCCATGAAAAGGAGCACAAAGGTGCTGTACACACACACACACACACAAAATAAACGAAGCGAACGGGAGAGCTTGCGATATGAGACTGGCTGCGGGCGAATGTCGCGTTCTTTCCCCAACACCAGTTCGGACAGGAGTCGTTACGATCGGGACAGATTTACCCCGGAAACTAAGTGAAATGGAGCTATGCAGTATGCCTGAAGTAACAGCGGATAGTTTAACATCACGCTATGTTGTGCAATATGGTGAAATGCGACGACCGGCACGTACGCCGTATTTCCCACGCTGATACAGGGTGTACGGAAAATTATTACGAGTAACTTGAATGGATTTTTCAACCGTAACAGTACCTCAACTAAGGACAAATCTCCTAATCTATAAAGCCGACGGAACTTTGGAAAGGAAGAAAGCTCGTATCGTCGCAAAGGGATTTTCGGAACGTCCCGGCATAGATTTCCATGAAGCATTAAAAGAAAATTTTACGTTTGAATTTCCGTTGCGAAAACGTGGTAACAAAGCTTCGTCTGTCGCGCCTCGAGTTCACCTGGCAATCCTGCGTGTTCTTTGCTTTTCGAGATTTTCATTTTGTCGCCAAATTTACTTTAAACTTGACAGCCTCAGCCTTACCTTGACTAGGTGACAAATTCTGCGTTGCATCTTCCACCAGCTTTCCCCTCGGCTAGCAACAGTGAGATAGGGGTGGGTCTATTACGATGTTAAACTATTAAGGGCGCCAGGACGGACCTATCCAGCTGACCGACAAACGACCTCGTCGGTGTCCCCGAACCGATTTGATCGTGCAGAAGGCCAAAATTACAACACGAGGCTACACTTGACTCATTGGAACGTGAAGGAAGGGTAACGTAAATTAACAAATTTAAGCTTTATTGATAAACAGAAGTTCAAGCGAATGCAGGTTACAAATTACGCCAGGTTATTCAGGTGCTTGTTCACAACAAGCAAAATTCAAACAAAGATAAACTGCGTGATCATTGCCTCGAAAGTCATTGGCTATCGTTTATGGCGATTTAGATTTACGAATATTGATTCGTTAGCGAGCGAATTTATTTTAAAATAACTGACACAAAAAAAAACTACACGAAAACCGATATCAAACTCTGAAAAATTAAATAAAAAATACAATCGAACTTAGAACAAAAAATTAAACTAAAATTTCGACGAGAATTTAAGACGCAAAACTAAGGGGATCCGGGAACTAACTCTCCTGCGCGCGGCTCCTGTACTTAAGCCCTCGCCACCGCCCTCGAACCCCGAAGTGGGATCTTTTTGAAATTCAGCAAGTTTTTGAAAAAGTCCGTGGTTGATTCGGGCTTTTAGCGGCGAGCCGCTTTCCACTAGGTGGCGTACGCGTGTTGCTTTTACCATTTTTAGCCACGTGTCGCGCGGTCAGTAGCCAGAGAAGCTGGTCGCACGGTTTCTTGCTGATCCCTTAAAATTGAAAACAATCTTATCTCCGTAACTTAATACTTTCTTTAGTTGGAGAGCACGTTCTAGACTACTGAATATAATATGTTTTTCCTGCGTTCCGATTTCGTGAGATCAAGTGAAATTTTAAGAAAAAATTTATAATGATAATTTGGAAATTTCCCTTCGCATTTTTCGGGTCCTTACAGCGCTTGAATTCATTTCTCATCGGGAACTGGTGCAGTGCTGACGTATTTTACCGCTTAGAAGCTTATCGTAGCCCTTGCTTAAAGGATTAAGAAGTGCTTATCTACGGCTTTGCCGGAATTCCCCTGGTGCACCACCGATCGAGTTTTGGGGCATTTTAACCCCATACCAAGCTTGAGAAAACTACAAATCTCAGGTAAAAATTGTGCGAATTGTCTGACGCCATTTTGGACGCTAACGAATCCGTTCCTTCCTTCTATTTAGGCTGTCGGTTCTACTTCAGGTTTTTTGTTAATTTTAAGAGCGTGTTTACGTTACCCTTCCTTCAAGTGAGTCGTACTTCAGAAACCTCTTGTTATAATCATTACAATGTAATTCAGCATATTTAACAAAGAATAACAAATAGTGTTTCATGCACTTTATCACTTGGGTACGAATACATTTTATTTTTCAAGCTTCTTTCAGTTTTTTAAAATTATTATTTGAAGTGCTTCCAAGAGAAACTTGAAAGATACAAACGCGACGTCACACGTTATCTGTTGAAAGTTAAGTAATTTTGAAACATCCTCCAATAAAGAAAAGTATGTAATCTCTACAAAGAAGAGATACATCATTTAATAAAAAAAAATCCAGCGACATATTCGGATAATAAAGGGCCAGTGTAACTATAAATATTTATTTTAAAATTAATTAACAATATATGAATAAGTGTATCACTTCGTTGTAATAGTAATAGTAATAATAATCAATAGTAAACTCCTAAACGGTAAACAGACAATATATAAAATGCAAAAATTGCAAGGGACAGGCAGAAATGTACAACATACAACTAGAAAAAACAGTCTTAGGTACTACGGCGCAAACTCCTACAATTTAAACAGCGACATCTAGCCGACGCGACGGCAACAAAATGGCACACGCGCACGAAAACTATCGCGAATCACAACCTCCCCCCGGATTCCATCCCCGAAATATCACGACTAACAAGGCACTTCTTGAGTTCAACAGAATATCATTGCGCCAAAAGTAGTTTCTGATGAGAAGAGAGAAGAAAAAGCCCCAAATTTGTCTCCCTCATCCTTGAGGCATCATGGGGATAAGTTTGGGCAACTTTTCCAAAGATGACTTTTGGGTGTACCATCCAGAAACAATTTGGTCTTTTTGGATTTGACATTGCCATTATAAAAAAATCAACTTTTGCGTACTTCAAGATCTAACAAAAATGATACTAACTGGGGGTGTTCAAGGAATCATTTTTTTTCCTTTTTAGACTTCTACCAACTTCACTTTTTTAAAACGGAAACTCCGTACCGATGGTACACCGTCAAGGGGCAATTTGAAGAAAACCAAATAGAATTTTTGAAAACAGTCTAAAAATACTTTTTCATTTTAACTCCTTTCTTATAACTTGCAACAACTTCCATCTTTTAAGTCCGAAGCAAGCTTTGAGCAAAACGCGTTTAAACTCCCAAAAAATTGAATCCAAAAATATTTTCGTTTTTTGAGCAAAGCTTCTGGCAGATGGCGTCGCCAGGCTTACATAGCGAGAGAGAGAAGGAAATCTTCATAGAAAACTGTGCTTACATATGTTTTTATTATTTATATATAACTAGATGTGATTCGGTTAATCTATTTTTACACGTAGCCTTTACGTCAGTCGCTCGCCCCTTCTCCGACAGATTTCGTTTTTAATATAATTTCAAAGAATGTATTTTTAATCCAAATTCCTTTCGCACCGATCGCTTAGTCACACCGCGATGACTCAGTCGTTAGACCGAAGCGGGTTGGTTATTATTGCTTGTCGTTTCAGGCTTGTGCACCTCGGGGATTTCGACCGGGTCCGGGGGCACCGTCACGACGCTGCCGTCGTCTTCCACCGTCAGGCCGATGGTCGCGCCGATCTTGGCCGACGCCTGCTTGAACGTGTCACTGAGTTTGTCTTGGACGACGTTGATGCACATGGACATCAAGGCCAGGCCGAAAACCAGGTACGCGATCGAGACGATCTTGAAGATGGGGTGTCTGGGGACGTAATCGCCGAAGCCCACCGTCGACATGGAGATGAAGACGAAGTAGAAGGAGAGGAGGAAGTTCCAGCCCTCGAAGATGCCGAAGAGGACGGCCCCCAGGAACATGTACAGGACCAGGATTGAGAGGGCCAAGGTGACGGGGAGGTTGAACTCGTCGTTGATTTCGTAGTTGGACGGGGCCGGGGTCGTTGGGGTTGCTTCGCTTTGTGCTTCGGGGTCGACTTCCGGTGCTGGCTCGGTCTCTGCGGCCGCGAAAACCGATGGCCTTCGAAACGTTGCTATTTCGTACACCATTTGGGCACCCTTGAAGATATCCTGAAAACAAAATAAGAAGCAATATAGACTTTGGGAGGAAAAACAACCTAACTACCCTAATACACAAGAAATTTAAATTTCACTCCTCCCCTCCTCCTTCACTGACTTTGCCAAAAAACCCGATACTAGAGATGTCTCAGATGAGACTTCCAAGCACCTTCAATCTTTTCCCTCTGAAGGTGTTTACCATGTCTTTAAAATTGAAGGTCAGATTTGGAGACGTCCTCGAGCCTGGAGAAAAAAAATGAAAAGGCTTCAATTTGTTTTCTCTCTAGGCTTGAGGAGGTCTCTAAATCTGGTGGCAACTCGAAGATCCTCAATTTTCTCCTCTCCTTCAATCTTTTCCTCGTACATATGAGATTTGTTTTGCTCCTTCTCCTTCAACCTACCCTAATACACACCATTTCAATCCTCCCCTCCTTCTTCACCTCCTTGACTTTGTCAAAAAGTCTAATAATAGAGGAGGTATTCTAGTTTAAGGCGAGGAGGGTCTCAGGCGTCTATGAAATCGAAAAAACTTTAAGATACTTCCAAGCCCCTTCAATCTTTTGCCTCTAAAGGTGTTTACCATGTCTTTAAAACTGAAGGACTTTGGAGATATCTGCAAACTCCTTCCTAGTCCCCACTCCTTCTCTTTCAATACTTATATGATTTTTGATTATCATATCTTTCAGTCTCTCCTTCAATTGTTGCCTTCCTCGCTTAAATTTTAAGGCCCTCCTTCTCCTTCATTCTCTCCTCATAAATATGATGACTGATTTTACCAAAAATGTCATGGCGTGAGCAAGAAAAAGTAAATTGGCATGGTTCTGATGCGTTCTGGTTTAACACGAGGCAGTTGAAGGGCTTGAAGGTGTCTCTATCCTCTAGAGACACCTTCAAGGCGCGTTTTAATCAAGAACGAGCCAGGACCATGCCAATTTACTCTTTCTGGCGCAATAACTTTATGGATACATTTCCAAGTCTCTTCAACCTTCTTTCCCGCTGAAGGATTTCGAAGTATTTCTCCTTCATTCTCTCCTCATAAATATGAGGTTTGATTTTACCCAAAACGTCATGCCACGACCCAGAAAAGGTAAATTGGCATAGTCCGACGCGTTCTAGTTTAAGACGAGAAAGTAGAAGGGCTTGAAGGTGTCTCTATCCTGTAGAGACACCTTCAAGGCGCGTTTTAAACAAGAATGCGCCAGGACCACGCCAACTTACTCTTTCTGGCTCGTGCCATGACGTCATGGATACATTTCCAAGTCTCTTCGACCTTCTCTCCCGCTGAAGAACTTCGAAGTATTTCTCCTCCATCTCCTTCATTCTCTCCTCATAAATATGGGGTCTGATTTTACAAAAAACGTCACGGCATGAGCCAGGAAAGGCAAATTGGCGTGGACCTGACGCATTCTGGTTTAAGACGAGAAAGTTGAAGGGCTTGAAGGTGCCTCTACCCTGTAGAAAGCCCTTCAAGAGCGCGTCAGGACCACGCCAATTTACCCTTTCTGGCTCGTGGCATGACGTGTTGGGGACATTTCCAAGTCTTTACAATCTGCTCTCCCGCTGAAGGATTTCGAAGTATTTCTAGGATTAAAGGGGACTTAGGGATCTCCTCAAGCTTCTCAACTTGTTCCTCCTTACACTTACGATGAGGTCTAATTTTAAAACGCGAAAGGTAAATTGGGTTAGTCCTGGGACCTGTTCTAGTTTAAAACCCGAAAGTTGAAGGACTTTGAACTTGAAGGTCACTCAAAGAGACTTACAGACATTTCCAAGCGCCTTCAATCTATCTACTCCCCTTGTGAAGGGTTTGGGTATTTCTAGGATCAAAGGAACTCACCCTGCTCCTCCTCTACCTTTTATAGTCTTCCCCTTCTCCACCTTCTCATACTCATGAAGTCTAATTTGGCCAAAAACTTCATGAGTTAGAGAAGGTCGACTGGTGTAGTCTTAACATGTTCTAATTTAAGACGAGGATGGGATTAAGGTACCTTCATGATCTAAGAAGAGGCTTTGAGACATCTTCAAGCCCCTTCGATCTCCTCTTCTTCTGAAGGGGCTTGAAGATGCATATGGTTGAAGGTACCTCTCTTAAAAATGAGTTCTTATTTTGCCAAGGACGTCATGCTTCAGGTTGGAAAAGGAAAATTAGCGCAATCCTGATGGTTTAAAACGAGAGGGTCGAAGGGCCTTGAAGGTGACTGACTCTACATTCAAAGAGACTTGCAGACATTTGCAAGCTCCATCAATTTTCTCCCCTTGTGAAGGGTTTGGGTATTTCTAAGATTGCAGGGACTCACCCAGCTCCTCCTCTACCTCCGACAGTCCTCTCCTTCTCCACCTTCTCATGCTTATGAAGTCTAATTTGGCCAAAAACTTCATGAGTTAAAGAAGGTCGACTGGTGTAGCCTTAACGTGTTCTAATTTAAGACGAGAATGGGATTAAGGTACCTTCATGATCTAAGAAGAGGCTTTGAGACATCTTCAAGCCCCTTCGATCTCCTCTTCTTCCGAAGGGGCATGAAGATGAATATGACTGAAGGTATATCTGATAAAAATGAGTTCTGATTTTGCCAAAAACGTCATGCTCCAGGCCCGAAAAGGAAAATTGGCGCGGTCCTGACGCGGTCTGGTTTAAAACGAGATGGTTGAAGGGCCTTGAAGGTGACTCTACACTCAAAGAGACTTGCAGACATTTGCAAGCGCCTTCAATCTTCTCTCCTTTGAAGGGTTTTGAGTGCTCTACCTCCTACAGTCTTCTCCTTCTCCACCTTCTCATACCTATGAAGTCTAATGAGTTAGAGAAGGTCGACTAGTGTAGTCATAACAAGCCTTATTTTAACCAGACCCATCAGTAAGCAAAAGGTAAAAGGAATGTCCAATTAGCTTCAATTCGAAGTAACGTTTCCTTAAATGACTGTACATAAAAGAAAAAGATATGGGAAGCCAAATAACTTCGAAAAAAATATATAGAGGAAGACCGAAGGCAGTCTGGGACGAAAAAAGGGAAAGACTTAAAATGAAGCAAAGAAAGGATATGGCAAGCCAAAGCAACTTTGGAAGAGGAGAGAGGGTGACTTAGAGAGTCCTGGGGAAGTACAGTTTTGACGAAAAAACGGAAAGATTTGGAATGAATCACAGAAAGGATATGAGAGGCCAAAACGACTTTGGCAAAGAAGAGAGGAAGACCTACAGCCAACTCGGAGAATCTACCTTTGACGAAAAGGTAAAAGAAAGAATGTGGGAAGCCATAATAATTTTGGAAAAAATAAGAGGGAGACCTAGAGCGGTCTGGGACAAAGCAATTTTGACGAAAAATGGAAAGTCCTGGAATGAAAGAATATGGAAAGCCAAAATAACTTTAAAAAAGAGAGAGGAAGACCTAAAGCGATCCTGAGATAAAGGAATTTTGATGAAAAAAGAGAAAGATTTGGAATGCGGCAGAAAAAGGAAATGGGAAGCCAAAATAACTTTGAAAAAGAAGAGAGGACGACATAGAGAGACCTGGGGCGATCTGGGACAACGTCATTTTGAGGAAAATGGGAAAGGCATGGAATGAAGCAAAGATTTCAGAAATAAAGAATTGGGAAAAAAGATCGCTTTCCTTCATACTGTAGGCTCTTGATTTATTTTATCAAATCCCCCCACCCCCTTAGATTTTGTAAAACGCTCATTGGGACTCTAAATTATAAAGCAGAAACACCTAGCTTGGTATATTCATGCGACCTTGAACTATTAAGGCACATCCAGGCACCTGTCAGTAAGCAAGGGGGGATAGGAACGTGTCGACAGCTCAAATCCCCCACGTTAGATCTTGATGAAACTTGGTGAGGATATTTATTGGGGGCCCTAAATTAAAGTCTGCGAGTTTTTGAGTCGAGACGCTCATTCGGAGCCATCACGATGCCTTCACCAGACCTGTCAGTAGACAAGGGCTAACAGGAACGTGTCGATAGCTCAAATCCTCCACGTCAGATTTTGATGAAACTTTGTAGGGATGTTTATTGGGGGCCTAAATTAAAGTCTGCAAGTTTTTGAGTCGAGAAGTTCATTCGACCTTGAATTATCACGATAGGTTCACTAGACTCGTCATTGAGCAAGAGGTACCTAATAGGAATGCATCGGTGCTTCAAATCCCCCACGTTAGATCTTGATGAAACTTGGTGAGGATGTTTACTGGGGGCCCTAAATTAAAGTCTGCGAGTTTTTGAGTCGAAACGCTCATTCCGAGCCATCACGATGCCTTCACCAGACCTGTCAGTACATAAGGGCTAAGAGGAACGTGTCGATAGCTCAAATTCTCCACGTCAGATTTTGATGAAACTTTGTAGGGATGCGTATTGGGGGCCTAAATTAAAGTCTGCAAGTTTTTGAGTCGAGAAGTTCATTCGACCTTGAACTATCACGATACGTTCACTAGACTCGTCATTAAGCAAGAGGTACCTAATAGGAATGCATCGGTAGTTCAAATCCTCCACGTTAGATCTTGATGAAACTTGGTGAGGATGTTTATTGGGGGCCCTAAATTAAAGTCTGCGAGTTTTTGAGTCGAAACGCTCATTCGGAGCCATCACGATGCCTTCACCAGACCTGTCAGTACACAAGGGCTAACAGGAACGAGTCGATAGCTCAAATTCTCCACGTCAGATTTTGATGAAACTTTGTAGGGATGTTTATTGGGGGCCTAAATTAAAGTCTGCAAGTTTTTGAGTCGAGAAGTTCATTCGACCTTGAATTATCACGATACGTTCACTAGACTCGTCATTAAGCAAGAGGTACCTAATAGGAATGCATCGGTAGTTCAAATCCCCCACGTTAGATCTTGATGAAACTTGGTGAGGATGTTTATTGGGGACCCTAAATTAAAGTCTGCGAGTTTTTGAGTCGAAACGCTCATTCGGAGCCATCACGACGCCTTCACCAGACCTGTCAGTACACAAGGGCTAACAGGGACGTGTCGATAGCTCAAATTCTCCACGTCAGATTTTGATGAAACTTTGTAGGGATGTTTATTGGGGGCCCTAAATTAAAGCCTGCGAGTTTTTTGAGTCGAAACGCTCATTCGGAGCCATCACGATGCCTTCACCAGACCTGTCAGTAGACAAGAGCTAACAGGAACGTGTCGATAGCTCAAATTCTCGACGTCAGATTTTGATGAAACTTTGTAGGGATGTTTATTGGGGGCCTAAATTAAAGCCTGCAAGTTTTTGAGTCGAGAAGTTCATTCGACCTTGAATTATCACGATACGTTCACTAGACTCGTCATTAAGCAAGAGGTACGTAATAGGAATGCATCGGTAGTTCAAATCCCCCACGTTAGATCTTGATGAAACTTGGTGACGACGTTTATTGGGGGCCCTAAATTAAAGCCTACAAGTTTTTGAGTTGAAACATTCATTCGACCTTGAGCTTGCACGGTACGTTCACCGGATCCGTCAGTAAGAAAGAAGTCAGTAGCAGGAACATGTCGATAGCTCCGATCCCCCATCTTAGATTTTGATAAATCCCCCCCCCACCTTCTCATGCAAGAACGGCACGAGCTACAGAAGTATAGGGCGAGGTGAATGACGGCCCCCTAAGCTTTTTTAGAAATTGCTAGTATGACGCACGATTTTCAAAAATGTTTCCATATTAGAAACATCAGGTGGCCGGTATTACCCCAGGGGCCGCTATTACCCCATTTACCCTACTGGTATAGTCTTGACATTTTTTAATTTAAGATGAAGCTTTCGGACATCTCCAAGCTTCTTCAAGCTCAAAGACATCTCCAAGCCCCTTGAATATCTTCTCCCCCTAAAGGAGATTTCTAGGATTTAAGGTACTTTGGATCTCCCCAAGCCTCCGAACTTTCTCCTTCAATTGTTCTTTGAGTATTAACCTTCTCCATCTCATACACATAAAATTTTAATCTTCATCTTCTGCTTCTTTCTGTGGGGCCCAACTTGACCTTGTAACTTCCCCCCTCCCAGCACCCAAAAAACTCGTTTCCCTCTTTGCTCTTTATATTCACTGATTTCTTACGAAGGTGGGGGAGCTACATGGAGTGTAAACCCCAGAACTAAAGCTTTTTACCTCCATGTGAGTTGTCTTCCTTGCTCTTCTGCAAGTACCGGTGTAGTACACCCTCCTGACGAACGACCACAGGAACTTGATGCATCTGGTGAACAATTTACCGAAGTCCGTCAGAATGATAAGGAAGAGGGGAATCCCGATGAGCGCGTACAATATCGTCAGGCCCTGCCCCGTCGTTGTGACCGGGTATATGTGACCATAACCTGAAACAAAAGACCACAGTTATTAACAACGTCTTGCCCATCTTGCCACCCTTGGGGAAGGCTCATACCAATCGTCGTGATGACGGTCATGCAATAGATAATGCCGTTGAGGAAGCTCCAAGACTTTTGCCCGCTGTACGAGTGCATCCCCGCCTCGTGGGCGTTGTGCAACTCCTCCTCGAAAATCCGCAGCTTGTTCCTGGCCAGCGACTTCCAATCTTCCTCCCGCAGGTTGTGACTTTTCACCCAGAGATTATCGATGAAGTCCCTCTTCACCCTCTTCACGCCGCACTTGTAGAAATTCTCGAACGTGCCCTCGACGAACTTAAACGTGACCGCCCCCAATCCGCAGAGGATCATCACCGCCAGGAACTCGTTGAAGCAAACTATGCGTTGCCTCCTGATTTTGTCGTACTCGTCCTTCATGTCGCACTTGAACTTCCGGTATTCCCTGAACAGGTCCTTGACGGTGAAGTACCTGAGGACTCTGAGGAAGTCGAGGAGGTCGAAGCGGACGTGGATGATCTCTCTGGTTTGGACCACACTGGAGGTCTTGGGGTCGAGGATTTCGACGATTTTATTCGAGAATTGGCGCCGCTTTTCCGCTCTCTTGCGGCTGGCAACGAACTCGCTCACTTCCGGTCGGTACGGTTTGGGCGCGACGGTTTCCTCGATCGAACAGCTGGATTCTATGCTATCCGTGGAGTACTTCCGAACCGACTGGGATCTCTTCCTTTGTCTCTCTCTTTCGGCCGTTAATTGCTGCGCCCTCTTGAAACTCTCCAGCACTTCAAGTTCCGTGATCTCCCTCGGGCTCGAGTGGCTGCGCTTTGAGTTTACCTTTTTTTTGTAGCGCTCGCGGCTCGAGGAGATTTTGCGCTTGGCCTTGTCGAAGAGCGCGAGCAATTCGGTTTGGCTTATGTTGACCAGGTTGTCTAGTTTGGAGGTTTGGCCCGTGTCGCTTTTGTTGTTGTTGTTGTTGGTTTTGGTTTGTTCTTCGGTTTCATTTTTGATTTGGGCGACGGCTTCGTTCTCGTTCTCGTTCTTGATTTGGGCGTCCGTTTCGTTTTTGATTTTGGCGTCGTTGGTTTGTTTGGTCGAACCGCTCGGGACTCTCTTGAGCTTCCTTCGCCTCCGCTCGGGCGTTTTCGGTCTCGTTTCGATCGCTGCTTCTTCTTCTTCGTCGGTCGAGGAGGTCCTGCTGTCGATCAGCTGGCGTACGGGCGTTTGCTCGCGCGTCCTGGTGGCGCTGGCGGAGCGTCGTCTCGTGATGCTGCGTCGTTTTCGCGCCACCGATGCACTCAGCACTTGTTCCGGTGTCACCATGGCCTCCAGCTGGGCGACGCTGGGGCCGTCGGACGCGGTTTCGACGGCCGTTTTGTCTTCGGCGTGCTCTGCGGGTGCTTGCGACGCATCCATGATCTCTAGACTAAGGTTATATTTAGAACGAGTCGGAACGGGTCCGAGGTTTTTTGTTGGCATCCGTTTATTGGAGCATACGAATATAGACGGAGCCAGCGGAGGCAGTTTCTTCAGATTTTTAAATGCGAAGCCTTGCAAGTTGAGTTATTCACATTTTTTTCTGCATAGTTAGTTAATTATTTTTGTTACGCCGTAAAACTGTTTAGGAGTTTTAAAAAAGGAAAAAAAAAATAAATAAAAGGAAAACACGTTAAAGTTCTACAAACACGTTTTCGAAAATCGTCGAAAATTTGCTTTGTCTTTTTCGAGGAAATTTGTTTAATTTATATATACGTATTTCCAGAAATTGAAATAGTCAAAATTTGTTTTGTTTTAATTAATAATAATCTTGTAGCTTCGAAAGTCCAAATAAAAAAAGACAGAACTAGAACGAATCCATCGAACTTATACGAAAATGACCTTGAAAGACACTGAATTAAAAAAAAAATCCAAGTACAGTGCAAACTCTTTACACTCATCACTTCAACTCATAATCCGGACGACTCTCGTTAATCCGGACAATGCCTATATGAACATGAACCTATAATCGTATAACAATGGGAGATATCAGTGGCGCATCCAGAAATTCGTTTTGGAAGGGGCTTAAAATAATAATTGTAAGAACATACAAGGATATTGTAACTAGGACGAGAAGACCACCAAAGAATGTGCAGCTGAAAGTCAGTCGAGCCAAACAAAAACATAAGAATGACTCATTTGCAATTATGTAACGTATGACTCACCCGCGTTGCACCTGCATATCCCAATGCAAATGTCAAGGCGTATGAATGGCTCATCTGCGTGCAAAGATCTGAAGACAAAAGTCGTGCCGTATGCACATCCTAAGATAAATGTCAAGGCAACAATTGACGTAATACCCCGAGAACAAAACCCCTATAAATTCGCGATAAGCCGAACGTTCGCGGCATTATTAGAGTTCCATCTAGTCAGAGTGTCATGTAGTCTGTTTGTTTGTAAGTGCCCAAAATAAGATGTAAGTATTTGTAGTTGTAATTAATTGTTAATAAATGTTTTGTTATACTGAGCTACGATCCTTATTTCATGTTACTGAAATTTTTACCGCAACATTTTATTAAATAATAAAGATGCATAATATAAATTTATATCGAACTAACATTACAAAACAAATTTAAGTTAATATGCTCCATAAAAAATTCTTTCGAAAATAAAATATTTCGTACTGAAAATTTTACAATAAAATAAAAATTTCTATTCACTACAAAAAAGAGACGAAAACAGACAAAAGACAATCAACTAAAATAAAATTGATTATAGAGGTAAAAGAAATAAAATTTGAAATGACGGAAATTCGACAGAAAAGCGTCTTCGGTCGAACGATTTAAAACAAAATGGAAAATTCAGTTCCGCCCGCTACAAAAAGAAAAAAACGGGAAACAAGAGAAGAAACAGAAAACAAAAGACGATCGTTTTAAGTCGGAAATTTACAGTGAAATAGAAAATACCATTCGACGACAAAAAGGAGACCATACAAGCAACGGTGACGATTTGTTAATAGTTGTTAAAAAATAATAAAATTTGAAATGAGGGAAGTTTAACCATAAAAGTGTTGCATACCTCGCCCCCCCCCTACCTGCACATGAGGGAAATGCATAAACGGAATTGCACTAGTACAAAGAAAGTCAAACGCAATAAAAATTTATAATGATACTTAAGGACCTGGTGTACTTTAAAAAAAAAAGAAGACAAAGTTGGAATCATAACATTATTGCGCTACTGCATTATTGTTAACAACATTTAAGTTTAATTTGTTGCGTCATCAGCTGTCCTTATGAAAAGGCTTCGTTTAGGCTGAACACTTCTGAGAGGATTAAGTTATTCTGAAGTTTTATATTAGACCCTCACATAAAGATAAAAAATTGGAAAGAGACGTACACATAAGATCTATTCACCGCCGAGCCCCTTGAAGACCGCATACAGTTTAGCTGCCGAAACGTAGTAATTCCAGGAATAGTAGTAGTCGCCCAATTAACAACTCCGACAGAGTATTTGCTAATTAAATAAAATCAATCGTTGTCAATCCTCTCTTGTTTTTATTAATTTCTTCTATTTAATTTTAACTTTTGCTTATTTTTAAATAGATTTTAAACATCCTAAATTTTTCTTTTTTTGGACAATCATACTTTAACTGTTTGGCCGCTGTCTTGATCCTTTTGAATTCTGTCTGGCTTTCATTTCTTTAATATCCTTTTTATTTATTTGTTTTTCTTGTTTTCGTAATTTTACCTTCGATAATCTTTTGTCCCTGTGTACCTGTTCTGTTCGGATGTAGTCTTTTTCTTGCTTTTACGTTTCACTTTAAAAAACGTAAACTTTTTTCTGATTTTTAATTTTTGTTTTAGTAAGTCTTTTTAAAAAAGAACAACTTCTTCCTTGTTCTGTTTGTAATTTCACAATCAATCGTCTTTTGTTTTCATATATGTTCGTATTTCTTCCTATTTTATTTCCCGGACAATGATCATTTTTTTATCTGCTTGACTTATGATTATCCAGCTTTAATTTTTTGATATTTTTCAATTTTATTTATTTTTTCGTGATTTTACTGTCGATCGACTTTTGTTGACGTGTGCCTGTTCTATTTGGATGTGGATTTTCACTTCTTCCGTTTGCGTTTCACTTTAAAACTGCAGGAAACTTTTTTCTAGTTTTTAATAATTTTAAAGTAAACTTTGCAATTTTTTTTTCTCGTTCTCGTTTCACGATCAACCTTTTAGTAACTTCTCGGTCGCTCGTCTTGTATCAGGCTTTTGTCTCTGTCCCTCTCTTTTTTGTGCGGCTTTCATTTTAATATTCTTTTTTATATGATTTTTTTTAGTAATTTTACGTTCAATGCGTGTTCTTGTCCGATGAAAATTGTATCACAAAATCTTTTAAACGGACACTAAATAGCGTACAAGCACTTAACTTTTCGCCGTCGTTCGACAGCTTCGTCAGAAGTGAAAAATATAAACATGTTGTCAAAATAAACAAGATTGTCAACGGAAACTGAAAAATATCTTGATTTTTTAAAAATTATTTTTAATCTAACAATAATTTTAAACATAATAGACGTTTGTTAATAGAATTCGGCGACATTTTTATTTATTTATTTTTATAGAAATAATTCCACTGAGGCAACTAGCTTCATGTACTTACAGAAAGACGACATAAAAGTATAGAAAATCTACGAAACATTAAATGATAATAATAATAATATGTATTATTATTCGGCTTAAGGATTACCATGTGACATAAGCTAAGACGAAACAGTCAGAATAGTCCTCTATCATGATTACAACAGTTGAGACTTTGATTAAAATTTAAGTCAAACGTCACTCAAATCCAAGCATCCTAATTCTGAACTGGCGTCAGTGTCCTATCTTAGCGAACTTAGTCTGTGAGCATCATAGATTTCTTACAATATCTAGATTTATCCCTCTATTTTGTAACTCATAACGACATCGTTATCATAACGATAATCGTTAAGTGACATATTTTTACCAATCAGTACTTAAGTACAACACATTTCTATATACTGATTGGTTTATCGTTATAATAACGATGTCGTTATGAGTTACAAAATAAAAGGGTTAAAGGTCTGTTCGTTTGTATTGCTCGGAGTTACTCTAAAAGTTGTCAAATGTAGTTTTCAGTCAAATTCGAAGTTTTTGTGGTTTTTTCGACGCGAGAGAAACGAATTTGACTGAAAACTACATTTGACAATAACTCCGAGCAGTACAAACAAACAGACCTGGAGTATAAGGCAACCATATTGAATTTCGGTGCGATACTTTTGGCCTCTAAACATTATGACATAACCTTACTTTTTATACAGGTATGCGTATATGCAAATTGATAAACAGTTGCGAGATTATATTTACATCGTTTTCCTGTAAGTTTAGAAGTGCTGTCATGTGTTTGTGAGCAAAGTTACATTTACATTTAGTGCATTGTGTTTGTAGCAAAATGGTTAAATACTGTGTAATACCAACACATCTTTAAAAAAACGGAGAATTATCCTTTCACCGGTAAGACATTGTTTCGAGATCTTTATACTTACCCAATCCTGCTGAATAACTATGTGTAAATATTTATGCCTGTAGTGAACATAGACAAATGCATTCTATCCAATATATTTTAATTTTCGCGCCAGTTTCAGAGGGAAAAGAGTGGGAGCTGGTCGGCGCGCTTTTTAGCAACATGAAGCCTAGTGCATACTCCATCTAGATATTATAAGAAATGTTTTGAACTAGCATCGGTGTCCCATCTGAGTATTTTTAATCTGTGAAGCTGGAGCTTTTGACGTGGCGTCAGCTTCCAATAGTGGACAATAAAATCCGGGCACGTCATTTATACAATGTAAACCTCACTTTAATATTTTTGACGTTTACTACATACACTTATACAAAATATCACTAGTAATTTTGACGTTTAATACAAATTTTGACAGTATTATGTATAACCCCAATTTACTAAAGTTGTCTAAATACGAATGACAAGTCAAATTCTTTTTTATTGTCCGCTACTGTACAGTAGCGGGCACAATATAAGCCTCACTTTAATATTTTTGACGTCACTAGTAATTCTGACGTTTAATTCAAATTTTATTTATTATTTTGACAGAAATATAACCTCAATAAAAGCCCTGATTTACCAAATTTGACGATAAATGCATGACATGAGAAATTCTTGCTCGCATTTTATTGTCCGCTTCCGAACCAATAAAATTTGCGACCGATGAAATTAAGTGAACGAAAAATTCGGTTCTAACGAAAAAAAAAAACAAGGTACGTTCCCGGGAGACAAAGTTGTCAGCATTAGTAACAGAAGTAAGCTTCAAACGCGAAAGAAACTACAAAAATTTAAGTGAAAAAATCGATTCAAAAATAAATCAGTTCAATATCCTATAAAATGAAATCGATGAAATTTGAAACTAGGAAAACAAAAAAAAAACTCGACAGAAATATCTTTTACAAAAATGAATTTCACAAATTTTAGTTTAAAACGAAAAATATTTAACGTCCGAGAAAAATGAGAAAAAAATACAAAAGACGATGGCGACGAAATTTCAAAATTCCTTGCGAGCGAAAATCAACAACATTTTTTTTATTTTAAAAACAAGTGCTTTAAGTCGATGAATTCGTAACAAAATCAAAT
The DNA here is from genome assembly GCA_033060865.1 of Dorcus hopei. Classification (NCBI taxonomy): domain Eukaryota; kingdom Metazoa; phylum Arthropoda; class Insecta; order Coleoptera; family Lucanidae; genus Dorcus; species Dorcus hopei. The sequence continues at coordinate 2,994,651 of CM065424.1, read as the reverse complement.
GCTTCATTCGCTACAAAAAAGAAAACGAGACAATAGACGATCGACTAAAATGAAAGTGTCAACTGCGGAAGCGAGAGAAACCACAAAATCCAACAGCACAAGTTGTTTCAGAAACATATTTTAAGCTGAAGAAGTTACTACTATAGATAAAAGAATTTCAAAGCAAAACAAAACAAAAGACAATCATATATAATTGTTACGGGTGAAAATTTCGTTAGAATTATTTTCAGTCTTTCGAGTCACCCTGCATTGCGTAGGAACACGAAGAGACCGTTATTTGCCTACGTGCGTTTCAACATGATGCGTCATTAAACAACATTATCTCCCTCATTTCCCCTGTAAGTCAACTGTCTTCTTTGCCAACCCCCTTCTTTAATTGGCCCGTCGATCTTTAGATACGACGAAAATTCTGTACGGCCCGCTAGTTCTGAGATAGAACACATCGTAAGGTCAGTTTCGTCAAAGACGGTTACTTCGCCGCCATACTCCCCTGTCTGTCCGGATTTGAAATCGTCCAACCGATAGTTGTGACTTTCGACGAGGGAGGTCGCTGGGAATAGCGACACGCTTCTTGGCATCAGCAACCCTCCGCCGAATTCGATTCTCGGTGGACGTCGTCGTCGCGTCGGTTCGACAGCTGACGTGTAGTGAGCGGATGATGTAATCAGGGTTGGTGTTCTTGATTGTCTGGATTAAAGAGGTTGTACTATATGAAATTTATTTTTTCTTTTTATAATTTCCAAAAAACTATTACCTTTATTTCACCTATGCAGTTCATAATCTGTAGAAATTTAAAATAATAAAAAACGAATTGTAAAAAATAATTCCTGCCTAATTTGATTCTTTCCTTTGCGTTTCTTATAAGTTCTGCACTCTTGCATATTTTTCTTTCGTTCTCTCTCTTCTTCTTGCTCCATTTTTCTCCAACTGGTTTTCTTTTTAAATTTGTTTTCTTTTACTTGGATGTCATCAATTATATTCTTCTTCGTTAATTTAATTTGAAGGCTTCCGTGTCCGTCGTCCGTGTTTAAATTGGCTTCCGGTTGAAACAGTATCACGTTGACGCGACGCGACGTTTCGTTCTCCATTGCAGAAGAACTTCCTCATCCCTGAAGAAGTTCTTCTTCTTTGTTATTACAATTTTTTCTTCTTTTCGCTTACTAGGTACCCGTTTTCAGTTTTTCTTTGCAAGCAATTTGTTTGTTACTTACTCTTCCTTCTGTGATAAATGAGAATTTCTTCTTGCTTCAAATCCTTTTAATTTCCTTGCCCATTATCGATTTTATAATGTCATCTTCCCAATCTTTCTCTGACTTGTTTTCTTCCTCTTTCTTCCATTTCAAAAATAAATAAAATTTCGTCGATGGTCCTTTATTATTATTTTTTTTTATGTCATTGACTGAGCCGCGTATCATCGTCATGTATTTGGAATAATTAATTTTTTTCTTGCTCATTAGGTATACAGATTCGGTAATTGTTCAACTGGACATCCTGTTATCATGCGTGCGCTAGGGAACGCACTAGTTTTCGATGCCGGCGACCGCTGCTTCGCGAACCGAATCGAAGCACACTTGCTATGTCAAGTAACCAAATTTCCGAATCTGTATGTGCAATTTTTCTTGACGATTTATTCACGCAAGTTGAAGGACGCTCCAACACACATGTATATGTATGTCGTAAAAGTTAGCGGATATGGTAGGTGGTAGTATTTGGACGCACATGCAGTTTTAGACCGCTTTTCTATTTTTACCTTCGTTTTATTTTTGTTTAACGAACGTTGTTAACGTTAAAGAAAAACACGCCATAAATCAAAGATTTGCCCGCATCCAGTCGGAACATCGGCATTTTCACGTGACAGCGAAATGTAAGCAATCGCTTCCAACTTAATTTTTTTTTTTGAATCTTAGTCATAGAAAATGTTACGTAAACGAAACGAGCAAAATATTCTACAGTATTTTTTTAAATTTATTTTTCCATTTGGTTTGGCCAATTTTATTCTTAAATTCCCTTGAAAATGTATTTCTAATTGCGTCTACAAATTCAGACTGAAATGGGAAACCACCAAAATTTATTTCTGCGTCTTGGGCCAAACTCCTTCACGGAAAAAAAGTGAGATGGCGTTTTTAGATATTGCTGCAGCATATCTCCTGTGCGTATATCAGCCGATATCTCGTCGGGGCTTTATTTTTAAAACAGTCGCACATCACGAGCGAAAATAATTTTCGCCGAAGTAAACAAACACCGCATTCACGCCGTATATCTTTCACCCGAATACGCAACACGCACCCAAAACAATCACTCGAAAGCGAAAAGCGAAGCCGTTGATGAGTTTTTTCTTGGAATCGTCGTTTTTCCCTAGTTTAATATTTTCTAATAATTTGAAACGTTTTAGTAATCGCAAGGGGGGCTGAAATATGCCGGGTATCCTTGCCGAGCTGAGCCGTAGAGATTTAACGTAGAGAGTTGCCCCACGTTGGGCGCCAAATTATCCAATGTTTATAAAGGAGAGCTGCCCCACGTTGGGCGCCAATTTATGCAGTTATTTGGAATCAAATCGAAAATCATTTTCTTTAACTATTTAAATAATTGTGATACGGAGAATATACAGGTATATGTTTTTAAATAAAATAAATTCAGGTCTGTTTCTTTGGCAAGGGACGAAATATTCCTTCTTGTTTTTTTTTTTTTAATCAGGAGTGATGCGGACAGTTTTAAATAAATAAAAAAAAATTTGCAGTCGAGGTTTATTTAAGAAAAAAAATCATGAACCCGTAAAATTAAAACGTCTGTATATCACTTACACCTTTGATCACGGGCTTTTGTGTAGGTTCGGTGTTTTTGGCCGGGCTCCTTTTTCACATCAACTCGTAACCTACGTAACGCATTCTTTAGAAACTATTTCGCGCCCAAAACAGACGACGTCCAAATACCGACAGACATTACACGGGATTTCCGAAATTCAATTGGCGATTCAGTTTTTCGTAAATGATGGCCGAGGATGATTCGGCGAAAGAGAAAAAAATTGTCGGCTTTCGATTGGTTCGTTGCGGTCGCGTGGCGCATTTGTTTTAACTTTCGGGAAACAAATAAACCGCACGTTTTTTTTATGTACTTTCGGGAAACGAAAAGCGAAAGAACAATCCCGGCGCGAGCTATTTAAAAATCTGTTTATTACTCTCGAAATAGATGAACTCGCAAGGTTCCCGTTTTTTCTGCGGTTGGAAATGACGTGTCCCCTGTAGTTTAATTTTGTTTAAACAAAAATAAAAAATTTATGGCTTTCTCTAATTCGTACCGTAAAATCAAAACGTAAATATAATATGGCTACAAGGCCTTTCACAGCGAAGATTTCGTTTTGAAGATGAAACAGAAAGTTGAAAATGTAGCGGAGTAGGCAGGTTGAGACACAGTAGAACGGGATTTTTTAAAATTTTGGGCTGAGAGAAAGCTACATGAAGATAACAAATACCAATGCGTGATGTTGATAGGCCGAACTGTAAAAGAAATTAAAAAGAGAGTTTATATTTATATAAAAATTGATATGAAATGTAGATTATCAATCACAAGAAAAGAACACAGGAGGAATAGAGAAGAATATTATTTAGAAAAAAATCATATTGTTTACATTAATCGCCATCTATTAATCAACTGCTGAATACGTTTCAAATGTAAAAGAAAAACGTAAGCAGTATTTATGTATTCCACAAGGAAAGGATGTGATTTTGTATTGTAAAGTCCCTAGATTACTAAAGTACGGCAATACACAGTTTAGGACCAAATTTTAAAAACTAGCCCAAATATGGCGTCTGTGTCACGTGACACAAACAGACTTGTGTATTTGAGTTGAATAAACAAATATTTATCATGGAGACGAAGAAGTTTTAAATTTTTTGGCTCCCAAAAGGAATTAGAAATACGAAATAAATCATATTAAAAACACCATAATAAATAAGCCATATTAATCTAAAAACGTTGAAGATATGATTATTAACACCCTTTTGCTTAAAATTTTGAATTTTGATGAAAATGGAGTAGTTTTTGCAGGTAACGGAAATATTGCAGTTTTGAGTTATGTGTAAAATATTTGTGCTTGCTCGAAACTCGAAGGTGCTCGTCCGTGCCCCGTGATGCTCCTGCTTTGGTCATTTGAACAACTTTCTGCAGAAAGGAATCAACCAACGTTATGGTCAAATTGAGAAAACAGTGATCTAAGTTTTGAACAATTCTAAAATTCCTAAACAATTTGAGGCCTATAATTTGGTAAATTGAAGGAGAGGCATTTGATTTTTTCGCGATTTGCATTGCTCTATCTATTAATCAACTCTTGAATTTGAACTATCAGTTCCCTTAAAAGAAATAGTTCCACGCCGAAAGTGATAATTTGATAAGTGAAAGGAGGGGTGTTTGATATTTCGTATTGCTTACATCAGCGTCATCTATTGATCAACTGTTGAACTACGAATTCTAACAGTAAAAAAAAATACATATATACAAAAAATATTTCAATTAAAAAAAATCGTAAGGAGATTTTTACGCCCAAAAGTGATAATTTGATGAATGAAAGGAACGGCGTTTAATAAGACTTCATCTTGTTTACATGAGCGCCACCTATTAATCAAATCTTAAACTATCACTTCCATTAAAAAAAACATAAGTCCGGTATTTCAGTTACATAATTTAGAACACGATGTGCCAGAAGGTCACAAAAAACTTCGTAGTAATTTTCTAAATTATTTTATTCAGTCACAAACATCATGGATAACCCACTAATATTTCAGTTACAGTTTAACTTTAATCTTCAGTTTATTTTCATAGGATCAACTGTTCTTATAATTGTTACTACGGGAATAAACTAAAGATTAAAGTTAAAGTGTAACTGAAATACCGGGCCATAGAAATAAGTCTACGTCGAAAATAATATTTTATAGAATGAAAGGAGGGGCGTTTGACGTGATTTCGAATTGTTTACATGAGCACCATCTATTAATCTACTATTGAATTACTGCGAATACAATTCCCAATTAGAAGCAAAAGAAAAAAACAGAAAATGTTCTATGCCAAAAGTGATAATTTGATAAATGACGGGAGCGATATTTAATGTGATTTCGTATTGTTTACACGAGCGCCATCTGTTAATCATCTGTTGAACTACCTATACCGACACCGACAGTAAAAGAAAATATACAAAAAAATCATCACGAGATTTTTACGCCCAAAAATGATAATCGGATGAATGAACGGTGTTTAATATGATTTTGCAGCGTTTACGTGAGCGCCATCTATAAATCAAATGTTGAACTATCAATTCTAACAGTAAAAAGATATGTATAAAAGATCTTCTTTTAAAAAAAAATCATAAGGAGATTTTTTACACTCAAGAAAGATAATTTGATAAACGGAAGAATCGGCGATTAAAATGACTTCATCTTGTTTACAGGAGCGCCATCTATTAATCAGCGGTTGAACTATCATTTCCATTAAAAATAAAAACACATAAAAAGACTTAATTCGATAGATGAAAGGAGGGGCGTTCAATATGATTTTTACTTTTTACGTGAACGCCATCTGTTAAGCAATTGTTCAACTACTATGACCCCAATGTAGGAGAAAGGGATGAAGAGAATGCCGTCCTACTGGCCCGTAAATGCGTGGACATTGTGCAAAGTAAAGGACAAAACAATTATTCTCTAGAAAAATTTGAAATTACGATGGCAGATGAAATAAGAAGGATGAATTAGTGAATAAAAAAAAAGAAATTGAGTGCAAAGATCAAAATGGTTGGAATATTTAAAACAAATGACTATCGTACGTACGAAAAAAAAGTATGTACATCGAAATGTGGACTATCAAGCAAGGACTATAGGAATGGAGAATCTTTGTTTTAAAGGTGAATGATAAAACATGTCTCATTTCAAAGAATTGGAAATCACGATGACAAAGAAAATTGAAAAATGGGTTCGGATGATCTCCTGAAAAGAAGTTAATTAAAAGTCAAAAAGGGAATAAGGCGACTTTACTAATAAAGACAGCGACATTAAGCTCCTGAATAAAAAATTGAGGAAAACGAATGAAAATTAGGTTATTAAAAAAAAAAATTAAACAAAAAAACGGATAGAAAAAACAAAATTTATATTGGTAATCGATCTTTGATTCGATTTCTTTTTTAGCTTGTTTACTACCGGTTGTAAACTTCATTATTTTCAAGAGAATGTTTCGATCTTTAACATTTTCAAAAAGCTTAGTCTTGAAAATGTTGGAGGTTGAAACCTATAAAGATCGACACTCACTCATCTGATTTGATACTTTTTTTAAATCCTACTTCTGATTAATTATTAATACATTCAACACAAAGAAAATGTGTTGTTAATAAAACGAAAAAGAAATAATTTGGTTTGTCCCGACCTTAAAATTCTGTGATTAGTACGCCTGCAGGAAGCGAGGTCCTCTTAGCCAGGTGAAGCAGCTTTAGCCCGGTAGTAATCTCAAAAAACTGTTAGTTCTGGGTACATGGTATCCTCATAATAATAAAATATCGTATTTAAATGCAATAAAATTTATAGAAATTGAAAAGATTTAAAATAAATAAACCTGGAATTTGGTAGCGTCACAGTTTCCTGGCAGAGAATTGTTTTCAATTAAATAAAATTACAAAAATCAAAAGATAAGAACCCGAAGTGTAAGAACCAATGATTGTAGTGCCATCTGGGGTTGATATTTTGCATTAAAATAGCGCCCTCTGTTATTAATATTTTGCACGAAAAACGTTATTTCATTCTTATAATCTCAGGTGTCGCCGTTTCAGCCAAATAAAAGACTTTATAATGAAGTAATAACAAAATAATGTAAACTTGAATTTCATTGAAAATGTGAAAACGAATGAATAAAGAAAACAGCGCGCTCTGCGGTTGATAATTTACATCAACAGCCGCTTCCTTCCTAACAGTTACCTACTTCTCCTTCTACATAAAAATAGTTGGCAATTAATTAATTCTGGGCTTCAACAAAGTAAAATAACAACAAAATAATGTAAGCTTGCATTTCATTAAAAATGTAAAAACGAATGATTGTTTAGAATGAATGTTTAGAATGAATGTAAATTCTATGGTTGATATTTTACATCTGTCAGCGTCCTCTGTGGTTAATAATTCACATCGCTTTCAATTGGCCAATCTTTGTGTTTCAATCTGTCAAGGTCAAATGTCGCCACTTTCTTCGTAATAGTTACTTCGTCTTTTGCGTAAAAATCGGTAATTAATTAATTCCTGACTTAAAAAAATAAAATAACAAAATAAAGTAAACTTGAATTTCAATAAAAATATAGAAACGATTTATCGTAAAAAGCAGCGCCATCTATGAATAATATTTTATTTAAAGTTGGTTCTTGTCCGATAATATTTTACATCAACGGTGCTTTTAATCGGTCAATATTAACATTTCAGTCTGTCAACGTCAGATGTCACCGTTTTCTTTCTTGCAGAAAATTGTTTTTTTTTTTAAGTAAACAAGACAACAATAAAAGAATACGAACCGGAATTTCATACAAAGTGCAAGAACTAATGATTATAGAAAGCAGCGCCATCTGTGATTGATACTTTACGTTAAAACAGCGTCCCCTGTTGTTAACATTTTATTTCAATCTGAAGAAAATACGTCCTTAAAACTGTAAGTACTCAAAAGAATGATATTTTGAAAAAAATAAAATATGTGCATAAAATGGAAAACAAAAAATTAGCTTAATTTGTGAAAAATTTTCGGTTTTTTTTTTTTTAAACAAGAAATTGAATTCAAAAATAATATCTGTGCGGCTTATTTTTTTGAAAATATGACAAATAGTAAAGGAGACTGTGGTTTAAGAAATGATTGAAATTAATCTCCGCCCACAATAATTTTATATCCGTAGATACGTATTTCGCCATCTTCAGTACAATTTAAAATACACTACATGAAATCTAATAGCTACAGAGAACTGCCAATTGATTTTCCCATTAAAAAAAATTAATTGTGCTTTAATCATCAGTTCGAGTTTTTAAATTTTTTTAAACAAAAAGAGCAGTAACGACAACTGCACGAAGAATCAACAGCCCTGAAGAAATTCTTCGGTAGCGAAAAAACGAAACGTCGATAGAAGAACAACGCAGTGCTCGGTTCCACCGGAAGCCAAGAAGAGGACTCAAATTAGTAACTTATTTACGAAAAAAAAAAAAAAATAAATAAAAGTAAAAAATTAACAATAAATTACCTTTTGTTTTCGAAAAATAGGTTTGGATAACCTTCTATTTGAAAAGAAGTCAAACAGGAATGAGACAGTGACATTAAGCAAACAAACTGAGAAAAATTATTTCAGAAACAAAGAATAAAATAAACTAAGCAAAAAGATTTAAAAAAACAAAAACGAATAGCAAACAAAATTAATATTGGTGATTGATTCGTTTCAGGAGAGTGTTTCGATTTACAAGAAGCTTACTCTTGAAAATGTCGGAGCTCGAAACCTATGAAGATCAACATTCACTAATCTGATCTGATTTTTTTAATCCTACTCGCTTATTATAGTGGTCAGAAGGTATTAGGCCGCAATGACATTTAAAGGGGAGACATTATTTTTAACGCTCAGTGTACATTGGTTAGCTGCGAATGTAAGGGGCGTCACTTCTGCAGTCGCTTTAAGTAAAAGCCCTCTGATAGGTTCTTCACTGATTTGTGGGTGTCAAAGTGGGCGTTACTCTGTTTCATGATTAAAAAACAAGCTATCCGATTGGTTATTTTCGAATTCGTTATTCAATAAATTACATGGTTAACTATCAATATCTCAAATATCAAACTGTTAGTTCTGGGTACATGGTATCCTCATAATAATAAAATATTGTATTTAAATGCAATAAAATTTATAGAATTGAAAATAAGTAAACCTGGAATTTGGTAGCGTCGCAGTTTCCTGGCAGAAAATTGTTTTTAATTAAATAAAATCAAAAAATTAGAACCCGAATTGTAAGAACCAATGATTGTACAATAAACTGTCACTAAATAAATACATGTGTTAGACAAACAAACCACTAAAATGACCGATTTTTCTAGTGATTTTCTTTCCGGCAAGTTTAATCACATTTAACACCTGTCAAATAAAAGGTTAAAATGTCCAAGTCTGTTGTTGTTAGCGTTAGACATTTACCGTCAATATTTTGCACTAAGATGGCGGCTGATTGCGGTACTGTAATTATTTGGTGACGGTAATGATTGTGGGAAACAGTGCCATCTGTTGTTAATATTTTACACGAAAAGTGGCTCTCGATTAATCGATCTTATGATTTCATTCTGATAATCACAGATGTCGCCGTTTCATCTAAATAAAGGACTTTATAAATAAAGTAATAACAAAATGATGTAAACTTCAATTTCATTGAAAATGTAAAAACGAATGGTTAAAGAAAACAGCGCGCTCTGTGGTCGATAATTTACATCAACAGCCGCTTCCTTCTTAACAGTTACTTCTTCTTTTGCATAAAAATAATCGGCAATTAACTAATTCTGGGCTTTAACAAAATAATGTAAACTTGCATTTCATTAAAAATGTAAAAACGAATGATTCTTTAGAATGATTGTAAAAAACAGCGTCCTCCATGGTTAATATTTTACATCTGTCAACGTCAGACGACACCGTTTTCTTCCTTGCAGAAAACGGTTTTTTTTTAAGGAAACAAGATAACAATAAAAGAATATGAACCGGAATCTCATACAAAGTGCAAGAACTAATGATTGTAGAAAGCAGCGCCATCTGTGGTTGATATTTTATATTAAAACAGCGTCGCCTGTTGTTAATATTTTATTTTCTATTGCTTTTCCCCTTTTGTCAATTATGTTTCCGAATTTGTCAAATGACTTTCCAATCCGTTCAAAGTATAGTACGCCTGCGGATTGGAAAGTCATTTGACAAATTCGGAAACATAATTGACAAAAGGGGAAAAGCACCCTTATAATATATTGATCTACTCCTAAAGGCAGATCGATATGGGCCATAATATACAGTATGTTCCATTAAAAAAAAACATAAATTTAGTTTGGCACAGCCACACGAATTACCCTATACAATTGTAAGTAATTTTAAATCATATGAAAACGAGTTCATTTTGATATCGACACTAAACCAAAGCCTACGATCAAAATGAAAATTTACAACTGGCAGGATATCAAAGCGAATGTTGGTACGTTTAAAAAGAAAGTATCAAAATAAAGACGTACGAAAGATCCAAGGCTCTGAAGTCTTAAATAAAATAAAGAAGTTAATTTGTTAAGTATAGATAATTTGGTAGGTGCAGGTCAAACACCGTCAGAAAGCCGGACACTTTTCTGGCAAGGTTCCTCGTGACGGCCGATCTTTATTAAAATTTCACTGACTAACCGCCTTCTCACATGAATCCGAGAAATATCGGCGCGATTATTCATCGGGCGACCCCTATTTTTAGGCGTTTCGTTTCCGCACAAATCATCAATTATCTTAAGCTTTACCGCCCGCCGCGCCGTTAACTACCGGAACGACTTCTTGCCTCTGTCATCGCCGCCGCCGCCGCCATAAAACTCGGATTTACGACGCCTAACAACATAATCCACGATTGTGATTCTGATTTTTCAACAATGTATAAAGACACGATGCGATGGTGAGTAGGTAAACACGGCGCGTGTGCCAAACAAATTAACTTTTTGGCAGGACCAGAAAGGAGTATTTTTTTTTTAATTCGTCTTCTGGGAAGTGCTCACCTATGGTCGTGTAGACCGTGCTGCAGTAAACAACGGCGTTCCAAAACGTCCAAATTTTCGGCCCGTTGTTGTCTAGGAGCAGTTTGTTGACTCGGTACTCTTCTTTGACGACGTTCTCGTAAACCTCCAGGGTTTTCACCGCCTCCCCGTGCCATTCGGCTTCCGAATATTCAGTCGGGTACCTTATGGTGAGGTTGCGCAGCTGTTGCAGGAGTTGACTGCGTTTCGGTTTGATGTCGATTTTGATGAGTTTGTCTTCATGAGGACCTACACCAAAAAAAATTCAATTACAACGACGTCGCAACTTTATTATACTCTTTCACATATCCTATATTTTCAACGAATTGAAATAAGTTGTAGTGTACAGGGTGTGGCGTTCGTGTAATGTACCAACATATTTAATTGTATCTCGAAATGTATACATATGCATAATTGCTTTGCGTGACGCAAGAGGCGCTGTACTATTTTGCCTTTTGACGTCGATGATTGCTAATGTCGGAAGGTCACTCGTATTTTAAAACTGTCGCATGACAGTATCTCTAGAAGCGAAATTTTCCGAGATCTGAGGATTTTCGGTGCTAACGGTGTAATAAAGAACGCTTTTGAGGTTGTATGTATGTATGCGCGCGAATTAGCGTCAGTCGTTTGGCAACAGTCTCAAAAGACACGCTGTGCTGTTGCTTTTTAAGCTGGTGATAAATCAGTTTTTTCTGCGAAAAGTTAGAAAAATACATAATTTTTTTGATGAAAACAAGTTGAGCTGTTCAGTATTATTCTGGGCAGTCGAATGACCTGACCAAAATCCATGAAAGAATCGAAGTACTGTATACAGGGAGTCGATGAAAGATAGACAACGCATGCGTCTTCGTATGGGCAACCAAAATTACCAAAAGAGAAACTGAGTTGGTTCAAAGAATTCTGTTTAAATAAATTTGGCGTATACAGTACGCGCACGGATGTCATTGGCATTCAAAAGAACTTTTGTTTAATTTCCGAAGTTATTCATATAAACTCTAGGTTCTTCAGTTTTGTTTATATACAGGTACTTTCAAATATCACAATGTAGTGCTAACGGTAATTACTTAATTGTATTAGAAGAAAATCCTTAACCGTTCGCCGTGTATATGAAGCAGAAATTTACGTGGGTTTTGACTTGAAAAGAAATCGACTTTTTTCTTCGTAAAAAAAATAACACGACGCGATCAATTGGGAATCAAATTTATTATACGGTTCACAATTTTCATTGCTGGCAGGAATTAATCGCAGCAATAAAAAATTGGGCAACTTTTATTGCGAGCACTTTACAGATGGCAATAAAGATTGTAGTAGAAAAGTAATCAAAGATTAAGTGGCAATGTTCTCCAACAAGATACTTATTGCAAGTTCGGCGTTAAATTACCAACAGATTCCCAAGAATCGACGTTGCAATGCAAGAAAAATAGATACGGAGCTATTTTCTGCAACTGCATTGAAAATTGCCTCAACTGAGCGAAATACTAATACTGCGCATGCGTATAATATAAATTGCTGCAATTATTTATTGCCGGTAATGAAAAAATACACACTGTAATGAACATTGCACACCGCTTTATATTTAAGCTATATTTGAGTAGTTACAATGAAAGCTACCAATTTTTAAACGTAAATATTTGTTTTGTAAAGTTTCGATTGCAGTGGTTCCTTCGACCACAGGATGTCGCGATTAAAACTTTTCGTAAATATTTATGATGCATTATAAAAACTGATCAGCTGAAAAGTTTGTTAAAGGTATGACTTTCTAAACGTCAAAATTGACATTTGACGTATGACAGTTGTCAAACAATTGTAATGTTTGCTTATAATAACCTAACGTGACATAACCTAAAGTGATATTTGTCAAAAATCTAATTCAAGACCTGCTTCACAATGTTATGAACAATCAAAGGCAACTTGATGAACTTTTCAGTTCAACACTTGGTATATGAGTGTCCTTCTTGAGATTAATTAACAACTATTGTTCGCACACATTTGCCGATACGCATGCGTACGATAGAAATTGCGTCCAGTTGGAGTGCGTTCAGGAAGTTTACTCCGAGTAGAGTTAGAGTAGAGTCGAGTTAATGTTGAGTTATTACGAATTACTCTGTGGAGCTATAACATTACAAACACGTTTTTGAATGATAAAAGTGAAAGCGGACGTACGATTATATGCACTTGACCTAACTAATTGTCAAAATGTCGAAAGAGTTAAATGTAATAATCAGGCTTACGATTTCGGCCCACGTCGCATTTAAAATTTAAACATACTGTAACGATTTTAAAGGTTCTATTAGTTTTTATTTTAAAACAAAACACGAAACAGTTAATAACTAAATTATTAAATAAAGCAACTAATTAACACTAGAAAATTTACAAAACTTAATCCTAATTTATGTTAACAGCCGAGCGAAAGTTTATAATACGACTTTAATTCCGTCTAACGTTGGATTCGATTCGAACTCCCCCACTCCCGGTCGCGTACATTTTTATATGCCGGGGTTGTTTATCTCGAACATTCTGGAGGCGACCCACCGTCTGGTCTAGTTTATTCCGCCGTCAAAATTCTCTGGGCTGTCGCCTAAGGTGCGTCGACTAGACGGCAGTGACGCAAGAGACAATTTGGCGCCGGCTGGTGTCGACGAATCATTACAATACTTATTGAAAATGTGCTATGGGCCACGCGAGTTACTCGCATTAACTCCAGTGGACTTTATGAACGCACCCCTGTAATATAAATTGCATCGTGTAAAGCTTAGTTCAGACACTGCGTTTTTTTCATCCGTATACGCAAAACGCATTTAACATTTTCGTTTGTTAAATTTTGCTCGTTCACAAGGAGCAGTATGCAAATGTGAATGTTTATATTTTCATGTTTACAACTAGAAGTTTTATGTCGGCTTAATTTACAACTGATATGGTAATTGAGGTTATGTCGTTTTGTTGTATGTGTATTTTATAGGTTTAATATGGATGAAATATTTTATTACGGTACAAATTACGCTCTGAAATACGTAGAAAGAAAAGAAGTGAAGGACATTTTTAAACGAAAATTGCCATAAATCACTTGCTGAAGTTAACTTTCTGCTTTTGAACAAATTCTTACTCTTAACATAACCTGTACCAGAGACTAAACTTTAAGAGTGAGTAAGAGAGCAATAGCAATAAAATAAAATGAGATGCAACTACAAAAAAGTGCGGAAAACTTTTTCCGTCGCCGCAAAATTGTTAAAACTTCGTAGATGTCGTACCCGCTAAAACTTTTTCAAATGTAACCAACCAATCAGAAACGATCCGCAATAAATATTTTGCGTATCCGGATGCATCTGAACTATACTCGAAGCGTATTTTCAGTAAAGAAGAACCCGATTTCAACAGGGGGTGCGTTCGGAAACTGTAACATTGAATGCCGATAAAGAAGAACACGATTTTTATGCCTTGGTGAACATATTACATACTAATTATAATATATTAGTTGCGTTAGAAAATTATACGTCGGATGCATCTGGAGCCTATGAACTCATCTTTCTCAATCACGATTTTTAACCTATTTTGTCCGTTTAGGAAAATCTTATGTTTATAGTATTTCCATGACAATAGACAATCTTTCACATCCCACATTTAAGTAGAGTGTGAAAAGATCGCTCGTTGTCATGGAAATAATATAAACACAAGATTTTTTTAAACGGATGAGCGAGATGCAAAATTGATTAAAAATCGTGAGTGAGAAAGATGAGATCATACGCTCCAGATATAATTTTCGGACGCAGCAAATATAATTAAATCGGTGAGAAGTGCCAATTTGTTTCTCGTGAATTTATAAAAAAAATACATGAACGGACAAATTTGATTTTTAGCTTAAAGGACGTCAAAATGATATATTAACACTTCTTCGTACATCTTTGATCCTGTAAGAAGCATAAACAACAAAATGAACATTTTTTTTTTAATTTTCCCAAAATTCAAACATTTGGACTTGTACTGTCCTTAATCTCACCGATTCAATTATAATATAATATAGTATAGATGCAAATAAAGGATTGGGGAGTAACTGTTATTGTTGTTGATTTTTTTTTTAGAAAATAAAACAGATGTACTATCGGGGCCTTAAAATTTCGCACGATTTTTTATCAAGTAGCCAGAATTCCCCTAAATGTCACACCTCCTCGTATATGAATTAGTTGTTTAATTAGTTATTATTAGGGTACATAGAACATTGTAATAAGGCAGGCATGGGCATGGTAAGGCGAAGTATCTCCCACTACGCTAAGCAATAGGTCAAACGAGTGTCGATTGCAGCTAGCTTGGTCCCACGAAATATAAAATTGTAGACGGCGGCGGGGCGGTGTATTCGTTTTGATGCTGTTCATATTGAATTAAACCGAAAATTATTATAAATATTGTTTAAAAAGGTTTGTTTTTCAATTTTAAATGGTCTCGAACTTGTACGACACTATTAAACGCTAATAAACAAACATGAACTAACTTGCTCGGCGCTCTCTGTTTTTGATTTCGTTGATACGACTGAATCAGTTATATGCCGGCGCTTGTTTGTCTGAAACATCGAGATCGCCGCAAATAATTGGGGGTGGGGGTCGAGCTTTCGGCGAGCTCGTGCCCGTCCTGTAATAAGGCATTAGTGCCTGTTTTGTTCTTAAATAAATAAATAAAAAAATTATAGTTTTGTAGACTCAGTTCTGACACTAAAGACGTTTAACCAAAAGTCAGATTGTTTGGTTGTATTTTAAGAACAGCAAGATAGTAAAGTATTAGAACTGAAATAACAGAATAAAAGTAGCGACTAACCATCTTCTAATTTTTCGATTGCAAAACTCTTCTTCCCTTCAGAAGGTATGTGAACCGTTAAAGAAAGCCACATTTACAGCGGGAAATTCGATCGTGCGAAATTTTAAGGCCGCGATAGTACAATCGCAATAATTAATCATGACGCGTAAAGAAAGCTTACAGGACTTCTTACTCATCTTCTTAAAAACTATGAACGTCGAATACATACAAACCTTTTCTACTTAAAAGTGAATCAGGTTTGTCGTAAATAATTTTTTGCTTAGAAACCACAAATAAAATGTCCACGATGAGTTTTTCTGTAAAGGTTATGTCATGACCTATTACGCCGGCTGTACATACATGCGTAGTTTTTATAAAAAATTAGTTTAGTTTAAACATTTTGTAAGGAATGAGTTTTTGTTTATATCTTTTTTAATAAGGATTGTTTCGAGGTTTTTTTCAATACATACTCTTAATATGTATAATAAAAATATGCACATATGTAATTAGCATTCCAAAACGTGAACACCACTGTCCTTAATTAGTTCACGTTTTCGTGACTACACTGTACTTTATTATCTAATATCTCACCATCGATCGTCTTGTTTTTTTTTTTTTGTATCAAGATGTTCCATCAGTAACTGCCCTCCAAATTTAAAAATTCCTTAACAAACAGCTCCCTCATCCATAAGTTCTTTTGCCTATCATACCACGATTTCAAATAGGTACTGAGATTCAAAATATTATATAAGGTTACGTGTCAAATTTGTATGCCGCCATCTTTAGGATTAGTCAATAAAAACGTTATTACTATATCACTAATATTATAACTTCGCAATCAACTGTTCACCCTGTATGTAAAATAGAAATTTACGAACAGCGTTGCCAGATCGGGCGATTTGGCAGTCCATTTGTTTACAGTAATTGTCCTATATTTAAAAGTTTTATTCATAATATTTAAGCGCTGATATTTATTACATATAATAACATTAGTTTATTTTGTAACAACACTTTGTACAAGGAACTCGAGTTTTTCTTTTTTTTATTTAATCAAGTCTCTTAAAAAAGAATGTATTATGGACACACTTTGTTATGCGAAAGCTCACTTCTCAAAATTATCAAATTCTTTGATTAAATGCTGCCATCTTTCATTCGTCGTTACTTCAACAAAAGGTCCTAGTACCGTGCACTTTATCAAGAGCTTGTTTCACAGTTTCGATTCGTCAAAGGAAGCCGGCCGTCAATAAAGAACTTTGTGGACGCATTGCCGCTAATAAAAACAGGTTACGCTTTGCGGTCCTTTCAGTCAATCCCAATCAAAGAAAAGTATAAGTTATTTACGGTTCTAAATATGCTAGAAAAAGATAATTTCTCGATTTTGCAACGTAATTGGCTAATATAAACGGAATTCTTGTTTCAATTTCCTTTTCTATTACATACGAGAGGGTATAAGTTAGCCAATGTGGATTCGAGAATGCGTAAAAAGAGTTGAGAAGAGGTGCTTTTATGATCTCTTTGCAAAAATACATTTGACCCATTGGTAAAAAAAAGGTTCGCCATCCCTACCCTAGGGCATTGTTTCAATGCTAACGCGTCTTAAAGTTGAGCCATTATTGTGTTATAATAGTCACATTAGATTACTAACAATAATTTTCTTTCTTTTCCATCACCTATCTGTGTTTAGTTGCTCGATAAAATTTTCTCGTATTAAACAAGGACCACATGATTCTATCTATTACAGTTAATTTTTTTATCACAAATTTACATTTGATATGCGACGATTTTGTTTCCTGACCCTGCGTTTAATTCACCGAAAATTAACCCAATTTTCCTAATAAAGAAATCATAACGTTCGCTTAAGTTATCTTCTCTACGCTTTTATTTTTTATTAATACAGTGAAAGCTCTCATAAGCGGACACCGACGGTTCCAACTTTTTTGTCCGCTTATGGGAGCTGTCCGCTTATAAGAAAGCAGAAGCAAAAAAATATCATACTTCAAGTCGTTAGTAACTTCTTTAGCCTTGGCTTTTATTAGCGGCCCTGATATGGGTATGTGCTGGCTTCTGACACGGGCAAACCACTCAAAACAAACCCTGTCATTGTGTGCTGCTTCACTTTTTAGTTTCATTGTTTTTTGATTATTTTATTTTTGCTTATTTTGAATCTATAATAATTACAAATTCGTAGGTTTAAAAAAGAGCTAAACCTACCTTTCACCCAGTTTGCGAACGCTCAAATGCTCTCGCTCTGCAACATTAATGACCTCCATCTTCTGTCTTAATGTAAAAAAGGTTTTGCTGAGTGGCTGAGGTTCAAACAAGACTACGCATAACATTAAATACGCTTGGAGACCCGTACACAGGGGAATCCCCACATCAATTTTACGCTGTGAAGAAATACGGCAGTTCGTTTCCGGAGCTTCGCGTCCGCTCATGAGAGCATTTCGAGCCTAATGGGGGAAAGTTGTTCTGTCCGCGTCCGTCCCACAGCGAGTTTAACATAGAAATTAATATCCAAAATTTTAGTTCCAGAAAAATTGTCCGGTCATGAGAGATGTCCGCTTATGAGAGCTGAGCGTATGGAGAGCTTTCACTGTATTAGATTATTCTTTTTTAATTTTTTTTTGCGAACGGCACAGAATATATATTTTTTTAAATTTATTTGCAAACATATTAGGAGTAATTTTTCTACGTAAATGGATTTCTTGCTTCAATTTGGATTTTATTTAACTGCCGACGGTTGCAAATTAACAACGATTTCGATTGTACAAATTTTTAGAATATAGTTTAGTGCTAAAAATAAGTGAAAACTAATCGAGTGACTGACTGACCGTATATAAAAAGATCGAAACTTCGTATTTTCGGAATATGTCACGAAGTTACACACATTTTCGAAACGATCAAAATTTCTCGATTTATGTCTCACTCAGGTTGAATTTTACTTACATTCTTGATTTTATGTCGGTCGTAAAATGTACCCACTTCGTCTGTCCCTAATTATTCCAGGCTCTATCTTTAGGATGAGTCACTCGTCAGAAATAAACTTCACATTTGGCCTACATTATCACTGTTTCGCGGTGCAGCGCGAGGAATTATCAAAATTTAAAAATAAAACATCAGTCTCTGTAAATAACACAAATGAATTAATGATGACACGGTCTTGTGAATAGGTACTGCATACGTGTGTAAGTCAGAAAACTTATTACTCTTAAATTAAAACGCCCGCCGACATAAATCTCGACAAAGTAAGCACGTAAAAGTTATGCTAAAATATTTGGTTTAAATTATTTATCGGTCGGCTGTAAATCAAGCCGAAACGAATTCGTTAGATCTCAGAATTATATGGTTTGTCAGAAATTGATAACATCATCCCAAAGACATTCGACTTTAACAAACAAGAATTTCAATATAAACATTTTAATTACATTCGAACTTCTGTATTTTATTAAAAAAAAAACGATTGAGTTTAATTTGAATTTTTATATTTATTTACAAGCATTATTTATTTATTTATTTTTTTTTTTGAAAGTCAACTTATCATTTTATTAATACTTTATCTTTTCGTTTCAAAAATTATGATTCAATATGTTAGTTTATAAAAACGTAACAAATCGGTTATTGATTTCTCACCCTAAACCATGGTACTAGATACAGAGAGACGGACGGATTTTTGGAGAGCAACCACAAACTATGACATTCTGTGTCATGGCGTGTGGTCTAATCTGACGTGCTATGCCATGGCCTTTCATATTGTTTTACAAAGGTCATTTCCATTACGCAATATTCTGCATTGTGATTTTCCGAAAGCGCCCGCTCATACGCTTGCATAATGCCTGGCTTTTTCGATAAGTCACCTATGCAGCTGCAATTCTTCGAATTTGCAAAGGTCAGTCGTGACTCAAACAGCAAAGCTTTTTTTAATGCGCAAGTCATTTGATTAAGCGGGCGAATTTTCAGCGTTGCATGCTGAATTCTTACATCATCCGCTCTGTTAATATTAGAAAAAATTTAATAACAATAGGAATTTCTCACATTTTCAAGAATGCAATTACATATATTCATTTTATTTTGAAACCATAATCTTGTTTATTGGCACCCTATTGGCCTTTATTGCTTAGTAAACAAATCCGTAGTAACGCAAACAATTTACATATACGCTGCGTTCGAAAATTATACGAAGGATGTATCTGGAGCGTATGATCTCGTCTTTCTCACTCACGATTTTTAATCTATTTTGTCTCTCGCTCATCCGTTTAAAAAAATCTTGTGTTTATATTATTTCCATGACAACAGGCGATCTTCTCGCACCCTACTTAAATGTGGGATGTGAAAGATCGCGTGTTGTTATGGAAATACTAGAAACACAAGATTTTTTTTAAACGGATGAGCGAGATACAAAATAGGTTAAAAATCGTGATTGAGAAAGATGAGATCATACGCTCCAGATGCATCCGACCTATAATTTTCGAACGCAACTATATTATATTGTGTCACAAGCGCAGAAAGTGAGCATTAGCAGCCCGCGGCTATGAGCTGCAAGAGCGAGCGAAGCAAAGCGAGGGCAGCTCATAGCTAATGTGTTTCGGCTTGTGTGACACACAACTGTTTTTCGCCTAGCCTAAATCAAATTCAAACTTGTTTAAAACTGACGTTTAATGAAAAATTCTGTGAAATGTCTAAGCGCGCTAGGTTACGAACTATAAATCGTGTTGTAATGAGTTTAGCAGCCCAAGGGCGGATACACATTACTTTCCGTCACATTTTTAGGGTTAATATGAGTTACTTTCGCATTATTTTATGGAAGCGACGTGCACATCATTCGCATACGATATAAAAATATTGAATCCATACATTTTGGCCAAAATAAAGTACCACGTGCATAATTGTAGATAATAGCCCTCGAGCATTTAAAAGCATTCCGCTTGGCGTCGTGCTTTAAACATACTCTCGGGCTATAATCCCCTAATTATGCCCTTGATACAAAAATAACTATTATTTGCAATTTTAATACTCGTACGTAACTGTCTTTTAAGTATTTGGAGTAAAACTAGCATCGCGTCTTTACTTTCCATTTTAATAATTATTATACCGAGCAACAAAACCACTGCATAACCTCTTAAGTGAGCATGACAGAGAATATTATCTGGCCGTTAAATTTCATTCAACACGTAAAAGTGCTTTATTCTAACAGCGTATTGTTGATAAACGTATTCTAATATTTATCTTGCAATTAGTATGCTATCTGCCAGTTAATTTATTTATTCACTTAGCTTAGACAATCACAAAAAAAAGAATAAAACTAATACCAACGTAAACCTGTTGTCAAAATTAACTCAAAACATACTATCGACATCATAAAAAACTAGGACTACCTTTAAATCCAGTAGGGCCATTATTGAATCTTACTTTGTTGTCAAGTCAGTAACTATATTTTTGTTAACGCGGAAATTGTGGGCAAGTTGTTTAACTGTGACACTCTTTTCTATGCAAGCAGCTATCCTAGATTTTTAAACAATATTTACTGTAGGTATGAGTGACCATTTCAAATAATTTTAAATTTATGGTCGGTAGCAGTTTTACACAGCCTAAAAAAAGTCTTGTCTCAGTTTTTTTATGATAGCAATAGTACATACATTAAATTAAAAAAAAGATTACTTCGTCATGAAGGATTTCAATATTTTATTTAACAAAAGTACATGCGATTGGCAAATAATTTCTGAATTGATCGACGCCCTTCAATTGAGTTTCTTTTTTTAAAATTTTATTGAGGTTCTTTGGAGTAACTACCGAAAAGGGGCAGGTGTACAGCATTGCAGTTTTGTTCCTTATGTATGAGACATCCTGTACAAAACGTAAGTTTTAAATGAATTCAATGATAAAGTGTTAGTTCAAAATCTGGATTTAATTTTGTAGATTGTTGCTCCTGCTTAAAATGACGTCCACAATAACAGAACAGAAAAAAAAACTACGCGATAAGAAAAAGTTATTTTTAAATTGGCATTTCTTTGTTCGTTTGTTTAACTCATTTAATCAAATTAATTCCTCTCAATCAGCGCGAGAGAGAGAATTTTTGAAAGGAAAAGATTTTCGTCGTTTTAATTGTTGCACGTTTACGTTTTTGATGTCCGACTAGAGACTATTATAACAAAATAATGGATCAGTTCTAAGTCGCGTTAGCATTGAAATAATGCCCTAGGGCGTCATTTTTAAATAATATAAATTTTCAAGGCACTCTATTATTGGAAAATAACAATATAAACTGTAACTAACGCAAACATTCTTGAAAACGGAAAAACTCTTTCTCGTACGGTTTGTTTCTTGGGGTGCAAGGGCTTCCGCTGCCTTTGTAGCCTTCAGCAGCAGTTTTTCTGATAGATTAAACTCTTATTTTTCCATTTTAATTAACTAACTGACAGCACTTAAGTGAAAAGACACATTGTACACACTGTACACTGCCGACCTCGGGCGTTATAAACCTTATAACGTCCTTGGGACCTTAATGACTATAATGTCCGACTAGACCTAATAGCTCAACTTTAGGACGCGTTAGCATTGAAATAATGCCCTAGGGCGTCATTTTTAAATAACATAAATTTTCAAGGCACTCTTTTATTGGAAACTAACAATATAAACTGTAAGTAATCTTTATTAACGCAACCATTCTTGAAAACGGAAATACTCTTTCTCGTACGGTTTGTTTCTTGGGGTACAAGGGCTTCCGCTGCCTTTGTAGCCTTCAGCAGTAGTTTCTCTGATAGATTAAACTCTTATTTTTCCATGTTAATTAACTAACTGACAGCACTTAAATGAAAAGTCACATTGTACACACTGTACACTGCCGACCTCGGGCGTTATAAACCTTATAACGTCCTTGGGACCTTAATGACTATAATGTCCGACTAGACCTAATAGCTCAACTTTAGGACGCGTTAGCATTGAAACAATGCCCTAGGGTAGAAGTGGCGAACCTTTCTTTACCAATGGGTCAAATATAAGTCAAAATTTTTTTAGAAATGGACCGCGGGTGAGGTATTTCAAGTCATTAAAAACTACATCATTTTTCTTCTGTGATCCTAACGTATTATAACAAGCGATCAATATAAAAACGAATTAGGGTGGGCGTTGGAATTTAAATGCATGCCTTGGGGCAAAGGCCCTCGGGTTGTACGCTGCCGCCCTCGGGCGTTATAAACCTTACAACGTCCTTGGTACCTTAGTAACTATTTATTTTCAAAAGCGATATTCAGAATAATGAGGACGAAATAACAATGGTAGTGAAAATGAAAATTACAACAAATTAAAGCTGTTAGGTTCACTTTAGAAGTCGACCCAAAGTTTTCGAAATCTTCAAAGATTTATGTCGCCTTTCGAAACAGAAACCCGAAACGAACACAATCAATTCGCTTACGATTTTTTTTTATTGCCTCGACCGTTCGTCCTTGGAGCCCGACGAGAAAAATAGGTCATTAACAGGACGTCGTCGTCGTCGCCGTGTTTGCCAAGAAAACATCCACAGACTTTCTCGGGATTATCGATCGCCCTCCCCCCTTGTACTACTCACCTTCAATCGTGATAAAAATTAAGGCCCCGCCGACCGTGTACAGGACGATGACTATGGTCAAAAAAATATGCGTGAACCATCGCCTGCTCAGCTTGCTCAGCTGGTGGTAACACCAGAAGGAGCACTTCTCCCCGATGCCCACGCCCGATTTCGCCGTGCTCATGGTGAAGTCTTTGATGCCGTTGAATTGGGAGAACATGTACTCCGAGGCTTTCCGGGGGTACATGTAGGGGTTGGCCGTGGGGCTGGGTGTTACACCCAGCATGCTGATGTTGGCGCTGTATTGTGGGTTGGCGCTGTATTGTTGGTTGTTGCCCATGGGTTGCGGGGGTGGTATTTGCAGGGTCGGAGGCGCCCATCCCAGCTGCTTTTTTCTTTTGCTTGCGCCCCTGGCTATGTAGGGGGTCCCCGGCTCGCTCCTCGGGGGCGTCGGGGGTAAACTCGCTGAAGGTGTGCTCCTCGTCGTTTCCATTTCGAGGCTCCACTAGAGGCACATTTTGTTTATTGCACTGTTCACTCGATGGACGGATGCACTGCGGTAGAATTATCGATTAAGTTATGGTTATTTTTCGGACGGTCTGTGCGAGCAATAATTATTGTTTACGGTGGTGAGCGAGAGAGCGTTGTTATCCGAGCGTGGCGCGCGTAAACTTGCCTGACAGAGCGTCCAAGTGATACAGAGAGAGCATCACGACGCCTAGCGTCATCTTCTTTTAAGTGCCGCTTTCGACCCGCTCGGCGGCGCATTATCTTGGAATTTATAAATATGCCGAAGTTGCCGGCGATGACAGGCGCGACCGATACGTACTTCTCTGATGTACTCATCTTCGGAATCGAGTAAACCGATTAAATCAGCTCGAACAAATAAATACACGTCATAACTTCCTGTGTATGTTTAATTAACTTACGTATTTATTCACGAAATACAACAATATCTGAACTTTATCCATTATCAAGTCGTGTGTACAACACAAGAGTTCTAACGAAAGTGCTTTAGGAAGATGACAATTACGTTTATGTACAGTAAACAAGATCAAGGTTGTGCAGCTGCTAGCTACGAACACCTGAAATATGATATTAGTAAACAAGATCAAGGTTACATCATATCCAAATCACCTTCTGAAAATCTGGAAATCATAATTATTTTCGGTTTCTATTTCCTCGACTATCCTCACAAACACTTCCCGGTAGAACACAACCGGAACCTTCCGAGAACTTCTTTCTGCCTCTGCCAGCGAAATCCGACTTCTTGGACGTAATGACATCGATCCTCCGTACGTTAATTTCCGCATGATGGCGCGTGATGGATGTGATCTTGGGCGTGGGCGGGCGCAAATAGACGCACGCAATAATGAGTTAATCGGCGCTTGATGCGACGCCAAATGCACATTATTCAAAATAAATAGTAAGTTTCCGCGGGGCACCTCTCCAAGAGCACTCTCGGAATTTCGGAAATCTTATTTTCGTTTCGGCCACGTCCCGAGAGAAACCGCGGGGGTTACGTCACATCGGGCCGCGAGGGAAAGAAAAAGAAAGCAACCCGTTAAAAAAAAATTAATAAAGAAATGAAATTGTTTTGTCCCACTTTCAATACGAGGGGGTCTGGATACTGGATGTGGATTTATTAAAAAGAAAAAAGAATAACGGAAGAATAAGAATTATTTATTATTGTCACGAGGGGGATTTTCTAAAAACCACGAGGGGTTGTGTGAATAAAAAACATAAAAAGTATTTAAACACGAACTTGTGTAATCGAGGGCAAATTGCGACCGTGTCGAAATGTAAACACAATAAGGAGGTAACCGATATAACGTAAAGGTTCACATTTCATAATAACACATCAGCGGAATTTATTACAAACGGGGCCACGCGCGTACACTAGCGTATACGAATGACGAAAACAGACACAAAGCAGGTGACGAAAAAATGCAACGCTCGAATAGGCAAAAAACATGTATTTTAAGTGCGGGTCAAAATTGGGACGCCAGTCGAGCCACCGGACCGACTCAGTGGGTACTAGTGCCAACTCAAAGAGGGGACCCCCAACATCGCCGTCGCCGCCGCCCTAACATCACCGTCGTTGCCACCCCAGCATCAGGGTCGCTGCAGCCACATCATCTGCCACTGCCGCCGATAACATTGCCGAACCCGTCCTAAGAAAACGAGGACCATCTCCCTCGCCAGCCGTCCAAGAGAAGACGCCACCGGAGCCTGCCCTGGCCACGCTGTTCCAAACCAATCACCCATAGGCTGAGCAAGGACGCGTCGTGCTCCACTCCAGCCAAGGAACGTTGTCACCTAGACCGATCTTGACCAACCACTCCAGTCAAGGACCGGCCTCGAGCTTCGCCAGTCTTTCCCGGCTAAGGAAACGTCGCCCGAATCAACAACCCCAGTCGCCGCGAACGACCCAGGACCGCATCCCCAATTAACGGACAAACCACCCTCAACTAAATTAATTATTTAACGTAATAAAGAGGTATTAATTTTTTTAAATCGTTGTCTTAAAGCTCTACCCTCTGATAAACCTACGCACCCCGAATTAACCCCGAAGGCTAAGGACAAACCGTCGCGACATAGTGGAGGCTTAGCGTGACATGGCAGCCGCCCTGAGCG
Source organism: Dorcus hopei (assembly GCA_033060865.1). NCBI lineage: Eukaryota > Metazoa > Arthropoda > Insecta > Coleoptera > Lucanidae > Dorcus > Dorcus hopei. The sequence goes on along the minus strand of CM065424.1, from coordinate 2,968,925 downwards.
CGACGTGGTGGAGGCCCTTAGCGTGACATTATAAAAGAAAGGAAAAACGTGAAACGTGATAATTTGATTGAATACCAAATGACGATCGACTATTGAATCTGAAATTTAGTTGGTCACTCGGTATAAAAATAAATGGAAGAAAGGAGTTTCGGCCGAGCTCTTTTGATAAGTACAACGAAATTTCATGGAAACAAAAAAAAGAAGTGACTAATAAAAAAAATGAATTCAAGATTTAAAAAAAGAAAAAAGGAAAGTGGGTACATTCTTTTACAATGTTATTAATATTCCGTCTGGGTATGTAGAAGCTGTGAATAGTTGCGGTGGGTTTTGCATAGTTTCTTTATTGAAAGACCGGTCCAAAAATGCACGCCCGCCCGTCCGCCCCGACTTCTTACATAAAAGACAAATTACGCCGAAAATAAACGGGGCCGCTCGAGGACGTAGTCCACAAACCGTGACATGTGCGTCTCGTAATAACAGTGACGTGCGAACCTAAATAAAGCCGTAGCTGCCCTATTTTCGGTCCATTTGCTTACACTAGACTCGCTCGGAGAGATTAGAAGCTAAATATAACGCGCGTCGCGGCGTCGTGATTCCACCGCAGACGAAATACCAACCCACCGGTTTCCCAATTTATAAATTTCGTGCCAACGCGTAAATTAGAGCCCTACACACCTGTCTCGTTACAGAACTGTGCGTGTGTGGGGCGGCTGGACGGACGTTTTCTTTTTTATGATCGCAGAAGTCTTCCTGTTTCAACTACTTCAGTAGTAGCATTCGATTTTAGTTCGGCTCTTGGATGATATATGGCGCACCAATACGTACTTTTATAAAATTAAAATTTACTAACTTTACATAAAGTGAAATTTAGCTTTGAACGCCCCCCTCCCCTCCCAAAGTAAACGAATTTTAAAAAGAATTTTGTTTTTTATTCACCTTTTCAAAATTCTTCTAGCGTGGCCTTCTGGTGTAACCGCGTCGTCGTCGTGGAACTTGTAGTCCCGACGCGACGTTTTGTCGTCATTAAGGACGGACTTCTTCAGGTCCGATGCTGATGTTGCTTCGTCGAAAGTGCAGGAGCAGCAGCAACAGAAACTCCAAGAGCAGTAGTAGGCATCGACGCAACAGGAACAGATACTCCAACAAAACAATAGCATCGACCCTGAAGAAGTCTGCCTGAAGCGGAGAACGAAACAAGTTTCAAACTAATAAAATTTATACTGCACTTTCAGGCTTCAAGATGACAAGTAAAAAAAAGTTTGATCTTTTACTTAAATCCAGGAGATATTGAAGAAATCAGAAAAATTTACTTGAAGACGAGGTCGAAGTTGAAGACTTTCAGGACAATAGCGATACGGATGATCACTGCGTTGAAAATCGTGAGGAAGATTCAGACACTACTCAAGGTGGTTGCCCTGATGAAAATTCTGGTGACGAAAGAAATGAAAATGAATTTTTTATCGGCAGAGATGGAACAAGATGAAATAAAAAAGGTTTCCTCAAAAAAAGCTAAGAAGACCAGCTCATAATATATTGTAGTGTTATTATAATTGTTCCCACGTAGTTGTAATGATTTTGCAGTTGTATGGTAAACAAATTCCACTTCAATTAATTTTGAATAGAAATTAAAATATTTTTCTCAGGCTTATCACAGGGTTCTTCAAATCTTATTTTTAGTGTCCGTGTATTTTTGAAAATATCAATAGATTTAAATAAACTGTTTGCGATCCTAGCAAATCGTCTACACTTTATTCATGAATTGAATATTTTCTATTTTTGATTTTATAATTTTGTTCAATCGCAATCGGTTGAAATACCTTGATTACGATCCTAGCAAATCGTCGCAAAAATATTCTGCGATTGAAATAAAATGGTATTTAAATTTGTAAAATAAAATCTGTTCGGCAGGTTTAACCACGATCCTTGCAAATCGTTTTTAAATAAGCGTTCATTAATTGAAACAAGTTTTTAACAAATGTTAAATTTATTTATCACATGTTTGTCAGAATTTTAAAATATGTAACGAGTGGTTTTTTAAATCCGACGTCAAGTTAGCTGTGAAACAATTCATTCATAGCTGTGAAACATTCACAAATGCCTCTTCAAGGCCTACTTTGACGTCGGATTTAAAAAAACACTCGTTATATCTTTTAATAAATTTTTTTTTTCTTCTTTACCTTAAAGCTGCAAATCTTGGGCGGGCAAATTAACTTCGTCCCAAATTGCCGGCTAAACTCAATGGGGCGGGTCGGGGTCTAACCCCAAAGCAAAGCCCAGGGCAGAAATTAAAAGTGAATAAAAGTCACCAGTTCTGACACACTTGTCTTTATTATGACCACTTTAAGCGGAGACGATTTTCTTTCGATTCTTTTGTTTTTAACGAAACGTCTTTTGTTCGTTTGCGTTGTTGATATTTCCCAGGGAGTCGATCGTCTTTTATTTTCCACAGTTTGATCATCACCGTCCGAAAATGTTTTTTTTTTTTTTTTAGGCATTTATTAAAGCGCTTAATTTAAGTATCGTTTGTTTTAAGTTGTCTCGTGATGAAAATAGATGGCGCTGCTTTTGTCTTGTAGTTTGCAGTAGTAAAGGGAGCACTTGACAACGGCGCGGCGCTTTTCCGTTTCGAAAGGCAGATGACGTTGTCTTCTTTATGGTGATTGGTGATGCTTTTCTTAACGACCTCTCTTGGACTGTCGTACAAAAGTATTAGTTGACTGATGACGATAATAGATGGCGCTGTTTCGTCTTGTAATAATTAAAAGCAGCACTTGACGACTTGTCTTATGAGGACGTAGTTCGACGTTGTCTTCGTTCTGACACTTTTCGTCATACATTTCTCGATGTCTTCTCTTGAATTATCAAAATACAAAAAAACTATTTTTTTTTGTACGAAATTGACGTGCATGCATATTTTGTTTTCTTCAGAGTTGTCTCGTGAGGGCAATAGATGGCGCCGCATTGCCTTTAGTAGTAGAAGGAGAACTTGACGACTTGTCTTACAAGATGCTGGTTTCAGAGAAACAGGCACTTTTCGTTATTCTTAAATCTTTGGCTTGTCCTTGGCAAAGTCTTTGATGGAACCTCCAATGATTTCCCTAGGTCCTTGACCTGTACTTGACGACTTCTTCCAATATTTGACGTATCCTTGACGATCTTTAGATCATTGACTTATCCCTGAGGTGCTCTTCTTCTTCTCCTTCTTTAAAATCTCTTGAATCGTTGGCTTGTCCTTGGCAAAGTCTTTGACGTAACCTCGTTGATTTCCCTAGGTCCTCGATCTGTACTTGACAACTTCCTTCAATCTTTGACGTATCCCTAACGAGTTCTTGAAACCTCTTTACTTGCCCTTGACGATTTCTTTAAATCCGTGGCGTAATCTTGACGACTTTTTTAAACCCTTGATGACTTCTTTAAATCCTTTGGAAATTCTTTAAGTCCTCAAAGACTTCCCTAGATCCTTGACCTGTACTTAACGACTTCTTTCAATGTTTAACGTACCCCTGACGAGTTCTCGAAATCTCTTGACTTGTCTTTGACGATTTCCTGAAATCCTTGACGTAATCTTGACGACTTTTTTAAAGCCTCGACTTGTCCCCGATGACTTCTCTAAATCCTTGGCATATTCTTTAAATCGTCGACGACTTTCTTCAATCTCTGACGTACCTTGAAATCTCTTGACTTGTCCTTGATGGTATCTTTAAATCCTTCTTTAAAATCTCTTGACAACTTCTTTATATCCCCGACGCAATCTTGACGACTTTTTGAAATCCTTGGTGACTTCTTTAAATCCTTGGGAAATTCTTTAAGCCCTCGAGTACCTCCCTAGACCCTTGACCTGTACTCGACGTCTTCTTGAAATCTTTGACGTATCCCGACACAGTCCTCACATAGAGAGCAAGAATTCCGAGAACCCACAAAACACGTTGCACCTAGTCGAAGCCCGAACATAAAAGAACAATTGAAGATGGTGGTCGCATTTCGCGTGAGCATCGCAAGCGTTAACCTATGACGGACCATAAAATAGTCACGTGGTGCCCCACGACGAATAAGCTGCGAGTAAGCGAAGGAGGGACGCAAGCTTGCCAACTGTATCGAAAGGCGGCTCAAATATCGTCTCGATTCCGCGTTTTCTTGGCGGCAAAATTGAAACGTAACAACACACGCTCGCATTCCCTTACGTAGAAATGCAAGCTCTGCGAAATGTTTACACGTGCCAATTAGGATTGAGGCAATTAGAACGTTTGTAAGAAACAAATTTGGCAAGGGTTGATTGATGCTGACACCTTGAGAACTTTGTGCCTTGGACTGAACCCCAGCTACCAGGACAAAAGAACCGATTGTGACGTAGATTTAAAAATGTATAGAAAGGTAGGAGACCAACTCGCAGGTGGTAGTAATTAAGTAGCAGTGAAGAGTAGTCATGAAGTAGTGAAAAAGTAGTAAGAAGGCAGTAGTGAAATAGTAATAAGTAGGTAAGTAAGATGATAATTAATTAATAGTGATAGTAATAGTGAATTCAAAGTGCGCGGAAGAAAAAACTAAGCGCGTGACTCTACGAGCCAAGGGCTGGCCTCCCCTAAGTTAGGTAATTAAGTTTAAAAGTTTAATTAAAGTTAAAAGGACTTAGGTAGATTAATTAAAATTAGGTTAACATAAAACGCATTTCCGTATTTTTATATCGTGACAGTATTTCCGACCTGGTAACCAAAATCCAGCGTAATGACAGACAGCTGTCAGTAGTGAGAGAGCGTCCTCCAACGGAGGTAAATGCAGTCAATGACGTACGTCAGCAACGGACGAAGCTTGGCGCGGGATGCCGGGGGTCTTATACGTTTCAAACTCCTATTCCTGCCTTTACTTCCACCCAAGGGAAGACGGTATTCTCAACCAAGGTAAAACTACCTTCTAAAGAAAGCCTGGTAGAAGAGAGAGATACGCGTTACCAACTGAACATACGCACAAAATGGCCAACAAGATACACCTGTTCCTTATCTCAGAAGCAGGCTTTCGAAAAGCTGTTTAACGAGCTTGAAATTCACTCGGCGTGCTTTAACAAATCTCGGAGGTTTCAATCACGAAAACCACGTGAGAGAAACACAAAGATTTTTAATCACCAACACAAACAAATGGCCAGCACGCGATGAGTACTAGTGCAACAATGACCGCGAGACCACAGTCTATACTATACAGTCTTTTCACTGGCGCCACTATCGCGTACAAAATACTTGGAAACTCGTGAAAGAATGCGCAGTAGTCTCACTGCTTCTATTCGTGGTTTGGTTTACCGGCTTGGTTCGTGCAACTGCAAACACTGCAAGATTTTAAATTTAAATTGTTTGCGCCACGTAAGAATCAACTCGCGGAAGAATGCGCGGTGGTTACATTAAAGACACAAACATCAAAGGTGAGAAGACTGTATAGACTGTGGCGAGAACAAGGCAGGCGTACTCTCCAACTATCGCTACGACGACGGGGGTCGTTACGGGATGAAATTAGTTTTTAACCGGACGACAGAATGAACGGAGATATACTGTAGGACTAAATAACAGCGTATGGTCTAGTGGTACAACATTGAGAAATATGACAAAAATCACGTACGCCAGCCTGGTCGTAAGATTCTCACGCTAATACAGGGCGTTCGGAAAATATTATGAATAACCTAATTATAAAATTGTATTTAAATTTATGAAATAAAATCTGTTCGGTAGGTTTCAATGCCTGAACCACGATCCTTGCAAATCGTTTTTAAATAAGCCTTCATTAATTGAAACAGGTTTTTATCAAATGTTAAGTTTATTTGTCAGATGTTTGTCAGAATTTCAAAATATATCTTTTAACTAAATTTTTGTTTTTCTTTACTCACTGTGATATCCTTGGCTGTCTCCTGGATCAAATTGAAACTATTTTAAATAAAACTTCTTGAAAAGAAGAGCGAAGTTGAGGGATACCCACACATTTACAAAAAGGCTTCATTCTTTCAATACCTCTGAACAGGATCAACAAAGAGCTTCATCCTCCAATCAGCTAAAACGTAAACGCTGTTCCACGTGTTAAACTAATAAGAAAACAAGATATTCAAGTGGAAAGTCTGTTTGCAACATGCAGTCATGATTTGCAAGTCATGTTTTATTAAAAATAATGACGAATCTTGGGCGGGCAAGTTAACTTCGTCCCAAATTCCCGGCTAAACTCAATGGGGCGGGTCGAGGTCACACGTAACCCCAAAGCAAAGGGCAGAGCAGAAATTAAAAATAAATAAAAGTCATCAGCTCTGGCACACTTGTCTTTATTAAACCAATTTAAGCGGATACGATTTTCTTTCGATGCTTTTGTTTTTAACGAATCGTCTTTTGTTCGTTTGCATTGTTGATATTTGCCAGATAGCCGATCGTCTTTTGTTTTCCACAGTTTTATCATCACCGTTCTGAAATATTTTTTTTAGGTATGACTTTGATGACTTTGTCTTCTTTATGGTGATGCTTTTCGTCGCTCATTTCTTAACGACCTCTCTTGGACTGCCGTACAAAAGTATTAGTTGACTGATGACGATAATAGATGGCGCTGTTTTGTCTTGTAATATTAAAAGCAGCACTTGACGACTTGTCTTATGAGGACGTAGTTCGACGTTGTCTTACTTCTGACACTTTTCGTCATACATTTCTTGAATTATCAAAATACAAAAAAAACAATTTTTTTTTGTACGAAATTGACGTGCATGCATATTTAGTTTTCTTCAGAGTTGTCTCGTGACGGCAATAGATGGCGCTGCATTGCCTTTAGTAGTAGAATGAGAACTTGACGACTTGTCTTACAAGATGCTGGTTTCAGAGAAGCAGGCACTTTTCGTTGTTCATTTATCGATATCTTCTCTTACTAAAAAAAACTATTTTAGTTGCTCCGTGATGGCAACATATGGCGCTCCCTCGTCTCGAAAAGGAAATGACGTTGTCTTCTTTATAATACTCGTTTCTTAACTACTTCCCTTGGATTGTCGTATATAAAAGTATTAGTTGACTGTGATGATAAAAGATGTCGCCGTTTTGTTTCGTAATATGTAGAAAGTGACGACTTCTCTTGTACGATGTTTCGACGTTAATAATATTATTTAAACGAAACGCATCATATTCAATTGTTAGTTGCTTCTGGATGGCAAGAGGTGGCGCCGTTCCTGTTTCTAATTGTAAGTCAGGAATTATCTGGCCACTATCAAAAATTTATTAATCGTTACTTACCGAGGGTGTTTGTGGCTTGTTTTTTTTATTGCATTTCTCTACATTTCGATTTATTTTTTGAAATTTCCTTCGACAACTTTAAAAATTTTGACTGTCCTCGTGGAACACTCACTTACATCTGTCCATAAAAAATGTGACACTTGAGAATTTTTGGTTACTTTTCAATTTTCGATTTGTATTTGTTGTATGCAACGTCAGCTGTCCTTTTTGCCTCTTCGTATTATTGCACAATATTGTTTTCCTACATCATCTAATTCTTCTTCTCTTTTTTTTATATATTCTTTTTCGTCGTCTTCTTTATTTCCGGTACATTTTCTCAGCTTTCTTTTTTTAGTAGCGCCTACATTCCTCAAGCTTGGTATTGTTCTTGTTGCTGCTTTCAGTGTCACCCATTAGTACATTTGATTAGTTATTAATTATTTGTTTATATCCTGCGTTCTTATCCATTTGAATCTCGCTTCTGTCTTTCTTTTTATAATTTTTTATAATTTTTTTTACATTCTTTTTCGTGTGCTTTATTACGTTTTTATATTTCCCTATTCCTCTTCAATTCTCTTTTCCACGTATTCTCCTGAACTGTGTTTTTTATAAGTACATACTTTTTTTACTTCACTTTTTTCAGTTTCTTTTTCTTATTTCTCAATTTCAGAAAAGGCAGGCGTCTAAAGAAAAGCTCCTGAGCAAAATTTAAAAAAAATGAAACACGAAGCACGGATCCGCTTTTCGCTAAATCTAAACTAAAACTAAAACTAAATCTAAAACTAACTCCGCACAACAAAAGTTGCTTGTTTCAATTCCAGCACATTAGTATTATTGTAAATAAAACAAAAGAATCCGACCTTAACTCTTCCACAACGTGTGTGCATCGACTGTACTAAAGTCGCAGAAGTCATTCGAGTATCAAACGTCCGGGAGGGTAGTGACAAGTATGTCAATCCGCGTCTCCGAGAGTGTCTCCCTCTTCCGGCGACGATGCTAAGCAACGGGGTTATCGGACTCTTGTTCGGATAGATCACAACGATGCTATAACCGGCAAGGTAGCCCTAAATGAAAGTTTCAGCAAAACGTCCTGAATAATAAAATCTATAATTAAAATAATGAAAACAACATTACAGCCTGAATTGCGCACCTAATTGGTTCGTATAAATACCTGACCTATTTGTTGAGGTCAGGCTTCGGAATGCATAAACAGATGCTTCGAGTCGCCTAGTCGCCATTCTCAGATTATGGTTTAAAAATCTTTTGTTCACTTTTCACTCAGACAAATCAGTCCGAAGAATTAACAACAATGGTTGAACGGCACAGAAAACAACGATGTGTACTCTAGGTGTCTATTTGTCCAATATTTTAAAATCTGATGAAATACGCAACGTATTTCGGTTCCCACACAATACCGGGTGATCCGAAATACCAGAAATAAATAATGAGCTTTTAAATCGTAAAAGTTTGCTCTATTTCACTTCATTCAAGAGAATAGAAAAAGTGAAGGAGAGCAAAAGCTCTACTTCGCCTTTTCTTCCTTGCCCTGCTTTTTACCGCTAGCTTTCTTCTTTCTTATGTTCCTAGTTGTCATTTTACTCGTCCCCTTGATGAATTTTTTGAGACAATATTTGATTTCCCTCAAATTTCTTCAATTCTTCGTTTCAACTCTTCTTTCCCTTCGTACCTTTCTTCTTTGTCTACATCCCTTTCATTATTAGACAATTTTTACGTTTTAGGCGATTCTTTATGTTTCTCCGGCTTCTTGTTCCACTTCGTTGCTCGTCCTTGTTTTCTCCATTTTTCATTCCTGGAATTTTCTAATCTATCTCCTCGACTGCTACATCTGCAACTCTGCCTTTTTTTTCTTTACTCAGATGTTCGGGTTTCGTTGCCTCCTTATTCTTCTTGACGCTTGATTTTTGCTCTTTTCTTCTTCTTCATTTTTTTTTATCTATGTCTGCTTTCTAACGATTATTTTAACTTTTGTGATTTTTTATTCACCAATTTCTCGTTTTCCTTTTCAAATTTTTTTTTTAACTTTTCATTTCCTTTGGTCTTACTGAGTGATTTCTTGCTTCTTTTCTTTCTTGCTCTCTTCCTCTTTGTCCAGTTTATCTTTGGTCGTTTTTTGAATTTTCTCTATTTTTTTTCCTTAGCCTTGGGTGCAGGTTTGGTTCTAATATCTTTTGCCTCTCAAACTGTAATTTTTCTTCTTCATTTGGTTATTTCGGTTTCTGTGCTTTCTTACTCTTCTTTCCTTTTTTATTTTTTCCATTGGATGACTTCTCGCTTTCTCGAGACGATTCTTTCTTCTCCAATCTCTTCCTCTTCTAACCAATTTAATTTTTCTCGTGAATACTTTTTCATCAGTTGCTTTCCTCTTGGTCTTTTCACCTTTATCTTTCCTTTTCCGATTGTCGGCAACATTATTTATTCTTAAATGTCTCATTCTCCTTCTAATTCTTTTTTTCTTCATTCTTACCCCCTCAGTGGAGATGTTGGGTCCTATAGTTTTTTTTTAATGAATTTCCTCATCTTTATTTTCTTCATCGATCTGTTTTCTTTACCTAGTTTGCCTTCACCTTGAGACGATTGTTTACATTTTTGGGACTCTTCTCCTTTTTCGAGTTCCTTTGATTTCTTCATTTTCTTCTTTGTTTCTTATTCTTTCTACCGCTTGCTTTCTTGGACTTTCTCCTTTGTCTTTTTTCAGGTTTTCGTCTTCTCCTTCTTGGGATTTTTTTTTATTTTGCTTTTCTGTGTACTTCTGAGCTCCTGTACTTCTTCTTCTTCAGTCTTAGAACTTTTCCAGTCTAGATTAAGTGTACCCAGTGGCGCCCTTTTTTCTTTTCTACACAGTTCTCAAAAATGTTCGTGAATAACTTATCAGTAGTTGAATATTTTCTTTCTTGCTCAACCTTGCTCTCCTTTTGTTCCTTTCTTGCTCTTCTTATTTCTTGACTTCTTGATATTTCTCTGCTTGTCCTTGGACCATTTGTCGCTTGCATGAACTACTTCTATAATCTTATTAGACTTGTTCTTTCTTCTTCTCCACCTTGAAGTTCTTTCAGTTTATTTTCCTTCTTTTTTTCGACTCTCACTTTGACCTTAGATACTTTCTTAGTCGTTAGCTTTTTATGGCTTTCGGAAAGTATGATTTAGAATTCTGTATAAATCCAAGGAAAACAAAAGTTTTTTGAAACAATTTATTGGCAACCCTAATCATTTTTCCTTTTTACCTTCACCCTTGCTCTTCTCCTTTTCCCCCCTTTTGAAAAAAAAATAGTGGCGACCCTAACAGACTTACTAACGACAACATCATTTCTTCTTTTTACCTTTCCCTTTACCCTTGCCCTTCTTCTCTTTCTTCCCTTTTTTCCCTTTCTTCTTCTTCTCTTTAGGTTTCACCCAATTCTCAAAAATGCCCATGAACAACTCGTCCGTCGCCGCATCCTTGAGAGGAAACATAAACCGCCTGTTCTCCTCAAGCCTTCGCCTTTCCTCCTCCAACTCTTCCTGAAGCTTCCTCTGCCTCTCCAGTTCGGCCTTCTCTTCTTTGCTCAGCTTCTTCGGTTTCTTGCTCTTCTTGCTGCTCGACTTTTTGCTCTTCTTCTTGCCCTTTTTGCCTTTTTTGGACTTCTTACTACCCTTCTTGCTCTTCTTCTTTTTCTTTTTGCGCTTCTTAGATTTCTTCCTCTTCTTCTTCTTCTTTTTCTTCTTTGGAGGTTTCGGCTTCTGTAGTTCTTCCTTGTTGACCTTGGGGACTTTCCAGTCGGCGTTGAGGGCCTGGGTGATCGTGTCGGGCGTAGCTCGCGCCGCCAACTTAATCAGCGTGAAGTGGAAACTCTGGTAGAAGCTGAAAACGCGGTGGAGTCAAGAATGCAACGGTCGATGGACCCCCCTGACTTACTACTCAAACACCAAGTCGATGATTGCGCACAGCACGCCCATGCTAATCAATTTGGCGTTGTCTTGCTTGAAGTCCTCGTTTTCTGGAATTAGATCGTTGAAGTCTTCGTCCGCGCAAAAATCCTCGCTCTTTACCTTGTCGGGTTTAACTTGCTCGACGTCTTTTTCTTCGACGGGCACCCAACCTTTCCTAGGGTCGTCCATGTCGATCAGCCTCTGCTCCCACAGTTTATACTGGGCTAGCCTCTCGAGTATCTGCGAGTCAGTGAGTTGCACCGATGCGGCAGAATCTTGATCGGTCCAGACTTTTTTCGACCGGATGGAACCGTCTCGCGTGGTTGCTTGCGTGCCGAGGGACTGCTGGTCTTCCAAGTTCTTCAGGTTTGGTTTCGGCTTCTGCCTTTGGTCTTGGTCAGTCGAAACTTTCTTCGACCTGACGGAACCATTTTGCGCAGGCGCTTGCGTGCCAATAGACTGGTTGTCTTTTTCACACGTCTCAACTGGTGGGACCCTTTCCAAGTAGGCGTGATCTAAATTTGGATTTTGAGTTGACTGGCGTTCATCGCAATTCACTCGGACTTACCAGTCACGTATGAAGACTTTTCTAAAACGCAAAGGACCGTAAGGGAAAAGGGTCGCCTTCGAGATCGGGTTTTTTACCTGAACGTTCCTCTTCGTCTACTTCTTCTTCCTCGTCGGATTCGGACGACGTGGTGGATGTTGTTTCATCCGATTGAGATTCTCCGGGGAGAGGCAAAAATCGCTCTGGTATATTTGGATCTGGCTGGTAAAATTGCTTGTAATCCTTGTATTGAACCGGTTCCAGGACCTCTTCTTCCTCTTCCGGCTGGACGATTGTAGACTCACCCGCGGCGCTCGATTTGGTAGACGTTGTGTCTTCGGTGGTCGTATCATCCAATGAATCGCTGGACGTTGAAGTATCTACGCAAGAAAAAACGTGGTGAGAGGCAGAAAATCCTGACGACCCAAATCATTGTTTACCAGTACTTTGACCCCCAAGACCTTTACCGACGACGTATTCTTTAGTTTGGCCTTCAAATTCCATTTCTATTAGATTTTCCGATTTGGAAGTCGAAATGGATATGGTCGAAACCGACGAGGATGAAGATGATGATTCATCGGCGTCTTCTTCCACCCCCAAAACGAGCGTAAACAAGTTGTGTGGCAGAGGAACGTCGGCGACGCCCTCTGTGATTACGTCACCCGCCAATAGGACTGCTTCCTTGAAGATGGTGAACAACGTCTTCCTGGAGTAACCCAATTTGGGATCTGCTTGCGACAAGGGGTTTCGAGTTAAGCAAAAGAAAGGGTTGAGGTGAAGACTTACTTGTCATGACCTTGAAGATGTACAGCACCCATTCCAGCACGATTTTCTGCTCTTTGTCGCGCAAGTTATATTCGTCTTGGGTCTTCCATAGGCAATCGGTGAGCATGTCGAGGAACCAGAATTGTATGTAGTCGAAGGCGAAGTCGGGGCATCCCAGGAACTCCCCCAGGATTTCGATGCACTTCTTGATGCCCACCTCTTTGACGTAGGGGAGCTCTAAGGACGTCAGGGGTGGAAACTCGGCGGGTATCGGTTTGAGGACATTGACGACGTTCGTGACGTACGTCGGCGTCGGTGGAGGAACCGTGAGCGATTGCTCCTCTTGCATGTTCGCCCAGAAGTAGATCGGAACGTCCGAGAGGAGCTTGGGCGAAGGCGGCTCATACTGCTCATCGGGGGTTGGAGTCGGAGGTTCGACGCTTTCGGTTTTTGACTTTTTCCCTTTTTTCTTTTTTGACGTTGACATTATGACGAGGTCAAAACGACGCGACACTTTAAAAAATTTGGATCCTCCTTTTTACTCCTAATTTTTAATTAACCCAAGGGTCGTCGTCGTCGTCGTAGCAAATTTTATCGTCAAGGAGCGACTTCGCTAACCTGTTAGTTTTCCAGTTGAGTTCCGCCCGAGTTTTCGGGTCGCTTCAAAGTTAGAAATAGAAATAATTGAATGAAACAATGTTTGCGGAGGGTCTTTGTGCGGGGCCCGGCCCGGAAAAGTCATCACTCGACTTCGATGAGGCGAGAGCGTCGAGGGCGCTCGAATTTCGGGACCCTGTTTTTATTATGAAATTAGCTGGAGATCCTAAAACATCAAGTAAGCCGCTTAGGTACACAGAAGGGACGAACGCCCCCCAAAAAAAATACACTTCGGGGAAAGGAGGTCGAATTTGAAAGTCGTTGGGGGTGATGAATCGCCGGAGCTCGCAGATTGTCAAAGTTGGCGTAAACTCATTCGTTAAACGGTGTTGGAAAGTTCGGAACTGTGTAAGGTGTCGGTGTCGATGGCTCCACGTGATATAAATGGAGTCGGGAACATGATATCAGGACGCTTGTTGCGGTTCCGGAAGGTTTCAAGACTGATATATGTAGAGGCGGCTTTAGGAGTTGCGGGGCCCCGGGCGTGAGATTTATATGGGGCCCTTTGAGTAAGGAACTTGAGTAAGGATGGCAACACTGATTTCTCGTATCCGAAAACTTATTTTCAAAATAATTATACGTGGTGCTCATTTTAAATCGTGACGCCTTCAAAACTAAAGATAGGCAACCCATTCTACTTCCGTGCTTTTAGTACAGTATGAATTCGCGAAGTTATTTCTGATTTGATTCATGGGTTGCCTTTTCTGAAACCCTCAGGGGTCACGATTTAAAATGGGCATCCTGTATAAAACGAATACGTTCCACAAATTTTCTATAAAAATGACTCTTAAGTATATTTTTAAAAAGCGAATCACGTGGCTGGCTTTTTTTTTGTTTCTTTGTTACAGGTTCAGATTATACAAAAATGAAAGAGGGTTAATTTCCATTCCTTTTTAAAAATTGCATTTACGTCGGATACTTTCATCTTAAACATTTCTTTGGTTTCCAGCCATAAATAGAAACAAAATTTGGGGAATGGACAAGTAGAATGGATCATCCTGTATAGATTTTTAATGTTGTCACATCAAACACAATTAAAACCTTTCAAAGTTAGTCACGTGGCACAACTTTGCTCTTTTTCTTGTAATTTTAAAAGTCACTTACCTTGAGGTTCAATTCGAAAATTGCGATTACTCAAGTAGATATTATGACTTTTTGACAATATATTTAAATAAATGAATAATTTATTAGAAATTATATAAAAATTAAAGTAGGAAGTCAATTTGGTCGATTCATAAATAAATAAATATGAGCAATGAACAAGCGGCGTGGATCACTCTGTATTTTATATTAAAGAAGAAAAAAATTAAACTATGTAATAATTAAACACCAAAACAAGCAAACAAAAAGAAAACAAATCAAAATCACGTCATAGAAACTCCGATAAAGATTGGTTCCGACGGTCAAGAGATGGCGCCAGCTCTGGTCGTAAAATAAATCTTCAAGGATTTTCCTGGAAACTCGAAGTGTTATCTGGCAAAGATATTTTAAATACAAGGGTCTGAATGATCAAGTCGTTCGGGGCATAGAAACTCCGATAGAGATTCTTTCCCACGGTCAAGAGATGGCGCCAGCTCTGGTCGTAAAATAGATCTTCAAGGATTTTCCTGGAAGCTCGAAGTGTTATTTGGCAAAGATATTTTAAATACAAGAGTCTGAATGATCAAGTCGTTCGGGGCATAGAAACTCCGATAGAGATTCTTTCCCCCGGTCAAGAGATGGCGCCAGCTCTGGTCGTAAAATAAATCTGGAAGAATTTTTCTGGAAACTTGAATTTTTCTTTGGCAAGGATATTTTAAATACAAAATAGAACCTTTTGTTCTAAAGGATCAAGTCGTAACTGTTTTGTGTGTCGACCAAGAGATGGCGCTGCTTTGGTTTTGTAAATCGCACGTCGTTTTCCTGGAAGTTTTGAAAGTTCTTCAGTCAAAGAGTTTTTATCGTTAATGAAAAAAAACGTACTTACGATCGAGAACCTACACAGGTGTAAGAGTTGACGATCAAATTGCAATGACGCATCATTTCCACTCAGTCAAGAGATGGCGCTTGCAACAGTCACTAACTGTTTCAGTCGCATGTTCGTCTTGAAGTCGTGTTTTCTTGGACACTTGAGATTTTTTTAAATTTGCCTTCGGCGAGTATCTTTGGGACAAACTTTAATACAGTTTCTACCAAGAGATGGCGCTCTTAATTTTTTTTTAATTCCCGGGATTTTCAAGTGGTTTTCTTGAAGGTTTAAGACACATGTGAAATTTTGAACTTTTTCTTGTGCAGTTGTTCGCAATGTAAAGGGAAGAAGTGGCGTTGGGTCTGCTACAGTGCAGCTCAAATTGTTTCGGGTGTCTTCTGTCTTTAAGCAAGTACAGCCCAGAACTTCTTTCTTGCTGCTCAAGATTGTTTGCTTTCATCCCTTTTCCTCCATTCTTTAAGAACTCAAGGACTTGTATTGCGGGAGGAATCAATCCAGAAGTGTCGAGTTGTCGAGTTCTTGCGTTTCCTTCAAAACGGTGCCATCAACTACCAGGATTGGTAAAAGGGGGCGTTGTTGTGCTGTCATCCTCCGCAGCAATGGAATTACGTCTTGCTTCCTTAACCTCGTTGAAACCAAACAATAAGGTTGTTTGCTCTGAAAGCCTCGCGGAAGACATCACGGGCATCTTCTGGTGCAGGAAGAAGAAAGTATTTTGAGGATAAGGTATTGGAGATGGTTCCAAAGGAGATGCTTTGAGGTCTTTTGTTATTTGGGTCCGTCGCTTGTAGCAGGAGACCTCAAAATAATATATTTTACCAATGACCCGTGTTGGCGAAGCCAATGACCCGAAAGTTGGGAATTGCTCTTCATTATTAATTACTCATTGGCTTTCTTCCTTCAGAACCAAGTCATCGACTACCAGGAATGGTAAAAGGCGATGTTTTCATGCCGTTGTTTCCGCGTCTTCCTCCACAGATCGGTTTTGCGTCAACCACAGATCCCGAATTATCCAAGAGCGCAGGGTGTTAAGTCCTGCTTCCATCACCTCGTTGAAATCAAACAATAAAGTCGTTTTCAATTGACGTCAGCTGTGAAAACCTCGGGGAAGACGTCACGGGGCATCTTCTGGTGCAGGAAGAAGAAAGAATTTTGAGGATAAAGCATTGGAGATGGTTCCAAAGGAAGTCGTTGTTGTTTGGGTCCGTCGCTTGTAGCAGGAGACCTCAAAATAATATATTTTACCAATGACCCGTGTTGGCGAAGCCAGTGACCCGAAAGTTGGGAATTGCTCTTCATTATTAATTACTCATTGGCTTTCTGCCTTCAGAACCAAGTCATCGACTACCAGGAATGGTAAAAGGCGACGTTTTTATGCCGTTGTTTCCGCGTCTTCCTCCACAGCTCGGTTTTGCGTCATCCACAGATCCCGAATTATCCAAGAGCGCAGGGAATTAAGTCCTGCTTCCATCACCTCGTTGAAATCAAACAATAAAGTCGTTTGCAATTGACGTCAGCTGTGAAAACCTCGGGGAAGACGTCACGGTGCGTCTTCTGGTGCAGGAAGAAGAAAGAATTTTGAGGATAAAGCATTGGAGATGGTTCCAAAGGAGATGTTTTGAGGTCTTTTGTTGTTTGGGTCCGTCGCTTGTAGCAGGAGACCTCAGAATAATATATTTTACCAATGACCCGTGAAGGCGAAGCCAGTGACCCGTGAAGGCGAAGCCAATGACCCGAAAGTTGAAAATTACTCTTCATTATTACTCATTGGCTTTGAAAAATTAAATTCAAATGGAAAAAATAATTAAAAATAATTCCTTTGGATGATTTATCCTTTTCCGTGATGATTTCTTACTGCTCCTCTTACTCGTTTTCTCCATTTCGTCCTCCTTAGGTTTCTTTCCCTTTTTCTTCTTTAGATGTTTCGGTTTCTGTAGTTAATAATCTCATATTTCAAATTATCAATAGTCGAAGTAACATAAAAATAACTTACCGTTTTCTCCCCCAAAAAAATAACATTCAAAAAACATCGAAAAGTTAGTTACTTAACACCGCGAGGGAAGAAGGAATTTTCGTCTGTTTTAAATCTAGCGTGTGGAAAAGGAAGGGTATACCAAAGGAGTGGAGCATAAAGCAGGAAATCAAAAGAACCACAATTGCCAACTTTAGTCTTAACGTAAACATCCTCAGGCGATAACGGGCTCGAGGGGAAAATTTAGAATACTGACTCTCCTTGAGATAAGTGATTATGACGACTACGAATAAAAGTCATTTGTCAGTTCAAGCTAGGGTTTATTTATTGTATTTCCTTTGTTGTTTGTTAAATCATTTATATCCGGACCGGTTTAAACTTAGTGATAAAAAAAGAAGCCAATTAAAACCATACCCGTGGGCGCCGCGACGCGAATGTTTAAATCCAGTGTATAGTGAGTGAAAGGATTATATGTTAGGGGTAGTTAACATTTAATTGTTTCCTTCAACGCACCTTTGGTGGTAATAACTGCGCAAAGATAATTTGTTTGGCATTAATCAGGCTAAGAGTCAGTACGTTTCATAGTAACATTACATTGAGATAAATTTAATCAACTATTTTGAGTTACTTTACAGCGAGTGACTTCCATTTTTAAATTTTGATTGGTCAGCGTTCGTCATTAGTAGCCGAATTCGATAATTTAATCAATCAACAGCAATTTGCTATTTCCTACATCTTCCTGGGCTTTCAATACTGTGTACTTTAGAAATCATTCTACCCTAGCAGCATTATTTCCTGGTTATTACATTCGCTTGGAGACCAGGAATTAAATTAAAGGCGCCCACAAGCGAAAAGAGAGATCAACGAATAAATTAAAAGCGAAAAGAATTGAGCATGAGTATTAAGAAAAGGAACCAAACTTGTTCAAGGCAAGGGTTCAGCGAACATTAATTAATTATTTTTTAATTCCTCCGGAACCGCGACGGTTTATTGTTTACATTTGAAAAGGAAGATGCCACGCCCCCCTTGAAACGTGCTGCCATTTTACCGCTTTCCCCCAGGGGGCCTGTCCAAATAGTTATTTAAGTTGCCTATTCGACTTTTATCTAAGTGGCCCCTTATCTAAAGGGAGTTCTGTGTTGAGACTAGCCCATTTCCTAGTGCCAGCTATCACCTGAGATTGTTTACGTTCAAAGCAAAATTTGGCATTCTTTAGTGAATACGAACGGCTGATTTTAATTTGAGGGGAACCATCCCATGAGAGAAGTAAAATTCTGCGGAATACACACAATTTGTATTCCCCATTGTATGCAATTTACTGACTTAATAGTGGATATTTTTCTGCATTTATAATTCACTTTCCACAGCATTTGGGTCCAAGAACTTGATCCTCCGGAAACCTAAATCATACTTAAGTAAATGAGGGAGTCATTCTCTTTAAGAAATGGCCAAGGAAGAGACCCAAAAAGAAATGTCTTTAAAAGATAAAGTTCCTTAACATCGCCCTTTATTTTGGGTACATTTCCGCATTATTAATTGACTTTCTACAGCTTTTGAGATCAAGAACTAAGTCCTTCGAAGATTAAATCACACTCTTCAATAAATGACCGAGTGAAAGACGGTTAGAAACACAAAAAAAAATGTCTTTAAAAGGCAAAGAAGAAGATTATTGTCTTAACATTGTTCTTTTATTTTTTATTGTTAAAAACGAAAAAGGAAATGTCTTTCAAACACAAAGGTCCTTAACTTCGTCCCTCTATTTTCGTGCATTTCTTCATTTTTTATTCGCTTTCTACAGCTTTTGGGTCCAAGAGCTTAAAGTCTTCCGAAAATGAAATCATACTTAAATAAATGAGGAGGTGATTCTCTTTAATAAATGACCAAGAGAAAGAACTATTAAAAGCTCAAAAAGAAATGTCTTTAAAAGGCAAAGAAGAGTTTCAGCGATTCTGAACCTAGAGCAATGTGTTACGTGTCAAAAATATCGTACGAAATAAGGCGACGTTTGAGAATTTCGGCCAATCTAGATTTTATTGTGGCAACCCTGGCCCCCAAGCACTGCAGCGCTGCCTCGTAATTATAGATCACCAGAACCGAACCGTCTGCCGACTCCTTATAAGGGCATGTGAGGAAATTATCGATTGGTTTTGATCGCCGCTGATCTCATTTACGATTACCCCGCGTCAACCGTTCCGTTTTGTTGCACGGCGTTACTTTTCGCCTAGTTGTGGATATCGTGAGTGTGAATCATCGAGGTTTCTGCCGGGAAATATCAGGAAAACTAAATCGACGTAGTCGGAACTTCACCAGACGCACCGCCAACGTTCAAGGAAAGCTTCTCTTATCCTGTGCAAGCGGTTCGATGTAAATTTATGACATTTTCCTTTGGTTGCACTAGTGCGCACTCAGTATATCTCTATCTTATATTAATACATGAAGCTAAAAGGAGATAAGAATATACTCAGTGCTCCCCAGCGCAGCGCAGTAGAAAATGATATCAGTTCAACTGTCAAAATGCATTCGACGTCCGTTGTTTCATCAATGTGATGTTATGTAATTTCGCTGTGCGTTTTCTTTTAATTAAAGGATGTGTTAATTTAGTTGTTAACGATCACCTGCAAAACCGAGGCGGCTTTGGAATGCTGCCGAGGCAATTACGGATCAGCTGGGTACCTAGTTTACCTTGGCGCCTTTTTTTAACATCAAATTACTCACCCCATTCTTCACTGCTGCTAGTTCGAGGGGAATGTTGGTGCAAGAAACAGCGCAGTCTTGTTACCGAACATAGTAAGTGAACAGGGGTAGAGTTTTAGGTAACAAATGATTCGAATGCTGCTTGTTTATGTTGAGGTCCACATCTTAAGTATCTCATCTCGCCCCCACTCTCGCCTACTTAAGCCATCTGCTTTTGGCTGCGCAACCCAAGTTACCGTAACAATATGATTTTGCATTTGGTTTTGGTCAAACTTTTTCATGAAATGTTATAAGAAGCTTTTCATCTAAATTTTCATTGTTAGTATCACGACCCTTTCCCTTAAAAATCCCAAAAAATATCTAAGAGTGGAACTGCGACTGACTTGACAACGGTCGTTTGATAACACAACGTTAATGGTAAGTACACCTGCATAACCATTCCATTACGAGGGAGTATCACACAAAAAAATAAATGAAAACGCGTGACCTTATTTCATTACCCTCTTCCATAATTCATAAGCAAATAACGCGTCACTCAGGCCTACGCGGATTATCTTGCCGCCCCCGTAATTGAGTTTTCGCGCTCGGAAAAGTCACACCGCTTTGTAGCCCCCCCCCCTCACGCTTTCTCTTTTTCTCCTCTAAATCAAATTTTCAATCAATCGACAACTTAAACTTAACGCAAACGGAAAACAAAAAGAAACGCAATGAATTTTCTTTTTTTTTTGGGAAATTTTCACGTCGTTTCCATCCTCCCTCCGGATTTCGGGTGAGGGGGGGGCGGGCTTTTATTGGCGTAATAAAATCCGATGTTTGCCTTTCGAAAATAAAATCGCATTTTCAATCTTGACTGGAGAAAATCGCGTCAGGGCTTGATGTCTGGCCGACCGGAAGTAGCTTATAAATCCGCTTTGCTTTCTGAAGTGGGGGCCATAAATCTTATTTGCCGCCAGCAGGGCATAAACAATTGATTTTAGATTAGGCCGGGAACATACCGGGGGGGCATATATCACGTCCGACTTTATATTATATAAAAATGTTCCGGCTCCGGTCGAACGGAAAGCTCTAATAAAAGAAGTCCTGTAAAGTTAAATTAACGTTTGCGATGTTGCCGATAGAAGGGGGACGAAGTGAAAAAAAAAATGATAAACACGGGAGCGAGCCCCAACTGGTTTCGGTGTTGTTATCGCCGATCCATTTTAATCCTTCTGCAGAACTTCAAGACATCCATACACGTCACAGCTTGATTGATGATTAACTGCATTGACGATCGATACGGCTTATTAGCGCGAGGGGGGGGGTGAGGTATTCATTAATGAAATGGGCTTTGTGAGTTCATCGTTTTATTGAGTACAAGTATGAAACGGTCGCTAGTTGTTTCGAAATAAAAGCGATTATTATTACTTGTCTAATTCAAATAAAAAAAAACCACATGTTCGGTTTCTCAGAGTTGCAGCGTTAACTTGGGGGGTGTGGAGGCGCCGCGTTGGCCGCCTGGGTGGTTTGAGCCGCAAGCGCACGCTAAACAGGTCATCTTAACATGGGGTTGAGTGCTTTCTAAATTTGAAGTACGCGTCCGAGATCGTAGAAGATCAAATTTGGAACATGTCTCGCTTGTCCGTTCCGTATTGAAACTGGCGACATTCGCAGCGATAGAGTCACGCAGACACCATAAATAAATCCATTTGACGTCAAAATTGCAAACGTGCGGGCCAAGTGGTCGAAGATAGCAAGTTACAATGCGAGTTGAAGCGTCACTGGAGTCTGCCTCGTTTCAGTCCGATAACGGATACTTTAAAAACGTCAACTTCCGCACTTGAATAGTAAAATTTATAGGTGTTCGGTTAAGACGTACGAACGGCGAACATTCCGATGAGTTAATAGAGTATCTCTTGGTTTTTCTTTGCATCTGGGGAGGCGTGCGTGTGAAACAAATACCACGACCGGGATTGGCCGAAGTGATTTTACAATTTTGCTGCAAGTCCGAGGGGCGGTTTTTGCTTGTTTTCGTGTTAAGGGAAAAACGCGGAGGAAGGGCAGATAAGATCGAAACTCTAGCGAGAGCGATCGAGTTGAATTCCAAGGTCTTGATGGTGTATCCTTAGGCGCTTGTCGTCTTTATTCAAATTTGTATTTTTGTATTTCCTTTGTTGTTTGTTAAATCATTTAAATCCGGACCGGTTTAAACTTAGTGATAAAAAAAACAAGCCAATTAAAACCATACACGTGGGCGCCGCGACGCGACGCGAGTGTTTAAATCTAGTGTATAGTGAGTGAAAGGATTATATGTTAGGGGTAGTTAACATTTAATTGTTTCCTATTGGTGGTAATAACTGCGCAGAGATAATTTGTTTGGCATTAATCAGGCTAAGAGTCAGTACGTTTCATAGTAACATTACATTGAGATAAATTTAATCAACTATTTTGAGTTACTTTACAGCGAGTGACTTTCATTCTTAAATTTTGATTGGTCAGCGTTCGTCATTAGTAGCCGAATTCGATAATTTAATCAATCAACAGCAATTTGCTATTTCCTACATCTTCCTGGGCTTTCAATACTGTGTACTGTGTACATTCTACCCTAGGGGAAATTCTCTCAGGCAAATTGTAAACCAAGTAATTTGAAAGACCTTCCTGGCCATTTTCTTGATAGAGGTTTTCACACCCTGTATATGTGGGAGGGTCAAACTGTGGTCTTGGCCGAGAGATTTGTCGGTTCATTAAAAGCGATTGCCTAGAGACTGTTAACGCCATAACCACCCATAGTGGAGAGCGAAAATAGTCAACCAATTCCTTGCACTATTAGACTTAGTTAGTTAGGTTAGCCGGCGGAAGAGCGATATACAGAGAGTCCTGAAAGGCCAGGTATTGGGTAAAGCACCGCTCTCAAATAACATTTATTCGCTCAGGTGACGTAGATCGCTCTTGAACGCTCTTTTGCAAGCGCTTTTCTCTGAGAGCGAATTACTTTTAAAGAATGAAAAAATTCAAATTAAATTAAAAAATTCCATCCTTTTAGTTCAAATCCTTCCAAAGAGGAAATATTCCTCCAATCTGGCAACACTGCTTGCGAGCCAAACGAGTATTTCGCGACCTTTTCACGCCAGTAAGAAAAAGCCTTAAGTTCACCCTCCCCTTCACACTTCGAAGAAAAAAAAATAAATTTAATTAAAAATTCCTCCCTTTCAGTTGAAATCTCTCTAAAGAAGGAATATCCTTCCGATCTGGCAACACTGCTTGTGAGCTATACGAGTATCTCGATGTAGTAGTTTAGCTTTCACGTAAATGAGCAGCTATCTAAGAGATTCGCGTCCTTTTTTATGACAGTAAGTTCACCCCTAATAAATAAGCAGAGATATCCGCCCTCTTCTAGTTATTGTGAGTTTTCTTTACAAAGAAAGAATTTTTTGTTCAAGACAACAAGCGTGGCCATAACCTTAAAATATTGACATTCATCGCCGTTATGGCCAAGAACAAAGCACTAAAAGATATTCCCTCAAAACAAAAAGTATGACCATAACCTTAAAACATCGAGAAAAAGTCTTGACGCCTTCGCTTTGCTTTTTCTTTGGGTCTTCGAAGGGTGAGGGGAGAGACGTCAGTGTAGCAACGTCACCAAAGTAGCGTCGGCTTTCAGGACGAATCCACTTTCATGGGTGGGGGAGGGTAGGCCGGGTTGCAAAACTTCGATCGGTACAAAAGCCGGAAACCAGCCTTTTCTTTACGTCCTTTGTTATACCAGTTAGCATTTCATTCATATTCATTTCGGTTTTAAAAGGCACCTATTTGTTTATGTTATATAATATACGCGTTATGCCTCGACACGGACCCAAGATTTGTTTAAATATACCAGTTCCTAGTTTCGACGACCGGACAGGCTTTCGATAAGCTTTTGTTTTAGAAATGCGAAACGTATTACGTCAGTTTGCACCCTGTATAATTCCGATTCCGTCTTCCTTCACAGAATCTCGTGAAACACAAATACACAAGCCGTACATTGGGAGTTCTGAAGAGAGACTGACCGCGAGCGAGCGCCGCGTTGTTCCCCTACCACAAGTTCAGACAGAAGCGGTTATGATTGAAAACAGATTTAATTAGGAAACCGAGTGAAATGGCGATATACGGTATGACTAGATGACAGCGCATAATCTTATCTGTTGCAATATTGCACAACATTGTGAAATGCGACGATCGGCACCTAGGCCGTTTCGCCGTTAGATTTTCACGCTAATACAGGATGTTCGGAAAAATATTATGAATAACTTAAATGAATTTTTCAACCGTAACTGAGTTGTGGCAATACATTTAAATGGACCAATCGTAACCAGTGATAGGTGGAGTTAAATAGAATGTCCTTCTGAGGCTGCGTTCGACATAACGCTCGGGGCATGCTCTGAGCAGAAGTGTGAGAGAGAACGAATGCGTTTCAGTGCATGTAAGAGTGAGAAAAAGGAATACTCCGAATGCTCGGAGCGTTATGTCGAATGCACCCTGTATGTCTTTTGTTTTTGACGTATTTCGTATTCATCTTTTATTAATCTATTTGTAGGTTAATTTTCTTGAGATGACTCCGTTTTAAAACTGCACTTGACGATGATATTCTCAAAGGAATGAAAAAAAGAAGAGTGAGATGCAACTTTGTTGCACGGTTAACCTCAGCACCATGATGGCGAAGCCATGTTTGAAGGTGCAAGTCGCTTTGTAACAATTGTTTATATTAACTATAGGCAGGTGTGATTTTGTTACTTAATATTTTACATAACGAGAATAAGGGACGCAGCTCACTTAGTACATATTTATTACAAGTAGAGACTTACATACATGGTTCACAGTACATTATAATACAACAAGAGTAGCTTCCCTCTGACTAGAATGACACTCTAATAATTTACAAATCAATTCATCAAGCATATAAAGGGGTTGGTTCTTGGAAAGTCTGCTGGAGGAGCTTATGAAATCCTGCCTTGGCATATGAGTCATCGGAAAATCGTTCTAAAAGATTAATCATGCTTTTCCAGTGACTCGTACTGGTGATTCCGTGCGTGGCAAGATCGTCTTATATAATTGAAGAGTGGAAATTCACAAGGGTCTAAGTGCCAAAAAAAAATAACGCTGAGATCCTACATAAAATATGTCTAGAACATAAAATAAATAAGATCTTTCTTGAAAACAACAAGAATAAATGAACTAAACACATTGTTACACGTTTAAAAAAAATTGACACATAGACGTTGCCTGAAATTTTCTGGAAATGGCACTTAGACCCTTTTGAATTTCCACTCTTCAATTGTTTACGTTAATTATCCTTCCTGGAAATATTGGCGGTCTGTTTCATGTAGTTGTAGTAATCTCTTGCATTGGTGGCGTTCTAATTTCCTCGTTACAATTTCCAAGGCTGCTTCCGGTCGACGTTCTACCGCCTATTTGTTTATGTTGCAATATTGTAAGGTCTGTTTTAATACATTTCATTTCTGTCATTCAAATTAAACACAAAACAAATGCGATGTAGGTTACAATATAAATTCGGAAGCATTGTCAGTCACCCTGTATTATAATTATTAGGTTCGTTGTAAAATATTAATTGATGAATTGTGACAACGCAGGTAAATGGTCGGGAAATGCATAAAATAAATATTTGGGTCAATCTTTTTTACATTTTTGCCTTTTGATTTTAACGAACTTAGAAAAAATCCCCGCAATTCTTTTTGTATTTTCCACGGAGCCATAAACATTATATTAATATTTTATTGTGTGTATTTAGTTCTGATATTAAAATGCATAAGATCATTATTATACGTATGATCATAATAAGTAAGTACTTTAACTTTTCATTTATTTTAATCGTACCGGACAATGCATGTACTTAGCGTAACACCTCGACATCAAACGCCGATTTCATTGCTTTGTTTTCACGCCATTAAATATTTTACGGTTCGCTGTAATTTTTTTTGTGCACACAAGAATCTATTTATCTTTAAATATCAGTTATCTTAATATTAGTTCATTATTTTTTAGTATGCTTCTTATAGCAATGATATCACTATAAGCGTATGTTATGCTTTGTAAACTAAAATAAGATAACAGGGTGCGCTTGCGTTTAAGAGCAAGAAGTATAATTAGCTTTTCAAGATGAATTTTCGCTCATGGCAGTGTTTAATATTTTTTACCGGAATTACACAAATTTATTCGTTACCTCCGGTACCATATCCAACTCCGCAACCTCAATTCCTGGCATGTCATGGCATGGGTAAGTAAAATGATCGAATTAAATTCCCAGGTTATGTTTATTAATAGCAGCTTGTATTCGTTTGCAAGCCAGTGGCGTAGCTTTTTACAACTCTATATTCATAATGTATTTCATGTTTGTTAAATACGCAACATAAACTGTTTTAACACTAGGTGCGCTTTTTGGCTGAGAAATATAAATTTTATAAATAATGGAAAACAACTGAACTGATTTTTTAATTAAAGTCATATAAGTGCTCCGGGCATATCGGCCCGGACCACTTGTCCATTGAACTCCCCCCACAGAGAAAAAAATTCGAAGGGCCGCTCGCCATTGGGGGCTCGCGGCAGCTAGGAAATTGCGCCTGTCGTGTTGTGCCCGTTGCTTACATATAATTGGTCGCACGACGTACTTATCTCTTAAAGTAATATTTTTCGATTGTGTGGGGCGGTCATCTTTGATTGCAAGATGGCGTCCAAGCGACGGTCGACTTGGTCTTGTCAGGGCGTTTCATTTGATATGCGACATGACGTGTTTATCTTCTAAACTAATATTTACAATCGTATAACGCGCCCATCTTTGATTCCAAGTTGTCGTCGGAATGTCAGTCCGGTTTGTCTCGCTGTGACGTTTAATTTGATATGCGACATGACGTGTTTATCTTTTGAACTAATATTTACAATCGTATAACGCGCCCATCTTTGATTCCAAGATGTCGTCGGTATGTCAGTCCGGTTTGTCTCGCCGTGACGTCCCATTTGATATGCGACACGACGTGTTTATCTTTTACCATTTCCGTATTCGTGCCTTCAAAATGGCAAATATTTTAAATATTTTTCCCCATTTGTACCGAAATTTTCGTCTCTGCCTTGATCTTGATTTAAATTTTTCAATTAGTTTCGAAATGTTTTCAAAGCTTCATGTGTTTTCTCTGTCGGTTACCGGTAGCGACGGGCGATCGCCGGCGAAAGTCGAAGCCGAAGTTTCCTAAATTGACGTTAGTGTATTCCAAACTTCGTCTCTCTAAATTCTAAATTTTATTTTAATAAAGATTGTCTCCAAATTTTACTGAATTCGTTGACTTCACCGTGACCTTTGACCTTTAAAGCCTCCTCCTCGAGATTCAAATTTTTTTTTTAAATTTCCTTAAACTTTTCCAATTTCTTGCCTTGACCTTTTACCTTTACGATGCCTCGTTCTTGAAATTCGAAATTTTTAAAAAAATTTCCACAATTTTTTTGGCGCTTTCCTTGACCTTTCACCTTTAAGATGCCTCGTCATCGAGAGCCAACATTTTTAAAAACTGTCCTTAATTTTTTTCCAATTTTTTGCATCGACCTCGACCTATGATCTTTACGATGCCTCGTTCTCGAAATTCGAATTAAAAAAAAACTTCCCGAATTTCTTTGTCCTGGCCTTGACCTTTGATCTGTACCGCCCTCATTCCTCGAAGTAGTAGTTGCTTGGACAATTTTTCCCCATTTTTATTATTATTATTATTATTAATACTTTTTTGTTCCGACTTGACATTGGAGTATTTGTAAACGTTTTTAAAAATTTTTTCAGATTTTTTTCTCGCTGCGGCATTACATTTTCTTGAATTATTATTCTCGATTAAAAAAAAAACTGTTGATTCCAAAGGATACGGAGCCATAAACTGTGTGTCATGATCATAAATGAAATAAAATGAAGCAAATTCCTTCGCTACGATACGACTTACTGCGACGCGAAAAAAAAAACTGCTTTTATTAACCGTCCGAACTCGGCAAAGGTTACTGGGTCACTGCTCGATTATAGTTCTGTTTTTTATTCCAACAGATGCTCTCTGCGGTCGCAATAAAATTTACTTTTCTTGACCTACCTCAAAGACATAGACGTGCGATTAATTCTTGCCCGATTTTCAACTGCGATTTTCTCGAAAAGTGTAAAACCTTTGTTAAGGACATATGAGTTCAATCGTTGCCATTTATGGTGATGTATTACAGGTTTAAATATTTGCATATAGTAAAAGAACACCCGGTATAATAATAATAATAGTATAGAAATAGTAATAGTACACTTCAAAGAGTAAAAATTACAGTACTTCACAAAATACAATAAAAGTTTTCTTTTAGGATCGATGCAACCGTATAGGATTGACTGTAACGAATAAAATACGACGTTTAAAAAGAATATTTTATAGGAATTATTAAATCCAAACTTTTTAAAGATTTCTCCCGATTTTTCCCAATTTCTTGACTTGGTCTGGCCTTGACCTGCGACCTTTTCGAGAAGATTTGGATTCACTTGTGCTGGGTGAACTTGTGTTCGCCTTGCTTGGGTTGGACCTAATTAATCTTTAAATTTTTTTTTCTTCGTAACCTTTTTTCAATTTTGTGGGTTTTCAAAAAAAATTAAGCTCTTTCGTGTCTGCTCGTCACGACTATTCGTTCGATCGTGTTTAAAATAACGATTTACGTGCGAAAAAATATGTGACACATTCAGTAACTAACAACTGACGTAGGCGAAGCAACATCTATTTCTCGATTTGAAACAATATTCGAAAAAAGTAAATAAATAAAGAAATATGTAAAACAAAATCATATTTAAGCGAACGAACAATTTACTACATCACATATGTTCGAACGAAAACGATACTGATTTATGTGAAACAAAAAAAAAAACTACTCGCCAGCGGCGACACTAATTAAACAATAATTAATTATTATCCTACAAACTTAACCGTTCCAACGTCACTCGTCAGTTCCCACCTTTTTGTCGAATCCGAGTGCGACACATTTCGCTATGCGTTAGTCATCTCCGTATCGAAATCGCCGTCCGATGCCCCCGAAGTGCTTTTCGATTTAAAAAATTCGCCGTTTCGTTATTTACGGTGCGATCGAAAAAGTGCGATCTCTTCAAAAATTCACGTCTCAAAATTTTCCGTCGTCCTCAACCTTGACCTACTCCAACCTCTTATTATGAAATTGAAATTTTGAAAAATTGTTTCCCCATTTCTTCCGATTTTTTTTTGCTCGACCTCGACCTTTGACCTTCACCGTCCTCGTCCCTCGAAATAGTAATCGCTTGGATAATTTTTTCTCACTTTTATTATTGTTATCATTAATAGTTTTTTTTTTTCGATTACCATATTCGAAAGTACAAAATCGCGGACGGTGGCGGAAAAATTCGAAATGTGGGTTTTAGGCTTACGACTTCCTTCATGGTTAAACGAAATTAAACAGTTTGCCGAAATCAGCTTTCGCTCTAGTAATTTCGGAATTGTTTTTCTTTGAGACTGAATGGCTTCTAAAGAATTAAAAAGTTAACCAGTGGTAGGCAGTGTTAATTGGCGAATATCGAACCTCGTTTTGCATGTGCATTTTGTTTTTAGTGTAGTATTTCATATTGATCTCTGTTATAAAACTGTATTTAACGATAATATTCTCTAAGCTCTAAGGCATGAATAAAATATACTGAGAAAGTACACTGATGGCATTCTTCAGACATCAAATTTACAAATAAAATCGAAGCAACTTTGTTGCAAAGGTTAATCTCAGCGCCACGATGGCGAAGCCGCCTTTGAAGATGCAAGCCGCACATTTGTTTATATCAACACTACGCAGATGCGATATCTCGTTTTGGTTTTATCGTATTTCATATTCATCTTTTATTAATTAATTTGTAGATTAATCTTCTTGACATGATTCTGTTTAAAAACTGCACTTGACGTTGATATTCTCAAAGGAATGAAAAAGAAGAGTGAGAGAGTTCAATGATGGCATCCCTCAGATATCAGTTTTACAAATGAAAACGATGCAACTTTGTCGGAAGGCTAATCTCAGCACCATGATGGCGAAGCCGTCTGTGAAGATGCAAGCCGCTTTGTAATATTTGTTTCTATTAACCCTAGACAGGCGTGATCAGTGGCGGAACTACAATGCGCCGGACGCTGCGACGCGGGTGGCCAGAGTTATAGGGGGACCCTTTTTCTTTAATTAACGACCATATGTTTAATAAAAATTAAATGCACCAAGAAAAGAGTGAAGAGCAGTATCGTATGGTTTCAACGTCACGTCGCCCACGGTTGTGTCTCTTTCTGCGCGACCTTTAGCGCACGAGTCGAAAATTGATTACATATTATAAACCGGTGGCCAAATAAATCGTTACGACTCGAAGGGCGAGGTTAGCATGAAGGGATAACAATTTTAATGGCCACCACTGTACACATCCACTCCGGTTGGTTGCTGTTAGTTGTGTCGTTTGATAAATGCGTGATAAACTTTAGATACAACTCGAATTTATTAACAGTGTAAAAGTAGGTTATATTTCCAGTTTTATTTTTTAATTATGCAAATACTGAGTGTCCTTATTATTTATATTTTCCGTTTGGGATTCCCGCGGATAACAAAATACATAAATAAATAAAAACAATTGTAATTAAAATATTTTAGATAAAAATGTGTGATTTTCTTGTGGTAAGGGCTCGAATAATAATTTGCGGGGAGGGGGCAGAAATTTTAAGTTCCGCCACTGGGTGTGATATTGTTACGTAATAATTTACATAAAGAGAACAAGGGACGCGGCTCACTTAAACATCTATTACAAGTAGAAACTTACATGATTCAGAATACACTGTAATGCAAGAGGAACCTCCCTCTGACTGGAATGACACTCTAATAATTTAGGAATCAGTTCGTAAAGTATATAAAGGGTTCGGTCTGTTGGAGGAGCTTACGCAATAATGCCTTGACATATGAGTCGTCGGAAAATCGTTCTAAAAGCTGAATCATGCTTCTCCAGTGACTCATACTGGTGATTCCGCACATGGCAAGACCGTCTTATGTAATTGTTTATGTTAATTGTATCCTTCCTGGAAGCATTAACGGACTGTTTCACGTAGTTGTAATCTTTTCCCTTCGTTTTGGAAGCATTCTAAAGTCATTCCTATATTTAAAAGTGGCGATGCTGCAAATATATCAAATTATCGTCCTATTTCCTTACTCTGTAATTTCTCTAAAGGTTTTGAAATTATATTATACTCTTACTTCTATCCTCATATTAAGCAACATTTAAGTCCTGAACAGCATGGCTTTGTCGAAAACCGCTCCACCGTAACAAATCTTGCATGCTTCTCCCAATATCTATGTGAATCTCTTGATTGTGGCTCTCAAGTTGATGTCGTTTATACAGACCTTGCCAAAGCTTTTGATCGTATAGATCATAAACTTTTAATTTCCAAATTAAATGCCTACGGTCTTAGCCATTCATTAAAACTTCTGCTGCAGTCGTATCTCCTGAATAGGCATCAGCGAGTTTATTACAACGGTTCTTCTTCCCGCACTTACACTGCTTTTTCTGGTATTCCTCAACGTGTCAACTTAGGACCTCTTCTTTTCATACTTTTCGTAAATGACCTTCCCTTGTCCCTCACCAAACATAGCAAGATCTTAATGTACGCCGATGATGCCAAACTATTTCGTGTTGTTGGCGCACTGTTTCATGTAGTTGTAATCTCTTGCGTTGGTGGCGTTCTAATTTCCTCGTTACAATTTCCAAGGGTGCTTCCGGGCGACGTTCTACCGCCTATTTGTTTATGTTGCAAAATTGTAAGGTCTGTTTTAATACATTTCATTTCTGTCATTCAAATTAAACACAAAACAAATACGATGTAGGTTACAATATAAATTCGGAAGCATTGTCAGTCACCCTGTATTATAATTATTAGCTTCGTTGTAAAATATTAATTGATGAATTGTGACAACGCAGATAAATGGTCGGAAAATGTATCAAATAAATATTTGGGTCAATCTTTTTTACGTTTGCCTTTTGATTTTAACGAATTTTATTAATTATTTGTAGATTTATTTTGTGTTTTGAAACTGTACTTAACGATGATAGTCTCAAAGGAATGAAAAGAAAAAAAGTGAGAGAGTTCACAGATGGCGTTCCCTCACATTTTCATGATGTTGTTGTCTTCGAGCATCTTAGAAAAAATCCCCGCAATTCTTTCTGTATTTTCCACGGAGCCATAAACATTATATTAATATTTTATTGTGTGTATTAGTTCTGATATTAAAATGCATAAGATCATTATTATACGTACGATCATAATAAGTAAGTACTTTAACTTTTCATTTATTTTAATCGTACCGGAAAATGCATGTACTTAGCGTAACACCTCGACATCAAACGCCGATTTCATTGCTTTGTTTTCACGCCATTAAATATTTTACGGTTCGCTGTAATTTTTTTTGTGCACACAAGAATCTATTTATCTTTAAATATCAGTTATCTTAATATTAGTTCATTATTTTTTAGTATGCTTCTTATAGCAATGGTATCACTATAAGCGTATGTTATGCTTTGTAAACCAAAATAAGATAACAGGGTGCGCTTGCGTTTAAGAGCAAGAAGTATAATTAGCTTTTCAAGATGAATTTTCGCTCATGGCAGTGTTTAATATTTTTTACCGGAATTACACAAATTTATTCGTTACCTCCGGTACCATATACAACTCCGCAACCTCAATTCCTGGCATGTCATGGCATGGGTAAGTAAAATGATCGAATTACATTCCCAGGTTATGTTTATTAATAGCAGCTTGTATTCGTTTGCAAGCCAGTGGCGTAGCTTTTTACAACTCTATATTCATAATGTATTTCATGTTTGTTAAATACGCAACATAAACTGTTTTAACACTAGGTGCGCTTTTTGGCTGAGAAATATAAATTTTATAAATAATGGAATACAACTGAACTGATTTTTTAATTAAAGTCATACAAGTGCTCCGGGCCTATCGGCCCAGACAAGCTCCCCCCACAGAGAACACCCACCACAGAGATAAAAATTCGAAGAAAGCGCTTCGCGCATTAAGGGCCGCTCGCCGTTGGGGGCTCGCGGCAGCTAGGAAATTGCGCCTGTCGTCTTGTGCCCGTTGCTTACATATAAGTGGTCGCAAGACGTACTTATTTCTTAAAGTAATATTTTTCGATTGTGTAGGGCGGTCATCTTTGATTGCAAGATGGCGTCCAAGCGACGGTCGATTTGGTCTTGTCAGGGCGTTTCATTTGATATGCGACATGACGTGTTTATCTTCTAAACTAATATTTACAATCGTATAACGCGCCCATCTTTGATTCCAAGATGTCGTCGGTATGTCAGTCCGGTTTGTCTCGCTGTGACGTTCCATTTGATATGCGACACGACGTGTTTATCTCTTACCATTTTCGTATTCGTGCCTTCAATATGGCAAATTTTTTAAATATTTTTCCCCATTTGTACCGAAATTTTCGTCTCTGCCTTGATCTTGATTTAAATTTTTATATTAGTTTCGAAATGTTTTCAAAGCTTCATGTGTTTTCTCTGTCGGTTACCGGTAGCGAGGAGAGATCGCCGGCGAAAGTCGAAGCCGAAGTTTCATAAATTGACGTTAGTGTATTCCAAACTTCGTCTCTCTAAATTCTAATTTTTATTTTAATAAAAATTGTCTCCAAATTTTACCGAATTCGTTGACTTTGACCTTTAAAGCCTCCTTCACGAGATTCAAAATTTTTTAAAAAAATTCCTTAAACTTTTCCAATTTCCTGCTTTGACCTCTGACCTTAACGACGCCTCGTTCTTGAAATTCAAATTTTTTTTTTATTTTCCACAATTTTTTTGGCGCTTTCCTTGACCTTTCACCTTTAAGATGCCTCGTCGTGGAGATCCAACATTTTTAAAAACTGTCCTTAATTTTTTTCCAATTTTTTGCATTGACCTCGACCTATGATCTTTACGATGCCTCGTTCTCGAAATTCGAATTAAAAAAAAAACTTCCCGAATTTTTTTGTCCTGGCCTTGACCTTTGATCTTTACCGCCCTCGTTCCTCGAAGTAGTAATCGCTTGGACAATTTTTCCCCATTTTTATTATTATTATTATTATTAATACTTTTTTGTTCCGACTTGACATTGGAGTATTTGTAAACGTTTTTAAAAATTTTTTCAAATTTTTTCTCGCTGCGGCATTACATTTTCTTGAATTATGAAATGAAGCAAATTCCTTCGCTACGATAGGACTTACTGCGACGCGAAAAAAACTGCTTTTATTAACCGTCCGAACTCGGCAAAGGTTACTGGGTCACTGCTCGATTATAGTTCTGTTTTTTGTCCTGGCCTTGACTTTTGATCTTTACCGCCCTCGTTCCTCGAAGTAGTAATTGCTTGGACAATTTTTCCCCATTTTTATTATTATTATTATTATTAATACTTTTTTGGTCCGACTTGACATTGGAGTATTTGTAAACGTTTTTAAAAATAAAACATATTCGTTGATTTATCAGCAAATCAAAACAGAAGAACCGGTCGGAAAGGTTAAATAAAATCAATATTTAAAAAAATTCAAAGTAATTCAATTACTTCAGACTAATTCAATTACTTTAGAGTAATTCAAATAATATTTCAAGCAGTCAAAGTAATTGAAATACTCTAAAGTAATTGAATTAGTCTGAAGTAATTCAATTAGTAATTGCTCCGCAACTTCAAATACTTTTCGTTTTAATTGGTAATTGCCAATACTTTGTACATGAACAGAAAAAGATAATTGATAATTGCCAATACTTTTCAAAGTAATTGAAGCTTGTTATTTCAATTCCTTTTTTTTAAGTAATTTGCCCAGCTCTGGCCTCACCTGCATTTACAAATTAATGCGTCTGTTTTAAATAAAATTTGAAGTTCATTGCTTGGCAGTTGTGTATAAAGCAGTTTAACTTTTAGGCCGATTCACACAAACAAAAAGTAGTACATAATACAGGAGGTCTAAGTCTAAAGCGGCTCATATACCGCTACTTTGTCGGCTTGTTTACGAGACGTGTATCAAAAACACGCGCGTTTAAAACAGGTACTTTTTTTTACACACATAAGTATATACAGCATGTTCGAACTAAACGTTCTTAAACGTAACATCGTTCTTCGCTTTATATTCCGCTGGTAATAGCGAACCCATTTAGATTACGCAAGTAAATACTCCACGAAAACCCGAAGTCAACTTAACGTACTTAATTTTTTCAATTGATTAATAAACAACAACGTTACGTCATAATGCCGTGCAAGATTTTACAACTTTTGTTGTAAATAAGCAGGCCTTGACGCAACTCAATTTAAATCGCGGTGGGAGATGCGAATATAACGCGCGTTTGTTTGGGGAAAATCAGCAAATCACTTGCGAAATGTACCTCGGCAAACAATTCAGTGAGTTCCACTTTTTTTTTTCTTCAATTCAATAATCTTTCCATGTGGTGACGTGGTACATAAAATTTCAGGTGTCTTCTTGCGGTTCTTTGAAGTCGTCGTTTGCATGTACGCAGTCTTAAGAGTAAGTGCTACGATCGGCAAGTGTGGAAACGGCCTTACTTCTAAACAGTTGGGTTCCTGAAGTTTTACGTGCGGGTCAAGCATTAAAAACGCCACCCCACAACTCAATTCAACGCAATTGCTTATTAAGGCCGTTTCTACATTGTGCTTGCGCCTGCGTGTTTATTTGTTTTGTTTCCAGAACACCCCCGAGTGCGGTTCCGCCTTAGAAAATGTGACCCTCATGATTTTAGCCACGCTCACAACTATACTCCTCTACATATCGATACTACCACTAATATTCTACAAGGTCTTAGTCGCATTTATCCTCGAGATTAAATACCAGGAGAATTTCGGCGGTTTACTGAAAGGCCCCGACGTTATTTGGACCGACAACGACAAGGGAAGCAACAACGTCGTCACCTATTTATTAATCATCCGATTCGATGAGAGCGGGGCCGATTTTCTGGCGTACGTCAGGGAAGTGTGTGCCAAACGATTTTTCCGGTCGACTCGCCTGACTTGCGTCCGCCGAAATTTCATGGGGTACAACTTCCTGGTGAAAAACCAGCTCGCCGTGGATGACGTCGTGCGGGAATTACCGGCGGGCCAAACTTTGGGGGAAACGATCAATCAACCGCTCCCCAAGAACAACACCGCCGCTTGGGAACTGCTGGTCGGGACCCAACCCATCGATCTGGATCAGTTTCCCTTGCTGGTTCGAATACACCACGCCATAGCCGACGGGATGACGTTCCTTAGCTTGTTGGTCAAAGAAATCTCCGACGAGGGCGTTTCGGTTCCTAATGTGCCCAAAACCCGAAGTGCGACGGTATGGGGCGGAATCAAAGATTTGGGGCGGTTGCATTCGCGCATGGCTTTATTTCTGAATCCCGCGGATGGAAACGTCTTGCGCACTCCGAACTTGTCGAGGCGGAAAAGGGTGGGGTTCTACGTGGAACGCGAGCGAAGGTACTTGAAGGTCATCAAGAGGATCAAGGGGAGGGTTGAGGGGGCGACGTTCTCCAGCGTCATCTTGACGGCCATATCAGCTAGCCTGGGCGATTATTTTAAAAAAGTAAGTATGTTACCTTTGACCTTGATGGGTCTGGCAGACTCAAACGAAAGAACCTTTCCAAGTTGTTGTTGTATTTTGTCTTTTATTGTCCGCTACTCTTCTATGGTTTCTTGCCTCTTGACCACGTGATCCATCCACCTCCAATCTCCCCACCGAGTCTATCAACCAGTAAAATTTTAGACCAATCGGTGTGCTTTATATTTCAAATATGAAAAATGCAGCTATTAACTCGTTTTCTGATTGGTTAATCTCAGTTTGAGAGGGAGTGATAATGGGCGTTCCTTTTCTTCGTCGGGTTAGAAGCGTTTCGTTCTCGCGACGTGATTGGGTGACGGTGGGCGCGGCTTTGGTTCACGCACAGCGATAGAGCAAGAAAGCAACTTCGTGTGAAACTCGTCTCCAAAGTCCGGGGTCACTTTTTATTGTTAAAAAAATTATTCAAAACAAATTTGATTGTGGTTACGAATACGAGGCAGCCTCTTTCCGTTCGAGTTGAAAAGGGGCGGGGCTTACATCGTTTACACGTACGTACCGGTCACCAGGTTTTCACTTAGCGGCCACTTTCCAACAACTTTGTCCCAGCACTGTTGCCAACCGGGTTGTAAAAATTCCGCTACGTCTCCCTCCGATCTAAGCTGCGTAGATGCTGGCTCGTTGCGTAGTCCGTCAATTAACGCTATTCCAATTTCAGTTGAACGGAGGTGTAGCAGGCGAGTTGGCAGCTGTACACTCTTCACTTTCGCCGCCGTCCCATCTTTTATGCCCTTCCGGGGACTTCTCGACGCCAATTATCACGTCGGATTTTCAGAAATGGAATAAACGTTTCTTATTGGCTGAAAAATTGGCGGTTAGAGCAATGCATGTTCTTAAATTAAAATTAGCATGTAACACCCCCTAATAAATTGTTTTCATGTCTCGGTTCTTGCAATGCCCCATCCTTTTCTTATCCGTGGGAGTGGCAGTGGGCGGTGCTTCGCTTCGTCGTCATAACGAATGAGCTCTCTGGTTATGTTTTGAAGAATGAAAGAATGACGATATTTGTCTTTTTTGTTCTTTCCTGTCACTCTTTCAGGCCAATCAGTGAGTGTATTGAACGTCACGAAAGTCGAAAAAGTAAATTCCTCGAAAGGTGAAAAGATAATTAATATTTTTTCTCAAATTCAAAAAAAGTGGGTGTGATTGTGACGCTCTCTCGTTTTCCTATTGGTTGGGGAGTGAAAATGGACGTCCCTCTGCTCCAATTCGTTGTTTTCTGTATCAGTGGGCGTTGGCTTCGCGTCGACACAACGAATAAGCAATCTGAAGTAAACTCCTCGAAAACTGAAAAGATAAATAACATTGTTTCTCAAATTCAAAGAAAGTGGGTGTGATTGTGACGCTCCCTCGTTTTCCTATTGGTTAGGGAGTGATCAGTGGGCGTTGGCTTTGCGTCGTCATAACGAATAAGCAATCTGATTGATTGATTGGTTTTGAGGCTGCGGAAAACATTCTTTTTCCAAAAGAATGCGACCTCCTTCCGGGCCAATCTGTCTATTTAAAAAAATCGGGAAGTAGTAGAAAATAGCAGAGATTCATTGCATAAGTGTGTAAGGTGTGTGAGACGTACGCGCTGTTGTGAAACAGTAAAAATAGTATTGTCTGACAGACTGCAAATGGAAGAAGAGTGGAGGATGGATGGTAATCCATTTTCTCATTGGTTGGTTTCGAATAATCAGTTAATCGAAAGCCAGTTTCACAAATGGGCGTTCCCCTGACGCCACATTAAAAACAAGCGCTCTAATTCGTTGTTTTCTGAGCCGAGGAAATCGCAGTGGGCGTAGCTTCGTGCGTGTCGTCGTAGCGAATAAGTGTTCTGATTGCAACTTTACATGAAATTTAAATCTACATTTACTTTTTCATTCTTTTATAACTTACTAAGTTAATAATGATCGTCTTTTGTTTTATTGGTTAATCGCGAATTCGGTCAAGTGAAAATGGGCGTTCCCCTGACGTCACATTAAAAACAAGTGTTCCACTCGTCGTGATTTGAGAGAATGGGCGTTGGCTTCGCGTCGTCATAACGAATGAGCATTCTGATTGGTTACGTTGAGGCCATGAGATTGTGTTTCTCGATTTTTCATCTCAAATGATTCGGTCAAGTGAAAGTGGGCGTTCCGCTGACGTCACATTAAAAACAAGTGCCTAATTCGTTGTGATTTGAGAGAATGGGCGTTGGCTTCGCGTCGTCATAACGAATGAGCATTCTGATTGATTACGTTGAGGCCGTGAGATTGTGTTTCTCGATTTTTCATCTCAAATGATTCGGTTAAGTGAAAATGGGCGTTCCCCTGACGTCACATTAAAAACAAATGTCCCGTTCGTCGTGATTTGAGAGAATGGGCGTCGGCTTCGCGTCGTCATAACGAATGAGCATTCTGATTGGTTACGTTGAGGCCGTGAGATTGTATTTCTCGATTTTTCATCTCAAATGATTCGGTCAAGTGAAAATGGGCGTTCCGCTGACGTCACATTAAAAACAAGTGCCTAATTCATTGTGATTTGAGAGAATGGGCGTTGGCCTCGCGTCGTCATGACGAATGAGCATCGCGATTGGTCACATTGAGGCCGTGAGACTCGTTATTTTTGTATTGGTTAATCACGAATCGGATTAATCGGATGCTTTGACATCACATTAAGAACAAGCGCTCTGATTCATTGTTTTTTTTTTATTTGAGGGGCATTGCTTTGTTGCGTCATAAAAAACGAACTCGCTGATTGGTTACCGCGGAAATTAAAATGCACGGCGCTCGGTATTTTCATCTCGAGAACATTTTGGTTGATCAGAATTAAATCAGAACGAATTCGGGTTGTTTACAGTTTTGTAATTTCTGGAATTTTCTTGAAAATAATTCGAGTTACTCAATTGACATGACAATGTTATGTTTTGCAGAAAGCACGGCCTCCTCCAGAAGATGTAACCCTCTCCTTCATAGCGATCGCCGACCGCAACGAGCTGAATTTCGACCACCCAGAATTGGCCAACATATTCTCGATGGCTTCCATGAAATTGCCCGTGGCTTTCGCCCCAAGCGAAACGCTTCCCCAAAGGTTCCTGAACGTGCAAAGGGCGTACTCCCAGATCACCAGATCGCACGACATTTGGGCAAGTTTCGCCGCCCCAGCTTGGCACGAAGCTTAACTTTTTCGCCATTCTAGATTAACCACTGTTTGTTGCACGTCTTCTGCGACTTGCTCCCGACGCCTTTGCTTCGGTCCTTCCTGAAAATGACTGACGTCCCCACGATCGGGTTCAGTAACCTACCTGGGTTCAAAAAAATTCACATCGGTGGACACACCTTGAGGAACCTTCTGTTTTGGATACCAAATTATATGTCGCTTGGTATGTATTTTTTTATAGTTGTGATTTGTGCTGAGGGTGTATTTTAGGGGTGGGATTTTCGCTGGTTACTTACGACGATAAATTTCAAATGGGTTTGGTGGTCGACGAGGTGATCATACGCGAAGAAGATGGCGCGCAGGAGATACTCGACGGCGTTTTCAAACAAGTTGATCTGATGGATAAAGAATTCGTTTAATGTTTTGTTGAAATAAATTAAAAAGCGACGGTCTTGTATGCGGATGTAAATATACGAGTTTTCGCACAAAGAAGCGCGTATCCTTGCGGCAGAAATAAATACTTTTGTGCAGTTCCGGAGCGCTGCAAGGATTTTATTAAAATATGTTGCCTATTCAGGACGCAGGATTGCCTGCCTAGCTTGAAAGCCCGTTGCACCTGAATTATAACGCAAACGGACGAGGAGGAGCGGGCGCGCGCGCTGAGATCCTGCAATATTAATTTTTCCGGATTTATTAAATTCAGGTGACCGCGCTCGTCGAGGTGCTCTGGGGTTTATTGAGATAATTTCTCCTGGGTGGTTTATTGAAATAATTTTCCCGGAAATTTGTTATAACAATTTTCCGGATTAAAAACGTCGTTTTTTACTCGTTGCGTTTTCAATTACGTAACGTCTTGAATCTCATTTCTCTGTTCTGAGATTATAAAATCGTAAAAAGAAACGCTTATTATAAGCAACCAAGACGAATTGAGTTATAAGTTATAACTATAGAGCGGGAGATTCATATTTTCCCCCACCGCGCGCAATTTAGTACGCCTCTGAGCGATAACCTTGAAAAATATAAAATTTCCGCTCGTCAGCTATAACTCACTTATTTTCGAAAATAGAAGAAAATGTCTAATAGGAAATTTGTTGGTATTGTCGTTAGGCTTCGAGCGCCGTGTACGAAAAAACAATTGAACATCGCACTTTCGCATTACAAACCAAAGTTGCGTTTTTTCTAATGGAACGCCCTGTATATTTTTGCATTTTTGAATTCTACGTTGAATTCTAGCCCGAGTTGATGGGTCGCACTGTATATCTAGCGCTAATGGTTTTCGAGTTATTCGTTGAAGAATTTTTTCACGTACGCGTCAGACATTCCCTTCTTTAACTCACTTGTTTTTGAAAATAGAAGAAAATGTTTAATACGAAATTTGTTGGCATTGTCGCTGGCCTTCGAGTGCCGTGTACGAAAAAACAATTGAACGTCGCACTTTCGCATTACAACCTATAGTTGCGTTTTTTCTAACGGAACGCCCTGTATATTTTTGCATTTTTGAATTCTACGTTGAATTCTAGCCCGAATTGATGGGTCGCACTGCAGGTCTAGCGCTAATAGTTTTCGAGTTATTCGTTGAAGAATTATCCGCGTACACATCAGACTTTCTCTTCCTTAACTCACTTGTTTTTGAAAATAGAAGAAAATGTTTAATACAAAATTTGTTGGTATTATAGCTAGGCTTCGAGAGCCGTGCACAAAAAAACAATTGAACATCGCACTTTTGAATTACAACCTAAAGTTGCGTTTTTTCTAATGGAACGCCCTGTATATTTTTGCATTTTTGAATTCTACGTTGAATTCTAGCCCGAGTTGATGGGTCGCACTGTAGGTCTAGCGCTAATAGTTTTCGAGTTATTCGTTGAAGAATTATCCGCGTACACATCAAATTTTGTCTTCCTTAACTCACTTGTTTTTGGAAATAGAAAAAAATGTTTAATACGAAATTTGTTTGTATTGTCACTGGGCTTCGAGCGCCGTGCACGAAAAGACAATTGAACGTCGCACTCTCGCATTACAAACTAAAGTTGCGTTTTTTCTAATGGAACGCCCTGTATATTTTTGCATTTTTGAATTCTACATTGAATTCTAGCCCGAGCTGATGGGTCGCACTATAGGTCTAGCGCTAATAGTTTTCGAGTTATTCGTTGAAGAATATTCGACGTAAACATCAGACTTTCTCTTCCTTAACTCACTTGTTTTTGAAAATAGAAGAAAATGTTTAATACGAAATTTGTTGGTATTGTCGTTAGGCTTCGAGCGCCGTACACGAGAAAACAATTGAACGTCGCACTTTCGAATTACAAACCAAAGTTGCGTTTTTTCTAATGGAACGACCTGTATATTTTTGCATTTTTGAATTCTACGTTGAATTCTAGCCCGAGCTGATGGGTCGCACTATAGGTCTAGCGCTAATAGTTTTCGAGTTATTCGGTGAAGAATTTTCGACGTATACATCAGACTTCCCCTTCTGTAACTCACTTGTTTTTGAAAATAGAAGAAAATGTTTAATACGAAATTTGTTCGTATTGTCACTGGGCTTCGAGCGACGTGCACGAAAAGACAATTGAACGTCGCACTCTCGCATTACAAACTAAAGTTGCGTTTTTTCTAATGGAACGCCCTGTATATTTTTGCATTTTTGAATTCTACGTTGAATTCTAGCCCGAATTGATGGGTCGCACTGTAGGTCTAGCGCTAATAGTTTTTGAGTTATTCGTTGATGAATTCTCGACGTAAACATCAGACTTCCCCTTCTGTAACTCACTTGTTTTTGAAAATAGAAGAAAATGTTTAATACGAAATTTGTTGGCATCGTCGTTAGGCTTCGAGCGCCGTGTACGAAAAAACAATTGAACATCGCACTTTCGCATTACAAACCAAAGTTGCGTTTTTTCTAATGGAACGCCCTGTATATTTTTGCATTTTTGAATTCTACGTTGAATTCTAGCCCGAGTTGATGGGTCGCACTGTATGTCTAGCGCTAATGGTTTTCGAGTTATTCGCTGAAGAATTATCCGCGTACGCATCAGACTTTCTCTTCCTTAACTCACTTGTTTTTGAAAATAGAAGAAAATGTTTAATACAAAATTTGTTGGCATTGTCGCTGGGCTTCGAGTGCCGTGCACGAAAAAACAATTGAACATCGCACTTTCGCATTACAAACCAAAGTTGCGTTTTTTCTAATGGAACGCCCTGTATATTTTTGCATTTTTGAATTCTACGTTGAATTCTAGCCCGAGCTGATGGGTCGCACTATAGGTCTAGCGCTAATAGTTTTCGAGTTATTCGTTGAAGAATTATCCGCGTACACATCAGACTTTCTCTTCCTTAACTCACTTGTTTTTGAAAATAGAAGAAAATGTTTAATACGAAATTTGTTGGTATCGTCGTTAGGCTTCGAGCGCCGTGCACGAAAAAACAATTGAACGTCGCACTTTCGCATTACAAACCAAAATTGTGTTTTTCCTAATGGAACGCAACTAATTTGTAGGTCCCGTCGCGTCGTGCACAATTCAGTACGCTTCTAACCGATAACCTTGAACAATATAATCTTTCCGCCCTTTAGTAATAACGGAATAATCGTGATGAAGGAGAGCTTTATTGTTTGAACCAAAAAAAAAAGGTTGCCTTAATATCCCTTAGTCATCGCCTTAAGTGGCTTGTAGCAAATGCGGTCCTCGAGGTCTCCGGCTTGTTTCTCCGCGAAACACATAAGACGTTTACGAGTTAACGATCCGAAGGTATTACGGTGTTAATACGGAAAACACCAACTCTCGCTACTTAACTCAAAGGGAAACACAATGGCCACAAGCTCTCCCATCCCATAAAGTACGCCCGAGTCCGCACTCCATCATCCGTAATGGTTCTTACGAGGGCGCAGAAATCGCCCGGAACGCTAATCAGATTAACCTCCCTCCCCCCCCTCCCCCCTTGTGAAACCTAAATATTTGGCGGCGCACAACTTAATATACACACGACGGTGTTTGGTTTGGATTAGAACGTTGTTGGCTCAGAAAGGGAACAATTTTCATTAGCGCGCGATATTAAATTTCCAGCGTGCGCAAGATGTGCAAGAAACAATTAGTCGAAGACAACGTCGACCGGGGTAAGTAGCAAAGTTTCGGCGAGGAAGAAGAAGACGTAAACAAGTCTAATAATGATGATGTAACGACTTACTCGAGGCTCATACTCATAAATGTTGCACGGCGTTTTACCGCGATGTAAATGACAAACTAAAAGCTTTCTACCATCGCTTTGACCCAGTTATCATTTGCTTATTATGTCGGCTCTATTATTTATTAAAAAGTTTGGGTGTGCTTTGCCTAAATAAACTTACATAAATAAACTGCGAGGCTTGAATTTCAAGAAGCTTCGAAACATTTAAATTCAGCTTAAGCTTGTTTCTAACTAATTCGATTGGCCAAAGTGAAAGTCTTCAATCTGTATATGTGACAAGCAATCTCTATTATGCATTAGTGCTAAACAAATTTCCGAGGGTTCTCTTTTAACTACATTATTTTTTATTGGGGGAGACATTAACCTAAAAATTAAGTATATAAAAGACTT
Source organism: Dorcus hopei (assembly GCA_033060865.1). Classification (NCBI taxonomy): domain Eukaryota; kingdom Metazoa; phylum Arthropoda; class Insecta; order Coleoptera; family Lucanidae; genus Dorcus; species Dorcus hopei. The sequence goes on along the minus strand of CM065424.1, from coordinate 2,924,841 downwards.
GCCATTTCAAAGGCTTTGCCTTGACTGATCAAAAAACCGCATTATGTAAATATAATTAAAAGCGAACGATCCAGGAAGTCACGGTGACTCATAGGGTAAGTGCAAGAGTGGTGATAATCGGAATTTCCCGACTAAAACCATATAAAAGGGACTGGGTTTCACAATCAGATATCATCACATAGCCAATAGTAGCCAAAATAAATATGTAGATACGAAGAATAATAACAAAAAAAAATTGTAATTTCGAAGCTGATAGATAGACAAATGGTCTTGTATTTCTATAGTTTCTTTTTTAAGGTGGAAACGTCAGCTGTTAAGTGTTCCTTGAATTCTATTTTGTACATTACAAATTAATTTGGTAACTTTAGTAAACGAAAAGCGGATCCGCGCTTCCTGTTTCAACGTTACTTTCCGTTCTACGTTGTTTATGTTCATCGTTCATTTAATTTGGCCCTGCGGCGTTTTAGTTTTGTCACAAGCATAACCGCTGCACTAATAAAGACAAGTGTGTAATGGTTCGGTGCCGTCCTGGCTCGATTTATATAGGTTCTTAATTACACGGTGTTCCTGGAACGCATGGCCGGGCTCCGCCTCTGACGTCACGGGTTCAATGATGCGCACGTGTTTAATGACGCGCTTGTCGCGTGACCTCAGTTTCCCTTATTTTTAATTTACTGCCCTTTTACTTTGGGCTTACGTTTGACCTCCTCGCCCGTCCCATTGAGCTAGCCGGTATTTAGGACGAACTTAATTTGCCTTCCCATAAGCTTGCAGCCTTCCGGTAGGTAGTATTGCTTGTGTTTTTTTTTAATTCTCTAGCAAGCGAGAGTGAGAAAGTGGATACGTTATAATGACGTGCTTCAGTGTTGAAGAAGCGTAGATACAAATCACCATAATCATGTAGGGGTTCTAAAGAAAGAACGTTTGTTGGGGGGAAGCGTTGATAATGATGACACAGTATCACGAAACACGGGGGCAGATTGCCCCCCAATAACTCGAAAACAATTACAAAGGATTGCGTGGGCCGCTTCCTTTTAAAATCGATCCTCCCGGAGGATGGATCGCCGGTGGGCCGCGAACCGTGCCTTAATAACCCTAATAGGTCCTTACATTATTAAGCCCGGCCGAGAATAATTCACGGGTACCCTCGTCGGCGTAATTAATATTTTCTGTCGGGGCGCCCCCCCGAAGCACGCGGCTCTTCAATTAAAAACGAAACGCTCGGAAATAAATAAAATAAGTCGCGCCGCCCCCGACTAGGGCAAATATTAAATCTCGGGAGCACTTGCGCCGGTGTTTAATCAGCGCCGAATGAAATTCGGTATTTCGCTGCAAACACCGAGATACACTTGACTCGGGGGGGGGGGGTTAAGGAAGAAAAGGTTTTCAAGTGTTGGCAAATTTGAGAAACTCGGATTATTAGGGGAGGGTGCTTTGACGACGTTGCTCTTTTGAAACTTGAGGACTTGTACATTTTACTTTTGAAAGCCCCTGGAAAGTGAGATGAAAGAAAGACCAACAAGCATGTAATACGCCGGCTTGTTTGTTGAGTTTTACGGACAACTAAATAACCAATAAAACTGTCCAAACAAAAACAATTTAAACTTATTGCTAAATTAAATACTGGACCGAAACTGAACTGACAGGGTTTACTTGTTGAGCATTTCCAAAAGGGTCACTGCAATTAGACATGCGCTACCCTACTCGTCTAGACACTCGGCTATAGGCTACCTAGGAATTTACTGCCGGCGCTAAACGAAATACCCTATTGACCTACTCTACCTGGCCTCCGTTTTGATGCAACCCGTATTAACCTTATAATATTTATACCTCGTGATCGTCAATGCAACACCTGGCCTTACGTTGTTGTAACCCAATTCTTTTGGTGCGTCGGTGAATAAACTTGAGAGATTAAGGAACTAAATACGTTTAAATAAAATGCGGAAGCTAGATTTAATTAATTATTTATTGAGAAAAAAAAGGTAAAAACTCCTTGTACCAGCCACTGCGGGATCTGATACAACCCTTGCGTTTTAAACCAATACAGAGAAAACAACATTACGGTTATCAGGAAGTACAGTAGAATTCGCTTAACGGATTTCACTTTCGACTAACGTAGCGACCGAACTGGTTCCAATCACACAGCTGGTGGCTTGGTGCACACGCAAATAGTTGTTCCTCAATTAAATTAACAATTAATTTGTGTTCAACTTAGATTGGTCTTGGTACTAGTGTTTGCCGCTTCAGATCGTACTCTAAGACACGTTCTGCTCCATCAACCAACGCACAGTGTGACACAGTGTACTTAATTAATGGAAGTAATTAATTAATCGGACGTTCTGGAGAAGTATGTGGTACAAAATCGGCGATTAATTTGCAAGATAATTAATAGCAGTCGCCGCTGGTTTTCAGGGACTCCTTTCGGAGGTGATGGGAAACCTTATCGTTAGCTAAACCGATTAATTGAGGTCGAATGGGTAGGATCTTTTCTCAACTACGTCCAACCGCCTTAAGGGTGTGGTACAGTGTACGCTTTTTAATCACCCTACGTCGTTTTTTCGTCGGTTAAACCTATCTAACTAATTTGTTGGCGCAATGGACCCAGCGGCACCCCGCTTTTGCGGTTATGGCACTTTCAGTCTCTCGGCAAATCGCTTCTAATTACCCTGCAAATCTCTCAGCAAAGACTACACTTCGGTCCACACACAGGGTGTGAGAGAAACTCTGTTAAGAAGATGGCTGGGCGGGGGCGCTGGAAACCCAAAACTACCGGGCGGGATTGGAGAAAGTCCAAAGGAAAATGGCCATCCGGGTGTCCGGTGCTTATCGCACAGTGTCCAAGGAAGCAGTTTTAGTAGTCGCAGGTATGATTCCAATCAAGGAGCAGGTAGAGGAGAGGAAATGGAAATACCACAACAAATCAAACGATTCGGAAGATAAGCACGGTAGAGTGGAAGCTTGGCTGAGGTGGCAAGGGACATGGAATATGACGAAGAAGGGTAAATGGACCAGGAGTGAGGAGGTGTTGCGAGATAGATTAGTACCTCATCCAATTTTTCAGAAATTATCTTAGCGCTGTAAGGAGAGTAGAAGACCCACGGTGTGTTTATTGCGGGATCGACCCTGACGATGCAGAGCACGCGGTACTGGTGTGCAACAGATGGACAAAGGAAAGGCTGGAACTGGAGACACTAGTTGGATGTAGGTTGACCCCTCGGAATGTAGTCGAGAAAATGTTAGAATCGGCAGAAAAATGGGAAGCGATCAAGGGACTAGTAAATAAGATAATGAAGGCAAGGGAACGTGAAGAGAAAGAGACCACAGCGGATAGTTAAATACTGGTACCCTCTAAGGGTAAGGATAGGGAGCCTAGCAAGGACATGAAGAGAGCGGAAGGGCAATCGACCACAGGAGATTGGTTAACGCGAGACCCCTAAATCCTGATGATATACATTCGAGTAGTTCCAGGACTAGAAGGGAGTTGGTTTTTGGGTTGGTGCTAAAGGGGGGGGGTCAGAAGGTAAGAATCCGGCGCTACCAAGACACACGGGTGTTGCGGTGTCTTTCGAAGATTTTCCCCTCCTAGCGTTAAAAAAAAAATAAAAGAAGATGGCTATGAATAGGTGGTTCAAATTGTTCGGCCTCGTAATTTCACGAAATTCGTAACGAGCAATAAATTGGCCTTGATTTCTGGGGTTAGATTGTGTTGGCCCACTTGGTTTCGGCGGCAGATACAACTTGCCTTAGACCAGTGATTCAAACTGGCGACTTCCCTGTGCAGCAAATCGAAATACAGCCGTTAGCGTGTTCCAACTTGGCAAAGAATATCTCCAAAAGGTAGTTAAATACTGGTACCCTCTAAGGCTAAGGATAGAGAGCCTAGCAAGGACGTGAAGAGAGCGGAAGAGCAATCGACCACAGGAGATTGGTTAACGCGAGACCCCTAAATCCTGATGATATACATTCGAGTAGTTCCAGGACTAGAAGGGAGTTGGTTTTTGGGTTGGTGCTAAAGGGGGGGGGGTTAGCCGGTAAGAATCCGGCACTACCAAGACACACGGGTGTCGCGGTGTCTTTCGAAGATTTTCCCCTCCTAGCGTTAAAAAAAAAAATAAAAGAAGATGGCTATGAATAGGCGTTCGGCCTCGTAATTTCACGAAATTCGTAACGAGCAATAATTGGCCTTGATTTCTGGGGTTAGATTGTGTCGGCCCACTTGGTTTCGGCGGCAAATACAACTTGCCTTAGACCAGTGATTCAAACTGGCGACTTCCCTGTGCAGCAAATCGAAATACAGCCGTTAGCGTGTTCCAACTTGGCAAAGAATATTTCCAAAAGGTAGTTAAATACTGGTACCCTCTAAGGGTAAGGATAGAGAGCCTAGCAAGGACATGAAGAGAGCGGAAGAGCAATCGACCACAGGAGATTGGTTAACGCGAGACCCCTAAATCCTGATGATATACACTCGAGTAGTTCCAGGACTAGAAGGGAGTTGGTTTTTGGGTTGGTGCTAAAGGGAGGGGGTTAGCCGGTAAGAATCCGGTACTACCAAGACACACGGGTGTCGCGGTGTCTTTCGAAGATTTTCCCCTCCTAGCGTTAAAAAAAAATAAAAGAAGATGGCTATGAATAGGTGGTTCAAATTGTTCGGCCTCGTAATTTCACGAAATTCGTAACGATTGATTTCTGGGGTTAGATTGTGTTGGCGCACTTGGTTTCGGCGGCAGATATAACTTGCCTTAGACCAGTGATTCAAACTGACGACTTCCCTGTGCAGCCGTTAGCGTGTTCCAACTTGGCAGAGAATATCTCCAAAAGGTAAAACTATTTTCCAAGAGTTAGTTTATCTAAATTCAATACGAATACTTTACAGATTCTTTAGCCACCGATTAATACAAATTAAAATAATTCTTAATCAATTTATACCACCAAGTATGTGACGAAGAAATACAAATAAATGTACCCGAGATGAACACAATACACGCACACACACACACTTGTTTAGGTACACCCGCGGCGCGAATCCGTACGTATTCGTGGGTTTGTTCGTTTAATTGCCTTTCTCTTAACACACTGTATTTTAACCGTACCGAAATAAAATGATTTATGTAAGCGGTACGACGATATTATCGTAACCTTGGCCAGGAACGCTGGACCCACCCGAGTGGGGTGAGCTGAGGGGCGTTGGTCGCTAATCAGATAACAAGAGATTTTTGTGTGTAACGGTCGTGCAATACGTGTAGTATTTTCTGGGAAATAAAACGTTTGTTAAATTTTGTTGTAATACGTTAATATTTAGCTAGAAATATGAGAAAATGAGAGAATTACTGCAAGCACTAAAAGAAACCTCGCTAAGTCAAAATTAAAGGAGTTCAACCGTTCGCTCGAGAGATGGAAACCCTTCTCTTTGTTTCCGTAGCTGCTTTCTTTCCAACTAAACAATTAATCTACTCCCTCGGACTCCGCAAGCAAATAAGCAATAATCGCAGCTCTCGCCTAAAATCACGCCTACTGCCCATTTCCTGTCCCATTACCCATAAATTAAGAAAACCGCAATTAGCTTGTCAGATAAGGATAGGCGGGTGGTCTGTAGCAATTTGAAACTTTCCTGACCCTCTCTTCATCACTCAAACATACAAGCGCCAACTTGACATTTTAATGTATCCGGTGCTTGCTTGAAACACTAAGCAGACAAAGCGAAATACTCTCCCTTTTCCTTTTCTAAAACTGACATGTTCTAAAATTTAGTAATTAAAGCTGGTTCTTGTCCGATGAAAATTGTATCACAAACTCTTTTAAACGGACAATAAATGGCGCACAAACGTTAAGTGTTTGTGCGCCATTTAATGTCCGTTTAAAAGAATTTGTGTTCTAAAATTTAGTGTGACCAATTCGTACAAAAATCTGAACCAACACAAAGCTAAAATGTCAAGCTGACTTGTTTATGATGGCAGAGAACCAGGAGTGCTATTTGAGCAGGCCTAACGTTGCAAAGTTTTATTCTGAAAAGGACCGCGGTGCCCTGGACAGGATCGCATCCGGTGGCAATTCTACTGAGAATCTGAACGTGTGCTTTTTATTTACAATTAAACAGCAATAACCGATTTTGTTTTGAAAACAAATCCGTGGCCGTTTCAAGCATAATGGTGGTAGGAAAGTTCCAGAGATTATGATGAAAAGGAGCTTTCCTCAAGACAGAGCCACGAAAGCTGTGCTCGCATGTAAAGTAAGAGATAGAAGGGGCAGGTGGAAAAGATGCACATTGCTCTGAAGTGTTACCACTGGTTATTACCAAACTTTTGATGTGTCAAAAGTTTATCTTTTAACTATTTTCATTAACCTTGTGGTTTATTTAGTAGCAATTTTTCTTTTTTATAATTATCTTTTATAGGTGAAGAAAGTGGGACTATGTAGAAGGAGCAGCAGTAGAGATAAATAAAAATGCTAGATTTGTGTTCAAAATTTTTATTTTATTCAAGTTTTTAAATGCTTTATAAAAACAATAATGTTAACAACAATAATATCGGTAATGGTCATTAATTCAATTATATTTCCTTCAATTTTACTTCAAATATAATACTTTTCTAAATAAAATTTCATCTATCGTTTATTATTTATTATGAAATTGTATAAATCAATCAATCAATAATATGTGTTACAAGTAATAAACGAATCGCCCAATGATAAGTGTTTATGTAATAAGCTATTCGCTCAATGATTAGTGTTTATGTAATAAGCTATTCGCTCAATGATTAGTGTTTATGTAATAAGCTATTCGCTCAATGATTAGTGTTTATGTAATAAGCTATTCGCTCAATGATAATTACTTTTGTTTAAATGTAGAAAGAGTCAAATTGTTTAGAGTTATTCACTCCGTGATGGGTGTCAAAGGAATGCGCTCGAATGTCAGTTCGACGTGCTTTATATAGGCTCCTTTTTATGACGTCGGCGCTAGTTTTTTATTTTTGAAAAACCAATAATTTATTTTCTTTTTCCTTTGATTTTTATTTCATAAATTCTCAGTGAATCTTTTGTCCGTTTGTTTCGTCAATCATAAAATATTTTTCTATTTAAGGTTTCATAATGAAATGTTTTAATTTTGCCTTTGGTTTTCTTAAATTTGAATCTAAAAATAGGGGTTCGAGGCTAAATGACGTCACGAATCCCACTAGTTCGAGATTATCCTGTCATCTTGTTATTTGTCATTACGACGTAAATGTGTGTGTCAGTGACTGCAAACTTCTGTGGTTTTTTCATTATTTTGAACAAATTTCGGTAAGTTAAAATATTAGATTGAACTATTACACAAGATCAACCTTTAATTCCTTTTTAAAAATATCAAAAATATCAATTAACAAAACCTAACTTTATAGCCTCGTGTTTTTTTTATTCTCAATTTCTTTCCGTCTGGTAATTTAACTGAAAATTTTCTTAATCGACCGTTTTTATGCCTAAAATTCATATCAGTTCCTTTTTTTTCTTGAGCCGACATGACAGCTGTCAGTGGAACATCATCTTGTACCTTCAAGACCGGCACATCAAGACTACGTCCAGAAACATTTTGATGCGCGTCTTGCTTTGTGTCTGCCAACTCCCTAGCTTGCTCCTCGAGCCAGTTACAGAAGTTTCTTATCCTATTGTTAATCCATGCTTCGTGTTTTGGTGAATTTAATAATAAAGTTGAAGATTCCGGATCAGACACTGTAAGATACAATTTAATTAGTATAATTTTTAATATATACTTAAATTGCCCCTGTGTTTCTGTTTTAGTTAAAGTTTTTCATCTAATGTTTGTGTTGGAAGTAAGAAAAATGGTATTCTTAAGGAATTTCAGTATGGTTCAAAAAAAAATACACATAAAATTAAGGTATGTTACATTTTATTTGTAAAATAAATATTTAGATCTTTGTTTTATTGTTTTAGGTGAAGAATTTCCTTTGTATGTGAAGATTGGAAGCAAATCTCTGCTTATTTGAAGAATCCGAAGACTGTGTGTCCTTGTGAACATGACAACATGTTTAAAAAAGACTTGCGACAATTAAATACCAAAAAGTGGAAAGAGAAGTCAGTAGTAAAGCTCGGCGATTACTTACAATTAACAACAGATGGGGCGCTGCGTAGAACTTAACGTTTATAGCTGCAGCTGTGCTTAATTGCCCTTTTTTCCCCAAAAGAAAGATATTCTGAGCGTTTGTTCATTTTCTAATTAAAGGCAATTAATTAATTTTAAACATTTTTCAACGTTCAAGGCGCATTTTGTGTTTGCTTTGATATTGCCAAGCTCTTTACATTCACCGCAGCACAAATTTAATAAGATTGTAACACACGATATAATAATTAAAAAACTTGCGGCGTAGAAAACTTGGCACATCCGCCGAAATTGCGGGGCGCGTTAAAACGAATGGGAAAAGTAGTTTGCGTTTCGTAAACATTATGCAAGGAAGTTTCTATGCATTTCGAAACTTCGTTTAACTGTTATGCTTACGATATTGACGAAGAGGAAATTTGGGGCGCACATTAAAATAACGACCGAAGTTCCACGAAGTCGAAGCCGCTTCGAGTTGGAAATCAAATCGTGTTTTGATTTTATTTTGCGTTTATTAATCCGACACCGCGTTAGTTTAAAGTTGGTTTTATATTGTTTTACAATTTAACAACGAAATCTCCGATGATTATTTTGTATATTCAACACCCATTCGCTCTTTTAAAAAATCGACGCAAGTTCAAAAAGTTGATCATCATTTGACGATCAACTCTAATAAAAGCTTCGCTCTATATTTTAAAGTGCAATTTCATTAACGGACCAAAGTGATACTTAACTATTTCATTTGTTTTCCTGATAATACCGAAACGAACCCCGGCGCCTCCGTCGAAATTACCAAACGCTTAACGATGCACCGAAACTCCATCAAATTCAGATTTCGCAATATTAAGTGAGCCGTAATTACTTTCGACCGCCCCCCCCTCCCGCCCGCCCGTTCGTTATCAACCCCCAGAATCTTTCTAGGCCACAATAATAAATATTTTCCCGGAAACTTATTGATTCAAGCGGGGCTTAATGAGCGGCGCGGCGCATTTTTCCGAGGAGACGTAATGCATCGAGGACACGCAAACACCGCCCTTTTTAAATAATAATAATAATACCCTTCGGGCCTAAGTACGGCCCAGATTGGTTCGCTTAAACCTCCCCAGGAACATTATTATTTCCTTATCTCTGGGAGTTCATATTTGAAACTGGCGAGAATCACCTGGAATAATTAACGAGCTGCAGATAGTTAATTAAACTGTAATTTTCTGCTCGTTCTATTAAATTGCATCCAGGCGAGCGACGCGACGAGGGGGGCGGGGGCGGGGGCGAGGTTCATTTGTAATTCGAGTTTGATCCTCGCGTTTTTCAGGCCCTTTTCTTTTGATCCTTTTGATTGTTTTGCGGAGTCGCGGGGTGCTCGATTAAGCACAATCGCCCGAACAGCTCGGTTTCTAATAAAGCTCGCGCCGAGTGAGCTTAATTTGTATCGGCAGCTTTTCCGATAATTCACCGGTGCAGCGCGTGTATGCACCGAGGATTAGAGCTTATAATATGAGGAGGTGGAGAAAGTTGGTTGTTAATTATTCCGGAATTTTTAGCGAAATTTAATTACCGATTGTCACGGTGGTACTTAACGACTTAACACAGTTCTGTTGTTGTTGGATAATAATTTATCAAGTTAGAATTTAAGAAAGTTTACACATTCCCATCGTATCCGTAAAACACGAGCATGTTTGTTTATTTTTCTCTTATGTGTTGGTAAGATGATACGGAGTACGTGTCAGGCAGAGGGATGTGAAAAAGACAGCAGGCAGTCTCCGGGCGAGCTTTGCGGGGTAAACGTGTTAGTAAAGTTGCGCTAATTACGCAGACGGGCTCGCAATGAATTGCAATGACATATGATGAAGTAGTTATGCAAGAATTAAGGTTTGCTGATGATGGATGATACTCTGAGGTAGAGTAAGGTGCCAATCACGTGGTGTCCGTTGATGGCTTGGACAGAGGGTGTTAAGTACAACATTGATAGCAGGGCCTGCAACATGTAGGTTAATATTAAAGAAGATTTACTTCGTATTTTTTTTAATGTCAGTAAAATGAAGTGCAAGCTGAAGTAGAAAAGAAAATAGTTCCAGAATGGGTTTAGAGTGGTATAAACTGTCATTTTAGGTTTACCAGTAGGATGGGTGTGCGCCAGGGATGCGTGCGTCACCTCTACATCTCTTGATGAAGTTTTCATTAACGTACCTAATAGCGGAAGGGCATATGAATAAAGCGATGGGGTTTAAATATGATTCTGCAGACATAGAGCTTGAATTCAAAGCGAATTCTGTTTTAAAAATACGAATTTTTCGTTTCGACTCTTTTTTTAGTACGTCCTCTATTCGTCAGTAGATGTCGCTGTGAGAACTTCCTTCCAAATTTGAATTTGAAAGACAGAAATATTTAAATTGAATTCAAAATTAATTTAAGTTTATAAGCTTATTATTTTTATTTGTTTTTCTTAATTAATTATAAGGAGATTAATCAATTTATCGTTAGATGTCGCTCTTACAGTTGTAATAATTGTTTTCTCTAAGAATTAATCGCTTCTAAATAATAAATTGAATTGGACGCAAACTCGATTTTAAAAATGCATTTCTTTCGTTTTGTATTCTTTTCCCAGTTGTTTAAAAAGCACTTCTACAATTCATCGATAGATGTCGCAGTGAAAATATACTTCCAAATTTGAAATTGCTTTTATCCTATTTAAAAAAAAAAGAAATTGAGGAAGCACAATTAATCAAAACTTCATGGCGACATCTATTGATGGATTGCGCAATTTTATTATGAATAGCCAAGTTGCAATACATTTAGAAGTAAACCAAACCTGGATTATCTTAGGAAATCTTTAGATTGTAAGTAATTATGTATAGGCAACCCAAATAACACTCGTGTTATTAAAGTTGCCTACTAACAACCTAAACTATATTTAGGGGGGGCGCGCTCCAAATCTCTTTGTACTTTTAGAAAGCATTGTTCTAGCTTCCAGCCGACATAATTACGATTTTTATTGGAATTTATTCTAATTGGAAAAAGTTAGCAGTAACAATTTGCTTCGATTTCGAAGCGATCTTATACTTGCCATAATCAAAACTGCTGGTGCAGGTGTCAATCTCGTGGCCTGTATCATGGTCAAAATTTCCGGCATTTGTCCGTTAAGGGCCCCAGTGTAAAACAGCCTCGACGAAGTCAGCAGAATTCCATTAACGGCCCCGAACGTGGACAGGGCCACGAAAACGGGGATGCACCACGCCAAAGACCCGAAGAGGCGATTGGCGAAAGAGACGGCGACCGCCTCCGACCCCAAGACCTCAGCCGGCGACAAGGTCGTGTAAAAAGCGACGTTCGTCAAGACGTACACCACCGTCACCAAAGTGCACGAGAACGCGATTGCCAGAGGAAGATTTCTGCAATCAAACGTTACATGGTCAGCGCCGATTATGTAAGTCTGCCTTTGGAAAATATCCTTTCGGATCGCAATAAATGAACCTTATTGGAATAATCGTTAAGATTGTGATGAACGGATACTTTCCGAAGGCAGTGTACATACTCTTCAGAGTTCGTTTCAATTGCCTCGCGGCAACTCTTATGCGTTTCAGCGTGAAATTAAGGAATAGTAATACCTAACTGGATCTTTCAGTTCTTCGATGATGAAATTCAGGTAATTCCTGGAAAAGAAAATACTTTAATTTAGGTTGTGGCGACATCGGGGGAGAAAGTCGTTTCCAAAAGTCTGCTTTTCCTAAGAGATTGGGCATTCTATCATAAGGGTGATCGCTCTGAATTCGCCGATAGTCGGAAAGAGCAGAGGATCACTCCACCTGCACACGGCATTTGACCTTATCCGCCAACTGCAGAGGCGTGAGTAGTAAATGTCGGAGACACAACTAGTTGTATACTTGACCACCTGAATTGCCTTGTGCTTACAAAAACGGTCATGACTTGGTGTTGACTGTGCTTGTGCCGGAGTAGCTAACACTATAGGAGGCAGTAGCACCAATGATTCAGAGAACGTACGCTCGTAAGGTAAGGTATGCTAATATCCACCTGGGGTTTGTCCTTATGCAAGCGAAGTACGAAGATGGACACTCGAGGACACCTTCTCCGTGAATTCGCATCCCAGCAGGGAGCTTCCGCATCTAGATTGGCCGATGGAGTTGGCGGGGCCGGCGAGTAAAATGTAAAATGTTCCACATTATTGAGTAGGCGCTCGTAAATGGTTATTTGTAATTTTGCATGACATCCTTATCGAATCGGAAAGCGAAGCCCAGATGTTAAGACGTTTACCCTCTGTTCCACAGTCGTGGTCGAGGAAGCGAGAAAGAGAGAAAGAAAGCAGGGAAAGAGAAATCTAACCAAAGGGCGCGTGAATGTTTGTTGTAACTCGGTCCTCCGGCATTGTTATTAATCGAGAATGTTTAACACAAAAAAACACTACCCCTACAGTTCGTTTTTTAAGAAGTTGCAAATATTATCACCGATGATAAACAGATTTCTTTTTGTAAATGAATAATAAACAAAAATTATTAACTTTTGACATTTTTTTGAGTTTCAAAATGTGTCTTCAGTTACTAAGTTTCCGATGTATGAAAAATCATGTAACGGCAAAGGTTCCATTAGACTTGGATTGCGGCCAAAGATTTTGGGAGAAACAGATGTACACACAAGTAACGAGACGTAAAGGTTCACTGCATAAATTGACGCCCAACGTGGGGCAGCTCTTCATCATTAACACTGCATAAATTGGCGCCCAACCTGGGTCAACTCTCCAACATCAACGTTGCATAAATTGGCGCCCAACGAAGAGGCTTCCGTCCACGATCCTTAACAACTGCAATACGTTGTAAAAAGTGGTTACAATTGAGTTTAGTTTATTTCATCGAACTAAACCGTATTAAGACGAATAAATCTCGAAACAAAAAGCGAGAGCGCGAAAGATAAAGGTACGAGTTCGGGCGACAACCATCCAGATAAATGTCTGATCCGGGGCGATGTTTTATTTTATGAAACGAGGGGGGGACGCTTCCCGGCTGCGAACAGAATAAAAACAAAAGTCCGGAGAGGGAGAATCGCAATAACACTGAAAATAAAAATCAGCGGAATCATAGAGTAAACGGCCGTTGTTGTTCCGGGGCGCTCGGATCGGTTTTTCCGCGCCCGGATCGCCTGGGAAATCACGCCGATTTATTTACCCGGTGCACTAGATATTCATTCGATTATGTTCTTCTTCGAGGATGATATACTTAGATGAAGACAAACACTGCGAGCTTATATCAGTTTGTTTTTTTTTATTTTATTTACGAGATCCGACTCGTTTATTTGACTTGGCATGAAATCGTAAAACTCTTCGTTTATTTATTATTTATTATTTTTTTTCTGTGACATGTTTGGACAAAGCAAGTCTACAAATACATCTGAACGAATGACACCGTCAAACTGAATCCCTTTTCGAGCAGTTCTTCAAACAATTTCGCAAGCAATTCAATGAATTAGTCTGTACGTGTGAATGTGAATTAGGTAACTTATCCACCACAGTAAATTTTAATCAGGAAGAAGTCAAGCCAGACGTTAACTCAAGCGGAAAGAAAAATAATAATAATAACAGCATAAGCGTGTGCAACCCTTATCATCCGGACGGGAACTTAACCGCCGCCCGTCAAGCTCGACGTGCAGTTTGCGATGATAACACAGAACATCAACTCTGGCTCGCTCACAAGAGAAGTTAAATAGCCACGGCCGCCAACTCGGTGCTCTCTCGCAACTTTCGCCGCCGTTTTGACGAGGGGCGAGCGGGCGGGCGGGCGGGCGGGCGGGAGGTACATATTAATCCCGGCCGAGCAACAGTTGTTTGTTTTAGCCGGGGCGAGTTAAACAAGTTTTAATGGCGGCGACGAAATCTGGGTCGACGACGACGACGACGAAAAAAGAAAAATAACGTCCGCCGTAAATTCGCGTTAAGAGGACAAGACGATGGACGGCCCCGCCAAATCCCTCCCGGGGGGTGACCGCAACTCAAGGGAACGACGGAAAGGATCAAACAGTAAGCCGTCACGAGTCGACCTGCAATCTAAAATATTTGAAACATAAACTTGGGTTAACTCTTTCGATCGATTTGGGTTTATCGAAAAAGGCCTATATACGCGGGGGGTTGGAAATTTATTATTATTATGAGTTGACGACCACACACCTTCTAACGGTATCATCATGAAAGCAGCCATCTTTTCATATGGTTCATATCGGAAATTCCGATTATGAACAAAGCCTGTGGCATGTGGGATCAAGTTGCGCACAATTTTCCATGAGTAATCGTGGCATACCTTACTTCGGCGGCTGTGTGATGATGCAATGTTCATCTGGGTCGACGACGACGACAAACGAAAAGTAACGTCCGCTGTGAATTTGCGTTAAAAGGGCAAAACGATGGACGGCCCTGCCAAATCCCTGCTGGGGGGGTGACCGTAGCTCAAGAGCGTCGCCTTTCCTTTCGAATGATGGAAAGGATCAAACAGTAAGTCTTCACGAGTCGACCTGCAATATTTTAAACATAAACTTTGGTTAACCCTTTCAATCGATTGGGGTTAATCGAAAAATACCTACGTACGCGGGGCGGGGGGGCGTTTAGGATATTTATTTCAGTTCATTATAACTTGGAACTCACGATTTCGATCACACTAAGACATTTGTCACTTGTCTATTGTATGGTTGGTTCATACAGGAAATTCCGATTATGAAAACCTTGCATATGGGAGCAATTTTCCAAGAGTCATCGAGGTATTCCCTAGATCGCCTGCTCTTAGGGTCGGTTTTTCGATGCTAGGTTAAATTTTGTTACCAATGGCAACAATTATGCAAGTATACGTAGCCATCAGTAACAAACTGAAAGATAAATTTAACTTAGCATCGATAAACCGACCGTTAGTCAGGTTCTGTTTGATTTAAAATGAGCAAACTTCTTTCACATAGCAGCGGCTCCTTCTATGAGCCGCTTCGGCGGTTGTTTGATGATGCGACGTGCTGTCAGGTTTTGTTTCATTTAAAATGTGATGATCTCTCATGAAAACAGTCGTCTTTTATATGATTCATACCAGAAATTCCGATTATGAACAAAATCTTTCATTTGGGATCAAGTTGCACACAATTTTCCATGAGTCGTCGAGGCATACCTAGATCGACTGCTCTTAGTCAGGTTTTGTTTGATTTAAAATGAACTTTTTTCACATAACAGCGGCATCTACTATGAATCACCTCGGCGGTTGTTTGATGATCCAACGTGCAACTAGGTCGACGGCGACGAAAAAATAAAAATAACGTCGAACCGTCACGACGCGTCCGCTTTGAGGTCAGAACACCACGTCCAGCCGCCTTCGCAGTGGAGGATTTATTGCCGTGCGAATTAATTTATTTCTTATTACAATTATTTATTAACACTGAAGGTCACTCGTTCGGAAACACTCGCCGTACTCGACCGCACCTCCATTCACTCGTTCAGAAATTACCAACTCCTTACTTAGGAGATTTTCCCGCGTTCATCTTCAATACCTGCGTGTCTTTTTATAATTATTATTTTTAAAATACACGGAAAGTTGAATTTCCAGCATTTTCGATTTAAAAAATTCGCCGTTCCGTTATTATTGGTGCGATCGGGCCGAAACCGGTGGCGTCGCGAAGGGAGAGGAGGGGGCTTTCCTTTGGTTGAAACACCTCGACGATATCTCTTCCGGTTCCGGAGAAAAACTCTTTTTTTCCAGAGCGTTACCTAACCGGAGCCAAATTCTAAACCCTGTCGAGCCGGCCCTGAGCGTCCCACCGGAATGGGCGGGGTTTCAAAAGACGCATCAGCGACTAATCTAACCGGCGAATAAAAGCGCGTTCGCCTAAGTTTAATAGGGCACCGTCCAGATCGAAAAAACCCCTAAGTTCTTGATCAAATTACCATTTCCCATTTAAAATACATTGAGAGCAAAGCACCGCTCGAACGCTTAGCGTCGGCTTGCCATGTTGCCGAGGCGGAAGCGACGGATGGGGGCGGTAGGAGGAAAGACTGAGCTAAGCGGCCAGATTCGTCGGTAATTTTTCTCCCTTTTCCGGCGGGATTACAGTCCTGTAGCAGCCCCCTCGGTCGTCCGATCTTCAAATGCGCGGAGGTATCGTCTTCCTCGTCATTTTCTGCTACACGATGACGTGCGGCTCGATTCGATCCAAGCCTCCTAAGGCGCCGTAAAAAATTCCGGATAAAAAACTCGCAAATTCGACAAATTTCAAAAAATCATATCTCGAAAAAACGCATTTTCTCAGGTTATGGGCCCCATAGGTTACGTATCCGGGGAGGTCCTTTTGCGTGTGAGAGGGTCCTGTAAAATCGCTGCGTCTAGTTTTCGAGAAATTTTGGAAAATGTGTAAAACTGACGGTTCTCGGGCCCTATCTTAAATCCAGGACCGGACTCGGAGCTGAGCGTCCGTAGATACAGGGAACTTATAGTCTTATATCTACGTTCCGAGTTTGGTCCTATTCGGTCCGTAAATAAGGGCTGTGGTATTTTTTGGACGCTGGAAACCCCCATACAAAATCTTTTCCCCCCGCGTCCGATCGCAAAATCGACGCTGCCGTCGGTTTCTCGGGTCTTTTCTGACCTGCGATGCCGAAGAGCTCATCGCGATCCGACTTGTTACCCCAAAAGTATTAAAAGAAATACTCCTGATTATTTAATTGAAATACCAGGTGACAAGTAGCGTTGCTTCCCACAACTGATCTCCCAGACTAGCTCAATGGAGAAGGGGTGGGTAGAAAAAAAATAAACCAGGGCGCCAGAGAGTGTGATTCCCCAATTGCAAGAACTCCACATTCGAAACCCCCTCTCAAGGCCTCGATGTGTTCGCCTCAGGTAGAACACTAACTTTCAGGAGATTTGTCTCACTCGGTGTGTTCAAAGTACGGGTCGACATAAACAAAACACACACAGATAAAATAGGTGAATACGTCACGTGTATGTTTCAACAGCTGTTGTCAGGCGAGGTCAAGTTCGTGTAGTTTCAGTTCATTCAGGTTGGTGTCCACGGAGCCATCTGCCGATCGCGTTCAGCGTAGACAATCCGGTTCAAACTGGATTCACAGGGTCCGTCAAGATGGCTGGTCAGGTCTCCTCATAGGTCCGGAAAGCCGCTCGAGAAATACTACGAGTTGACTCGGTTTGAGTCCAACTCACGACGGAACAATATAAGAAGGCTGAAGAGCAGCAGAAGATCTGTGCATACAACTAAAAGCCTGGGTCTTTGAAGTATTCCAGGCTTAGTATGGGGCTTAAAATACCCCAAACTCGTTCGGTGGTGTAGTCAGGAATTCCGGCAGGGCCGTGGATGAATTCTCCTCACTCACATAAAAATTACACGTATGAATTAAAGGATGTATGGTGTCCTCAAATTAAGTTGAATGAGCAGGTGTACTTGGTCAGTGAAAGGACGAAACGATGGTTTAAATTTAATTTTGTTTAATCCTTTCACCGACCAAGTACACATGCTCATTCATAAAAATTACACTAATACACGACAGCACCCTATGATGGCCGAACGTAGAATAAAACGGGAACGCGAATCTAAGATGGTGGACGCTGAATAAGTCGCAAGCGGTAACCAATAGCGAACCATGATATAGTCACGTGGTGTCCTACATCAAATGAGCATCGCGACAGCGGGGAAGGAGTACGAGACGCGGCTTAGACGACGCTTTGTTGCCACGTTTTCGTAGCGGCAAATTCAAACGTAACAAGTGGTCTGGAAACGTGCCCTCCCGGACGTTTCGTCCCCTGGCTCCCGGTAGCATTAAAAAGACAAGACGATCGACGGCCCCGCCAAATCCCTCCCGGGGGGTCACCGCAACTCGAGGGCGCCACCTCCCCTTCGGAACGACGGAAAGGGAATAGCGAACCATGATATAGTCACGTGGTGTCCTACATCAAATGAGCATCGCGACAGTGGACAAGGAGTACGGGGTTGCCGAACTTACCGAGACACGGCTTAGACGACGCTTTGTTGCCACGTTTTCGTAGCGGCAAATTCAAACGTAACAAGTGGTCTGGAAACGTGCAGCCCCGGACGTTTCGTCCCCTGGCTCCCGGTAGCATTAACAAGACAAGACGATGGACGGCCTCGCCAAATCCCTCTCGGGGGCTCACCGCAACTCGAGGGCGCCATCTCCCCTTCGGAACGACGGAAAGGATCACGAGTCAACCTATAATATTTTAAACATGAATTTGGGTTAACCCTTTCAATCGCGGGGGGTGTTCAGGATATTTATTTCAGTTTATTACAACTTGGAACTCACGATTTCGATCGCTTCTCCCTGTGAGTTGACGACCATGCACCTTCCGACGCTGTGATGATCTTTTCATGAAGGCAACCGTATTTTATGTGGTTCATACCGGAAATTCCGATTATGAGCAAAACCTTGCATGTGGAATCAAGTTGCACACAATTTTCCAGGAGTCGTCGAGGCATACGTTACCTTGACGGAAATATACCCGGCCCACACGCGGGGCGGGGGGGAGGTTAGGAAATTTATGTCAGCTCCTACTAAAATAGCTTCGGTGGTTCAGCAAAGATCTATCAACCGTGGGTAAATTAACTGCGCTGATATTCTGTCGATTTTAAAATGAAATACTTTCTCAAATAAATTCAAAACATAAAAGAAACTCCTCGCAATAATTAATTAAAAAGCTCCTTTCCTCGTGAAAAGGAATCTCGAGCATTCGTTTAATTAATTGGATAAAATCGCCGAAATTTCAACGATTTGCGATCGTCGCGGGGCGCTCTCCCCTAATTAGCGAATTTTCATTCGCTAAATAGCTACACTCCGGAATTTTTTATACACCCCCTCGATTTCCCGGTTAAGGACCCCGCGCCCGGTGAGATGGACCTTCGCGGTTTAATTGCACGACGAGGGCGAAGCTCGAAAGCTCTTCGCCGTTCCTGAATGGGATGAAAGCTCTCGCCCCAATTCACCCCGTAATTAACATACCGCAGCAGGAAATCATTGAATTATTTTTATTTAAAAATTATCAAAAGTATTAGAAGCGAGTTGCTGTGTACAAATTGGGGGATTAAAATATCTACTGGGTGCTCGCAGTTTCCTTAATGCGGAAGTAATCCCCGTCTGGACAATGGCAGACGAGACGCGAATGTCTGCGGATTCACGGTTTACGGTTTAAAACGGATTTAGCTGGATATGAAGCTTTTTCAGACGGAGCTTCCCTCGGTATTACTTCGCAGCTGCAAAGGAAATGCAAATATGAATATGTGATGCGTTCCAAGTCGCGTCGGGCTTTATTAGATCGTTTTATGTTCCCGTCATGCGGTAGACTTTGTAATATTTAAAATTGCAGGTACTTTTAATGTTAGCAGATGTACTGTGGGGATGGGGGTTTTATTTTAGTCTGTCCCTCATCGAATTACATAATCTCTTCGGTGGACCTTTCCCAAATTCACGCTATAAATACTCGAGAAATTCATTAGAGTGTTAACCTAGGCAGAGGGAGGTTCCTCTTGTGTTTCATAGTGTAGTGTAAAACCATGTAAGTCTACTTATTATTACCCTTAATAAATGTATCGTTTAAGTGAGCTGCGTCCCTTATTTTAATAATGTAAATAATTGCGATACATTTTATTAATGTGAACTTGTTCGTACTCACATCTCCACCCCGACGAGTCAGCAGAGAAGAAAATAGAAAAAGCTTACTTAGTCCAAAAACTCGTAGATAAATTGCGCAGTCAAGCAACAAGAGTACAGACGGGGTGCAAAAAGCCAACCCTCTTCTTTAAACACACGCACGCACACGCAGATCTGCGTCGGCCGACGAAAACGAAATGTGTTTTTCGCCGGGAATTGTTTTCCTCCAGAATTTATAAATTTATATGAGGAATTTCGCCCTGCCCCACGCTTCGTTTCGATGTTTTTTAATGACGCCGGCTTGCGAAACTTTTAACGGATCTCATACATATTAAATCGCATCTGGGGGGTGAGAGTGCGTCCATCAGAAGTTTGAGTCGCACGGAAAAGTCGTTGACTTCTCCGCTTTAACGACGGATGTGAATTCACGGTTCGATGGTCGTTCATTTTGAAAACGTAGTTTTCTTTTTCCGACCGTCGTATAAAACGGATGATTAAAACGATCGCGTTTCTGGGCGCGTGCGCGCACAATCCTTAGATGATTAGATGATTAACGCCCTCTAATAACTTGAAAACTAAGCACGTTAGACCCCTAGTGCGACCTATCATTTCACACTAAAATTCGACGTAGAATTCAATAACGCGATAATATACAGGGCGTTCCATTAAAAGAATCGCAGTTTTGATTAGTAACTTGAGGAGGCGATGTTCTATTGTTTGTCCCTAATCGGCGATCGAAATTACATAAAAACGTCTACAACTTTTGTCCGAGGAGTTTCCTTCCAATGTCAAAAACAAAAGAGATACGACTGTTAGAACGCTTAGATTAACGCCCTCTAGTAACTTCAAAACTTATCGCATTAGACCCCTAGTGCGACCTATCGTTTCGCACTAGAATTCGACGTAGAATTCAATAATGCGAAAATGCAGGGGGTGTTCCATCAAAAAAATCGCAATTTTGATTAGTAACTTGAGGAGGCGATGTTCTATTGTTTGTCCCTAATCGGCGATCGAAATTACATAAAAACGTCTACAACTTTTGTCCGAGGAGTTTCCTTCCAATGTCCAAAACAAAAGAGATACGACTGTTAGAACGCTTGGATCAACGCCCTCTAGTAAATTCAAAACTTATCGCGTTAGACCCCTAGTGCGACCTATCGTTTCACACTAGAATTCGACGTAGAATTCAATAATGCGAAAATGCAGGGGGTGTTCCATCAAAAAAATCGCAATTTTGATTAGTAACTTGAGGAGGCGATGTTCTATTGTTTGTCCCTAATCGGCGATCGAAATTACATAAAAACGTCCACAACTTTTGTCCGAGGAGTTTCCTTCTAATGTCAAAAACAAAAGAGATACGACTGTTAGAACGCTTAGATTAACGCCCTCTAGTAACTTCAAAACTTATCGCATTAGACCCCTAGTGCGATCTATCGTTTCACACTAGAATTCGACGTAGAATTCAAAACGCGAAAGTGCAGGGGGTGTTCCTTCAAAAAAATCGCAATTTTGATTAGTAACTTGAGGAGGCGATGTTCTATTGTTTGCCCCTAATCGGCGATCGAAATTACATAAAAACGTCTACAACTTTTGTTCGAGGAGTTTCCTTCCAATGTCAAAAACAAAAGAGATACGACTGTTAGAACGCTTAGATTAACGCCCTCTAGTAACTTCAAAACTGATCGCATTAGACCCCTAGTGCGACCTATCGTTTCACACTAGAATTCGACGTAGAATTCAATAATGCGAAAATGCAGGGGGTGTTCCATCAAAAAAATCGCAATTTTGATTAGTAACTTGAGGAGGCGTTGTTCTATTGTTTGTCCCTAATCGGCGATCGAAATTACATAAAAAAGGTCTACAAGTTTTGTCCGAGGAGTTTCCTTCCAATGTCAAAAACAAAAGAGATACGACTGTTAGAACGCTTAGATTAACGCCTTCTAGTAATTTCAAAACTTATCGCATTAGACCCCTAGTGCGACCTATCGTTTCACACTAGAATTCGACGCAGAATTCAATAATGCGAAAAAGCAGGGGGTGTTCCTTCAAAAAAATCGCAATTTTGATTAGTAACTTGAAGAGGCGATGTTCTATTGTTCGTCCCTAATCGGCGATCGAAGTTACATAAAAACGTCTACAACTTTTGTCCGAGGAGTTTCCTTCCAATGTCAAAAACAAAAGAGATACGACTGTTAGAACGCTTAGATTAACGCCCTCTAGTAACTTCAAAACTTATCGCATTAGACCCCTAGTGCGACCTATCGTTTCACACTAGAATTCGACGTAGAATTCAATAATGCGAAAATGCAGGGGGTGTTCCATAAAAAAAATCGCAATTTTGATTAGTAACTTGAGGAGGCGATGTTCTATTGTTTGTCCCTAATCGGCGATCGAAATTACATAAAAACGTCTACAACTTTTGTCCGAGGAGTTTCCTTCCAATGTCAAAAACAAAAGAGATACGACTGTTAGAACGCTTAGATTAACGCCCTCTAGTAATTTCAAAACTTATCGCACCAGACCCCTAGTGCGACCTATCGTTTCGCACTAGAATTCGATGTAGAATTCAATAATACGAAAATGCAGGGGGTGTTCCATAAAAAAAAATCGCAATTTTGATTAGTAACTTGAGGAGGCGATGTTCTATTGTTTGCCCCTAATCAGCGATCGAAATTACATAAAAACGTCTACAACTTTTGTCCGAGGAGTTTCCTTCCAATGTCAAAAACAAAAGAGATACGACTGTTAGAACGCTTAGATTAACGCCCTCTAGTAACTTGAAAACTAAACACGTTAGACCCCTGGTGCGACCTATCATTTCACAATAAAATTCGACGTAGAATTCAAAAACGCAATAATATACAGGGTGTTTCATCAAAGAATTCGCAACTTTCGCTGGTATCTTGAGGATGTGGTGTTCTAGTGTTTTTTATTAATCGGCGATCGAAATTACATAAAATTATCTACAGGTTTTGTCCGAAAAGTTTTCTTCTAACGTCAAAAACAAAAGAGATTAGACCACTTGAACCTTTAGATTAACGTCCTCTAGTAACTTGAAAACTAAACACGTTAGACCCATGGTGCGACCTATCATTTCACAATAAAATTCGACGTAGAATCCAAAAACGCAATAATATACAGGGTGTTTCATCAAAGAATTCGCAACTTTGGCTAGTATCTTGAGGATGCGGTGTTCTATTGTTTTTTCTTAATCGGCGATCGAAATAACATAAAATTATCTACAGGTTTTGTTCGAAAAGTTCTAACGTCAAAAACAAAAGAGACCTCTTGAACCTTTAGATTAACGTCCTCTAGTAACTTGAAAACTAAACACGTTAGACCCCTGGTGCGACCTATCATTTCACAATAAAATTCGACGTAGAATCCAAAAACGCGATAATATACTGATTATAAAAGATCGAGTTTTCGAGCGCGTATGAACACAAACGAAACAAGTTAGAATATTTCTTATCAATTGAAACGATTGTGTTTCAGAGCGCAAGTGAGTACAAACAGGAACAAGACCACATTATTCGCATTCCTTTTGTTATTTCTGCTCTTAAGAAAAGGACATTTGTAAACTTGTAACCCAATAGCTTACTTGATATTATTATTAAAACAATTTATGCCACTTCCGGTTTAAGCGGAAGTGAAGCTTTTTATAAGGAACACTTGCAGAATATATTTTTATTAGTTGCGGAATTACTAAGTCGATTTTCTTTTGCTTATTCTTGAGATACAGCAAAAATGAATTAAACGAATTAAAAAAAAAGCTTTCAAAATTATTAATTTTACAGTCACTCGTCGGGACAACCTCTACCACTAGATGGCGCGACGAGAGTGAGAAAAAGACCCAAAAGCGGGTCAGAATTCCATTGTTCGTACGTTTCTGGTTTAAATTTTTTTAAAAGCCAGGAATCTCTCTCAGTGTTCCTTTTTCTTAGAATGAAATTTGGTCTTTGCAGGTCCGCTACATATGTATAATTTCGAAATTGTCGAAATTTTACCTCTTCTTCTCTTTCGTCCAAGTGCTTATCTAAGTACATATATTTTTATTTTCTCAATTTTCTTAACAAACTTGGCTTGGCCAATACAGTACTAGACTGATTACGCCTTCGGACGACCACAATTGCTGTGTGTATCTAATGTAAAACTCAGTCACCTTTTATATTGTTTCTAGCGGAAATTCCGATTACGAAAAATCTTGCATGTGGGCTACTTGCCCTATGAGCTATCATCCGCTTTTATGCTTGCATAATGCCGGCTTTTTTGATGAGTCACCTAGGCAGTTGAATTTCTCCGAATGCAGTTTTATTGCAAAGGTCTTGACGGCAAAGCAAGTCGTTTGTTTACGTTATTTTTAGGTGGGCGAATTTTCCGCCCACCTTGTATCGAATTCAACTTTCGCAATGAGCTTAATGATTTACAAATTGCTGATTTCTTACAGTATTACCATCAATGGCAACTCTTCGATTATGTTGTTTCGTGTAGAAAGTGTGTCGGCTTATCAAGTCCCGACACTTCACAAATTTCGAATAGGAAATACAATTTTACGTTTATATTGTTTACAGCGGAAATTCCGATAACGAAAAGATAACGAAAAATCTTGCATGTGAGTTACTTGCCCTATGAGTCATCGTGATTTTCCTAAATCGACCGCTCTTAACACTTCCGTCAATTTATATTTACAAATGCATACTCTACACGAAACAAAATTCAAAGAACTCATTCTACCACAATTACGAAACACGTTGCAAAAACATGCTATCCACCAAAAAGCATAATACGAAACCATATGAAAATGCACCCAGCTACATGGGTGCAAAACTCTTCAACAAAACTGCCAGCAAATCTTAAATTGCTTCAGTATGACACATTTAAAAAGAGACTTAAAGAATTTTTAGTAGCTAAAGAATATTATTCTATATCTGAATTTCTTTCTGACAAATTGTAAGTGTACTTTTAGAAATGACATATGCTATATCACAACTGTGATCCAAAAGCATTAATAAAGTATTATTATTATTATTATCTTATAATTGCATAACGCCGGCTTTCTTGATGATTCACCTATGCAGCTGAAATTTTCCGAATGCAGTTCTATTGCGAAGGTCATGATTCATGACATGAAATACAATTTTACGTTTATATTGAGAGTTACTAAAAAAAAGTCTGTGCCATTTCGGCCATTAAAGTAACAGTCTCTTGCAAATTAAAATTCAATTTCCTAAAAGAAGTGTATACTGTAGATGCACGGAGAAATGATTGAAAAATGTACACTTGACTCTACCAAAAATCTAAGTAAATTTTAAGGCGATTTTCATTTAACGTAAAGTTCTATGAAGGAAGAAGTTTTATTGATCTTTATGATGACGCGCAGTGGGAAAAAATTATCCCATTTATCGTCTAAATATTCTTAAAAAGTCGATTGTTTTTCAAAGAGTCTTTACTGGATCAGTGATCATATTGCAGTATGACTTGGCCCTATTAAGATATTTATACTCTATTGTGCTACGTGATCGTAGCATTTTCCGACCTCCATCCGTTACGTCACTGTCTATCTGAAACCCTTCCACTGCTCCAGGGTCAGTAATTCCCGTTCAGGTTTCATCAACGCCCGTTTTGGGAAGCTATAAATTAGAGAATTAATATGAAGAAACAATAAAATAAAACACACACCACCCTTTGTAATATGTATGTATGTGGATCAGGGGATCAAAATAATTTTTATAATTAAGTTGAAATAAGCACCAACACAAATTTTTCCGCCGCAATCGAGAATCGAACTCGAACTCGAAAGCAGAAACTCGAGTTCGATTCTCGATTGCGACGGAAAAAATTGTCAGAATGTGTTTATATTTTTTCTTTAAGATTAATTTATTTATTTTTTTAATATAGGTACATAGTTTCCAAACCCCCTATATTTTTTCTATAAAAAAGTAATTTTTCTTAAATTATGCTTTGAAATTAAAAATGTTTTAAAAAAGTGTTCATGTTGTCTACTGATTAGTTTGCAAAGTCGCATCCAAAAATAAAATTACTATAATTTTTTGTATCTTGTTTGTACGTTCGACTTATCATAAATATTTCACAAGATATTTACCGTTTGCAAAATCTGAAACACTGCGACAATAGAAGAAAAGAAAAAAAAACAAAAAGAGAGAAGCTGTAGCCGTATCGAAACTGGCGGGCGACAAAAAGACCAAATCGATTCGGAAAAGAATGAAGTGGCGCGATGAAAATTTTATTTTTACACACCGCCCGAGCGTGGCGCGAACGGAAACGGAAAAATAGAATCTAGACGGCAAACAATCGCGCGAAAGCTCCGGCACTTTTAAAAGCCTTTTTTCTGCATCTAATTGCTCCCGTTGTGCGCAAACAAACTTTTCCAATCTGTCCTTTTCCCAGGGGCGATTCCCAAACTTAAGAATCGCATTAGTTTAATTGATTTTATATACGTGACCACCACACTCGTTCGTCAGGTTAAAAAAAAAAAAACCAGTGCACTTCCGCATCTTGAATAACGTATACAACGGAAATCCCACTGAAAGAAAGAATATTGAATTCGAAGTGATTGATTGGATGTGATGTGATGCGATGTGATGGCGGAAAAGGTTCCTTCGTCTGTCTCCCGCGTAACATCTCAATCGATCCGGGGGATAGAAAGAGAGTGAAATAAAACAAAGGGATAAACTTGCAGTACAGGTTGTATTTCTGGTAGTTTGTATTTCGTTAGATATTCATAGGTTACATTGTCCTAAAAAGATCGCGACATTCTTTACATATAAAATGGTCCTACCCTGTATAAAACATTCAAGAGCATCAACGTCGTCGTCTTCCTCCTCCTCCTCATTCGGAAATCACCGCGAAGAAGTGCAAAAGTTTTTCGAAATGAAACCCGTCGCACGGAAAAACTTTCGCAGCAATTTATTCATTTAACAACAAAAAAAACAACTCATTATTTATTACTATCGACAGCCTTAAGTTGTATGTATGTAGAGTCGTATAAAAAGCATATAAATTGACTAGAAGAGGAACAGATAAGCTTCAGTAGCTAAATTATTTTATTTTCCTTTTTTTTTTTGTTCGATTGTCTATCTGTTTTAATAGTTTTAACACCGTCTTTGTTTGGTCTCTCTAAACTTAATAGATACTTTGTTTTTTTCTTTTTAAGTTTACACGTAATACTATGACTTACTTACATGACTAGAGAAATATCTACCTTGTGTACATGCGCACGGTCGTCGCCAAACACGGGCGTGCGTTATTTAAGGTTTTATTTATTTATTCGTACAACTAATAATCGTAAGAAGTCAATCGAAAAAGTCGCACCAGTGCGAACTATCTAGACGTGCATCTCTGTTCTTCTTATCACAATGCATACAAAAAAAAAAAAAAACATCCGGTGAAACCAGAGGGCGCGCCGGAACGTTTCGTCTTTGCCGGGCCCAAATCATCATCAGGAAGGACGCCTCCTGAAACAAGAAAGCAACGTGTTATCACATGGAATTTATAATCCACAAAGTTTTCACAACAACAACAATCATAATAACGAGGGTGCACTTTGCACACGGCCTTTGTAACTGAATTTGTTGCTTTGAAATAAAGCACTTTCATTAATACAGAGTGCTTATAAAATGGCGCATCTGTCGCCTAGTTTTTAATAAAACGCGTTACGGAACGCGACCTCGATTAAAATTAATTGCTCTTCTAGAGTTCACTTTAACGCTTGAAGCCCCCTCGTAGAAACGAATGTTAATAATTAATTCTTTTCCGTTGTGTTGTTGTTGTTGTCTGAATAAATTTGAGTGTTTGAGGAAAAAAATTATTAATGGAAAAGGATTTTTTTTACACATTTAGCGCCGACTCATTGTCACGTTTGAAAAATTATTACCTAAATTCGCTTTTATTTTTTAAATTGCACAAAATTTAACGCGCGTATTCTTTAGGTTTAATTGACAAAATTGTTAGTTAGCATTTCACAAGTACGGTCATCGGCTTAACCGCCGCGGAAATTGTCCAGCGTGAATTAACGACGTCTGCTTAGCTTGCAGCTCAAACTCTTTTCGGTCGATGGAACTTATGCAAAATTAACGTTTTAATAGAGGGAATTCCATGCTGGCAAATGAAAACCAAGTTGTTTGAACCTACTTAAGAATGCCACACAACAGTTCGTATTTCATTCAAAACAATTAAATCTTTGGACCCGAACCTTTGAAAACGCACCTTGTGGCACCCAGCACGGGTGGTATAAAAAAGGAAATTTGTAAATCAAATGGGGCAGTAGTTGATTAGTTGTTAATCAATGAGTTGTACAGTCGGAAACAGTCAACAGGAAGTTTCCAGAGCATTCATTAATATAATTAGTTTAATGTATTTGGTGAATTTTATTTGTGACTTCTGAATCGGCCCTTGGGGGCGGCGTTTGGTCGAGTGTGGTGCTAAGAGGTGAGATAATGTAAAATTTAAATTAATTATTATGCTTCGTTCGCCAATATCTTGCCCTGCAAGCGAGTGCTCGATTTTGTTAAAGCGTTTTGGTTTTGATTAACACTTGCGGATAAATTTTACTAGAATCCCTGATGAGAGTTATGAAGGTTTTTCATGTTATTGGCATTTGCAGAAATCCTTTATTCCTCCCCTTCTTTGTAGACATGTAAAGAGAACAGCATAATTCTCGCCTATCTCTCTCAGTTGCTCTTCCAGGATTCGTTTCAATTTTGGCCTCAAATTCGCTGTCCTCTATTCAAGTGACGTGTGGTTTCATTTCCTCGTTCTCGTTCTTCTTTTTTTAAGAGTCAAACATTTTGTTACTTAGTACTTCTTTTTCCATGT
Source organism: Dorcus hopei (assembly GCA_033060865.1). NCBI lineage: Eukaryota > Metazoa > Arthropoda > Insecta > Coleoptera > Lucanidae > Dorcus > Dorcus hopei. Next base: position 2,896,279 of record CM065424.1, on the reverse strand, counting down.
TTCTCCCTCCAACTACCGTCCTACTTGTATGTTCCAGTCAAAGATATTTATAACTATAGATAAAGGGATTGTATATAAATTTAGACATATGTTTGGGACAACATCTAGAAATACGTTTTGTTCTATCTCTGTTAGACGTACATTTAAAGTATATGTTTTCCTTCTTTAAAAGCCGGCGCATGCATGCATTTTCAGCTTCTAGACCAAGAAAGAGACACATTGATGTCAGGACGCTTGTATGCTGAACAAAGTAAACCGACTTGCAATCAGTCGAGGATTTCATCATACATGTTAGCCCACAGTTGCTGCTGTATCTCTTTGTCTAGTTATAAATATCTCTGGTTCCAGTTCTCTTTGATTTCTTCCAGTGTCCCATTCCCTCCTTTTCTGTTTTTCTTCTTTGCAATTCATTAATGTACTTGGCAATCCGTGCTCTCAGTTATTCGATTCTTTTCCGCTTGGAGGAAGCTCAGAATTCAGCCTTCATCTTGAATTTTCATGGTTTCTAGACGATCTTTGAGTTTTGAAAAAAATATGATTGCAATTAAATATTGAAATTTTTGGTCGGAATTCCTATTAATTACGGAGAAATAGTAATCCTAATGTTCACCGTTCTCTCGTAAAGATTAATTCTCCAGATGAATTAAAAACAACAAATTTTTATCGTCTCAAGGAGAACGCACAAAACTTTGTTCCGCTAGAATTATAATGTCGTAAAACAGTTGCCTGTAATCCTTCGACGATTTTCCTTTTCGATCCGGTGTCATTGTTTAGTAAATTTCAATGCATGTCGTTTTCTGAGCTAAAAAGAAGCTAATTTACAATTTTAAAAGCTCGATATAAGGGAAAACGTAACGTGGTGGCGACCCCCTTATAACATAACTACGTTGACTGTATTTCCCTTACAACGTAACGTGATGGAGGCGCACCAACGTTTTCTATAACGTAACAAGGCGGGGTGCATCCCTTCCCTTCTTGACAGGGTGTAAGCGCCGAAATTATAACTTTTGTATAACAATCTTTTTGTGTCTTGATATGGTAAAGGCTTATCGTGACACTTTTTTAATAAAACCGTAAATATTCTAAGGAAAAGTACTGACAGTGCACGAAAGTACATGACAGTGCACGAAATCTCGACTGTTGACACTAAAATTAACATAATAATAATAACTTGTACATACATCACGAAGAATTTATACGATTTTCTGTCGGGGGGGGGGGGAGAAAAAAGTAACGCAAACTTTCCATCTGCGTTTCCTTTCCGTCGACTTACGCGCATCTTATTTATTACGTTTTTATTCGAGAGTTATACTCCCCCCATAATAAACTATGAGGGATTACGTCTTCCGGACAGGAATATCGCCTTGTAGAAACTTCCCCAATAAATTTGTTTACTTGCGAACGGCGAAGGAGTGCTTGGAACTTTTGAAGGGCCCTCCGCGACCAAATAGCGATTGCTTATTTTTACTTCGTTTCGATTGCCATAATTCTCTTTGTTGAGTGTGGGGAGGAGGGGGGGTGTTACATCATTTTTTTCTCGATGCAAACAATTTAGAGAGAGAACTTCACAGACTAATATTTTGCTCTTTTGAATATTTATTCCTTCCATACTTCCGCCCCATTCCAATCACTTTGAAATTTATTTCTGTCACTCCCTCTATCCATCCCTTGTACATTGCGTTATTTTAATTTAGAATATTTCGAGAGAAGAATTTAAAGCTCGAAATTTTCAATTGGGGCTTCCCTTTGGTTGTTTCTTGGCTTCTCGGTCCTCTTCCAGCTTCTTTCTCTTTTCGTATCTTCTAACATTTCGTTGATGCTTGGAACCTTTCCGGTCTGAGGGATGGGTGGTTAAAAATGATAACAGAAAGGGCCCTTTACTTTCAACTTTATCGATTTTACAAGGCCTCGTCCAGAAACTGTGCTCCTAGGTCTAGATATCACGACGAGAGTGAGAGAGAAATTCCACTAATTTTCGTCCAAGCTCTACAACAATTTCCACCTTTTCTTCTTCTCACTCTTTTACACACGGCATTTTAACCAAACCATAAAAGGCCCAAGTAGCATTTCTCTGTTTGTACGTTTCTGGTTCGAGTTTCAATTAGCCAGGTATTGCTCTCAATGTCCCCTTTATATGGAATGAGATTTTAGCCCTTGACCACCACTGCTTACATATTGTAATGATTTGCCGATTTGTCCCGTCTGTCTCTCGCGTCAACGCCGTCTAGTCGACGCGCCTTGGGCCAGAGAATTCTGACGGCGGAATAAACTAGAGTAGACATTCCGGCGCGTTCCAGGCGATTCCCGAAGAAAGAGCCAGTTTATAAAATGTACACGGCCGGAGGGTGGAGTCAGTTCGATTAGAATCCAACGTGAGACAGTTCGAAATTAAAAGTGGCCTGTTAAACTTTCGCTCGGCTGTTGAAATAAATTACGTATAAGTCTGTAAATAAATTATGGTTAAATGTTAGTGTTAAATTAGTTTGCTTGTAAATAAATTAGTTATTAACTATTTCGTGTTTTGTTTTAAAATAAAAATTAATGAACCTTTAAAAACGTTACAATATTATATGAATTTTAGTCGTACAAATTAAATTAAATGTATTTGAAGACTATTTCAGAACGATATCATACAAAGTCAAAATGATATCACACGAGACAAATTCAAGTTGATTTTATTACGAGAGAAACAGCACTTCGTAAATCAAATAAAGCAGTTGTTAGTTTTTCTTACACGACCCACTAGATATGACGAGACAGTGTGTCTTTATCCGGCCTGTGCAGTCTATTAGTTCAAGTGTTTCTCCGTTGGGGCCACTTACCCAAAAAATCGGAAGCGAATTAAATCCGGAACGTCATTTTCTGTTAATGACAAGTTCACGCGATTTACATCAAGCACAGTTGCAGTTTCTTGCTCAATTATAGTTTCCTTGTGGTTTTTTCTTCGTTATATATGTTATTTCTTGTTTGGGTGACTAGCCCCAAAGCGGGAAATCCAAGAAATCCAGTAGGTCGTGGTTTTCAATATCATAACTAATTGGCAAACAAACTAATATTTTTCTCGCCCAAACCATACTACTGGATACAAAGAAACGGAAGGATATCAGACTATGATACTCGATGAATATTACTTTCGGTGTTCACGACCATACGACTACTTGCCTACTATGCTATCTGTCGTGGAAAGCAGTCTCCTCATATATGGTTTTATAACGGAAATTCCGATTACGTAAAACTGATATAGTGATATTCCTAGACTCTCCGCTCTTATGCCTTGCATAATATCCGAATTTTTCGATGAGTTATCTATGCAGTTGAAATTTCCTGAATGCGATTTGCAAAGATGAGTCATGACTCATGTCTCATGACGGCCAAGGCTTTTGATAAAGCGAGTCGCTTCTGTAACGTTTGTTTAGTTGAGCGAATTTTCCGCCATCGCATAGACGACGTTGTATTGAATTTAACTTACGCAATGAAATGCGTAATGATTTACGAAACTGCCGATATTTATACTCATTTATCAATGTTGGTCTCGTTCTATCATGAGATATTTTCAGAATGAACTTCAAAGATTGAAATGTTAGATATTTTTCATTTTACTTGTCACTGCAAAAATGTTAAAAGAGAGAAATATTCCTGAATTAAATTACTCTCTTACCGGATGACAACGGTTCTCCCAAGCTAGCACAATGTAAAAGTGGGTGGGTATTTATTAAGGGCACCAGGGAGTATGTACCCCCGGTTGCAAGAACTCCACATATGCGACTCCCTCCCTAAGCCTCAATGCGTTCGCCTCAGATAGACCAATAATTTCAGGAGATTTAGATTCATTTGTACGCTCAGCGCAGGTTCGACACAATAAAACATTCACTGTGGTACAAAATTTATTGTAACACACTATATAAACAAATTCTAAAAGAAGTAAACTGTTACTCGGTAACTTAGCCGACAACAAACACTAAAAGTTAATACGTACCGATAATCAGATCTGATTTTACACAAGTCAAGTTAACACTCTACGATATTGCAATTGACTACTTAATTATCTACGGTGAACGTAGCGCAACACGTAGTTCTAAATTCTGATTCGCAATTTAATTATGCATGATCAACAAATAAAATCTAAACCGATCGGTCCGTAAACGTCAGATTGAATTACGTTGAAAAACCTAACCCTTGACAGCACGTCCAGTCCGAAGTCAGGGTCGGCGTTGCCAACCGAAACGCGGTGGTCGGTGGGTAATTACAACGCCCTTTGTTGATCACGGAGAGCGTCGACAATCTGGATCAATCTGGTTTGGCTGGTCAGGTTCCCACTATCGGGTTACGGTACACTCACGGGACAGAAATGTCTCCGGAGAAATAGGCCGAAAGCCTGGTCTAATAGCCAGCGTCAGAAAACTACGCCCAAATAGGAAAAGCCTGAATGTAAAGGGAAAAAGGTTTCGTTAGCAGCCATTTTGATACACCCGCCATTGCACTTTTTTACATTACCTGGGGCTAATACGTTCCCGGGCTTGGAATTGGAGTTAAAATGACCTCCAAATGTGTTCGAAGGTATCACGAGATCTTTCAGCAAAGCCGCAATTGAGCTACTTCTCCAAATGAGCAAGTACTCCGATAGGTTTACAGCACACGTAAAACACGTCTAACTTGTAACACACGAACAAGAAAGGAACTCAACGAGGCGAATATGTAGCAGGCGAAGGTTACTAGGATACGAAACGGAAAAACACTCACGTGGTGTGTCACACGAATGAGCGTTGAGTAGTAAAGAGAAGGGATGTAGGGTTGCCAACTGTGTTAAAACGCGGTTGAATGATGCCGTATCGCCACGATATTTTGGCGCGAGATTTGAACGTAACATACTTTCGATTCTAGGCTTCCCTTTGGTTGTTTCTTGACTTCTCGGTCCTCTTCCGGTTTCTTTCTCTTTTTTATCTTCTAACATTTCGTTGATGCTTGGAACCTCTCTGGCAGGAAGCTCGGTCCTAATCCATTTCAAAGTGCATGACGTCTTCCACCTTTGTCCATTTATCCCCGTTCACCAATGTTGTTCTTGTTCTATCGCGAAATATTTTGAGAAGGAACTTCAAATATTAAAACATTCTTTTCACTCTTGAATGTAGTCTTCTTGTTGCCTCCTCCAACCTTCTCAATTTTCATAACGTCCTCTTCCTTTCCTCTCTGTTCCATTAACTCATTTGTGACTTAATCCTTGAGATTTATTTCGTGTGTGGTTACTTACTTCAAGGAAGGAACTTTAAAAAAACGTCAGTTTTCCTTTTGATTGTTTTTTTTCCACGTCAGAACCAGAAAGTGGCAAAAATTCAATTTTACGGGGGATGTCGTCGTCCAGAAAAACCCTTCTTGGATGCCATTGGCCTGTAGGATGGATCAGTGTTTGTGGTGATAGTGTACCGTGGCTTGTCTTGACGTGTTGTGCATACATTTGTCATAGCCCTCTCATACCAAATATCTTATTTGACTGGGGGTTGCAACTATAATAGTAGTAATAAATAAATAAGCTTCCCTTTGTTTCTTTTGCGCTTTTCTGTCAGATTCTATGGCTTTGGGGCCTTAAGATATTTGGTTTATGTAATACAGAACAGGAGCAAAATATTCGCAAAGAATGTTAAAGTGACGCCCATTATGAATGGATTCGGGACAGAAGAATAAAGAATGGATCCGTTTCGAATGGTAAGAATCCCCAAGGTCGATGAAGTACAAGACGTCCGACAAGATAAGATTGGAGAGAAAATATGTAAAGTAAAGTGATAGAAGAAACGAACCTAAAGCTTTTACAAAAGAAGAAGAAGAAGAAGAACTTCCATAGTATTACGTGTATTATGTTTAGCCCATCTGGAACCCATCTGACGTGCAGCAAGTTCAGTTCGACTCGTTTCAAATTGCATGATGCATTTCCTTCTTTGTGGTTTATCCTTGACGTTTATTTTCTCGGTGTATTTTTCACTTTAAATCTGGATGCAGACTTCCCCCTTTGTTTCCCCCATGCTTTGGAGACTTGACGCAATTCATTTGTGCATTTAGTATAGGTACTTCGCCCATCTGGAATCATTCCGGCATGTGGAAAACTCAGGCCAACTTCCTTCACTTCTTATTCAAACTGCATGGCATCTTCTGCTTTTGTACTTTAATCTCATTTCCTCATTTGTAATGTTGTTCTTGAGATTTATTCCCTCTGTGGTCTATTGCCGAATTTTAAGGTGAGATATTCTGAGGGGGAACTTCAAAGATTAAAATGTTTACTTCTGGTTGTAGGCTTCTTTCATTGTCTCTCCTATTTGAGCGATTCCAAGTTTGTGGTCTTACATCATAGTGTGCAACTAGTCCAACATTTCAAATTGCTCTATCTATGCAACTCATCTCATCTTCTATCTTTGTCTTTTGCTTGACTTCCTCATGTGTGGCGTGAATTCAATTGAATTCAATTTTGTTAAAGCGTTTTGGTTTTGATTAACACTTGCGGATAAATTTTACTAGAATCCCTCATGAGAGTTATGAAGGTTTTTCATGTTATTGGCATTTGCAGAAATCCTTTATTCCTTTCCTTCTTTGTAGACTTGTAAAGAGAACAGCATAATTCTCGCCTATCTCTCTCAGTTGCTCTTCCAAGATTCGTTTCAATTTTGGCCTCAAATTCGTTGTTTCTAGGCCTGCTCGTTGGTTTTGCACTTTCTACACTTTTAACTTCTTTACTCTACTTTTCTCACTCCTACTTACATTGTATTATATACATCTCACTCTCTCGGGAGAGGTTGGTGCAAAAAGTGTAGAAAAGTGCAGAACAAACGGACAGACCTTTTATCAATTTATTGTCCTATATCCAAGTGACGTGCTGGTTTCATTTCCTCGTTCTCGTTCTTCTTCTTTTAAGAGTCAAACATTTTGTTACTTAGTACTTCTTCTTCCATGTTTCTCCCTCCAACTACCGTCCTACTTGTATGTTCCAGTCAAAGATATTTATAACTATAGATAAAGGGAATGTATATAAATTTGGACATATGTTTGGGACAACATCTAGAAATACGTTTTATTCTATCTCTGTTAGACGTACATTTAAAGTATATGTTTACCTTCTTTAAAGCCGGCGCATGCATGCATTTTCAGCTTCTAGACGAAGAAAGATACACATTGATGTCAGGACGCTTGTATGCTGAACAAAGTAAACCGACTTGCAATCAGTCGAGGATTTCATCATACGTGTTAGCCCACAGTTGCTGCTGTATCTCTTTGTCCAGTTATAAATATCTCTGGTTCCAGTTCTCTTTGATTTCTTCCAGTGTCCCATTCCCTCCTTTTCTGTCTTTCTTCTTTGCAATTCATTCATGTACTTGGCAATCCGTGCTCTCAACTATTCGATTCTTTTCTGCTTGGGGGAAGCTCAGAATTCAGCCTTCATCTTGAATTTTCACGGTTTCTAGACGATCTTTGAGTTTTGAAGAAAATATGATTGCAATTAAATATTGAAATTCTTGGTCGGAATTCCTATTAATTACGAAGAAATAGCAATCCTAATGTTCACCGTTCTCTCGTAAAGATTAATTCTCCGGATTAATTAAAAATAACAAATTTTTATCGTCTCAAGGAGAGCGCACAAAACTTTGTTCCGCTAGAATTAGAATGTCGTAAAACAGTTGCCTGTAATCCTTCGACGATTTTCCTTTTCGATCCGGTGTCATTGTTTAGTAAATTTTAATGCATGTCGTTTTCTGAGCTAAAGCGAAGCTAATTTACAATTTTAAAAGCTCAAAATAACCACATGGGATGACTGAATCAAGAAAATAATTTTGGGTCGGTATGTCGGTAATGATGGGATCGAGAAGAAGAAAATGGCGTACGGCGTGCATTGTGATGGGTAGCGTCCTAAGTTTTTCTCGGTAAAATTTCGACGAGAAATTTGCTGCTACAAACTGCCTCATGCGTCGAAAGTGGTGAGAAACGAATTAAGTTTAAAAATGCGAAGAGTTACAACGTGTTTTTGTGCTATCAGGTATTCGCGGTGGCCATTTCATCGAATGAGGTTATGTTACGCGTTCCCACTAGAAAGAGTAATGGCGTCGTCGTCAGTAGCATTCCTTTCAAGAGCCTCAAGCTTCGTTGAACTATTCTTGCTGTTATGAAGGGAACACAAAATTCGAATCACTTCAACATAACCTCACAAACAAGGCACCACCTCGTTGGATGGGGTGTAAGGGGTGAGATGAATCTCGTGCGAATGGAAGCACCTCCACCTATTTTCACTAGTGAATGGAACGAGGTACTTGAACTGTTCAGAACTCTTCTAGTTTGTGAGAGGAATACAACTATTAAATGGGCATTATTGTTCTGCCCCTTCTGAACCTTACGAAGAATCATTGCTGCGTCTGTTTGGAACTTATTTCAAGAATTAGCTTTGCGTTTGCTGTACATCTGATCTTTCCGTTCTGCATACATTGTGGAGGATTGTTTATTCATTCCTGCAGCTGTAGATAAAGTGTGCAATTCGATGTCCTGGAATTGCTGGGTTAGATTCAGATAAACTAAACATCATTTCAAGGACAAGTCCTAGAAATTACGATGGAAGTCTAGAATAATCACATCGGAAAGAAGTAACCGTAGAGTTGAGACCCAAGCAAATCGTGAGTTAATTTCTAAACATTTAATTATCATTAAACAAAGTATACGAAGACAATTTGTGTTTGTCAAGTACGTGCTGTTAATACAGACTTTGATGACCTTTTTATGTGAAAATTCAGTTATGTGAAGATTGATTTAGTCCGAAAGAGTCTTGTAAAATTGCAAATAGTTAAAGCAACTTGTCTATGTATATTTTTTGGTTGACGTTTGATCTGGGCCACACATGCACAATTATTATCGGAGAGCTCAGTTTTATTCGGTTAATAAAATTTTACCTTTACATTAAATCAACTTAAGCATTTGAGATTACACTAAAATTTTTTCATGTGTTTCACGAATAATTTCTGGTGTTTTATTTTTATGTAGGGGAGATTATTTTGTTGTTATTCAATGTATGTACATTGCATAAATGAGACGATCTTCTAAATTCTACATACATCTCTCATTAATAGAGAAAGAATTCATAGTTTCCTGCGACCTGAAACTACAATGTGTCTAGAAAAAGAGATTCCTTGTTGCCCGGACAGATAAGTGAAAAATAAAAATTCGAGTTGTAGTGGCGCCATCTGACGGCACCCCAAAGAAGTTACAGTTGCTTTCTGACAACGAGTGGCCGTCAGATGGCAGCATTAACCTTTAATCAAATTGTCAAATATGATTTAAGACCAAAGCACATTTTTATGGAAACGTGCCGTCCTACTTGTGGAAGAAATCGCTTTGTACATACAAAAAATGTGTGAGCGAAGAAAGCAGCTAAAATACTTGTACTTTTCAACTTCTTCCGTTCCATACCTCGTCTTTTACTCAACGGCTACTTTCCTCGTTTATAAAGGAGAGACGTTGGGATGCCCACCATCACAACGACCGCATGCTTCGGTATTAGACGATAAGTGAACTCGGAGGCGCAATAGTTTAAAGACTAAAGCACCTGCCATGTAGCCAGAAGACTCGATTGGGGCAGAAATTTGCGTTAGTCTTTCTTTGAAATTATTTTACTTTAATTATAGTACACTAACATATCTAATTTAATATACATATAAATAAAAAAAATTGTTTAGATGGAAATAACATCTAAAATACGTGAAAGAAAGCTGATAAAGGATAGTGAGAACGAAAAATAAGAATCGTTTCAGTTAAAGGCAATGGACCAGCAGAAAATTGAATCTGGGAAACGATTATTACCCAAAACATGAGCAACGTTGGAACGCCGTTTCCCTCGGAAACAAAGTGACAAGAATTAGACCGCCGAAAAGGAACGAGAAAAACTCCGTTCAACTTTTTCCTTTTTGTTGGAAACATGCGACACTTGCACGCCCCAAAAGCGCACATAGTTTAAGTTGCACTTCCTTCCTTTTTACGAGGCGCTCGCTCGGAAACCGCATCGCGCTCATAAAATTTTAAAATGAAATTTACCGCGTTTATCCGGCGCACCGCGAGAGAATTGTGAATGTGAACTCTAAAAGTAAACGTGAGCCACCCACCGAAATGAGCCGCAAAAGTACCTGATGCACTTTAAAAGGCCGCGGGAAATTATATTTCAAAACCTTTTAAAACTACATTCACTAAATAAGGAAAAAGAACGATTAAAGAATTCTAAAGGAAGACGTAAATTCGTAAAATTTTCCAAAAACAGATTAAGTACGTGCGAATACATCTAAGTTGGGGGCGCGCAAATTCGCCCCCACGTTAACCCCCACAAATCAGAGACAAACAGCGGCATACGCCTCGTTTATTAACGCCCGTACGCGAGTTTAAATTACAACGAGTCTATTAATCTGCGTTATCGTTCACCGAATATGACGGAGGTAATTTAATATGTATGGGCACCTGATGAGGAGAACTCGAGCAGCTTATTTAATTAAAACGAGCGCGCTCGTCGCCCCCATGGAAGTCGATAAATTAGCGGGGAATAACCGCGAAACGCCAAATAGAACGGAAAAAGAACGCTGCTGCTGCTCGAGAATGAAGTTGTTCGCAATGTGTAAATTGGGGTTGGTTTTTATGGATGTAGAGAAAATGCCGCGGCATAAAAACGTTGATTTATAAATAGCCACGAGTGTGGTACTTTTTTTTTAAATTTTGAAATAAAAGAATGGCATTGTTAATTAACAAACGCTGCTCACAACAGGACAGTTCTTTTTTTATTGATTAGCCACAAAAGAGTGTTGCCGGTGGGACAAATCTATTTTTTCATCTTCTAGAGAATCCGAGCATGAAACGTTATAAAGGAGAGACGTCGGGATGCCCACCATCACAACGACCGCATGCTTCGGTATCGTGGTATATGTACGGATCAGAGATGTTGAGAAAGCCAATGAATATTTTGGCTCTTATGTGAGGTCGGAACTTCGATGATGAAGGTTTTGAAATATAATTTAAAAAAAGAGAGAATAAAGGACAGCAGTACCTCAGTACGGTTCTTTTTTTTATTGGTTGGCCACAAAAGAGAGCTGCCGGCGTTTCAAATCTAATTCATTCAATCAAATTTTTGTTTATTTGCTCATTCTCTAGTCTAGATGCTCATTCTCTGGTCTAGAGAATCCGAGCACGAAACGTTATAAAGGAGAGACGTCGGGATGCCCACCATCACAACGACCGCATGCTTCGGTATCGTGGTATGTGTACGGAACAGAGAAGTTGAGAAAGCCAATAAATATTTTGGCTCCTCCATGATGAAGGTTTTGAAATATAATTAAAAGAAAAAAAAGAGGAGAGAATAGAGGGCAGCAGTAGCTCAGTGTACGATTCTTTTTTTTTGTAGGTTAGCCACAATAGAATGCTGCCGGTGTGGCAAATCTAATTCTTTCGATCAAATTTTTGTCTTTTATTCGCTCATCCTCTAGAGAATCCGAGCACGAAACGTCGATTTAATAAAATTCATGAACCAATAAATAAATAAATAAAGAAATGGATTCTTCTCTCAGTCGTGAAAAGGAAGAAAAAACGTGCGTCCCTCTCGCATTAATTTATAACTAAAGATTTGAAGCTTCGTAGAACTTCAAAGGCAAACCTGCCCTACCCTACCCTACCCTTCCATCCCCGAAACAAATGTGCGTTTCCCTCGGTCGTGTACACGGGGCGAAATCAGAGCGCGCGTTTTCTTTTCTTTCGCGGGTTATAAATCATAATCGCATCGCTAATGACGATATCGCGACGGCCGGGTCGTTTCTTGACCCTTTGACCTCTTCGTCGGGGGCGGCGGAGGCAACAATGGAACGCCGCCGCTAACGGTGATTAATGGGCCGTAGCTCGTCACACCGTGTCGGCGTGCGGCCCGCGCTTTGCATTCGGGAGGGCGGCCGATCGATGCCGCAAATTTAATCATCCGGGGGCCCTTTGTTCACTTTTAATATTATTCCGGGGCTCGCGCGATACATCTTTCGCTTTACGGCCGCCGTTTGCGAAACGTGACAAGGAATTTCATATTAAAGTCACCTTAAGAATTTCGACGGGCGACGTGAAGGGAGCCGAATAGCATTAATATTAATGAGTATTTTTGTACCGGCAAATATCGGTCGACTACCCCCTCATCAACCATCACAATGGATAAGTACAGGGGAGTTCTCAGGACAGGACGGAAAAGAAAAATCGCTTGCTTTTTTTACTTCATGCCATAAGACAGGGTGAGATATGTTTCATAGAACTTCTACCGAAAGAAATGCTTCCTTAGATGGAATTGTCGCTGAAAGCCTTCTTCAACTGTGTATTGTATTCAAATGTCTCTCCGCATGCTGTAAAAATACAAGTCGGGGTAATTAAGCGAGACGGCCTGTCCTCAAAGAGCTTTTTAGAAATTCTGTAATCGCAGGCGCCATGCAGAGGCAATATAGATGCACAGATATCATAAAACAAATCCATTTGACGTTTTAGATTGATTTTCTTAGATTTTGTATACATTTGTCGCGTTAAAATTGTAGATACTTGTTCCATGTGGTTAAAGATATCAAATTACATTGCAAGTTGAAACCTTCGCTGGAGTCTGGTCTCTTTCAGTCAGGCAGCAGATACTTTAAAAATGTCAGCTTTTACACTTGAATAGTTAAATTTATGGGTGCTTCATTTGCGACAGACAAACAGCGAGTATTCCTGATAAGCTAATGGGGTGTCTCTTGATACATTCTGGTCATCTGGAATAGGCGTGAGTGGGAACTAAATGCTACGACTATGATTGGTCGAAGTTATTTCAAAATTTAGCTGCAAGTCCGAGGGGTGTGTTTTAATTTTTTTCTTGAAAGTACGGGACGCGAAAAAACAGGCAGATAGCATTGACGCTTTACCGAGAACGGTTCAGTTAAATTCTAATTTGGCTTAGCTGTTTTTCCTTAAGCGCTTGTAGTCTTTATTCATTTTATAGTTAAATCATTATTTCGGTACGGTTTAAATACAGTGTGTTAAGAAGGGCAATTAAAACAAATACGTGTGCGCCGCGACGCGAGTGTTTTAATCAGAGTGAGCAGTGCGCGTGTTACACGGATTAACCGGTTGTAGGTAACTGACGTTTATTCGTATTCCTTCATCGCACCTTTGGTGGTAACAATTGCGTAGGGATAATTTGATTTGCAATAATTAGACTAAAGAGTCAGTAAAGTTCATATTACCATTGCAATTAGATAACTTTAATCAAACTATTTTTATTCATAGTCATAGCCATTCTCTTAGTAAAATTGCTCTTTCACCCTGCACGTGTATGAACCGAATTGGGTCTTTGCCGAGAGAGTTGCCGGGTAATTAGAAGCGATTGTCTAGAGACTGCAAGTGCCAAAAACACCCATAGTGTAGTGCCAAAAACGCAGTCAAAAACTGAGATCTTGCGCTATAAAATTAATTAGATAGGTTAGACGGCGAAAGAGCGACACATAGAGGGACCTGAAAACCAGGCAAGCGGGTACAGAGTACCATCCTCGAAGCAAGGCGAAAGTAGTCGAGAAAAGCTCCTACTATTTCGACCTTAATTAACGCTCTGGTGAGAGGAGTAGCAGTAGCGAGTAGGCTCCCTACACTCCACCGTATTAATCAGGTTAGCTAGAGATAGGGTTATCCCAACACCTCCCACGGGAGTCCCTGAAAAACAGGTGATTGCTACTGATTTACTTGCAAATTGATCGCTGAGGGCGGCATTTTGTATCACATACTTCTCCAGAACATTTGATTAATTCATTAATTAACTCCATTAATTAAGTACACTGTAGTCCCACTGTGACACATTGTGCGTTGGTTTATTAAACAGAACAAGTCTTAGAGTACGATCAGAAGTGACGAACACTAGTACCAAGACTCGAGCTAAGTTGAAATTCAATTAATTGTGAATCTAATTAAGGAGCAGAGCTCTCCAACAAATATCTGTGTAAACGTTAAACCGTCAACGATGTGAACCGAAAGAAAGTAGATCGCGCCGATATTCGAAAGTGAAATCTGTTAAGCGGGTTATACTGCACTTTCTGAAAATCGTAATTTTTGTTTCTTTGTATTTAATTGCAACGCAAGGCTTTTTCGCTCATTATCCCAGACCCCGTAGTGGCTGGTACAAGGAGTTTTTACCTTTTTTTTTACAATAAATAATTAAAAATAATTTCTTGTTTTTATTAATATAAACCGCTCCTTTGTTCATTCAATCGATCACATACGCACCAAGAGAACGGGTTATCACAACGTAGATTCCTGTTCACAACGATCACGAGCCATAATCAAAAGTATTATTAATTATAGCGAATTCTCCGAAGGGTCGTTCAACTGTAAACAGAAGGTAGGCCAGTAAAACCTAAACGTTTAGCTTTAGCGCCGGCGGTAGACCTTTAGGTACTTAGCAGGTAGCGAACGTCTGTAAAGGACGTCTAGGAGTGCATGCATTTGGCGTAGTAAAGTCTGGGTGGCCTTTCGGAATCCCACGGTCCAGTTATTAAAATTGACAATAAATTTTAAGTTGTGTTTGTTTGTACATTTTTATTGCTTATTTAATTAAAATTGACAATAAATTTTAAGTTGTGTTTGTTTGTACATTTTTATTGCTTATTTACTTGTACGTAAAAGTAAATAAACAAGGGCTTTAACGGGCGCGTTACAACACTAACGCTAAAATGTTTCACAGTTGACTAAGCATAGACAGTTTAAATGTCTTGCCTCTTAAAAAAAATCTAGAGATGCGAGAATACTCTGGAATTCTCTAGAACGAACTACGTCACTTCACCGTGTTATGTGTGTTGCCTACCCGCCAGGACGTAATGATACTATAACTCTAACCAGGCGCATCATTTTTTAAAATGTATTTATCTACTTGATCCAACAGATTTAACTGATTGCTTTTGACTGATCGCTCGATTCTCACATTCTAGATTTTATAGCAACTACACTAACTACATTTACAGTTGGTTCTTGTCCGATGAAATTTGTATCACAAAATCTTTTAAGCGGACACTAAATCGCGCACTATACACTTCTATATACTTTTGACGAAGCTGTCGAACGACTGCGAAACGTTAAGTGTATAGTGCGCGATTTAGTGTCCGCTTAAAAGATTTTGTGATACACTAACTACAGCAACCAGACGTCTAGAAATTATTTTACTTTCTAATTTACCCTGTATATAACGCGGTAAGTGAACAAGTAGAGCGGCACGCGTCTATAAAATATTAAACAATTGAACTAATAGCATTTATCTTGATTAAATTGATCGAGTGCATACCCTAACATGACCTATGTGAGTCAAAGTGCGCGAGCTTGGTTGACCTTGAAAATTAGCGAGTTAAAGATTCAATTTATTTCAATAATGGCTTCAACACTTGAACGCCTGAACGGTCCAAGTGGTAAGGGACAGGCCTTGCAATCGCATGCACGTCGGTTCGAACCGCGCTCGGGATTTTTCTCGGGGGTGGTCGGTATCGACTTCAGGCATCCTTCAGTGTTGGAGATAAAATTCGACACTGCTTCCCCTTAAACGGCGAGGAGGTTTGGAAGTAACAAAGCCATGGAACACTTTACACACACTCAAATACATGCACTCTCGCTCCTGAGGTTCTGACAGGTCTATGACTTAGGACCCCGTTGGGCAACCGCAGTAAAGGTTATGTACTCCATGCTTGTTGGGTCATACATAAAACTCCTTTCGTGTAAAGCTTGGTTACTCGATTTAGTTTTGATAATCCATTGGGTGTTAGGGCATCATAAGTGTAAAAGTCAGTAAATAAACTTCATCCCTTGCGTGTAACCATTAACACTAAAAGACTTTCTCGTTTCAGCTAGTTCAAGTGCGCGATTTGATGACTTTGGTGAGAATGTGATGACTTGGTGAGAGTGTATTGACTTTAGTGAGAGTGAGTTACGAGGAGGTGCGGCCATACGACTTGTAGAGCGGCACGCTTCGGTACAAGGTAAGGTGAGTAAATCAGTTTTTTGTTGTCGTTTGATTGACATACTGATTTTTTTTTTTGTATTTCAGTTCCACGACGTGAATTTGTGGCGGCTGAAACAAGGGGTGAGTGTTTTTTCTTTCTAAGTTTTCAACGTTTTTAAATTCCGTTCGAAATCGAACATGAATTTTGCAAAAATTTATCGCGCCCGGTGCTGCAACGAGCGCAGAACGTGTTATTAAACTTC
Organism: Dorcus hopei; assembly: GCA_033060865.1. NCBI lineage: Eukaryota > Metazoa > Arthropoda > Insecta > Coleoptera > Lucanidae > Dorcus > Dorcus hopei. The sequence goes on along the minus strand of CM065424.1, from coordinate 2,880,049 downwards.
TCACGCGCATAAATCCCGATACTACACACAGGAGGGCCATAAAACACCGGGTAACTAAAGTTTGCCACAGCAAAATTGCTAGAGAACTATAAACCCCGAGTCCCATTGTAATACGCGGAGAATCATTACATTACTTACTCATAGGTAGAGACCGGGTTTTAGGTGAAATGCTTTTTAAAGATATCTCTTCGTTTCATTAGAAATAGAGTCAAATTCTTGAAAGAGTCGAAACGAAGAGATGTCATCAAATTTACCAAAATTACCTTGACAGATGACAAGAGCTGCTGACTAAACGTATCAGCCGTTCCCCTCGACTAGCAAACAGTGGAGATGGGAGTGAGTTTTAATTACGATGGTAAAAATTATTAAGGGCGCCAGGAGACTGTACTTTACAGCCAAAACGTAATCGATCAGTCGACGTCTCCAATCGACCAAATCGGGCAGAGAAATCAAAAGCAAACAGAGGCGAGGCTTTACTCACTGGTGTGTAAACGTGGAAATCAAACTCGAAATTAAAGTTAACAATTTATTTGCGGCTCCAACTTCGTACAAATGTAGGTACTACATGAGTTCCCCTAACTAGGCTAGGTTCGTCTAAAGTTGACAATCTCAAATTTACTTATATCAACAACAATAACGCACTGTCTGCATTTGGCCGAAGATTCGCTCTCCACATTAACTAATAAGCATGCGGTATTATCGCAACGATATATGACTTATGATTCGGTATTAAATGCAACGATAAGACTCACGAATTTGTTTCTGTCAGTCAGGGAAACGTCAAACGAATTTGCTGATCACCACGCCATCTATGGTTCCTGTCCCGCGTTGCTGATCCGGGATGAACCGGCGGTTTCCAACAGCTAATATGGCCGGTCAAACGGCCGCAGCCGAGAACGATTCCCAGAAAGCACAGCGATGCGTAAAGCGTGAGTTGGGAGTAGGGCTACCACACGAGATTATAACCCAATCGCAGAGCCAATTGCGAATGCACTCGTAACATCCAATAACAGGAGAAAAGAAAAGCCTGAATGTAAAGGAAACAGTTTCGTTAGCGGCGTCCGCCATTAGACTCAATATACATTACCTGAGAGCTAATGAGTTCCCAGGCTTGGAATTGGAGTTGAAATTATCCCCAAATGTGTTCGATGGTGTCACTAATCGTTCCGACACAGCTGCTAATGAATTACTTTTCCCAAAGAGCAAGAATTCCGATAACTTACAGTACACGTAAAAGACGTCAGGAATGCACCACGCTTCGAACAAGAGAGAGCCCCATCGAGGCGAAATTGTAGATGGTGATGGTTGCTAGGATCCGAAGACTGTCACGTGGTGTGTCTCCTCCAATAAACTTCGAGAAAGCAAAGAAGGGATGCAGGTTTGCCAACTATATCGAAAGCGGGTCAGATGTCGTCTCGATTCCGCGTTTTCTCGGCGGGAAAATTGAAACGTAACATCTTAAGAAGTAAACAAAGGCATTTCACATAAAATCCGGTCTCTACTCAATGGTTGCTTCTCTACTCAATGGTTGCTGGGTTACACAAACATAGTTTGTGTTGTGATTTACTATACGGCGGCACAATCATTAATTGTACTGTAATTTTTGTGTCGCTTTACAATATCAAGTATCCCCCCAACTCGCTTTTGCATAAGTGAATGGATACATGGCGTTGCATGTTTCGGGCATATCTCCCCCCTTTTTTTTTATTTAGAAAATAATTGTGCATTTCCGCGTTTTTTTTTGCGCAAGTGTACGGGGGGCCAAACAAATTCGGCCAGGTTCGTTTCGAATGATTTACGGCAAATTCAAGGCACGCCGGGGAGCCATAAAGGCCTAACGATCGCTTTTCACGTGATATACGGACGCGGAGTAACAAACGCGCGTTCGGCCGTTCGCTTTAATTAAAACTGAGGATGTCGGCGTGCGCGCTGAAACTTGCCCGGAACATCAGTTGTGCGGGGCCGCTTTAATCTATGCATAGACGCGGGACTGACGTGATGCTGTTTTTGTTTTCGAAATGACAAAGGAAGCGGCGGCGCGCTCCCTCGGGATAACCGGCGGGGATTTCAAAGGGGATAATTTAGTGCAGGGCGAGGCTTCCTCGAAAATTGGGGATTATTTTAGATTTTTTCGAGTAGATGGCGTTTTTTCTTTTATTCACGAAGCTACTAACATATCGGGTCGTTTATTATAATTGCGTCTTGTAATCGTATTTTGGTGAAGAGGGTTGAATCCAAATATTGTAACTAGGACGAGAAGACCACCGACAAATGTGCAGCTGCGAAACATAAACATAAGTATGATTCACTTGCATTTATGTAATACCCGTGTGCAAATCTAAATGTCAAGGCGTATGACTCATTCGTGTACACATGAAGTTAAATGTCGTGCCGTGTGCAAATCCAAAGACAAATGTCAAGGCAACCCCGGGAACAAAACCCATATAAAAAGGCGGCAAGCCGAATGTTAAAGGCATTGGAGTACCATCTAGTCAGAGTGTAATGTAGTCTGAATTGTCTGTAAGTGACCAAAATAAGATGTAAATACTTGTAGTTGTAATTAATTGTAATTAATAAATGTTTTATTATACTGAGCTACTTCCCTTATTTCATGTTACATAAATTATACTAGGGTAATAGGAAGGACAAATAATATCTTTTTTTTAGCTAATAATTGTGACCTTACCTGTCTTGTAACGAAACAAAATCTCTCTTAACGAGCGAAGGCGCAGCTGTAAAAATTTCCAAATGATGATTCGCGCCCTGCTTCTTAGAGAATCCAAAATTATCTTCGTCTTTCCAAAATTTTGGTTCCTCGAAAAACGTTCTTGTTTTCTGCTTCTTTTAGGTTTTGCTTTCCTTGCGGCGCGAGTTCTTTCCCCCCTTTTCCCTCTCGCCATCACTTCGAAAAATAACAGCACTTCGTTCAAAATAAATATACACGAGTAACAACGTAACGAAACAATAAGTAACTTAGAATAAATTAGACCTCGAAGTTTCCGTCAACACAGACGCACACTCTTTTCTTTGGGGGGGCGGCGGCGATCAAAACGGCCCTAGGCGTCGAATTAAAGAAGACGTAGTGCCGTACTCGGAAACTTACTCGAAGCTATGTAATCCATCACAGAAAGCTATTTATAAAGTTTCGAACTAGCGAGCGCGAGAAATGCCCACTTACTTCGGCAACTCCGGAGGAAATCATCTCGCGCGCCGCCGAATTATAATGAGTTCGCGAACCTTTTTTTTTTTTCTTTAAATAAACAGTCAGTTTAAAGCAATCTCAGCCTGAGCTTCCCTCTCCAATCATAGAAACGACTCGTGAGCGGCGTTGATTTCCGCCACTTTGGTCTCCTCACCCCCTGCTTCGATGTACTCGACGCCTTCCTCGTCGACGTTGCACCTCGTGGACACGTGATGGTCCGGATCGCCGTATTGACTGTGGTAGAATTCCTCTCGCATCATGTGGTTGAGGCTTCCGCAGCGGAAGTACAGGATTTCCTGGAAGGGCTTCCGAAAGTCTCTGTTTAGCGTGGCGTAAATGATCGGATTGAGGAGGCTGTTCGCGTAGCCCAACCACAAGAACACGCTGGATAACGTCCCGACCGCCGGCGATGATGGGTCGAGAAACGGTCGCACTAGTGCCAGGACGAAAAACGGCAACCAACAGATGGTGAACGCACTCATGATGATGCCCAGCGTCGTGCTCGCTTTTCTTTCCTTGGCCAGCTGGAATCTCAACTTCTTTTGGCTACTGTTGGTGCTGGGCGACGTCTTCACCGACGTCAAGAGACTAGATTTGGGTTGCTTTTGCTTGTTCGGCTCTTTTATGGCAGCCTTCTTCGTTAGCATGGGACACTGGGACTCGTTGCTTCGGCGTGATGCGAAACATCGGCCCAAACTCGTTTTATCCAGACTACACTGTAACACAAAGAGCACATATTAGTCTACTATTGATTTGAGAAACAAAATAGAATTTAAAACCTAGTTGCAAGTTTACTAATTCGTATTGTAATTGCCCGCTGCGGCTGTGACCGTCTTACAGATCTTTTTCTCTTCCGTCCCAATCGAGATTCGAGTTCGAGTCTTCTGGTTACATGCCATTAAGCTATTGTGACTCCGAGTTTGGTTATCGTCTAATAGGAATTAGAAATTATTTCTCTAACCTTTTCTTTTTTTTTAATTTCAAAGCATTGTAAACATGATAAAGTAGTGTTGTCAAAAAAGGTGTTATCACTGCGCAACAATAACAAGCAATATTTGTTTTGTTTTTTGTTTGCGCTTTTTATTTGATAATTAGTCGCCCGACTACCTTGATTATTTTGTTTACGTAACCTTGTTAGGCACTTTTATTTTTGAGTAATCACGTAAAAATTTTACAGTTTATACTTAGCTGGTTTATCAGTAGTCTGTATTTATGTTTGCTTACGTTTGTGTTTACGACGGGTCGTCTTAATTAATTAATTAATTAATTATTTAATGAGGCGCTATTAAGCACAGCACCGTATGAACCAAAAATACTGTAATCTGTAATAAATAAGCAAGTGAAAGGTGTCGAGGAAACTTTTAATAAAAATTAAAGCCCGAACTGTGAACTTGTGAACTGAAATTTTGGTAATTATTATTATTTTTTCTTAAATTCAACCGGTTCATACAGGGCGATCAAGCGATTTAAGTGAATAGCACGGCCGTCGTTAAAATCATTTGCTTATTCTCTTGATGTTTTACTTTGTCATTGCACATTACGTTCTATGTTATTTACGTTATTAAAAAAATTTTCGTCGTCTATTGGTTAATCCAATCGATTCTTTTGTTTTAATTGAACTAAAAAGAAATCTGAGAAGACCAGAAACGACAAGGAGAGGATGAAGTAAATACAGAGAGTCTTCTTTTAATAAAAATCAAAGAAATGAATCTACGGTAGTAATCGGAAGAAATAGGAAAAAACCTTCGCGAAAAGATTGGATTGAAGGTTAGGTAAGATAATTGAAGAAGGCGGTGAAGGACGAAATGATTCACAAAGAAACAATCGAAAGTGGCAAATCGGAGACAGGAAACAGGAGGAAGGACCAAAAATGATGATAATGCAGAACTGAAAAGGGCAATAAAAATTTAAAAAGTCACAAAGAAAACTTTCCCAAAAAAATAGTTGAGAGAAACAGAAGCAGACCTACGTATCTACTACGTTGCTGCTGAAGTAAAGAACAGAACAGTATTATATGGAGGTCTGGTGTAAACAGTTGAAGAAGGCAATAAATTGGAATTAGAAAGGATCATTCGAGAGGGATAGATAGAAGGTAATGTGAGTTTCCTCTTTAGAAAAAAATGAAAAAGGAGCAACCGTTCTAGAAAAGTTGCAACCGTTCTAGAAAAGTAATCGATGAAAAAAAAGCAGATTCATGAAAAGGACAACTGGTGTAAAATAAGGGACAACAAGAACTGGAAAGGAATACTTGAAAGTTATGCTCTTCAATATCTTTGAAGAGATTAGTATAGAAAAGAGCAGTAAAGTGAACCTTCCTTTTAAAAAGGAACGAAAAAGTGAAGACGAAAATGTTCAAGGAAAGTGAAATGTCTAAATCCCGACACAAATATGTTATATGTATGATATTATTATAAAATTTTGACAATGCAAAAAGCAATTGTAGTTTATTATGCAAATATATTATTATTATGGTTGGAAGAAATAGAAGTAGACCTGAAAGATGAAAAAGGCTATGAAGGTTTGATGAAGAAGTCAAAGAAGAAGACAGTGATAGGAAGAAGTATTTAAAAATGGGGCAGCTCAAACAGAAAGGGAAATATGTAAAGAAGCATCGAGTGAGGTTTGAAACCTCCGTGAAAAGAGTGGAATTGTAAAGGGTGAACTCTGCAAAATCCGGACACCTTTGACAGTGCATATCTTAGCAATCCTTGCATCAAGGCAGCTACTATTTAGCATCAAGATAGCCAGAACATACAAAAACAAAATCTGTCAGTACTATTGTCGCCGTGTCATTAGTTGTCAAAATGGTTTCGTTCGAATTGGAAAGAAGAAAACTGATTTTACACGAATATATGCAAAATAAAAAGCGAGTGTTCGTCAGATCGCTAAAACTTTAAAAATTCCCAAATCTACGGTTGCAGATGTCATCAAACGTTTCAAAGAACGCCTGACTATCCAAAGAAAGTCTGGAAGTGGGGGTGAACATGGTCAAACTGAACATAACTTGGCCAAAAAGGTTCTTCAAGCATATACAAAGATTTCATCTCGTGAAGTTGCGGTTAAGGGAAAAAAAAATCCCAGACATATGTGCAGAAAGTTAAAGCCAGAGCTGGATTAAAAAGTTCTGAAGCCCAAACAGTACCTGATAGAGACGCAAAAAAATTTTTTTAAGCAAAATCCCGCTGTAGAAAGCTTTATGGAAACAAATGAACGACATCCAAATGCATTGTTATGGACGATGAAACCTACTGTTTCAAAAACTTTAATTATATCGCTGGTCAGGTTTTTTATACAGCCCGCAGTCGCAAGGATGCTCCTGAAACTCGCAAGCGTAAGATAAAAGCAAAATTTTCACAGGCCATGTGCACCTGTGGCTTGAAAACCACCCTCTTCAAGCCCTTAGTGCATCTGAAACTATAAACTCAGAGATGTACCGCATAGAATATCTCCAAAAACGTTCCTTAATAAACATGACAGTAAAACATTATTTTGGCCAGATCTGGCAACGTGTCATTACTCGAATGAAACCATCCAATGGGGGGGGTCCTTGATAATGAAGTAGATTATGCCCCTAAAGAATTTATTTACCCACCCAATAGCCCAGAACTCAGGCAAATTGAAGAACTCTGGTCTATTGTGAAGACAATCTTGAAGGAGAATGCCGCAACGGTCACAACTATCGACCAGTTCTGATGCAAGTGGCTTTGGGCGTCTCGAAAAGTTGATAAAGCCATCGTACAAAAATATATGCGCTGGGTGCGCCGGCCGTAAAGCTCGCTTAGCAGCATATACTACACATTCAAATACAAATAATTTTTAGTATTGTTGAGTAGTTTAAAAATAGATATTTGTTTTTGTCAAAAATATTGGGGTTTCTCTTTTATAGTTCACCTTTTAGAAGACACCAAAGTTTAATGAAAATTAAATAAAAGTGAAGTTGCAAATGGTCCATAAAGACAGTTACAGGATAGAGGACAAGAGAAGGCACAAGATTGAAGAAGAAATTGCTTATGATGGGAATAAAGAAATAAAGATCATAGTGGCCTAATTGTCCAGTTGGAAGTGTCTGAGATAGACAAGAAAGCATCTAAACAAAAGCAAAAACCTCCTAGTGGAATGAAGTAATGAAAGATGATGAAGCGAGGGAAAAACCTAAGAACCAAGACGAAAAGTTGAAGGAAACTTCGAAAAATCCCGGTGGAAGACAGAAGTAAAGAAGAAAAGAATGCAATATGAAAACCTACCGGAACCAGTTGAAGGAGATAAGTAGTGAGATAAGAAATGTTATAGTTGGCAGTTACAAAGCGATGCCCAAAATCTCTGAAAGGATCAGAATTTTAAAAGAAGTGATAGACTGAGTTCTTCTGGTCGAAGGACGAAGTTCAAGGCAGAACCCTTATGCTTTATACATAAATATCAGGAAGCATAGGCGAGAGGGGTGCCAGGTAGATTAAGGAGAATGATAAGAAGGCAGTCTTGAGTGGACTGAGCGACCTGGTAGTCCTCTGAACCGAGGTGGGGCTAATAAAGGGGTTTGAAACGGTCGCGAATCTGTTTATAAAACAATAGCATGATCTTGTTGTAATTTTAATTTTAAAATAACAAATAAGCGGAAGCAATATCGCCAGGGCCTCGGCAGTCCTTACAACGGTTTGTCAATAGGCAATATAACAGGGGTGGGTCATAAATTCTTGTAACACTGTGGGACTTTAAAATTTTTCTTGAGTTGAATATCATATAAATCTGTCATACGAGTTTCTAAGGGTCATCTGGTGTTCTTTAGAAATTATACAATTTGACACGTTTAAATTTCTGTAAATGAATACTGCTATTGAAAACTAAAGTATCGCGGGGCGTAACGGGAAATAACATGCTGATTTTAAATTGCTTCTAAACAAAAAGCAGTGGGCGCCGAATTCCTCAGTAAGCGGAAAACAAAGATGTCAGAGGGTACTTGTAGTTAAGAAGTTTGTTGTGAATTTTGAAAAGACAGCACATGTAGGCCCAGGGTGGTCGTTAAAAGCCTAGGAAAAAACAAGGCATTCCAGGAATCGGAGGGCGTTATCTTTCTGAACGCAAAACACAGCTCTATTGGTCAGGGGGTGTTTGAATTTGGTTTTCTAATAGGAGGAAGGGAAATTAATTTTGTTCAGCCGAAAAATGAAAATTAAAATTACGGACAGATAGCTCCGAGCTTTTAAAACGATCAGTCGTATTATTTGGGCTTGGCGAATTGCTTTTGTACTTGTTTCTCTGATTTAGTTTTCACAGTAGAGTTAAATCATTTTATATCGGTACGCCTAAAATTCTAGTGTTTGAGAGGCAATTAAACAAAACTAAAACAAGTCGGTGTCGCGCACGGTAAATAAATCGCGAGTGTGTTAAACTGAGTGCAGTGAGTGTATTGGATTTTAATTTCGCGGACGCGGAGTTAGGTAATCTGACTTAATTTGTATTTTGTTCATTACATACTTGGTGGTATAAATTGTTTAAAATCATTTTAATTCCCTCAGCCATTTGTGGCCAGATAATCTGTAAATTTCAGTACTTGCTTGGCTTGTGCATTTTTTTTCTAAAGTATTTTCATTTGCATCCTAACCGAGCTTAAAGGTAAATAAGTTGCACCCACATTAGAGGAGTTAGCGGACTATTGTTGTATAAATTATTAGACTAGTGCTTGGCGTTCTGTCACTAAATCGACCAGAGGCAGTCCAACGACCACTTCAAGCTATAGTGCGATCCATATACAGTGTACTCTTGTAAAATTAGTTAATCCCTTTGGCGATATTCTCTGGCAAGTTGGAAACACTCAAGCAAGGGGTTTTCGATTTGCGCAATGAAGTCGACTGTTTGTACCACTGGCCTAAGGCAAGTCTAGATCTGCCGCTAAAATCAAGTGTGACCAGCACAAGTTAATGCCCGAAATCAAGGCCAATTAGTTGCCGTTACGAGACTCGTAAAATTACGAGGCGAAACAATTCTGAATCACATTCATAGCCATCTTCTTAACCGAGCTTCTCTCACACCCTGTGTGTGGACCGAAGTGTAGTCCTTGTCAGGAGATTTGCGGGTTAATTAGAAGTAATTCGCTAAGAGACCGAAAGATCATAACTACCCATAGTAGAGTATCAAATAAAACGGTCAATTCTTGCCATTGCGTATAGGGTTATATAATCGTCGAAAACAACGCAATCAGAGGTTAACAAATGAAGTGAGAGTCACTGTACCTCCACCTCTTGGCGATAGGCGCGGTTGAGAATCTCCCCCTTCGCCGCGTTATTAGGTTAGAAACAAATCGGGTCCGGCGCCTACACAGTAGGGTCATTTCCCTTGAAAAACCCAGCGATTACTATTAATCCTCTCGCAAATTGATCGCCTGGGCGACATTTTGTATCACGTACTTCCCCAAATATCTGATTAATTAATTAATTACGATCATTAAGTAAGTACACTGTAGGCACACGGCCACACTGTACGCTGGTTGATCACACAGAGCGTCTTTGAGTACTACTGAAAGTGGTAAACACGAGTACCAAGACCAATCTAATTTTGAAACCAACTTAATTGTTAATGCAATTTGAATAACAAGGTCCACAACCATTGTTTGGGAGGAAACAAAACCACCAGCTGTGTAATTGAAAACAGTTAGTTCGTCACGAGATTCGAACGAGAAAGCCATTAAACGAATTCTACTGTATTTCTTACCAAATCGTAACTTTTTCTTGTGTTCCTCTGTATTAAATTTTTAAACGACAAGGTTTTTCCGCTCATTTTTCTAGACTGCAGTGCGGCTAGAAATCGGAGTTTTTACCTTGCTTTGCAATAAATAATTAATTAAATTTAAATTCCGTATTTTAATTATCAGTAGTTAATCCCTAAAACTCTCTCAAGTTATTTTACCGTCACACCAAAAGGACTGAGTTAGATAACAACGTAGGACAGGTAGGACAAGGCAAACTAATTAGAGTGATCACGCGCTAAATCAAATATTGCTAGATATCAAAGTATTTCTGGGAAGTGTCGCCGTACGGCTTAGTATTATTACATGTAGGTCATTGACGCATCTGTAGCTAGCAGGTACTTAGTCCCTTCGTCGAGGTAGATAAACTTGCATGTTGTAGGAAGGCAATAAAACTAATAGCGATTCGTCTCAGGAATACTGGCCGAGCAAACTGTCCAGTAATTACGAGTTAAAATCCTTCAGATAATAAAATTTTCGGTCCAGTTAATTATATTGTCAAATTAATTCAAATTGTTTATTTGTTTGGACATTTTTATTAGTTGTTTAGTTGTCCGAAAGTAGTAAACAAAAACAGCAGCACGTCGGCGTGTTACAGGTTTAAGTGAACGTATCGTCTTCATTAGTAAATCTCCTCAACTACCCCTACAGTGAAGGAGAAGGTAAGTCTAACCATTTCATAACTCTAACAAGGTACCTCCCAACATCTTTTTTTTTTTGATAATACAAAAATATTGAATTTTATGACATTTTTTAAATTGAGAATTTTCAATTGTTCAGAGTGTAGATAGAAAGACTTTTTTTGTATATTTTTGTAGACGCCAAAATAGCGCAACTTTTTTTTTTGTAATTTAACCGTCCTTGTTTCTTTTATGCTTTACGAGATCCCATAGTGGCCTTTCAAGTAGTCGTAACCCTACGGAGAGCAGGCATAGAATTAAAAAAATATTTAAAAAAAGTTTAATTTTTTCTATTTTCATTCTAATTGACTCCGATATTTAAAGAAGGGTTAACTATTCAACAAATTATTTAAAAATTGTACTAGTGAGAGGGTTTCGGTTGTCCTCTGTGCATCAACAGTCAAAATATTATAATGATAAAAATCATCTAAAAGCACTTGACACAAACTAAATTAATTAAAAATTCAAGTGATAACTAAAAGCTGCATCGTCAGCCAGAAGCACATCAAACTTTAATTAAAGCCGAACCTAACGAAGGCGCGTGCTTTAATCACGTCGCGCGATCGTTTTTTGCCCCCCCCCCATCGCCCCTTTTTTTTAATTAATGCCCGGCTACTTCCGACGGGGCCGATATAAATTAACCGCGAACAGATCCCAACAAACGAAATCACAAACGTTTCCAGAGTTTCACCCGAAATTTCGGCGAGCCGAATCCCACTTCATAAATACAAACGAATTGGAGGAGGGTGCTTTATCGGGCCGATTTACCCCCGTGTTTGCTCTATCGTGAGTTCGAAGGAATTGATGTTTTCGAATTTGTTTATATTTTATCGGGGAAGTAAGTAAATTCATATTCGCTTCATAAATACCAACGAGTTGGAGGTCTTAAATATTAGCCGATTTGCCCTCCTTGCATCCTCTTTCGCTAGCCATATGTTTTCGAATTTGTTTATTTGTTTATATTTTGTCGAGGAAATAAAGAAGGTCGGCGACTATAAATTCGTGTTCACTTCATAAATACAAACGAGTTGGAGGCCTTAAATATTAGAGCGCGCTTTTTTCGGGCCGATTTGCTCCCTCCTTCGCTAGTCGTATTGATGTTTTCGAATTTGTTTATTTGTTTATATTTTGTCGAGGGAATAAATAAGATCGGCGGCTATAAATTTGCGCAATGGAACGCTCGTAAATCAGGGCGCGAAAAAGGGTATAAGGGGGTGAACCGAAGGAAGTAACCAAATCTGAAATTTATGGACGCAAATTTGAAATTGCAGTCTTATCCTGATTTACGAGTGTCTGGGATGCACTTGTGTAGAATCAACTGAATTTTATTTTATCGAGAATAAAGCTTGCATTTCATTATTGTAGAAGATCCCCATTTCCGTTTTCTTTACAAAAGAGATATCCATCTTATAATAAACTGGCTAATAGTTATTAGACGAATAACTACCATGGAAACAGTTCATAAAAAATCAATCAACAATTCAGAAATCAAGTTATTCGTCGAATAACTTTAATAGGAGATGGATATCTTGACCCTAAATATAATTGAAGAGGTGGGATGCAAAACTCTCTCGTTCCATTTTTTGAAAGGCCGTGGATTCTAAAAGATTATGTCATGCTCTTATTTTTAAATCAACCGCATTCATTCAACACACACTTCTCCAGGATAGCGGCACGTTTAGAAAGCAAAAAAAAAAAATTGTTTTGACCTGGTCAATATAATTTTTAATATTTGATTTTATATGAACCAAACAATTTAAAATATAAAGTGAAGGGAATGTCAATATTTTCATTTTTTTGAAAATTTCCTTACAACTGTCTCTATAACCGATGCCACCCATAATGCGTATAATTCTTTTTTGAAGAAGAAAAATCCTTTTAGCTTCAGGACAATGACCCCATACTAAAATTGCATACGACATAACTGATTGGAACAACCCATAATAAGCAGTTAGCAAAGTATTCCAAGGAACAGAGTTTTTTAAGTGTCGTATGAGGTATATTGTTTTAGTCAGTTTATTTGCAACGTGATCTACATGTTCGTGCCATTGTAGAGTGGGATCTAAACGAACACCCAAATATTTGATGGACTTCACACCATCGGAATTATTTGTCCGAATGTCGGCATTTTTCAAGGAAAAAATCATGAATTGCGTTTTATCTTCATTTAAACTAAGTTTGTTGCTTAGGAACCAATTTTTAATATTTGTTACAGCTTCCGCAAAGTTTAGGGATCCATTAATAAAATTAACATCACTTTCTAATAATGTTGTGTCATCTGCAAACAGCGTTATCTTTGAATTAATTACACATTGATCAATATCGTTAATGTACAGCAAAAACAAAATTGGATCCAGAACGGAGCCTTGAGGAACACGTCATTAAACTTGAGGAACGCGTCATTAAAATGGAAAATTTCGGCAGGCTTTTTAAGGCCAAGGAGAAAAGTATCAAACGAAGTTGACGATATGTCTAATTTGGAAATAGTTTCCTTTGCTATATTAGTGAAAAACGTATTAAATTCATTGACTGAAATTTTATGTTCTGTGGGAAAATTATTAAATGAACACATTTTTTGCACGTTGATTATATCCCACATTGCTTTTGCACTGTTATTCGAATTCTTTATGTATTTCTCATTTGCAGTTTTTTTTGATAATTCTAATCGTTTGTTATATAGAATTTTATAGTTTTTATATATTTCTAAGTTGTATAAAGTAGGATATCTTTTTTTCACCTCAAATAAAAAATTTAAATGATCCCTCATTTTGTATAAATCATTAGTAAACCAGTTCACTAATGATTTTCCGTTACGGGACTTTTTTATTTTCTTTACTGGGAAACATTGTTTATGTGCATTAAGTAATATGGAAAAAAGCTTATTAAAAGCATCGTTTACATCAATAGTATTATGTAAAAAGGACCAATCGATATTTGATAATAAGTTGTATATTTCTGTTAATCCAGAGATTGTTACAGATCGTGTTACAGTTCATTTTTTTTCATTCCTGTTCTGAATACCCCCTGTATATGCATTGCCACCGTCCAGCCTTCATTTCTGTTCCGAACACGCCCTGCATATGCGAAATTCGACGTGTCGGATTATTCCTTGGACCGCGTCGTTGTACACATTGCAGCCAGTGTAGGAATACCCGTATTTCGCCGGCGTAATTTTTCTTAAACTTTCGTTTTAGCATATTTCTATTAACAGGACCTTCATTTATTTAAACAAATTCATTTTATATACGTAATCCACCCTTATTTGAGTTCAAAATCGCGTGTATGTGAGGAATTGAACGAATTATAACGAAGTTCTACTTCTGGACGCGTATTATGCGTGATCTTTGCCCTTTCAGCCGATTGGTTCCCACTGTTACTAAGAAAGTTCCCCGGAGGTAGGATTAGAAGGTGTCTCGCTTGTTTATAATCGTTCCTTGTTTGTCAAACGAGAAATGTTGCGCCATTGTCAGAACGAAACTTGCCGTCTCTTAGGTCACACTCTCTTTTCGTAAATATTTTTATTTGTGCGTGCCATTACATCGAAGGGATGTTAGTGCATTTCTACGGCTAATTGCCGACTCTGATTAGACCCAGTTGTGAGACAGGAAAAACCGCGTGTCCCGTGGTTTGTCCCAGCTTCGGTAACAGACCGAGGTAAGTTCTATACGCAGCAACTCTCGGTTTGACTTAGGTGTTCGTTTTATTTTATTGCTTATAGGCTTTTATCGTGAGCTTCTAGCAAGAGCTATCGTTAATCCTAGACTTTAATCTTGGATCTATATCAAGAGTTATTTCTCGTTGGGTGCATCGCGAATTACGGCGTTGGAAGTTCCCTCCCTCGCCCCTCTACGCGGAAGCCGGCACACTACAAAGCGTCGCTGCGACATTGCCGCAAAGACACCGACAAACGAATCGGACATCAAAGGAATAAAGGTCGGAGCGTTATAATTTCTTTTCTTAGTTTTGAGCGATATTTCGCGGATTTAGTTTTTGATCCATTACTTTGATTTTGCCGCAATTAAACTTGCAACTTATTGCGTAACCGCCGGTGTAATTTAAATATGATAAAGTAGACGAGCGCTGACGCGCGCAAATAACCGAAGATTGCATTCTGTTGTATTCTGTTGCATTAGTTACGATTTGAATTATTTTAATATAGTTTAATGCGAAGTTCGGATCCGACCAAGTTGAATATGTTGTAAACGTTTGTGTCCCCATATTTTATTTATTTGTGTATATTCTTTTATGATTGTTGTTTGTGAATAAGTAAATTGACGTGTTCTGGATGTAATGGGTTTTCTTAATTTTCACCTTGTCCCCTTTCAAAAAAAATTAAGTGGCGCCTATTTTCTTATGGGTTTTGGCCTTCGCTGTTTGGATTTGAACCCTCCCGTCCCACTGTAGCTGGCTGGCAACATTGGAGTAAAGTTTCGCTCCAATGTAAAACTTCTGCCTATCTACGCAGGTAGGTAGCAATCGACGGAACAAGTATGTATTTTGGTCGGTGCAGGACATTGCTTTCTGGTTATTATTGTTGTAAACTAATAAATACCTGTGATCAGATAGATTGTTATCATACTGTTTACAAGAAAGATAATTACTGTTAGTAAATACATTGTCAATCATAGGAGCATGACTGTCAGCAATTCCGGTAAAACCTTCTACGATGCTGCTTAAATTATAGCAATGTCACAATAAGTCACTCAATTCAGATTTTTTGGACGATTCTTCTAAAAAAATTACGTTAAAATCACCTACAATTACCACGTTGCTGTCAAGTGGACAGAACTTTTCTAAAACGCGCAATTGAGTGCAATCAAGAAATTAGTAAAATTTCCACTGGGTGAACGGTAAACATTTATAATAGTATAAGAAGTATTATTTTTTATAAGAACAATTCCCGTAGCTTCAAAATCCTTTTCTGAGCTAAATACTGACAAATCAATGGGCTTTCGCCCATATAGCAGTGCCTCCACCTTTACATTCTGTACGACAGTAGTAACTGGGTAAATTGAAGTCATTTATATTGTAAATTTCAATCTCAGACTTTCCAAACCATATCTCATTTAGGCATAAAATATCGCAATCAACATCTAATAAAAGAGATTCAAGGTGAGATACCTTTTGTCTTAGGCTTCTAATATTTGGTGACATTAGTAGCACAGATCCGCAACTTAGATCATTTTTGTCGAAGAATATTGGACTAAAAAAGAATTTAAATTTTCGGCAACGGTAACATTATTCGTAGCATCCTCAGCGGTATCATCTTTTAAAGCAATGTTTATTACAGCACTATGTTGCGTATAAAAGTTTCTTAGTTTATTATTGAGAATTTTACAGATTTTAAGTTTACCTTAGAAATTTAGATGTAAACTATGTTGAGTAAAGCGACTTTGTGCGTTTTAGTCACGACGTCACGGCACAATTTCCGAATTTTAGTATTTTTGTGTTGGTCGTAGAAAAAGTATAGTATGCAATTCGATTTATAAACTTCTCTAGACACTCGTTTATTAACAACTCTCTCCGCTACGCTTCGCTCGTGCCTAAAACTCGTGACTAAAATGCCGTTTATAAAACTTGTTGCATAATATACTACAAGGTTTCTATAAATGATTCTAACATCGCATTACCTCTGATAAACAAATGATCATGTGCCACTAACCACCGATACTGAACACAGTCATTGATAACGTCATCGGTTTTAATTCTTAAATACAAAGTGGTCAAGAATAACTGTTTGAGTTGGCAATACAATTGAGAACATTTTTTTATTCGACTATTTGCAACACTGCAACCGGATACATGTTTTGTTGATTTATTTGACATAACTTCAACAGCGATAAGATGGTAGGTTATGTGAATAAAAACTGGCGTTTTAATATGAATTTGAAATGTCAAATGAATCTTGTAAAGTGACGGCTGTCAGTGTCAACTGGAAGTTACTCCAGTTGTACCATTTAAAAATAAAATTCAGCACTACCAACTCAAACAGTGATTCTTGACCACTTTGTATAATCAAACATCTTTTTCAGAAGCTTATTTGGTGCAACATCATCAATTTAAGGAATAAGTTGTAAACTCAAATTGAAACATTTGATACTGGTGTTGTCTTTTAGCAATAATGATTTATTCCTTAGGGTAAAACACTTAGAAAGCAGGTATTGTACATTTCATAACATTAAATAATTTAAGTAAATTTTTAGTTTTTTAAATTTCGTGTAAACGAAGTTTTGCTAATTCACTTCATAAGCTAAAAGTTTGAAGTTTATGACAGTGTTGACACTGACATTTCTCAAATAGTACAATACTGTCTATTTCAAAATCAAAAAACCACCAACCTCGCAATTTACCTCGTAGATACAACCGGCAACGATGGTACATGTACCAACTAATGTCATATTTTAGGGGGAAGAAAATTTTAACTGCGCGTCTTCGCAGCCTCGTAAGCTTTTACGCAAATTAAATATTAATATGACGTTTTAAATTTTGACGCCAAACTACTGACGCGCATAAATTACAGTGACATTGTGAAGTACCAACCAAAATACATCTGGGAATTTTGCTTTTTGGCAACATAATTCAACAAGTGGTGGTTTTTTGATATTGAAACAGACAATACGCATTCAAAAGGAGGTGGAATGTCCAACGCAATATTCAATGCCTACTTTGATGTTCGAATCATTTATAGAACCGCTGTATTTCGACTTGTCTGAACTCACTAAATGAAATGAAATTTCAGCAGAATGTAAACAGACCTGGTGTCAAAATCATCGTGCATAAGTTTACAGGTTTTGTTGGTAAAGAAGAACTCGATTTTTATTTGCTTTTTATTAAATTAAAATATCACTAGACTTTAGAATTACTACATGTGTCTGAAGTTTCAACAGAAAGTCACCAAATCTAGCGACAAAGTCATTTGTGTGGGACGAGTGGTGAAAAATGATAACGGAAAGGGGATGAATTATCCTTTCCTTTCAACTTTATCAATTTTTACAAGGCCTCGTCGAAACACTATGTTCTTCTAGGATGTCTCGACGAGAGTAAGAGAGAAGTTCTATTGTTATTTCCAAAATTAATTATACTACAATAATCAACAATTTCCACTTCTCTCTCTTTTACTGAAATTTTAATCAGACCATAAAGGACGCAAGTAGCAATTTCTTTGTTTGTATGTATCTGGTTTGAGCTTTTTAGCCAGATATTGCTATTACGCCCCCTTTATACGGAATGAGATTTCAGCCCTTGCCCGCCACACATATAATTTTCGAGAATGACGAAATTACGTCCTTTAATTATTAAAAATTACAGAATACTTCAGAACAACATTGTACAACACAATGCCAAACAAATTCAACATGCTTTTAAAACGAAAAACGGAATAGCATTTCGTAAATCAATTAAAGCAATTGTTAGTTTCTAATAACATAACAAATTGGCAACTAAATTAATGTTTTTCTCACCCTAACCGTGGTGAGACGGACGGATTTTCGGAGTTTGTTCACACACCAAGACACTCTGTGAATGTTAACTTCGCCTTCGGACTCTGCGAGCGATGTATACTATCACGCGGCTGTTGGCTATGTGATCTCTATCGTAAAGCTGCATTTCTTTTTCTGTCATTTTAAACCGGACATTCCGATCCCCGGATGGTTCGTTTTTAGTTGTGTTTACATAATGCGGTTTTTTGATGAGCCAACTCGGCGACTGCTTGGTAATGCAATATGCAGCTGGAAATTCTCCGAACGCAGCCTCATTTCAAAGGTTAGCCCTGACTCATATTGGCGGGGTTTGTTTACATAATTTTTAGGTGAACATAGTTCCCGCCGTCGCTTAGGCGAGGTTGTATAGAATTTAATTTACGTATTGGGCTTAATGATTTACGAAATTGCCTATTTCTTACACACAACAGTGGAAAAAGACGACAACCAAGGTTGCCTTGTGAAAAATATAACTGGTAATAATGTCCTAGTTAGAAATCTAATTTTATGTTTTTTTTTGTTATTATTAAAGCACGGATGTAGGTGCTTGACCTTAAGTAATATAACATTAAGATATAATTACAGACTGATCTGCTCTTAGAGTGAACGCGTTTAAAAAGTAAATTTAAAAAGTAAATCTTTGCCAACATGGCGTAGCTTCACAATCCTCTTAATATTTATTCCACTACGAAGAAGAAGTAAAGCTTTGAAAATTGCATTTCACATCAATCTTCCCTTAAAATTATAAAGACTAAAGAGTTGGACGTGCAAGCTCGTGCATCCCCCACACCCCTCGTTCGCTTTTATTAAATTTCATTTCCGAGACAGAAATCTACTTTTTATTTTCTTTATTTTTTTATCCTTCAACAACGTTTTCGTAATTTTATTCCTTGAGCGAAGCTAATTAACCGGGAAGCATCTTGATTCAAATTCCTCCGCTTAATGGAACGTACGTTTTAATAGTCGAGGGCCGGGTCGAAATAGAAACGGACGATAAGCCGAAAGCTAATTTCGCCCTCGGAAATATGAAATCCATCCCCCCGCCGCCCCCCCGGCATTATCTAATTGTGATTCTGCTTTGTCCGCGCGAATAAATCTCAGACGACGACGAAAACGGCGCGTCGTAACTCGTAAGTTATCGGGTGGGGGGTATTTTTAAGGGAGGCGACGATGTCATTTCTGGAACTGGACGGAAATTGAACGTCGTTTCTTATAATTTCGACGTGGCGGCAACCTGGACGCGAAATGACATGTGCGAAATGGCAATTACTTGGGACCGTAAATTACTTGCTTGCCAAGTCACATACGCGAACGTGATTCGATCGGATATTGAATTTATAAATTCGAATTCCATGGGGATGAGGATTTGCGGTCAGTCTATGTATGTATATCAATGTGCCTGACTGTGTTTAAATAAAAATCTTTTCACACATCGTTTTCATTAATGAGAGACGAAGATGAGTTGCGTTAAATAAATTCTGTTCAGTTAGTATTTGATTAAAGCAAGTACCTATACACGGTAGCTTTCTGTTCGTTCGTTTCTATTAGCTTAATTCGTGTAATGAAACTAATATGTACTCGTATACCACGAACAGTATCAAAGAAGCTTTTACCTTAAAGTTCAGAAATACACAGACGCGATTTAAATATGCCATTCAAGTCGTACGGGCGCGGGCGTGTTCATAATGCGTGATGTTCTGATTCCCATTTAATTGTGAAACATCCCTTCGGGAAACGGGAAGCGAAGACGCCGACGGCGCGACGCGTAAGCGAAAAGGAATTTACTCGGCAACAAAGAAGGAGCGTCAATACATAAATAAGCTGCTCGTAAGATTTGCTCGCGTAATAGGCTCGAATAATTTCACAATGTAATCCGGCAAGTTTAATGAGGAAACTTCGCCGAAACGTTGCCGATTGCCGGGCGTAAACAAACAGCCATTCGCAATATAGTGAACGCGGGGGATTCCCCCCCGCGAAAGCGGCCGCTCCGGGCGGGCTCATGGTGCCCATGTAATTCCTCGTTAATTTGGCAATAGGTTTACGAGGGGGTACACTAATATACTAAAGCTTCTTACAAGTTGTTTTTCGCTTCACTAAAACGTAGTTTAGGGCCCAATTCTTGAACTCACGCGACAAATGTCGTCATGACGTCAAAATGACGTAGACTCTCATACAAAACTATACAAATCGTTCGGGAATTGCGTCATTTTGACGTCATGTCGCATACGACATGATGTCGAATGATTTCAAGAATTGGAGCCCTGGTTGCAAATGTGGAGATGGGTAAACTCGTCATCTAATTTTAACTTTCGCGATTTGATCGCCCATTAAGGTCCAAATGCGCCCCCCTTCTCGGGCAACCCTAAAGCAAACGCTCAAGAATGTTTCAAATGTAGGGCAGTTGATTAAGTCGCACGCGAGATTAGTTTTCCGCTGCATAATGAAGTGGGGCGGATTTTTCCGAGGGGCGGCGCGCATCGAAAAGTCGCCGGAAAATTGCGCCCCATTAGGAGTCGTGTAAGCGTCAGGCTCGACGTGATGGATCGCCGTGGCTTTTTTTCTTTGGCCGTGTTTTGTGGTCGACTTTTTTGCTCGCCACTTTTCCCGCACCACCGTGTGGAACTTCAGGTTGTATTGATTTATGCCGCGCGGGCGGATTTACATTATCCTGGTTTTTGACCTCTTTATTCCTCGTTTACCAAGCAGGCGATGAGGGATGAGTTACGACCCTTTCGACCTGATTTCCTCATTTCTTAACCATAACACCCGTAATAGTTTCTCCAAACACACGTTAACAGTAATATCTTCTGAACTATTTACAACTTTAAAGCGTTTCCCATTTGATTTATCAAAACTTAGAGACAAAGGTCAAGAGATCAATAAGTCTGGATTTTATGAAAAAAATTCTCGCGAGTTTTGTCTACGTCTTACTTACTTAAGCGATAACGTGGCGAAAATTCGTTCATTAATGTGCGATCTGCGAAGAACAAGAAACCCCTCGAAAGTCGGGCGGAAGTGTGCGCGGCGCTTAAAAAATTGATGAACATCAGCTGCTCCAACTAATAAAGAAGTTTGCCCGCCCGCCCGGGCGGCAGTTGCTTTTTTGCCGGGCCAACTCCTAAAGTGAATTTAGCGACTTATTATTTTTTTAATAAGCCGAGGCTTTATGCGCAATTAAGGCCGCCCGCTTTCCTCATTTAGAAATTTTAATTTAAACAGATGCCCTTCGCCTTAAGAAGCTTCGGTTGAAATATTCTTAAATGCATCGCTGAAGACAATTAAGGGATAAGTGGGTACGGTTATCTCCGAAAAAAAAAGAAAAAAATTATATCGTGCAAAAGAAACGTTTCGTTCCCAGCCAGTAAACATGTAATAAAACAGGTGTGCGTCAAAGACACTGTGTGTAGTCAATAAAATAATAATCATAAAACTTACTGCTGCATTTATAAAACATGGCGATGCATTCCGTATGCAGTGCCGCTGCATGCTTTTAGGGTGGTAAATTTTTTCCGAAATCTATATCGTTCATTCTTTTCCACGTTTTTATTTTTTGACGGAATTATTGTCACCTTGTATATAGGGTGGTTTGCTAGCGAGAGTAAAATTCAGTTTTTTGAGTAAATGGGCAAACACCCCCCACATAATATGATGGGGTACTTTTAATAATATTCACATTTTTGTGATTGAAACGTTTCTAAACGTCCGACTGCCATCGTGTTCGTGAAGTAAACAAATTACATGTTACATTATCGCGGGGCTCCCCGTTCGCTTCTCTTGCGAAATTAATTAATTTTAAAACGGAGATCGCTACAACTTCCCCGGCGAACGTGCAGCTTCCACCTCGCTTACATCTGCCGGCCGAAATTAATTAGCGGCGGAGTTTTGCGAAAACGCGTCATAAATATTAAATTATCACGGCGGGCGCCCTGAACTTTTTTAATTTCCTTCCCTCCCGGCTGGCGTGCTGACCAGTTTCGGGCGACGCACTTGTTTGGCTTTACGTCGACGACCTGGAGCTAATTAAAATAATGTTACACTCCATACCTTCGACGAGTCTGGTTTTTATAATAATCTGCTTTTTCCGATGATCCCGACGGATGGTACAATGGGGTCCAAATGCATTCGGAGTAGGCTTAACGAACTTGTCAGTTGCTAATCGGACGATTACGTTTGGACCCCCATCGTACTGGAATTTTATGAGAATCTTCGAGAATGGAAGGACCTCTATAAAAATAGAACGGGGTGCGAGGTTTAGATCAGTTTCTATTTAAAAACGGAAAAGAATGACGATAACAAAAAAAAAAGAATAAATTTTATTGGCAAGAGGATGACAATGAAACAGTTGAGGTGATGAGTCTATTGATAAAAGAAACTAAACAAAAACGAAAAAATGAAAGAAGAAAAATGACGTTGACAGAAAAAGCTTTACTGGCAGATAAATGGAGAGAAGGTGGGATAATGATGAGTATTAATAGGAAAGGAAGAAATAAATGAAGAAGCAGAATGTGAAAAGAGAAGAAAAAAAATTACGGTAACAGAAAAAAGGACGAGCGTGAAGATAAAAGAGTTGAGGGAGCTCGATTGACAAAGAAAAAAATTTACAACTAAAATAAGAAATAAAAACAAGAAGAAGAAGAAGAATGAAGTGAAACAAAAAATGTAAAAATGACAGAATGAAACAAAGAAATGACGTTAACAGAAAAAAACTTTTTCGTGTAGTTGACATAAGAGTGACACAATGTTTAATCAAAAATCGTGAAGAAAAGTGGGACTTGTCTCGTTAGCAACATTTTTCTTCACGATTTCAGTTAGCAACACTTTTTTTCATTCATTCATTTTATTTATTATGGTGACGTTTCATAGGTCGAAGATTGATGGATTGATGTTTTGTTACTATGTCAACAAATGCTCGACATAACCTTGATATATTATTATTCTTCGACACTCTCATAATGTTAGCATTATTTTCGTCAACTACACGAAAAAATAGCATGATCTACACATTAGAAAAGTGAATTTCCATGTTCGTGTAAATTTGATCCACTCACTGGAAAACTGTCACTTTTCTAAACTTATAAATCAATATACTATTGTTGGCGCGTGAATGGAGAAGAAAATGAAACAATTAAAGAAATGAGTTTTGGTGAAAGAGGAAGAATGGATGAAATAATAAATCTAAAAGCCAAAGGGTGAGGAAGAGAAGAGGAAAAAGAAATGATGATAACATAAAAAAGCTTTACTGGAGCCCAATTCTTGAAATCATTCGACAAATGTCGTATGCGACATGACGTCAAAATGACGTAGACTCTCATACAAAACTATACAAATCATTCGAGAATTACGTCATTTTGACGTCATGTCGCATACGACATGATGTCGAATGATTTCAAGAATTGGGCCCCTGGCACGAGATTGAAAATAAAACGGTTGAGAAAAGAATGAAGAATGACAAAAAATATAAAACAGGAACAAATGACGTTAACAGAAAAATCTTTATTGGAGAGAAAGATGAAACAATTGAATGCACGAGTATTGATAAAAGAGGTAGAATGGAATGAAACAATAAATGTAGAAACGGAAGCAGAAAAAATTAACGATAATAAATGTAGTAATGAATATAATAGTAATAAAGTGCGAACTTTATTGGCACGTGAATAGGGAGGCAAGTGAAACAGTTAAAGAAATGACTTTTGATAATAAGAGAAGAATGAAACGAAAAAAAGAAAACATTGGAAATAAGAAATAAAAGCGAAAGAATGAAGAGAAATAAATAGATGATTTGCATGCATTCGTCAATAATTTTGTGTTCCAGCTGTTTAAAGGTCAAGTTCACCCCCAACGCCGCGCCGTAACAATAATAAACTATAGCACAGTTTTATGACTGTTCATTTGCTGCTCTTTTTTAACGAGGGTCGTCTCGTCGTTTTGGGTATAATTTTTGACTAATTATTTTTGGAAAACTAAAGTACAGAACAGTTATCAGTCACCCTTGTATATTGCGAAGCATTCCAAAACCAGAAGCTTTGGAAGGCTCTTATTTTTTTTATAAACTTCAGTTGAGGGGGTCCGATGCAAAAGCCGAAGCAATCGTCCTGTGCAATTCAGGAACAAACGTAATTGTTTAATCCAGTTCAGTTCAGACTTCCTCGAAACCGGAATCGGAAGTTTATATTAATCTTTAATTTATTTACTTGAATTTGATCACAAATTCTCGATTGTCTTTTGTTTTCCTTTATCGTTATTTTCTCCTTTCATCTTTAATTTACTAATTAAAAAAGAGTTTGTTATATTTTTCTCTTCCTTTTATTCCCTTGTTTGGTTTTTTTCTCTTATTATCACCTTAAAGTTGATCATCTCTTCTTTTTATTCTTTCGCCGTTGTCTACTTCTTTTTTTTCGTCGTTTGTAAAATAATTTATTATTTAAAGAAAAATATGAAACCACAAATTACGTTTTATGCTTCTGCACTTTTGGTGAAATTTTTTTTTCAGTACACATTTTTTGTTCTAAAATTCTTTCATTTCTTTTTACCGATTGTCACTTCTCTTGTATTTTTTAATACTTGTTCTTTGTTCTAAATTTATTTGTCTTTTTTTTTATTATATGATATTAAGTGATGTGATAGCTCTGAATGACATCGTCTCATTTAAAGACTGCTGCAAAATTGAATACCTCGAATGAGAGAGAAGGCAGAAGTCGAATCTTCCTCGTTCCATTCATGGAGGGTTTAATTACTTAAGGTGGCTGCACTTACTTAAGAGCTGCAGTATTGGCCATCATAAAGTGGTTGGAAGAAGTTGAAGCCAACATAACCTAACATAGAGCTGTCACGATATAATGTGGCAGCACTGTATAACATCGTTTTAATTAAGGAGTGTAATGGAAAATTTGAATGTGAAAGAAGGAAGAAGTGAAATCTTGTTCGTTTCACTTAATTGTGAATCGTTAATGATTTGATAACTAACGATACAGCACCACAATATCCACTTTTTAACTATCTTCGTTAATGAGATATTAATTGTAAAAGTTATATCCGTATTTTCCAAAAACCATAAACAAAGCCTAATATCTTAAAAACCATAGGACTTAGGTATAGGGAACCCTTATCAAACTTACCCTAAAATAACCTGACAAACTCAAATTCGTTATAAAATATAGGGTGTTCCATTTAAAATAACGAAGTAGTACAGCGTACAGCCAAACTGGGACATCCTGTACATTCGAAAATAATTTTAGATTATGCGGAGCTTGAAAGGAAGATACTTTTGTATAAAACATTTTTCCATATTTTCAATAGGAACGGCGTTAATGAAGAAAACTGGTTAAATGCCACACCCTGTAGGTTAACGAAGAAATACTAAGAAGAAAATGAACAAAAAGCAAAAGATCGACAGAGGATGGAAAACAAGAGACTAACGGAAAGGAAAACTATTAAAAAAATATCTCGACAAAAAGAAACCAAATGAAAACTGAAATATACAGGGTGACTGTTAATTATACCGACAAATTGAAACCACGATAAGAAGCGACGTCCGAGAGTATGGGAAAAATGTTTAAAAAAAATCTTGTAAACAGTTTATAATTAATTAAAAAATGACCCCAAAATCAAGCTCCGGCACTGCATACGAAATACGGCGGCTGCATGCTATAAATGTGGCAGGATAATAACCCAATAATTTTTTTATTGACTCGCTTGCGCACAATGCGACCTTGACACGCATCTCAATTAGTTTCATTACACTTATAACAGCTGGGGAAGGCAAGTTTCTTTTATGCCACGTAATTATTATTAATTTCTAAAGCAACTGTATGAAATACGAATAATAAATTCGCAAATAATTGTGTAAATAACTGTTCGTTAATTCGTGCGGATTATTTACGACAGGGGAAAGTTCGCTTCGTCCACAAAAAAAAAAATTGCAAGGATTTAAATCTAGTAATGGCAGAGGTCAAATGCACCGACCGGCAAGCAGCTGATAGTAGAATGCTCGTACGGAGACAATAAAAGTATGATTACTAATTGGTAATAAATAATTATCGTCACAAAAGAATGATTACTTGATTACATTTGCTTAAACGAATCTGTTTTCTCCGAAAATGTGAAAAGGCCGACTATAAAAATTGTACATCTGCTTTAAAGGACGGCGACGTGAAGTAAACTAAGTCGACCAAATCAACGCGAACTCCATACGTGGGAGTTTTGAACGCATGGTGTAAGTTTTAATTTGAACGCATTTTTTTTTAATTGTCTTCTTAGCACTAAACTTAATTACAGCTTCACGTATAATCTATTTCGGGTGATAATAAACGAGCTTCGCGTATTGGATCTTGCCGGGAGAAACAATTTCGCATTGATGATGATCAATTATACCGCGAGTGCATTATTATCGGACGTGCTGTGAGCAATTGAATTCGATGAGTAGTAGTGGTATCATGGCTCAACTAATGTTCCGCCGCAGAGGGAAATATTAAGTTTCTGGTACGTTAACCCTCGCCAAAGCATCGATTCCGTGTGTTGATGGAGCTCTTTGTGCACCACTTCCGGTTACGTGAAATATGGGCGGTACACCTGAACAATTTGGTTCATACTCGCTCCCTTTTTCCCTTGCGCTTCACCATACCGAACGTGTCGTGTTGTATTAATGGAATTAAGGAGTTCGCCTTGATGGAACATCCCTGAGCCGCCGAGGAGGAGATAAAGTTGCTTCTTAATTTGTTTGCGCGAGTTTTGCGAGCTAATTATGTGGGGCGTCTTTATTCCAGACACATCGCTTTGAATTATTAAGTTATTAGCGGTGAAAAGCGCTGTCAGCGAAACGCGGTTGACGTTGGAATACTAATTTTTATCGGATTACTCAAATTCCCCGTTATTTTTTTAATTTTCTTTTTTATACCCGACGACGTGAAAATCTGTTGGTTTCGATAAGTTTGCTTGCGTGCCATCTGTCGATCTTCATGTAAACTACAGGCATTTACGAAAATTAACCCGGTGGATACACCATACTCTATTTTTCTCACTCTTACATGCACTAAGTCTCTTAATGTTCTCTCTCACACTTCTAACCCGGTTATCAACCGGGTGAATTTTCGTAAACGCCTTACTTCTCGACAATTCGATTGCAGCCAGCGTCATCTATTGATATTTTTTCAAAATGGAAGAAGTGGGGGCATGGGGAACACAGAAAATGAAATGCATATAAACTTACCGTAGTATTCGTACTAGCTGAACTACATCTATGGTTAATCCTAGCAGGATTAGCAGGAGAAGGACTCTGACTGGATATTTTATTTTCGGGTGGTCCTCCACCGTTCTTCACGCTAATTTCGAGGTAGCAGTGGGCGTCGAGGTGACTCTGCGCCCTCTTCTCCTCGAGCACGATCTTCCTGGCGGCGCGAAAGATCTGGTAGTACACCACCATCATAACAGTCAACGGAATATAGAAACTGCACATGGTCGCGTAGATCTGGTACCCGATCTCTTGACATACCAAACACTTTGGCACTTCCCTCCCCTTGCTGTCACTCTCACCGTGCACGTTACCTAAGATTAAAAGCGGCGGAAGCGAGATGCAAGCCGCCCCGAACCAAACTAGAATCACATAGAGTATCATCCGCTTGGGAGTCCGTTTGACGCCGTACTCTAAGGGTTTAGTGATGGCGTTGTAACGATCCACGCTGATCATGCACAGGTTTAAAATTGAGGCCGTGCAGCTTAGGACGTCGAAGCTGACCCATAAGTTGCAGGCGATCTGGCCGAACATCCACACCCCCTTGATCTCATAGAACATCGCCATGGGCATGACCAAAATCGCAACGCAGAGGTCGCTCACGGCCAAACTCACCAGCAAATAGTTGCAAGGGCGCCTGAGCTTGCGCACCAAGCAAACCGCCACGCAAACCAAAATATTCCCGACGATGGTTCCGAAGATTACAGCGGATAAGATGATGGTCATCAGAATGGTCTGCAAGGGAGTGTACAGTGGTTCCGATCCGGTATCGTTGAAGAACGGAGTCGTGTTGGATTCCAGTGCTAACGTACCGTTGGAGGACTCCATACGAGACTGGGAATTTACTCTGTCATTCTGAACGGGCACTGTCTCATCTCATTAAAAATTCCATGCCGGAGGCCTCGTCGAAAAAGTACGTGACTGATAATGGACGCATCAGCTTAATCCGGCCTTTGTTTCCAGTTATATCTCGCCGAATCCGCTTGATCTTTTGTTCATCGCCGAATTGGAATTTAATATTTGATGGCGCAATTAACGACCGCCAAATTTCCAGAGCTTCCAGCTTCGTTTAACACAGTTTTCGATCCGCAAGGCGATGGGCGCGGTGGTTTTCACCTTTCAACAGGATCACCTGTAAAGGAAGAAATATTAAAGTTTCAATGAAACAGTCACAAGTAAATCGAAATTTCGTTATCGCATTCTTACACCAACCCATCGATCTCTATTTAGACAAAATAAATCCGGACCTACCATATCTTCGCTCATTAATTTATATACGCGACAATATCTGCACTGATTAGTGTGCTATCAGCATATCAATCATATCGAACGCATATTATAATATTAATGTAATGTAAGCGTTTGTGCGCCATTTAGTGTCCGTTTAAAAGAGTTTGTGATACAATTTTCATTGGAGAAGAACCAGCTTTAATTATTAATGTAATCATTTATTCCGTGTTGTGAGAAGCCGAAATTTTGTACATTTCAAAATTAGTAAAACAGAACATGTCATATTGAAACCGTGACTTAAAACAATGGCGACCTTGTAAATAAAAAATAATTAAATTTAAGTGTTCTGGGTGATGTCGTTTTTCCCCCGCTTAGAGACGCCGCACTGTGACCACGAGAAAAAGGCTAGTCCGGGTGGTTCCCGAAGCCAGTTTTGAAAAGAGAACAACCTCTCCGCGTGTTTAATTCTCAGTTAAAATCCTCTGCAGTTTATATTTGATAATAAAGATAAAATTCCGCGAATATTTTTTCTTGTTTTATAAAAAAGTTGCAGGGGGGTTTTATTTCAAATGAAAGTCATAGAACGCAAATTAAAGTTAGCAACATTTGAGTCGACAGATCAAGTGATTAGTAATTAAGGAAAAACACAGGAGATCAGAGAAGAAAATGCTACCTCAAACATAAACATATGTGAACGCTAATCTCGCTGTAATGACAAAGTTCAGCCCGGCACTAAAATGTTGTGTTTACAAAACGCTAACACCGCAATTATTATCAGCTGTACCCGCTGTGTTGCAACAGGTTTTAATTAATTATAATCCGCGTTACATCGTCTAGAAATGCTACTTGTACAAATATCTGCTTATATTAATAGAGGATTCCTAACAATCCTGATTTGTTACGATGATCGCAAACAGGTTCAAATATTTGCAGCACAAACGTGTTCTTTCTTGCTTCTATTTTGAGCTTCTACTGTAAAGATCCAACATCTGACTGCATTTGAAGTTAAAACTTATCGCCGTCGGAATTAAAAAACGCGAGGGCGTTCGGAAAATTTAATTAATTCGAACGCCGGAAATGGCCGGGGACTACCTTGTGAGGGCAATTTATCCGAGTCACATCAACACTTGTTAATTAAATTAGATTAATCGATGTAATTCGGAACGACTTCATAAGCAGTGCGCGCTCGCCGAGAATTTGATATTTTATTCATGCCCAATTTGTTGCCGACGCTAATATCCCGTATTAAATTTAATGTAGCAGCTCACGGTAGACCTGGAGGTAATGGGTAATTTATTAATTCCGAGTTGCCTACTTCTGTAAGCGATACTTTTCAAAGGTGTACGTTACTCACCCTACACTTTGTTAACCATACGAGTGAGTACATTATCGCCACGTCATCACAGGGGTTGAGGACTCGAGAAAAAAATGTTGAAGTTTCAAAGCTCACATCAAAATGCGACCAAATTCCATTAGGAATAAACGATTTACAATGTTATTTGTTAAATTTTTACGTCAGTTTCGTGTTTGGTCACCGAAGACAGTTCACGTCTGAAATTATTGTGTGGGTACAGACAATTTATACTGTGCTGGCCTGTCCAACAGTATCTATGCGCTTCGTGTGAGTAAATGAAGGAGAGGCTCATTGAAACTTGTGTGGAAGTGAAATAGAGATATTATAATGTTGCGTGCGAAGGCGGCCGGAGCGTGGCCCGTGTTATCAATCGGCAACGTCGACATGCGGTTTCTACTATTCTATCCTTCATTTACTCACGAAAAACGCATAGATAGTGTTGGTCAGGCCAACTGTGTATATAATCCTGATCTTATATACCCATAAGGTGTAAGATAATAACAATATGAATAAGTCTTGCCCAATCTTTCTTGTTCTTTGACTTTTGTTTTCCTTCATTCCATTGAATTCCTCGGTTCTTTAGATTTTCTTCTATTACACCGTTCCATGTTTTCCGCGGTCTTCCTCTTTGTCTCTTTCGCATTTTCTTCGCTGGCCATACCCTTTTTGTCTGTCGCTCTTCCTCCATGCGTACCACGTGTCCAAACCGCCTTAGTTGTTGTTTCGCAATACTCTCCAAAATCGGTTCTACCTTCAATTCTTGTCTTACCAACTCGTTTCTTATTCTGTCTTCTCGAGTAACTCCTTTCACCGCCCTCAAGTACTTCATCTCTATTGCTCGTATTCTGCTCTTCAGTTTCTTGTTTAAAATCCAATTTTCGCATCCATATGTTGGGATAGGTTTGAACATCGAGTTATAAACTGTTATTTTTATTTTCTCCGATATTTCCTTTTTTCTTATAAATGTGTTGTTTAGTGCATAGTATAACTTTGTTGTATTTTCCATTCTACTGTTCATTTCCATATCTTCCTTTCCGTCTTTGTGTATACTTACTACTCCTAAATACTAAATCTGTTTGTTCTATGTGTCTTCCGTGTACTTCAATTATTACTCTTTCCTCGTTTTTTCCTATTGTCATCACTTTTGCCTTTAATAATAATTTAAGTTTGCTTGTAAGTCTTTACCATTCTTTGCGTATATTATCAAATCATCGGCGAAAGCACTCTACCTGCAATTTCTTTGTTACTTCTTTAATTTCTTTTAAAGAAGCATCGTCTAGTATTACATTGAAAAGCACCGAGCTAAGTACGCCTCCTTGCCTTAATCCCTCCTTGGTTAGGAACTCTTTTGACTTCATGTTTCCTGTTCTCATATAATTTCTTGTTTACTGGCATACACTTGCATTGGCTTACTCCTCTCCTTCTAAGGCTATTCCATACTTCCTTTCTTGGGATACTATCAAAAACTTTTCCAAATCTATAAAAGCTACGTTTATTGCATAGTTGTTCTTTTCTATCAACGGTTTTACCGTAAATATCTGATCTTGAACTCCTCTTCCTTTTCTGAATCCGCTCTGTGGTTCTTCTAGTTGTTTTTCGATTGTTATTTGTAACCTATTCTCCAGAATTCGCTCGTACATTTTCAACATAATACTGTTGTGCAGATCCATGCGTATTTACTCACGAACTTATAATTGATTAAGATTTATTGAATGGGTACATAATATATTGACATAAACTATCGAAATCGAATAATAATAATTTGTTTTTCTACATATACATTTTTCAACTGTCTAATGCCTACTATTATATTATAAGAATGAATGCACAGTTACTAACAGAAAAGATATGTTGTACTAGATGACTGGGAATGCCTAGTATAGGATATTCTCAACACTCCCCCTCAATTAAGGCATTCTTCAATGGTCCAGTCCCATTCCTCGAAGACATGAGTGATGTTTTGAACCTGGCAAGGCTTTGGTCAGAATGTCTGCGATCATGCTCCCTGTAGGCAAATATTCGAGATTGATGAGATTGCTACCTACCTGTAGGTTTGCAAATTGTGTGCGAGGTGACTTAAGTCTCCACACCGTTCGGCGTAGCTCGTGGAGAAGGGAGGGTTCGACGAAACCCCAATGCAAAAGGTGGGCAAAAATGATTTAAAATAAAACGCACCAGCTGAGCACACTTGTTTATATTTAACTTGCTCAAAGAACTTCAAATAACGAACATTTAACAACGGATCATAAATAAAAAAGTAACACCTTAAAATAAATCCGTACCACAGATCTGTGCTTCGGTCACACGTACGGTACAAATCTTAACACAACGACTCCGCCAGTATAATTTGTTCAACAACGACTCCGTAAGTATAATTTGTTCAACCACGACTCCATAAAGATAATAATAAACTAAAGTTATCCCGACCTTCGTATCCACTCAGAAGATCCAGCGTCCGTTGTAGATCACTGTCAAACGTCAACAAACCCGGAGCGTCCTCCCGCGGTGAATCGCAGAGTTAGTCAAGGGGTGGCCAAACCGCCACGGTCGCGTCGTATTCCCGGACGAGTCCACTCCTCCAAGGTAAGGCGGGTAAGCCGGCTCACAAAGTCCCTGCTTGATACGGGAATCTGGGCCTCAGACAAGAAGTCCGGAACCGAGCTACCACCGGGATTAACTAGCGGTCCAATTAAAGTCGAAGTAGAATATGCAGTGGTACTTGAAGTAAAACGTGAATCGGAGTCAAAATTAAAACTTGGAAGTTAAATCTGAACTTGACTTTAAAGCTTAACTTGGATTTAAAGCCTGGGGGAAAAGAAAAACGTGTTACAGGGAGGGGTCACTAAAAGAACAGCCAAAACCATACCTGTTCCCTTGCTCGGGGTAGGCCTTTGAGAAACCGCATTGAAACAGCTTGTGGGTCACTCGGCGTGCTTTAGCAAATCACGGAAATCCGTTTCTAATTTCAGCCACACTAGCAGTGGGTAACTAACCAGCACAAACTTCAGGCTTGCACGAAAACAATCGACCGCACAGCTCGAGGACTGTCAAGATACTGACTAGCAAGCGACCGCGCCCTGCTCCATCACATGCTCTGGCAGACGGAAATCGTTACTGAAGAAACACAGTTTAAATGGGGAAACGAGTGAGACGGAGATATGTAGTCTGCCTGAAGTAACAGCGGACAGTTAAACTCACGCTATGTTGTGAAATATGGTGCAATGCGACGACCGGCACGTACGCCGTATTTCCCACGCTGGTACAGGGTGTACGGAAAATTATTATGAGTAACTTGAATGGATTTTTCAACCGTAACAAGATGAGATGTCACAGCTTGCCGTACAAAATGATGTTTGATGTCTTGAGTGTTTAGATCGATTGTGGAATACGGCGTTTCGAGCCAATTTTCCGGCACTTTTGTTGTCATTGTATAAGGTGACATCCGCAAATTCTGGAAAACCCAGCTCCTTAAGGAATTTGCGCAGGTAGATGGCTTCTTTGGTAGCATCTGTCAAGCCTATGTACTCAGCTTCTGTAGAGGATACAGGATAGTGGAATTGTGCGTTGTTTTCTGCTCTCCCAGGGAATCGCTGCCCTCGCTAAGATAAAGGTGAATCCTGTGTAAGATCGCCTATCTATGGGGCAGCCTCCCCAGTCGGCGTCCACGAATCCAGTTTAAACATGATTGGGTTTTGTGGAAGACGAGAGCAAAATCCATCGTTCCATGAAGGTATCTCAATATCCGCTTCGCTGCAGCCCAATGACGTTTCCTAAAATCGTTGAAGTGCTGACTCAAGGAATTTACTGCGTGGGAAATGTCTGGACGTGTCCCAACTGACAAATACATTAATGCCCCAATCAGTTCGCTTCCTCGTTAGATTTATTGTGTCCTTAATGTTAGTAGTCGCTAATTTGGTCTTGATCTTGTCAATCGCGTTGTCATCCGATGAAGCTACGAGGATATCGGCGACGTATACTACAAGGAAAATTTTCTTTTGTTCATCTGAATATACGCAGGGGTCAGCATTGATTGGATGTAGACCAATCGTTCGGAGAGTTTCATCTAATTTTATATGTCATTGTCTTCGTGCCTGCTTCAACCCATAAATGGCTGGCCTTTTTGAGTTTGCAGACCTGATTCCCATATTTCAATTTTTCTGGCATACGATGAACTTTTCGCCCTGATTCGTCGTTGCCTTCGACATGTACCATCTTACGGAGCATTTCCTCCAGGAGCTCCGGTTTCTCCATGTATATGTCAATGACTATGGGACCACTTAAATAGGCAGTAGTCACGTCTTTCTGCTGGATCTTCATATTGTCTTCAACAGATAAGGCAATAAGTGTTCGTAGCGAATTCAGTCTTACGACAGGTGCATAGGTATTGTCACGAAAGGGATTTTCTAAAAAACCACGAGGGGCTTTCTGGTTGTATTCCGCAAACAAATAATTTAACGCGAACATGTGTAATCGAGGGCACCGCAACCGTGTCGAAATGAACAGGTAATCGGTTCAAATTCCACAACGATAGAGCTCAGCGAAAATTACGATAAACGAGGCCGCGCACATATGAAATCGATGGCCGAAACACGGGGCAAGAACAAAGAGATGCAACATGCAAACTAGCCAAAAACGGTGTATAAAAATGCGAGCCAAACATTAGGAGGCAGTCGTTCTACCGAACCGACTCCGTGGCCTCTAGTGCTGACGCACCGGGACGCCACGCACCGAGACGCTGTCCTACAACTAAACGCCACTCCATCGAGACGCTGTCCTACAACTGAGCGCCACTCCATCGAGACGCTGTCCTACACCGGGACGCCACTGCACCGAGACGCTGTCCTACAACTAAACGCTACTGCATCGAGCTGCTGCAACCCTGCTGGCCGACTACAGTACCGACCCCCGGGAACGAGGACCATCTTTCCCCGCCAGCCAAGGGAAACGATACCCGAGTCCACCAACCCGTCAGGGAAGAATCTTGTTCCACTCCGGCCAGAAAAGGAACGACGTGAGCTAACCGTCGCCGTGAACACCCGGACCGCATTCCCAACAATTCGAGACGAACCCCCGCAACTAAATTTATTTAAATTTCCTTTAATAAAGAGGTATTAATTCCTTTTTTCTAAAACACTTGTGTTTCAAGCTCTACCATCTATTACCTCTGCTACCTACGCCCCTAAACGGACCGAACCCCGGGCCCGTGACATGGTGGAGGCAGCCGTCCTTCATCGCGACAGTATCCTGGGAATCGATTCCACGACGTTGGGAAAAACCTTTGGCTACAATTCTTGCCTTTTTTGCTAGAATATATTATGTACCGGTCAATAAACTTTAATCAATTATAAGTTCGTGAGTAAATACGCAGATCTGCATAGATTCCCCGATAGTTCCCATACTCTCTGTTGTCTCCAAGTTTGTGTAGCGGTAGTATTATTCTCATTTCCCAGTCTTTAGGTATTCTTTGTTCATTGCAGATTTTATTAAATAGTTTTTTTTTAAATTTCTATCTCGTTTTTATCCATGATTTTTACCATTTGCCTTGTTATCCCATCACGACCTGCCGCTTTGCCTCTTTTCAGCATCTTAATTGATTTTTCTTATTTCTTCTTGGGTAATCACTTCCTTTTCTATTACCTCAGTGTTGTCTGCTGTCTCCCTATTTTCTTCCTGTTCTACTGACGTGTTTGTTTGTTGCATATTAAGCATTCCTTCGAAATACTCTTTCCACTTCCTCATTATTTTTTCCTCCTCTTCTTCTTTTTCCCTTTAATGCTATTATGTACATATTTCTGTTTTGTTTGCCTTTCCTTGACGTTTTTAATATTCCGGAGAATAATTTCTGATTACCCTTGCCATCACGTTCCATTTTCTTCCCAGGCTTATTGCTCTTTGACTTTTAATCTCGGTTGTTACAGTTTAATTTCATCGCAGCGAGTTCGCAGCGCAGTTGTAGCGAGCTTGCAACGCCGCTTGTATCTATACCTTGTCTGGTCGTCTGACAACACTGTAACTTCCGCCGGAAAGGTTTGCTTTAAAATTCTGTCTCCGTATTGGTTCTTTTATTCGATTATCTTTACGTCATAATTTTCCCATTGGTTACGCCATTTTATCCCACTGGAGTTACCGGAAGCGTTCCATGCTTTCCTCAAACTCGCCACTTTTGTGAGAGACACGTATCGTGTCGTTTTCGTGAATTGTTGCTAAATTAGTGCAAAATTCAAACTAAATACAGTTTGACTGGAAGACCCAAGTATCTCACACGGCTTTGTGAAACGCGAGTTGCGTTTTAATCCAACGACCTCGTTAATTCGCAGGTATGTTCTGATATTTCTTTAATGGCGTCGCAGTAATTACTGGCCGTCCTTCTTGTCTTTTTAGGATCGCCTTTTTTTGTTATATCTTTTGGGGCTTTAACTACCCTTTCTGGTATGGCGTAAACGTTTTGCCGACTATTTGCTGGTTTTCCTCTTGTTTGGAGAAATTTACCGAACAAATTCGTATTAGCCCTATGTGAGTCCACGAGGCGCCGTTTGCAGTTGCAGTGTGAACAAGTACGCCATCTATACGGAGTGGACCAGGCAACATATGAACGTGAAGAGACTGAGTGACGTATAACATTTATTTATTTATTTATTTACCGTTTTCGGACTTCGTTTACCGCGGCCCATTACGGTGTCAATATTAATATTTTAAATAACCGGTTAATCCTTTTGTGCAGTTAAAGTTAATTGAATTGTGACAACAGTAATAATTTCTTTTGTTGTGATAAATATATTTGTTATACACTGTGTGTGTTTTGTTTACGCTGAACGTATCTAGCGAGACAAATCTCCTGAAGGTTAGTTTTTACCTAGAGCGAACACGACGAGACCTTGGGAACGGTTTCGAAGTGAATCCTTCAACTGGAGTTAATTCCCTGGCGCCCTGGTTTATTTTATTTAGTACCCCTCTCTTCTTCACTGAGCTAGTTTTGGGAAAAGTTGTGGGAAAGCAACGCTAACTTGTCACCTGGTATTTTAAATTATTCAGGAGTATTAGAGTTTACAATTTTTGGGATAACACTGTTCTTTGTACTTGTTATAGTTTTTATTATTCCTTTCACTAAGATATATCTTCCATTTTTGTTTCTTCGACTTCACTTCTTTCTCAATTTCCTCATTCTACCATCTTGTTTGTTTTTTGGATCTGTCTATTCCGATGCATCCGCAAGTTTCTTTTGTTATTTTTATTATGGAATCTTTAATTATTCTCCACATGCCTTCTAATGGGATGTTGTTTAAGCTTTCTCTGATTTCATTCACTTCTGACTTTAATTTCTCCTCGACAGACAATTTGATTTGTTTAATGTTTGGTTAGGATGCTCATATTCCGCTTTAACCTTGTAAGTTTTTGTCAGAAACTGGATTTCGGTATACAAATTTATTATTTCCAAATTAGAAAATATTGCAATTATAAAAATTCAAACGAACAAGTCTGACTCATCGCAAACGAAGGGACCGATTTATTATTCGAGTTCTAACAAAACGTGTCACATTGCGCAATGATCTGAGACTGCGACTTCAAACAACAAGTGAACATTGCATGTTATTAGGTATTTATCGCATTTGTGCCCAGCTGCAGTCTTAGAAGCTTGTGAAATTGCTGAGACTGCAAGTGGACACGAGTGCGATAAGTGCCGCTGCGTAGGCGCAATAAGAAGAAAAACAAACGTTATGGACACCTGTTACGGTGATGTCACTGTACCCCTCTTGAGACAGCAGATTGTCCTCTGTCCTGAAGTGAGTTAATTCTGTTCTTCTATCAACCCCCCTCTTGATATCTTACATGCACTGAAAACGCTTGCACGTTAGCCAGTCCTTCGTGGCTCGTTGTAGGGTGTGCACGTTAGTGCCATTGTACTTTGCAATTCATTCGGCTGAAATCGCCTGGAGATGAATGTTTACGGTACTTTGATTATTACCCTGCATTTTTAAGCATAGTTTAATGCTTGTCCAAGCCTAGTTCGAGATTAGGTAAATATGGCGTGTACCTGGGCGTGGTTCAAAGTGTTTGAAAATGATCCTAATCCGTCACAACAAGGAAACTGTCCACATCTGTAATCCATTCTTAAAGAGCTATTTTTTTACTTGTAGAACTAGAGGCCCGAGGACAGAGAAGACGTTTATTTCTTGACGATTTGGAATCATTTGTTAGATATTCCAAAAAAGCGCTGCGCGCTATGAGCTTCGTTTTTTGCTGGCGAAGTGGTTTCATTTGAGTGGTCACACGACCTTGAGTTGGACGGAACTTGAGTTTTTAATTTTTGAAATTTTCGAATTATCATGTCTTGAATGTTTATTATTAATTATTGTTTTAAGATATTTTAAATCAACAATTCGTTTTGGGTTTTCGTTTTTTTTATTATGGTCGTCCTTTGTTTTTCTTACTTCGGGACTTTTTATTTTTTCCCCAATTCGATTAGGTTTCTCGGTTCTCAAAAACGTTGTTAATTTTTTTTTAGTTGTTTACTATTTTTCTGAAATTAAATAATCGAAATTTTTTACGTTTTTTTTCCGTAAATTTTGCGATTGTCATTTGTTTTCCCTTCTCTTTTTTTTCGTTGTGAATTTCGAATTACCGTTACGATTTAAATGTTCATTTATTAATTATTTTTTGAGTTTAAATTTTTTGTTACGATTGTTATTTGTTTCTACTTTCTTCAGAAATGTTCATTTTTTTTTTTCATTTCTATTGGGAGTGTGAATTTTTTATTACGATCGTCATTAGTTTCCACTTTCTTCAGAGATTTTATTTTATTTTTTCATTTCTATTGGGATTTTCGAGTCCTCGAAAACATTCTTCATTTTTTCTCAATAACTTCATCGCAAGTTTCTCCAGTTACTTAGATTTTAGAGTTATGGAATCGTTTGTTATGAATTCAAAGGAAGCGCTGCGCACTATGAGGGCTGCCGCTCGCCGCGGAGGGCTCGCGGCAGCTAGAATCTCGACTAAAATATTCATTCACCGTTCTCTATTCATGAAGTGCTTTCATTTGAGTAGTCACACGACTTGTTTTTATCTTTGACCTTGAGTTGGACCGGACTTGAGATTTAATTTTGAAATTTTTAAATCGTTTTGCTTGGTTGAGTAGAGTTAGGTTAACTTTGAAATTTCATTTGACCTTGAGCTGTAACTTCTTGAGATTTTTAAGTTTTCAAAGTTAATTTTTTTGCTTGGGCTAAGAAGTTAGATTGAATTGAGTAAGGTTTTACCTTTTAATGTTTCTTAATTTTTTTTTTTAGTTTTAATTTTTTCGTAACTAGTTTTCTATGCAATGAATGAATTGTTTCCGGTTTTTGTATACCTTATGATATATGTAATTATAAAAGAATACTTACATCCAATAGTCGCATTCCCTAATTCGCTCTGAAGAGTATCTGAAGTAACACACCACCGACGGGTCTTGTTTAAATCTGCAAGGAAAAGAAAGAAAATACAAAATTACTCTGCGCAAAACACCAGAATGCATTCGTTGCTTACAAAAATACTTGTAAAGATAGGAATGCAATGATATGTGCAAGTTCTTAACACACCTTACGGATGATCTAAAAATAGCACGACTCCTTCGACTATATGTATGTGTACACTTCCAATACGCATTAATCAATAAATATGTTTGTAAATGCGACAGTGCATCGGATCGTTTAGGATCGTGAAAATTGAGGAGTAACTTCGTGATGTGATAACAGACGACAGTATCGGGCATGCATAGGTTAAAGAGTCCACACTTTTACGTGGGCATTACATGTGTTTCTGTGATAAAGGAGAGTCGCAAAAGCCGGCCTTAAACTTATCAGTCATTTGAATGCATCAGCTTAATCCCTCCCGATAAAGAAACGGCACAATAAATACTTTAATGACGAGATATATAATCGCTTTAATTTATGAAAGCGAACGCGAAATTATTTTACAGGCGACCATAATAAAAAGAGAGTTAATGAACTTTCTTCATTGTTGTTTCGTTTTATGCGACATGGTCGTTAAACTTCGTTTTATTATCGACACGTGATGGAGAAGCGAAATGGAACGAGGAAATTGAAAGAATGCAACGGATAACCTAAATTGTTCTTTATTAAAATCACTAAATGCTACATTTATTTAACACAACTATTACTGTTAAGAAGGTTACATCGAAGCACACAAGTTGCAAGTTGTAAAAAAAAGTTATACAGGGTGACTGACAATTGTTCCAATTAAAAAAAAATCAGACTGAACACTAATTTTCTCGATTTTAGGTCAGTAGGACTAGTCAATGCTCCATATTTCATTTACACCCTGTATATAAAAAAAGAAAACATTAGTCGGTTATCCTTCTCTTCCGCAAAAGAAAATAAAAGAGTCGATTGTATTAGTAACAGATTTTAATATTTTTCTTCATTGGAAAGAAAATGCCAATGAAACACCGGAAAGTTTTGATTGCGTTGATTAAAAAGACATGTGAATATGTTGATTCATCAGTTTAAAAAAAACCCTCTCTCTCTCTCTCGAGCCAGATTAAAATCAAAATTTAAAAAAAGCGCTTCCAGAAATCCACTTTATTTAAAGCAGAATATCAGGAGCATTTCGGAAGTTTAATTTTTTTCCAATTCCACCGAAAAGCATTCGAAAACCAAATTAAATACCCGTCACATTTCGACTCGATATACATAAACACGAGTCCTTCGGGGGTTGCCCGGACTCGCATCTAAATTTAAACGAATATCCTCCTTAAAACTCCATTTAGGTATTAGTGCTCCTGCTTTCGCGAGGAGAGCCTATTATGCAAAGTTTTTTCAGCCCGGGTATATTTCAAACGTCATGAAAAGCGCCTTTGCGGCTAATTCCCTCTTTTTTACCGATTTCATTTCGTAAAATCGGGGGACGCAGATAATGCTCCTCGAAATATGTGCGCGCTCCGCGGAGATAAAACTTACTAAATTAATACGAATAATTAATGGCGAGCTCTCAAATGGGAGCGGGGGACTTCAAAAACAATGATGTTATCTTTTTGACGACGACGACTTTGGAATACGCGGAGAATGAAAGAACAAACGAACACAGGATAATTAAGGCGTCGTCGCTCGCCTTTCGGAGGACGCATTTGCAACGACGAGCTCTTCGTGAGTTTACTAAAATTCAAAGTCAATCGCAAACTCGCTAGTAGTAATTTATTTCGAAAACAGCCGGCGGTGTCGCCAACTAATCAGAAGTGGTTTCCGGTGACGATTTGCTTAAGAATTAATCAGGGAGGGTTTGATTAGGACGTCAAAATTCCGCGCGTTCGCTTCGCAAATAGGCACTCACGTTTTAATTAGGGCGCGGTAATATCGCTTCGTGTCCTGGATTGGCTTTGGCTAAAAGGCAAAACCCGACATTTGTAATTCTCACCGCCGTGTGTTTTCTAAATTAGTCCTTTTGTGCTTCTCCAGTGTTTCTCTTGTGAATAGCGTGGTAAACGAGGACCTCCATTAAATAAAATCTAAACAAAACGTACTGCTACTTACTTACTCGGCCTACCTGTTTGACTCTGTATAATGTGGGGAATCGTCAATGATGAATAATTACTTAGAAATATGCCTAGCTCAGTGGAGATGGGGTGGGCTACAAATAAATTGTCGGAAGCTTAAACTTGGATGTAAAGAGCGTGCCACTAAACGAAGAGTTCTCGTGGTACCCCTAAGCCTACACGCGGTATTGAAAATAACTGGTATCGCTAGGCCCCAAAAACTCGAACAAGGGGTGTCTTAGCCCACAAAATGTGCTAACGGAAAATTGCAAATATAAGAGGATCTCCATTAAATAAAATCCAAACAAAACGTACTGCTACCTACTTTCTCGATCTACCTGTTTTACCCTGTATAATACAGCGAACTCTGCGGGGAATCGTCGTTGGTGAAGAACTACTTGGAAATATGCCCAGCTCAGTAGAGACGGGGTGGGCTACAAATAATAATAATAATAATAACAATAATAAATTTTATTGATACACCGTAAGTACAATCATAAAAGTTAAACCGTAAAGTATAAATTTGAAAAGTACCTACTAGTGACCAAAGGATAAATTCAGACTGACATACAAAATAAAAGCCTGGGGCCCAATTCTTGAAATCATTCGACATCATGTCGTATGCGACATAACGTCAAAATGACGTAATTCTCGAACGATTTTGCTACCTACCTGTGTAGATAAGCAGAAGTTTAACACCGTAGCGAAATTGATCCAGTGTCGCCGGCATCTTCAGTGGGACGGGAATGGGTTCTTAAACCATAACGCGAAGGCCAATCCAAAATAGGCGCCACTTAATTTTTTTTTGAAAGGAATTCGCGTAAAAATTAAGAAAAACACGATACGTCCAAAGCATGAACACAAGTTTATTAAAAGATTGATCGCAAGTAATCGATTAAATCAGATGGTGAACAACACTAACGTTAAACAGTAAATCCTAACATTTCGGATCCGAAATTAATACAAAGTTAAATAAAAAAAAAAACATTCACTTATTCTAACGCCGAAGTACTCGTTCGATGAATTACGTTTAGTAAGCGTAACGCAAGAGAAAAGGTGAATTCCTCCGAAACGGAGTTTACTTCGCGAGTATACGCAAAATTTACGTGTGCGAAAGCGACAACATCAAAACCACCGTAACACAAGAATAAATAAACAATAATATCCGACCTGATTACGTAGCATTCATACGTCTGTCGAGTCGGGGGCGTTTCACCGTTGCAAAGCGGTAAGCGACGTCGCTGCTCCCCGGAGTGTCGGTCTCCTTGCGGGGTTTAACGGTCCGCGCACTGGGGGGTCGGTACGGTACTACGGGCGGTATGACGATCCCAGTAAATGTCGCACGCACGGGATAATCGTCCGAACGAAGAAAGGACAGCCAAAACGAAAAGCCTAAGGGGAGCAAAAATGACCGTGAACTGCAAGATAATGCAAAACGATGGAGTAAACCTTACCTAAGTCAGAATAGGACGTAGGCTGAACACGAGTTGGCACACAGTCAACTCTCTCGTACAGGTGAATTAATCAGAGTCGGCCAACAGCCGTAAGATCTATTCTCTTTCTCCAAGAGAAATTAGAGCGGGAACCCACAAAACTAACTACACGCAAATCACCTGACGATCGACAACACACTGGCAATTCCGGCGTTTTGCAAAATCGAGAGGGGTAGAAAACGGTATAAAGTGAGATGAACGGTGGTCTGTTTGAATCGTACCAATAACATAAGAATGTGACATCAGCGGAAACCAATCGAAATAAAGGGCAAGGGTTACGGACATACGCACCGGTTTCAGGTGCGGATGTTTTTAAAACGAAAGAATTCGACCATCCGTCGTCGTCCGCGTCACAAAGTAGTACTCTTTAAATTGCACAAATAAACACCGCGTAAACGCAATTCCAACCCTAAGCAAGGATGGGGCTAATTTTATATAATGAACTTATTCGTCTAATCTGAAGCTTTTAGCGAAAAGCGTGTTAAAAAGAAAGTTTTGGGTAAATTGCACGAACGAGGAATTGTAAATTCCTACGCGTAATGTGGGAAACAAAACGAAGTGTGCTAAGAATAGATCGTAACGTTGAAATGTGTACTGTACAGGGTGTGTTCGTACACAGACATATGTAAGGAAGAAGGAAAGGGCAACTCAATTTTATCATTTTAATATTAATACAATCCGAACCAGAAGCATCGGAAGAAATAGAATCAATTACCTTTGCAATATCATCAGTTGATACCAAGCTGAAATGGAAAGAAGATATACCATCTGATTTTTTATTGGATCTTATAATAGTCCAGAATAATATATATAAGCTTTTTTCACTCAACAGGAAA
This sequence comes from Dorcus hopei, assembly GCA_033060865.1. Lineage (NCBI taxonomy): Eukaryota > Metazoa > Arthropoda > Insecta > Coleoptera > Lucanidae > Dorcus > Dorcus hopei. The sequence goes on along the minus strand of CM065424.1, from coordinate 2,836,284 downwards.
CAGAAATATCCTAATAACAGAGTGACTCTAAATTTAAGGTAACTGTCACAGCGATCTGTGCGCGTATAATTTTGACATAATAATTTTTACACAAACATTTGCACGTGATTTTTAACATAATATTTTTACACAAACATTGTATACGTCGTGCATACGTACCATCATATAGTTGAGGACAGCAACATCAGGTCATACTGCCTCGTATTGCCTTGCAGAAAGACTGATAGTTCAAGTGATAGATATCTACGTTAGAATATATTTTGTTGTAAGTATCGCACATAACATAAATTGGCGACCTCTTTAGACCATTTGTTTTGGGAGTTTGCAAGCAAAAATTATTTTGGCAGCGAGTATAAGGTATTCTAAAGTTTAGAGAAAGAAAAGAAAGCGTGCCGTTCCGATCTACGGGTGACGCTGGATTACCCGCTACAAGACTAAGGAAACTGAATCATCCAGAAACTCCTTACAATGGCGTGGTAAACGAGGACCTCCGTTAAATAATATCTAAACAAAACGTACTGCTAAACTCTGTCCGGCGATAGATTGGAAAATTTCAAATATCCTAACATATTAAAATACCCTAGAATCGAGCGAGCATATCATACGCTTGCGGTTGATATAAATGTTGTATATGCCCGCGGAGTAATACGACTGGTTACTCGATTCTATGGTATTTGAATATGTTAGCACATTTGAAATTTTCCAATCTATCGACGGACAGAGTTTACCTTGCTACCTACCTGTAGGTTTGCAAATTGTGTGCGGACTGTCTTTAAGTCTCCACACCACTCGGTGTAGCTCGTGGAGAAGGGAGGGTTCGACGAAACCCCAATGCAAAAGGGTGGGCAAAAATGATTTAAAATAAAACGCACCAGCTGAGCACACTTGTTTATATTTCGCTTGCTCAAACTTTAAATAACTATAACTCAAACACGAACAATAAATATCAATAACCAAGTAACACGCTAAATTAAATCCGTACCACAGATCTGTGCTTCGGTTACACATACGGTTTAAACGAATAACGCAATTAATGATACTCAGACTCGGGTAACAATAAACGAACCCCGCAAATACAAAAAAAAATAAAAGGGCTATTCCGACCTTGGCCTCCTAAGATCCAGCGTCAATGTCAGTCAGCTGTTCAACATCAACAGATCGGAGCGTCCTCTCGCGGTGGTTAGCGAAGTGGGCCAATGTTGCGGTAAGCGGGAGAACCGCCAGAAATGACGTCGTCTTGCAGGGCGAGCCTATTCTCAACGACGGGGAAGGCCAGGTGGCGTGCCTCAATTCGTTGACGAAAGCCAACTCCGGGCTTCTGCACCCAAGGGGACGACGATATTTCTCACCCAAATAGAACTACCTCCGCCAGCTGAATTGAACTGGGGCTAATGTCTCAAACTTAAACTTCAACAGGAAGCCTCTACTTGTACTTAAACTTGTACTCAAACTTATACTCAAAGCCTAATGGAAGAAAATATGCGTTACGTTTCTTCGCAGTCAGAACAAAGTCGCAAGACATACCTGTTTCGTAATTTGACGACAGGCTTGGAAAGCTGTTTAGCAAGCTTAAAATTCTCTCCTCGTACGATAACAGATCTCGGAATAATCCGGTACCACTTCCTCCACAAAATCCAGTGAAAAAGAAGCAAAAAGGAGCTGTACTCACTTACGCACAAAATGAACGATGCGAACGGGAGAGCTTGCGATATGCGACTGCTGCGAATGCATGCCGCGTTCTTCCCCTAACGCCGGTTCAGACAGAAGTCGTTACGATCGAGACAGATTTACCCCGGAAACCAAGTGAGATGGAGCTATGTAGAATGCCTGAAGTAACAGCGGATAGTTAACATCACGCCACGTTGTGAAATATGATGAAATTTGAATTTAGACGTAGGCCGTGTGAACGTTAAAATTTCCCACGATGATATAGGGTGTATGGAAAATTATTATGAATAACTTGAATGGATTTTTCAACCGTAACAACCTACTTTCTCGATCTAGCTGTTTGACCCTGTACAATGCAGCGAACTCTACGAGGAATCGTCTTTGATGAAGAACTATTTGGAAATATGCCCAGCTCAGTGGAGACGAGATGGGCTACAAATAGATTGAAGGGAAGCTTAGACTTGGATGTAAAAAGGGTGCTACCTAGTGTAAAGTTGTCTAAGTAGGCTAGTAAAACTTGTGGTATCGCTAGGCCTACACACGGTATTGAAAATAGCTATCTACAGCGAAGCTGCTTTGGCCTCAAAAACTTGAACAAGGGAGGTGTCTTAGCCCACAAAACGCGCGCGTTAACGGAAGAAATACAAATACAAGAGACAGTCGATAACGAGAGAGAAGCTGATTCGAATAAGACTTACCTTACCCCACTGACCACTATCAATGGAGCGATAAAAGAAAACGTGGCGTTCTGATCTTCGATTAACGCTTTCTAAATTTCATGTTATTTTGTCTTCAGAATTAAGCTAAACATTCTTAAATTCTAAATTTGATAAATTCTACAACGATAACACATCAGTGTAGTTTGTCATTAAAAAATGAGCTTAAGCAGAAACTGCTGCAAACTGTGCGCGCCCGATTCGGCTTTTATGCAGGTTTCATCTTTCCAGAACCTACGAGTATAATTCTAGCATCACCTAGAGCCCGCCTCTAGAAACTTCTAGAGTCATCGCCGTGACAATTATGGAAATAGATTTATCGGCGGTGCGGATGTAATAATATGTATTATTACCAAGCTTCTCTTTTTTTCGACATTGTTGCCAACTTAAACTACTAACCAACTATAATATCTTACAGCTGAAAATCAGTCGAAAACTGCAATCTTGAAAGTATACACATATGTAGATAGGTTCTTGAAAACCGACGTTTAAAGAGATGGTCGTAGGCTGAGAAAATTGTAATAAGCAGCAATGCAATACGAGAATTAGTTCGATAAGAAATGAAACAATTAGCGGGGAACATAAAATTAAAATAAAAACAAAAGAACATGCTGTCACAAAATCTTTAGAATGCCTACTCCGGATTTTACACACATTTAAACTAGGTGACAAGTTTGCGCTGCTTTTCATCAACTGTCGCCTCAGGTAGCTCAGTGAAGATGGGCGTGGTTTAAAGATGTTAAAAAGCGCCAGGGTAAACAATTAGTGTTCCCAATGTATCTCGAATTCGCAGTAGGCAATAGTTTTAACGCAACAAATCCAGGGGGTTTAATTTACTCACTTGCATGTTGAAGGTAGTGGCACAAATAATAAACAACTACAATAAACAATTGTTTTAATTATACACACACACACACACACCCACACAAAATAATTACAATTGTCACAAACAGGTTAATCATTTATGCGACAGAATACATTACGACTAAAACGATTCAAAAATGTTGCATCAGAATATACACTTACTTATTTAATCGATAAATCAGATCAATCCGCATTATTTCTACAACAGCAATTTTCTTCAACTAATATAATTAAAGGCGCAAGACCTGTCGAAAATTCGCTCTTAAATAATGCAGCGCCAGTTTGAAAAATGACCCGGAAATTCATTACAAAACAAACAAAGAACCACATTTAGGTATAATGCATTCAATAAAAGCATGAAGAAAATTGAAACCAACATAACCTAAAAATAAAAGTCCCATTTACAAGATACGGAAACTAAAAGAAGTAGGGTTTCAACGGTAAAAGTTACTAAACTCGTGTAACTTTAGTTACGCATTACAAAAGTGAATGGACTTTATAAAAGGACACGTCACGTGGTAATCGATAAAATCGCACGCCTAATATCCGTTAACAGGATTGCCACAACAAATTCTAAGTTGAGTAAAATTTGCGAAAATTGCCAACTTATTCATTGCGCGGTTTTGAACTGTAACAAAGATCGACGTTTGCTCTTCAGCGGAGAGTGACCGAAAATCGAAAGATTATTAACAAGCATAACAATTTTTTTGGTTTATTTGTTTTTAAAATGTTTGTTGTTGTCTCTTTGTTAATTTGTATTATACAGGATGTTTGTTAAAGATGTTCCGTAAATTGGCATACAGATTCAACGATGAAAACCAAGCATAAAAGTTTATATAATCATGTGAGCTAAGATGTCGTTTTAAGAAGATACTCAACATTTTATTTCTTGCGAGTATTACTTTATGTTGTGAACATAATTTGACATTTAAGTAAAAAAATAAAGTAACAACAAACAATTCTTGCTTAAAGTGACCTCAGCCGACTTGAAGACACACAAGGAACGGAAAACTCTCTCCGGGACTTCAAATGTCCTTCTAACAGTTTCACGAGCGTTTTGTATCCTTTGAAGAAGTTCCTTCCCAGTATTTACAGTACGACCATAAACTATACTTTTTTCTTGTTTCAAAATAAATTAAGAAAGCGATGCTGGTTGTTGTCAAGTGTGCTTATTTCTGGACTTTCTCTTCAACATCTGATTTCGGCGAACATTACGACCCCAGCCAGAAGGACGAGGTTTGAAAGAACAAACAACAATAAAACCCCTTAATTCAGGGCGATCTTAACTACAAGCGACAGCACAAAGAGCGCGAAATATTCGACCGTCGTTTGCGAAACGTACTCGTGGTTTGCTCTGTGTTTTTAAAGACGTTGCAATATTTTCTTTTTTTTCCAAAAAAAAGAGAAGACAAAAGTCAAATCGACCAAAAATAAATATTAGCCTTCGACTGTTGTGAGTTGAGGAAAGCCAAAAAATGTAAATTTTTCATTCAACAAAAATTCCTCTCGGTATTTTTTTAGTTTTTCCCCGTGAATTTCTACCCTCCACATATTTTCAAATAGGATTTCATTACGAGGCACCTCGCAAAAATATTTCGCCCCCATCGGCGGGCTCATTTCATTGGATCGATACCTGCGCCTTCCTGCCATTTAGTCGCACACAGAACGTAATTTGATCAGTTTCAGTTTTCCGTCTGCTCGTTCAGCCGAAAATCTCGGTTTGTTACGATTCGACCGGTGCTAATTGACTGGGGCCGGTGATCCACCACCGCGCCGAATTGTACTTCAAAGTGAACTCGCCCGTTGTTTTTTGTTTTTCCTTGTTTTTAACCAGAGCGCTTTGCCTAATGAACGAAAATTAATTAACATCCATTTGCATTGCAGGAGCTTCTCATTCGGTTTATGTTACTGTTATTGGATATTGTGTTTCCAGTTGAATTGTTTTTACCTTTCGAAATTTTTTGTGTATGCTTCTGCGTCTTTTTTCCTTCGTCCTTCCTTCAAAATCCCTTAATACCAATCATTACTTAAATTTTGATGACTGCTGTTAAAATTAGTTAGTTGAAGCAACCGCTCTCAAACAGTTGTGAAGCAAAAAGTAAAACGGTCAAATGGTAACAAATCAAAAATGTAGATAGAAATGAAAAACAAAAATGATAACTTAAGGGCTTTTGGGGGATACCCTACCTATCTGTGTTGGCTTAGATAAGCTTTTTCCGGCCAATGAACGCGCGTGTATTTCAGAAATCTGAATTGCTAATTCAACTATTTACTAAATCGTTTGGGGGGTAAGAATCACCCGCCCGAGCAAAAGCTGTTTAAGCCCTACCGTTATTACGGCTCACCGCGACGCCAGCGCAGTGGTGGCGGAAAGCCGAGCCTCATCTTAGGGGTGGCTGCCAAGGGTCGGACGTTGTTTGCTCTATGACCGTAGTCGTGTGCGTTTCCGGTGACACTGAATTTAAAGTAAACACGAACGCTAATCGATTCTAGCAGATTAAATTAGCTCGGCGCAAAATTTCGGCCTGAACCTACCCCCCCCCCCGCCCAAAATCTAGGGCATTACCGTCCATTAATACATTAAAATTTAATTTTAAACAACTGCTATTTTAACCATGTGCAACTAAACATTGAACATACATATTATATGCTAATTGTTTCATTAAACAAGCGCAAAAAGGCGGAGACTGTATTAAGAAATAAAGGACGTAAAAATTTTATTGTTTTTTATGGACACACAGTCAGGAGATGTAAGACAACTCAACTCAAAATGAAAAATACGATGTATAGGGGGCGTCCATTACTTCCGTGCTTTTAGTTCGCCATAAAACACGAAGTTGTGTCTGATTTGATTGACGGGTTGCGTATTTTAAGTGTCCGTGCTTTTAGTTCGCTATAAAATACGAAGTTGTGTCTGATTTGATTGACGGGTGGCGCATTCTAAAGTCTTCAGGGGTCACGATTTGAAATCCCGACGTTCCTATACATATTTTCTTGAAATTCCTGCGTTGCCAACTGACTGATTTGTAACAACGCACAATATTCGTATTCAAGGTGCCCAATAATTAACTTAAAGACAGAGGGTTAGTACAATGCCAAACTCGAATCCCACTAATTCTACGTTACGTTCGACCTGCAAGGGCCGCAGCACACGAAACTGGCTCGACTCAGATCGGCAGCTCCTTCAAGGGTTCTCTAGTGACGAACGACGGTGTTACAGTAGAAGAGGCTCTCGAAAATACCACCATTTCTGAGAGCCTCTTCTACTGTAACACCGTCGTTCGTCGCTCGGGAACCCTTGAAGGAGCTGCCGATTCACACCAAAACTCGCGACACAGGCTTTATCTGCTATAAAAGCACTGGATTAAATTTCCAGAAGTCGTTCACGAACGATAAAATCCCCAAAAGTCTTCGGGTAGCTAGGCGCAAATACCAAAATTAGTTTCACCGAAATGGCTGCCAAACGAAAAGAAAAATCTTCAATTATATCTTCAATATTATTATTATTATTATTAAAAATAAAAGCTTAGGAAATTGGTAACACAAAAACGAAACGTAACACACCAGTTCTAGTGATTGGCAATACTACCTAGATACTGAGCGATCAATAAAGATTTAAGGTCATTTGGTTTTGGTGCATCCTTGCCTTCATTCCCTTACCACGTGAATTTCAATTATTATCGATCATCCTGTATGTATACAGGGTGAGTCATAATGGGCGGAACAAATTTTACCAGTATGTAGGAAAGACTTTTTTGAGTAAAAAAGTTCCTATAAACCTATGTCCTAATCCGCTCAGTTGAGGAACTACAAGAAGTCAAAGTTATGTAATAAACAAATATTTAAAAATAACGGCAACTGTGAAAACTGTTAAAAAATTGGATAAACTGTACAAAAAGTGTTCAATTAAATCACAGTATTACAAAAACTGTTCAAACTGTGTCCCTTGAGCTCTAATACAAGCACGAGCTCTACGAATAAGGGAATAGAATACACTTACACTCTAGCCACTTGACCATTGTTGCGAATTTCAATGACCGCGTTAAAAATCCTTTGACGCAGTTGTTCACGTGTGTCAATTTCAGCATTTCATATGTCCCCAGATGTAAAAATATAGAGAATTTAAATCGGGACTCCTCGCAGGCCAGGCACGTCCGATCCATCTGCCAGGGTAGTGAAGATTCAACCACCGGATGACTTGCCTTCCATAATGACTTCTTGTAGTTCCTCAACTGTGCGGCTTAGGACATCGTTTTATAGGAACTTTTTTATTTAAAAAGTCTTTACTACATACTGGTAAAATTTGTTCCGCCCATAATGTCACACTCAACTTTAACTTCTTGTAGTTCCTCACCTGTGCGGATTAGGACATAGGTTTATAGGAACTTTTTTACTTAAAAATGTCTTTCCTACATACTGGTAAAATTTGTTCCGCCCATTTTGACTCACCCTGTATATAACTGAAAGAGATTGTTCTGCTAAAAGTACATGTACAATGACGAGCACGTAAAACGGGACGCTAGATATCATTTAGCTTTAAATGACAGTCCTAAGGCTTATACATCTTGCAGCTTAGGTTATATTGTCAAAGTAGCATAACAAAGACATTTCAACAGTAACTATGGTTACTGTGAAATCGAAAGGTACGACCGCACAGCTAGATTATGTCAGCCATGGCCCGTTTTCTGTGCTCATCTCTGTACGTTATAAATTAAAATTCAATTTTTTATTGCGCCTTATTCAATTTCGTTGCTTGTGCAAAGTGTAAAATATAAAAGAGTGAAATTTCAGCATTTTATGATCGATTCTTGTGATAAGGTTGTGATAAACTGACGGATGGATAAATTGATATTGCCAGGACGAGCAACTTTTTTTTTAAAGCTTGGACCCATCAATTTTTCGTTTAAGAAATCGGCAATTTCGATACAACGTCGCTTGCGCGTCCGCGGAAAATTTGCCCATGTAAAAAATTTGGAGAATTTTCAGCTGCAAATTCCATTACGAAACAGTCGCCGAGTTGTCTCATCAAGAAACCGGATTATGTAAACATAACTAAAAGCGAATGATTCAGGAAAATCACGATGACTCATAGAGCAAGTGCAAGAATGTTCACGATCGGAATTTCTGGTCTAAAACCATATAAAAGGGACTGGGTTTTACAATCAGAGATCACATAGCCGATAGTCGTGTGGTCGTATACGTCTTCTACTGGGAGACTCTCAGAGTCCGAAGCCAAAAATAACATTCAGAGAATGTCTTAGTGTACGAACAAATTCCAAAAACCCGTCCCTCTGTATCTCGTACCATTGTTTGAGTGAGAAAACATCAATTTAACTGCTAATTCGTTATGTTATTAGAAACTAACAACTGCTTTATTTGATTTACAAAATTCCATATCCTTCCCGTTATAAAATTACATATTTTCAATTTGTTTTGTATTGATATACAGTTTGGGCGTAATAATAGAACTTTTTTCTCACTCTCGTCGCGATATCTAGAGGAACACAGTGTCTCGAAGAGACCTTGCAAAATTGACAAAGTTGGAAGTAAAGGATAGTTAATCTCCCTTTCTATTATTTTTTTTTAACCACCCGTCCCTCACATATGAAACCTTCCAATTTTCTTGCTCTAAATGACAATCTTTTCATATAACTCTTATAATTCTTGTTAGAAGAGATCGAATGATCATATACGAGGTGTGTAAATAAAGTACCGAGACTGGAAGCGTAACGTTCCACGCGGCAACACTGTGGGCTTGTTTTTTAGAGGGATGACAGGTCCAACATCCAATGCGCTTCAGTGTGAATTTCAACTCCCTAGCGTCATTAGGTGATCCGTAGCAATTTTTTTTGTAAAGTTGTTTTTTCTATTCCATATAAAAAAGTATAAGTTCGATGGATAACTCACTTACGGAACATGCTGTGTATGAGAAAATAATTTACTAATACAGAGCTCATTATAGGCGATAACTTTTATTCAAGATACTTTCCTTTATAATCAATTGTTAAGGAGCTAGTGAAGAAACCCATACCAATGAGGCAGGCTGTTGTTTAATGTTCAATCATGAACGCAGTAAACTGATTTATATTTAGTATTTAGTCCGTGTATACCGTGAATGTATCTTATTCTGAAACATGCGAAACACACACATACGTTTGTTGCTAGAGTAACGTAATAATTAAATGACAGCAATGTATTAAAGCGTGTATTTTATTTTGAAACATAGGTTGTCAAAACAATTATTAACTTCAGCTTTTAACATTTTAAGTCGTATGATTGAGTACATTTACACGAACGTCTAAAGTAGGTTTTATTACAACCAACGTTATTAAAACCGACTTAAATGGTCGTGTAAATGAGGCATAACACCCATATTACTAAACCATTTTACTAAAACGGGTGTTATGCCTCATTTACACGACCATTTAAGTCGGTTTTAATAACGTTGGTTGTAATAAAACCTACTTTAGACGTTCGTGTAATTGTACTCAATCGTACGACTTAAAATGTTAAAAGCTGAAGTTAATAATTGTTTTGACAACCTATGTTTCAAAATAAAATACACGCTTTAATACATTGCTGTCATTTAATTATTACGTTATTCTAGCAACAAACGGATTTGTGTGTTTTGCATGTTTCAGAATAAGATATATTCACGGTATTAAGGCTCTCGACACTCGACGTTCCCGCCTAAACGACGGTCGCCATTTTGAAAAGGATGTCAAGAACTTCACGTTGTTTACTAGGTATTTGACAGGTTATCTTGCTTTGTTGTTGAATTATAAACGTATTATCGATATTCATTAGTTGCGTTCCTTTTACACAAATCAACTGAGGATAGACTAAGTCAGGCAAGTGGCTCATCTCACATAAAAAATGAATGAAAATTTGTCTAAATGGAACACCTGAGGTGGAAAAAACTGAGGAAGTTCTTACGTCAAGAAATGTCAAAAATTTCAAAGTGGAAACTTGTAAATAATACTTATAAGCAATTTAAGAAATCGTGAAACGTGTTTTAGTTAACTAAATGAAATAATGTTTGGCAACTACTTCAAGAAGAAACTTTTTAGAGCAAGTATTTTGTGTAAAAAGATTTATTATTAGTTTCACCCACTACTGAGGGACGCATACTCATTACTGAGGAAGGGTTTGCGGTTCCTTCAAATCGGTAAGGGGGGAAGCAACTTCCTCACTTCTGCTTACCTCACTTCAAGCAAAAGGAATGTGTAATTTAAGATCAGTTTCATTACGTTTCGCTTATGACATGCATAAGTTGAATCCTGCACGAATCGAACGCGTAAACTGGACGACTTTCTTCAGAAAGGAACCAACGCACGTTATGGTCAAAACTGAGAAAACAGTGTTCTCAAGTTTTGAACAATTCTAAGATTCCTAAACAATCTGAGGCCTATTGTATACTACTTGAGTAGTTTTAGACACTCACGTTTAAGTGTCCCTACTGAGTATTATACTCTGCCATTGATATGACATTATGCAGAAGAGATCCAACCCATATGGTTCCGTTCTGCAGATCTATTGAGTGTAGGTTGGTTCAGAGGCCAATAGATGTTATTTGTTATTACCATTATTTTGGGACTTCGATCTATTATTTCATCGATTTAGATCGTTCCAAATTGGTGAATCGAATGCAGCTATAATAATTAACACGTGGTATATGTTTGAATTTGGATACTACAAATCATACATACATACCAGCATTATTATGTATTCTACTACATACTATGAAAATCACGGAACTTGAGTGGTGCGTAATCAATCGCCGAAGCAAGAACCGACAATTATTTCAGTATTATTTCTTTGTTAACGGTGAATGAGAATAAAGGACGGAGTTATGATTCATAAGTCTGTTGATGCAACACCAGACAATGACGCAACGGACTTCTCTTGTGAATTATATAGTACACGTTATACTTACTATTTGTTACTATCAACAAACGTTTTTAATCTCATTTGTTTTTATCTTGTTCAAACAAAAATTGCATGAAATGGGTTGAAGAACGTATGCATTTTATTCTAACATGCATTGACGACGTGATAGTAAAGAAAGTTCAAATTTGCCCCCGTATCATTACTGTGATGAAGTTAGGAACACCCGTCTCAACATGGCTGAAGGTCATGAAATTTAATCTTCAACATCAAAGGCGCCGACACCAAGTGACGCATCTGGTTAATCTGTGGTATAGTCGTCCAAGTTTTGTATCGGTTTTATGATCTTGCTATAAAAAATTCTTCAAAGAGACCGGCACTGCGGTGTCTGTGTCTCCTCTCTGTCGCTTTTTTTTATAGCAAGACCATAAAACCGGTACCAAACTGGGACGACTGTAGCAATTATAAAAACAATTGTTCCTATGGAAATAAACAGGGGTTTAAAGTTAAACTAGGACTGAGAAACCCAGACTAAGCAATTCAAAAATTGTATGAAATTTTATCGTAAACAATAACACAAACGGAACTTTTTATGTTTTGAATTTTTTTGCAAACTGGGAACGTTGTAGATGTCAGTCAAGGCTGCAATAATAATAAATATATTATTCTCTTTGTACTTAGTTATTATAAACTTTATAAAGATATAATTAATTTTTATTGTGTATCATTCTTTTTTTTACTGTTTCCGGGTTTTGAATTATATGAACCGAGCTTTTAAATCAGTATTAACAAGTGAAAACGACCTCGGAACTCTCTCCGTCGCGTCGCCGTAAAGCCCGAGCTTACATCCCACATTCTGGGGGCGCACGGGACTAAATTAATTTCGCAAAAAGGCGATCAGATCAACGCCAACATAATATTTGCATAATCCCTCGGTTTCACTATCGAATACCGGCCGGCGAAAATTTAATAACGGCCGAGCACGTTTTACTATACACAGTGCGCAACTTACAAATTGAAAGATTAAAGCTCCGGCGGCCGGAAAGTTCAAAGCTCAAAGCGATTTTTTAATTAGGCGGGGCGCGAGCGAGAACAAAAAGCCGATGAACCCGTTTGAAGCCCGCAGCTGTCGGTCGGTTATTTATGTACGTATTCGAGGCGAGTTTTTCTTGGACAAAGAAAATTTATTTACTTACGCCAGGACGGCCACTGAAGAAATGAGAAATTATTCACCAGTCGTGCGCGGCGCGGCACTTTGCAAATTAAAGCGTAGACTGAAAGGTGTGTTTATATGTATGTATTATTTCGAGTCGAGCTTATCAAAGTCGAAAATTAATCTAATCTAGAGGAAGAATTAAAGTATTAAATTTAAACCGATAGAATATAAATTCGAAATTGTTTTAGCAATTGTGCTGGGCTAAATTTATAAACGTGGAACGAAAAGGAAACGTCATTGTCTCAATAATGTTTATCATCGGATTGACGTTTTGATTTCTTGATTAAAAAAAAAATGTAGCAACAACTCAAAATGAGCAAAAAAATAGGGTTGTTATCTTTACTGATCGTGATCAGCAACAGCCTTTGCGATTAGATCAAATCAAACATCAAGAGGCACTTCCTCGAGTGTTTTGAGGACTTTATTATTGCCTCATCCAAATTTGGACAACCCCAAACAATTACAATGTAATGTATTTTTGGGAGACCCTCCAATGCAACGTCGCTGTGATCCTTCATACACTTAAGGCCCAGTTTTTCAGATCATGGTTAACCAAAATATTTCCGGTTACCCTAGTCACTTATGATAAAAGATCTATTACAAATTGCGGTAACCGACATTTCTTGGTTAACCATGCACTGAAAAACTGGGCCTTAAGAGTTACCACGATTTACCTTTTATTCTAGTTAATCACCCTTAATCGTGGTTTCTTGAACACTAACACATTCACCCTCACACTCGTAAAACAAATTTGTTTTTTATTAGAATTTTCTGATGGCAGTATACAGGGTGCTACTACACTTCAGCCATTTATTAACACTGTAGTATAACACCGTTTTTAAATGGCCTAGGACTGTTTAATCGAAGCTGACACAAGAGAGTTTTAAATCATAAATAAAGCTTCATCTTTCCGAGAAGAAGTGGTTGCAGTAATCACTATTGTCCTGCCATAAAAAAACAATTTAAAAATGGAAATCTTAAAAGCTTTTCGATTTCATACTGATTTTTTCCGTTGATGGTATACAGGGTGAGTTATTAAGCGCCCTTTCTTCCATAGCTCATTTATAGAACGAGATAGAATTTTTTTCTTTTACAAGGACATTCTACCTATTGAGCACTATAACCTAAAATTATTTTGATACGTACAGAGTGTTACATAAAATAATGGCAGCATGCAGCGGGATTTTTTTTAATGGAACACCCTGTGTATTTTCCTATAGAAAGATATAACACTCGATCCTCTAAACAGCAGCACATAAAATATTTATATTTATTTAACCAATTAAGAGTAAATTAATATTTTATTGGAAACGGTCTGATTTTCAACTTCTCTTAAAATACTAACTGTAAACGTATCGTTTGTCGTACGGAAATAAAAATAGGTAGTGTTATAAAGTAAAGTATAGGGAATAACCCAGATATAAACTGATTTAGTTTCATTTGTTTTTTCAAGTGTTCAAGCCTGTGTAATTGTTAGATTTTCAAATTGCCGTTATTCAATTTTTTTAAATGCAACCCCCCCTATCTCTTTTCACGAATAGATAGTGTTCATGTTCCTCTTCAATTCTGTTATAGGTTTTCTGCATCTAATCCTTACAGTTTTTTTGCTACAAGAAATTTTTTACATTTTTACTCTAAAATTAATATTAAAAAGTTATTTAACGTATCGTATTTTAATTTGTTTAAGACAGCGTCCTCTATTTCATAAAACAGATGGATAATATCAAGTTTACAATTGGTTACAAACTCTTATTACATTATAATTATCGTATTTTTATTGTAATACAGTTCTTTCACCTTGTTGTAATTAACGTCTTAAAATTGATTCGGTTTACAACAAAAGAAAACATCAGTGTTTGCAAATAATTACCTTAATGTAAAAATTGTTATACTTCAAAAAAATATACAAATAATAAATTAAAAATCTAACAAATAAATGAAAATCGGTGAATTTCTTTTGTTCAAGTATTCAGATTTTATTAAATCAAATGTTAATGAAGACAACTGAAGCTTAGGAATTACATCGAATCAATTTTAAAGCATTCTTAATTAAAACAAAGTAAAAGTATTGTATTATAACAAAAATACGATTATTATAATGTAATAAGAGTCTGTAATCAATTGTAAACTTGATATTATCCATCTGTTTTATGACGTTGTCTTAAAGAAATTAAAATACGGTACATTAAATAACTTCTTAATATTGATTTCAGAGTAAAAATGTAAAAAGTTTATTATACCAAAAGAACTGTAAGGATTAGATACAGAATACCTATAACAAAATTGAAGAGGAACATGAACACTATCTATTCGTGAAAAGAGATAGGGGGGTTGCATTTAAAAAAATTGAATAACGGCAGTTTGAAATTCTGACAATTACACAGGCTTGAACATTTGAAAAAACAAGTAAGACTAAAAGAATTTATATCTAGGTTATTCCTTACACTTTAATTTATAACACTACCGATTTTTATTGCCGTACGACAAACAATACGTTTACAGTTAGTATTTCAAGAGAAGTTGAAAATCAGACGGTTTTCAATAAAATATTAATTTTCTCTTAGTTGGTTAATCAAATATAAATATTTTATGCGCTACTGTTTAGAGGATCGAGTGTTATGTCTTCCTATAAGAAAATACACAGGGTATTCCTTTTAAAAAAATCCTGCTACATGCTGCCATTACTTTACGTAACACTCTGTATGTACCAAAATAATTTTAGAATATAGTGCTCAATAGGTAGAATGTCCTTGTGAAAGAAAAAAATTCTATATCATTCTATAAATGAGCTATGGAAGAAAGGGCGCTTAATAACTCACCCTGTATAGGGTGTTACTAAACGTGAGTCACTTATTGATACTTTAGAAATTGACAGCCAAATTACGATGTCCTAAGGCAACCATTATTTTAACCGCCCCTATATGTAATGCCTCGATCCTTAAAAGTCCTTGTTTTTTTACTGAAACTTAGCGACGCGTCGCGACGGCGGCGCTAGCATGTAGGGTGTTATTTATTAACACTACCGAATTTATGTACCTATATAATGTATGAACTACTTGTTAAGCCAATATATGTAATGTGTCCTTCTGGGTTTTTGCCTATTAGATAGTAAACAAGGTGTTGCTGAACTGTAGTCATTTTTTGAAACTGTACAATTCCTCTCTCCAAACCAAAATGCTCTAGCGCAAGAAAAACTGATCCATCGCAGTTCTTTGTTTGAATATCATCCAAGTTAGCATCAAATTTGTGATATTAATGACCACAACAAGCTCCAGTTACAAGATCTCCGTAAAGTCAGTTTTTTGGTGATACGTTCTGGAAGGGTACAACATCATTAATGATGAAGTTGTTCAGATTCTGTTATAACCACCATGAGGTTAATTCTATTTCCTGTTACCTCATTCTTGTGTACCTCTATTTTAAGCGTAAACTTGAGCGGTTACTTTGTGGTGTTATTTTATGTTCGATGAGCATTTATTTGAACGATATTTATACCACTGATGCATCATACTGACTGCAAATTGTCGATGTGTTACCAAAATGCAGTTAAGATATTGTTATATTAACACCCATGATCCATCATAAGATTGATTGTTATTGATGTAGATACATTAGGAAGTTTTCTGTCCGCAACTGTGCCATGATATCTCTATAAGCAGATGCACCTCAGTGATACCTTAGTATCAAATGAGCATCACCTTATTCAGGCCTATGATGTATCATAGGTGTTGAGGTAACATTGTTATTTTATCTTAACTGCACTTGGATAACACCTCATCTAAATGCATTGTTAATTTCTAGTATGATGCATCAGTGGTTTAATGTCGTACAAATAATACTAATCGATCACAAAATAACTACACGAATTATGATACATCTTGTCAATTTTTTGACAGCGAGAGCAGTTACACCGATAACAGCGCCGTTATTCTTAACACCGATGATACATCTTAGGCCTGAATGTATACACTACAAAATAACAATTGTTGATAGTAATGTTGCATGTTACATTTTTTCTGACATATGTCAGAGATTTAATATGTAAGTACGTATCCATACCAAATGCTGCTGTCATTTCAAGAGTATATAAATGTTTTTACATATTTACCAATAAATTATGCAACTTCAGCTTTCGCTAAGAAACTGTCATCCGCTGTTGTTCAACCAAACTTCGTCTTTGCAATACGCGATCGTTAAATGTTAAAAAAGTTTATATTTCAAGAGCAAATGTAAGAAATGTAGGAAAAATCATAAAAAAATTGAGATTTTAATTGACAGGTTCAAAAAAGCCGTCAAATGAAATGTCAAGGTCGACACAGTCCAAGTCAAGATAAGCATATCACCCCAAACAAAAAAATTAATACAGTTGTACAATTTGAGTTTAACTTTAAGCGAAGCTTAAACCCATAGCAACATCCATTACAACCATGTTATTTATGCTTTGGTTTAACGTTAAACTCGAATTGTACAACTGGGCCTTAAAAAAAATTCGTGGGTCAGGATCAATTGAAATTTAAAGGAACCCAAGTCAAGCAATTTCTATTCAGCCTAAGCAAAAAATTAAGGTTGAAACTTAAATGTCAAGGTGTTATGAAACTTCAAGGTTAAAATAACACAATTCAAACTAACTCTATTCAACCCGAGTAAGAAATGAAGTTTGAAAACAAATAAAAAAGAATTATTGTCAATGTCAAAGGGACCCTTAATCAAATTATTACTGCTGCGAGCCCCCCCCCAAAGGCGAGTGCTTTCTTCGAATTATTAACAAATAATTCCAAACTATCAAGAATTGAATGTCTTCCCTGTCTCCGGGTTCATTTTAAATCAAGAAAAAAAATACACGAAACTAATACCGGAGCGACGACATCTTTGGAACTTAAGATGATCGAGCAATAATCGAAACCGGTCGCGCGTCTTGTCGCACAGCAAATGAAAGGTATCGACGAGAAGAACTCGGCTGTTACACCAGCGCCCTCTTGGACTCAAAGATGGCGGCGCTGTGATCGTAAATCGCCGCCTAAAAGATAAACACGTCGTGTCGCATATCACATGAAACGACCCGACGAGACGAAATCGACAGTCGGTCGGACGCCATCTTGAAATCAAAGGTGGCCGCATTCTATAATCGAAACACATCGTTTAAAAGATAAGTAAGTTGTGCGACTACTCAAATGAAAGCGCTCTGCGAGCAGAAAACAAGCATAACATTATTTTCTAGCTGCCGCGAACTCTCTCCCACCGGGAGCGGCCCTTATAGCGCGAAGCGCTTTCTTAGAATTCTTTCTTTATAGGGGAAGTTCTCTGTGGAGGCCGACATAAATGTCAGTGCCCGGAGGGCGCTGGTTCAAGAGTATATAAATGTTTTTACATATTTACCAACAAATTAGGCAACTCCACCTTTCAGCTTTCGCTAACATACCATCATCCGCTGTTGTTCAATCAAACTTCGTCTTTTCAATTCAATTTTCATCTTTTATGGCGTATATTACAAATTACGTGATATATACACTATGCAAAAAATTATTAAACTATAAGAGCCAGCTGTACAGGGTGATTCAAATTCGAGTCTCACCATTGGGTTCTCACTTATTATAAGAGATAGGATATAGGTTTAAATTTGACACTTTTGCAGAATTTTATACTGATTAACAATCCATCCTCAAAGTTGTTTTTAAGTTATTGTGGAAAAACTGGAAAAATCAATTTTCGTATTTTGGGCCTAACTTTTTTGTTACTGAATTAATTAAAAAATAGATGATACTTTCTTAAGACAACTTTCTAAGAGGAATCTTTCTAGGAAAATAAAATTTTTATATGACGATTATTTTTTTCAGAATTATACTTAACTTCATTTTTCTTATGGACGCTTTATTTAAATTTTAGTCAATTAAGTAGGAACGCAACTTTGAGGATAGATTATTAATCAGCATAAAATTCTGCAAAAGTTTAAAAATTTAAACCTATATCCTATCTCTTACAATAAGTGAGATCCCAATGGTGAGACTCGAATTTGAATCACCCTGTACAAAGGACATTTAAACTAAGGATGCGCCGAACCATCGATTCGGCTTCGGTGTTCGGCCGCTTTGGCCTATTTTTTCACTATTCGGCTTCGGCCGAAGCAGTTGTTCGGTTCGACCGAAGCAACGTGGCGAAAAATTTCATTGCGTTTTTTCAAACAAAAAATATTGAGTATGTCAAACAAATTATAATAGACGAGTAGGTATTCTTATTTAATACAAGAAGGATCATACGACTCGAAAAATAACGATTTAGTCATCATTTCATCAATGAAAATTAATGAACCTGTCAGAAAAAATGAAAGTAGTGAAGAAACAGGGAAACGAGAAAATAAATTATGGCAATGCTTTGACAAAATCGCAATGAGTTGTTATGTAGCAAAAGCTCAGAAGAAAAAAGTCAACATAATATTAAAGAACTCGATATTTATGTGAATTTATCATTAATTAAGAGAATTCAATACATTTGTGGAAAGAAAAGAAGGAATTGTTTCCAATTTTAAGTAAAACGGCGTTGAAGTTTATTTTACCTCCTGCTTCAGAGTTTACAGGGAATTTTTTTTTTCTGAGGCAGAAAAGTTGTTTCTCCACCATGATGTATCCTTAAAGAATTTCCAGTAAATAAGAATCCTCAATTATGATTTCCCCTGTTTCTTGTTACATTTTTGATTTGTAGTAGTATTATACATATTTTCTCTTTAAAGAATTATTGTTTTGATTTTATTATGGAAGTTCAGTGTTATTTAGAACTATTCTGTTTTGCTAACTTTTGAGCGAGAATTGCTTTTTTTTTTCATAGCATTTGTATATTTTTGTTCTATGTGTATTTTTCTATCGCTGTGATTCGGCCGAAGCTTCGCGCATCCCTAGTTTAAACTGACGTTCAACAGAAATCAGGTTCAAAGTGAACAAAATCGCATCAAATTTTATTTACGAATGCATTAATTGCCACATGTCATTAAGGGCGAGTTTCATAATGAAATTTTTCTACTTTGCGTTCACAATGAGCTCATTGTGACACCAAAAACAGTTTCACAACGTGGCACTGTTTTTGGTGAAATTTTAGTCAATTTTTAATTGAAGACCTTTAATAGAATTTACAAAATAATTCGTTATTTGTTTGTTACTTAACAGAATACTCACAATGAAGCTGGGCAAGAAAAATTAATAACTTGTCAATTTGATTTTTGTTTAAAACGAAAGGTTGTCAGTGTTGCCACGCATTACAACTAAAATTCCCCATATAATGAGATCCAATTTTTGACAGTATTTTTCATATTTTTGTTCAATAAATGACGCAAAGTAGAAGAAATAGTATATTTTACACGTTTCACAAGAGGCATTGTAACACTCGTGTTACAATAAGCCTTCTTGTGAAACTTGTACAATAATATACTATTAAAGGAGACATTAAAATAAGTCACTTTCACATGTCAAAACAAATATTAAAAGACATTTGTTTACACATTAGAATGTGACTTTAATTTTAAAGTCTCCTTTAAGTTCCATTATGAAACCTCAGATCCTATGCGAATTTGTTTACTTTAAACCTGGTTCAGTTAAACTTGAACTTAAACCTACTTTGTACAACTGATCCTCAGTGCACCAGGTCTCTTCATGTCCTCCGTATACTGCTTTTTCTTTTACCGTAGTTTCTCTGGCTTGCCCTGCGAGATTTAAGGACTCGCGTTCGGTAATATCCTATATATTATTATACATTTAATATTATACACATACAAGTTGCATTGCGTCTGTTCATATCCTTAACACCATGCTTTCTCTTTTGACAGTAGTTGCTTCAACTTGCCTTAACCCCAACCACTCAAGGTTTCATGAATTCGATTTTTCAGTGCTGCTCAAACTGTTTTACTTTTCAACCCGATGTGTGCACCAATTTTTTTTAATTCACTTGAATATTACTTGCGTTCTTTTTTTTAATGGCCGGTGTTCGGTAACACCCTGCAAATACATTTAACATTCAATACATAATTATATTCAGTCGGCGGTCGGCACCAATCAGATTTCTGATATTCCAGCTGTAAAGATAACGCGCGAGTGACCGGCTCGGACGGGTAAACAGAGATTAAACTTTATTTATGAATGCGCCAAACCGACAATGCATTACGCCGTTTTGACGTTTATTGTGATTAAGCGAGCCGCGCTGAATGTCTTAAAACAATGCAAACATCAGCCGATTGTGTTGACCGACGAAGGCCCCCCAACACGACGCGACGCGTCGTTTGGAACAGGAGTTTTCGGTCGTATATTAAACACACCTCGTCTTTCTGTGTTAACGTAATACATAGCTACAAGCATTTGTTTTTGAAGACGCTTGTAAAAAAATTGTGTGTGTTTTAGTTATAGTTATAACTAAAGCACGGATTTTAGTGCGAGTAGTAGGTAGTTTTTATTGGAAAGTAAATACCACTTGATAGTTTCTAATAGAATCGGAAATTCAATTTAGTCAGAGTATTTTTTTTTTCATTTTTAATTTAATTTCAGTGATTAATCTTGTTTATCTGATTGCAAGTTGGTTTCCGGCAACAACGAACAAAACAACCGGAACTTGTATAATAGTCGTAGTAGCTGCACGCGTTCACTCCAGGAATAAATCTCGTCTATTCCGGCAACTCTGACAGACTCTGATGCGGCTAATCTGGCGCTCAAAGTTAGCTCCACTGAATATTCATCTCTTCTTAACGAGTGATGTGTGTAGTTCAAGTGCTACTGCAAGGCCTTTAC
This sequence comes from Dorcus hopei, assembly GCA_033060865.1. Lineage (NCBI taxonomy): Eukaryota > Metazoa > Arthropoda > Insecta > Coleoptera > Lucanidae > Dorcus > Dorcus hopei. The sequence continues at coordinate 2,815,171 of CM065424.1, read as the reverse complement.
AGCGATAACGACATGCACATGCGGGATCACGATCTAAATTTAAAATCACCCAATCCACCCATCAGAGCGACGAGATGTTCCGACGGAGAACTTTGCAGTCCGTCCGAAACTGTTCCATTAGTTCTCTATTAGACGCTCGAGTGTTTTGCAGTTGCGTATCAGATAATTGCTTCTCTTACCCCGTTTATTTATAAGCAGCACGGCCCTAATGCACGAAGAGTTTCGGCGATTACGCAAATTCACGGACCACTTTGTATTTATTCCGCACGTGTCTTGGTATAATGGTGGAAATGTTTGCTCGGCAAACAAGTCGCTTGATTACAAATTGCAGTCGAGTTGAGGTTTGTCTTTCCTTGTTTTACTCGTGAATCCGCACGATATGAACAGCTGGAAATTCTTTGATTTTGATTTTCTGAACTGTAAAAAAAAATTAATAATTTCGTGCATTATACAGGGTGCCCCCACCAATAAGGGGCTAGGCGACGAAGTATGAAACTTTTCTTCTAACAAAATTGATATTTACGTATGGTTGTCTCCTTGCGGCTATGACCTACACAGCCAATCGTCGTGTATCATGTCTGCGTGCCGATGACACAATACATTATCCTTCCACTCATTACAGGCCGAACGCGCAATCAACCAATAAATATGTTAATAGAAAACTATCCCATAATAGTTAAATTTATGTCAATATTTCATATTCATACTATTTATTTGTGCAGGAACGTCGTAGAGCGATCGTTGTAGAGCGATCCGATCTTTATTATAATTTTTTTTTTGTTAAGGTTTGAAGGGGGCGCGGCAATTGTTTTCAAAACGAAATCGCTTGTTGCATCTTTCATTTCAAATAACGTAACGAACACGTGTTCGAAAACTGCACGCTGTAAGGATACAACTCGGGGTAATTGAGCGTGACGGTCTGTCCTGTCCCCAAAGAGCCTTTAGGAATCCGGAAAATCGCAGGCGCCAGGCAGAGGCATTCTGTTAGCACAGACGTCATAAAACAAATCTATTCGACGTTTTAGATGGGTTTTCTTAGATTTTGTATACAGTCTGTCTGCGTTAAAATCACGGATACATGTACATTAGCGGAAAAGGCATATCGAATTACGCTCAAGTTAAAGTGTTTTGTTTTTGTCTGCTTCTATTCCAAGCCTAGCGTCATTATTCTGTGTCAACTCAAGAGGCTTTTGAAATGAAGTTAGAGAAAACAAATGGCAGATGTTGTGGGGCAGACGCGTTCCTTATGATAGTTTGGAGCACGTAATTTATAGGCAGTGTTGCCAGTATTTTGACGATACGAGTCGCAGATATGGACACAAAAAATCGCCTACTTTTTACACAACACCATAATCTGTATTACCAACCTTAAATTGCTAAATTAACTTTAAAACCACGGCCGCTTGGATTGATAAAGGTCAAACCCTTTATTCGACCGGTCGCGTTTGGAAAAAACACGGGAAAGGAAACAGTTCCATGACAGCATTATGACAGTTAGCTAGCGTGGCTCCCTCTAACAATTTTGCATTGAACTTCCACCGTTGCCATAGTTACCATGTTAAATTTGATTTGAATTCCCAAATTTGTACATAATTTGTAAAAAGTGTGCAAATAAAAATCAAGATTGGATCAGTTCCGAAAGAATTCGAGAAAATGTTTTTTTTCGTAAAATTTCCGATCAAATGGTCGGAAAAAAATTTTCAAATTTTTTACACAAAAACCTCGATAACTCGAGAACGGTTAGGACTAGCGGCATGAACGACCCCATATTTGAAATCGCCGCGTCGAGATCTATAAGATTGGATCAGTTCCGAAAGAATTCGAGAAAATGTTTTTTTTCGAAAAATTTCCGATCAAATCGTCGGAAAAAATTTTTGAAATTTTCTACACATAAACCTCGATATCTCGAGAACGGTTAGGACTAGCGGCATGAACGACCCCATATTTGAAATCGCCGCGTCGAGATCTATAAGATTGGATCAGTTCCGAAAGGATTGGAGAAAATGTTTTTTTTCGAAAAATTTCCGATCAAATCGTCGGAAAAAAATTTAGAAATTTTCTACACAAAAACCTCGATAACTCGAGAACGGTTAGGACTAGCGGCATAAACGACCCCATATTTGAAATCGCCGCGTCGAGATCTATAAGATCGGATCAGTTCCGAAAGGATTGGAAAAAATGTTTTTTTTCGAAAAATTTTGTGTAAAAAATTTGAAAATTTTTTTCCGACCATTTGATCGGAAATTTTACGAAAAAAAACATTTTCTCGAATTCTTTCGGAACTGATCCAATCTTATAGATCTCGACGCGGCGATTTCAAATATGGGGTCGTTCATGCCGCTAGTCCTAACCGTTCTCGAGTTATCGAGGTTTTGGTGTAATAAATTTGAATAATTTTTTCCGACCATTGATCGGAAATTTTACGAAAAACATTTTCTCGAATTCTTTCGGAACTGATCCAATCTTATAGATCTCGACGCGGCGATTTCAAATATGGGGTCGTTCATGCCGCTAGTCCTAACCGTTCTCGAGTTATCGAGGTTTTTGTGTAAAAAATTTGAAAATATTTTTCCGACGATTTGATCGGAAATTTTACGAAAAAAAACATTTTCTCGAATTCTTTCGGAACTGATCCAATCTTATAGATCTCGACGCGGCGATTTCAAATATGGGGTCGTTCATGCCGCTAGTCCTAACCGTTCTCGAGTTATCGAGGTTTTTGTGTAAAAAATTTGAAAATTTTTTCCGACGATTTGATCGGAAATTTTACGAAAAAAAACATTTTCTCGAATTCTTTCGGAACTGATCCAATCTTATAGATCTCGACGCGGCGATTTCAAATATGGGGTCGTTCATGCCGCTAGTCCTAACCGTTCTCGAGTTATCGAGGTTTTTGTGTAAAAAATTTGAAAATTTTTTTCCGACGATTTGCTCGGAAATTTTACGAAAAAAAAACATTTTCTCGAATTCTTTCGGAACTGATCCAATCTTATAGATCTCGACGCGGCGATTTCAAATATGGGGTCGTTCATGCCGCTAGTCCTAACCGTTCTCGAGTTATCGAGGTTTTTGTGTAAAAATTTGAAAATTTTTTCCGACGTTTTGCTCGTAATTTTTTCGAAATATTTCATTTTATCGAATTCTTTCGGAACTGATCCAATCTTATAGATCTCGACGCGGCGATTTCAAATATGGGGTCGTTCATGCCGCTAGTCCTAACCGTTCTCGAGTTATCGAGGTTTTTGTGTAAAAATTTGAAAATTTTTTCCGACCATTTGATCGGAAATTTTACGAAAAAACATTTTCTCGAATTCTTTCGGAACTGATCCAATCTTATAGATCTCGACGCGGCGATTTCAAATATGGGGTCGTTCATGCCGCTAGTCCTAACCGTTCTCGAGTTATCGAGGTTTTTGTGTAAAAATTTCAAAATTTTTTTCCGACCATTTGATCGGAAATTTTACGAAAAAAAACATTTTCTCGAATTCTTTCGGAACTGATCCAATCTTATAGATCTCGACGCGGCGATTTCAAATATGGGGTCGTTCATGCCGCTAGTCCTAACCGTTCTCGAGTTATCGAGGTTTTTGTGTAAAAAATTTGAAATTTTTTTTCCTACCATTTGCACGGAAATTTTACGAAAAAAAACATTTTCTCGAATTCTTTCGGAACTGATCCAATCTTATAGATCTCGACGCGGCGATTTCAAATATGGGGTCGTTCATGCCGCTAGTCCTAACCGTTCTCGAGTTATCGAGGTTTTTGTGTAAAAAATTTCAAAATTTTTTTCCGACCATTTGCTCGGAAATTTTACGAAAAAAAACATTTTCTCGAATTCTTTCGGAACTGATCCAATCTTATAGATCTCGACGCGGCGATTTCAAATATGGGGTCGTTCATGCCGCTAGTCCTAACCGTTCTCGAGTTATCGAGGTTTTTGTGTAAAAAATTTGAAATTTTTTTTCCTACCATTTGCACGGAAATTTTACGAAAAAAAACATTTTCTCGAATTCTTTCGGAACTGATCCAATCTTATAGATCTCGACGCGGCGATTTCAAATATGGGGTCGTTCATGCCGCTAGTCCTAACCGTTCTCGAGTTATCGAGGTTTTTGTGTAAAAAATTTCAAAATTTTTTCCCACCATTTGCTCGGAATTTTTTCTAATTAAAACATTTTCTCGAATTCTTTCGGAACTGATCCAATCTTATAGATCTCGACGCGGCGATTTCAAATATGGGGTCGTTCATGCCGCTAGTCCTAACCGTTCTCGAGTTATCGAGGTTTTTGTGTAAAAAATTTGAAATTTTTTTTCCTACCATTTGCACGGAAATTTTACGAAAAAACATTTTCTCGAATTCTTTCGGAACTGATCCAATCTTATAGATCTCGACGCGGCGATTTCAAATATGGGGTCGTTCATGCCGCTAGTCCTAACCGTTCTCGAGTGATCGAGGTTTTTGTGTAAAAATTTCAAAATTTTTTTCCTACCATTTGCTCGGAAATTTTACGAAAAAAAAACATTTTCTCGAATTCTTTCGGAACTGATCCAATCTTATAGATCTCGACGCGGCGATTTCAAATATGGGGTCGTTCATGCCGCTAGTCCTAACCGTTCTCGAGTTATCGAGGTTTTTGTGTAAAAAATTTCAAATTTTTTTTCCGACCATTTGATCGGAAATTTTACGAAAAAAAAATTTTCTCGAATTCTTTCGGAACTGATCCAATCTTATAGATCTCGACGCGGCGATTTCAAATATGGGGTCGTTCATGCCGCTAGTCCTAACCGTTCTCGAGTTATCGAGGTTTTTGTGTAAAAAATTTGAAAATTTTTTTCCGACCATTTGATCGGAAATTTTACGAAAAAAAACATTTTCTCGAATTCTTTCGGAACTGATCCAATCTTATAGATCTCGACGCGGCGATTTCAAATATGGGGTCGTTCATGCCGCTAGTCCTAACCGTTCTCGAGTTATCGAGGTTTTTGTGTAAAAAATTTGAAAATTTTTTTCCGACGATTTGATCGGAAATTTTACGAAAAAAAACATTTTCTCGAATTCTTTCGGAACTGATCCAATCTTATAGATCTCGACGCGGCGATTTCAAATATGGGGTCGTTCATGCCGCTAGTCCTAACCGTTCTCGAGTTATCGAGGTTTTTGTGTAAAAAATTTCAAAATTTTTTTCCGACCATTTGCTCGGAAATTTTACGAAAAAAAACATTTTCTCGAATTCTTTCGGAACTGATCCAATCTTATAGATCTCGACGCGGCGATTTCAAATATGGGGTCGTTCATGCCGCTAGTCCTAACCGTTCTCGAGTTATCGAGGTTTTTGTGTAAAAAATTTGAAAATTTTTTTCCGACGATTTGATCGGAAATTTTACGAAAAAAAACATTTTCTCGAATTCTTTCGGAACTGATCCAATCTTATAGATCTCGACGCGGCGATTTCAAATATGGGGTCGTTCATGCCGCTAGTCCTAACCGTTCTCGAGTTATCGAGGTTTTTGTGTAATAATTTTAAAATTTTTTTTACGACTATTTTATATGAATTTTTACGAAAATAAACATTTTCTCGAATTCTTTCGGAACTGATCCAATCTTATAGATCTCGACGCGGCGATTTCAAATATGGGGTCGTTCATGCCGCTAGTCCTAACCGTTCTCGAGTTATCGAGGTTTTTGTGTAAAAATATTCAATAATTTTTTCAGACCATTTGTTCGGAAATTTTACGATTAAAAAACTTTTTCTCGAATTCTTTCGGAACTGATCCAATCTTATAGATCTCGACGCGGCGATTTCAAATATGGGGTCGTTCATGCCGCTAGTCCTAACCGTTCTCGAGTTATCGAGGTTTTTGTGTAAAAAATTTGAAATTTTTTTTCCTACCATTTGCACGGAAATTTTACGAAAAAAAACATTTTCTCGAATTCTTTCGGAACTGATCCAATCTTATAGATCTCGACGCGGCGATTTCAAATATGGGGTCGTTCATGCCGCTAGTCCTAACCGTTCTCGAGTTATCGAGGTTTTTGTGTAAAAATTTGAAAATTTTTTCCGACCATTTGATCGGAATTTGTACGAACATCACATTTTTTCTCGAATTCTTTCGGAACTGATCCAATCTGATAGATCTCGACGCGGCGATTTCAAACCTGGGGTCGTTCATGCCGCTAGTCCTAACCGTTCTCGAGTTATCGAGGTTTTAGTGTAAAAAATTTGAAAATTTTTTTACTACCATTTGTTCGGAAATTTTACGAAAAAAACATTTTCTCGAATTCTTTCGGAACTGATCCAATCTTATAGATCTCGACGCGGCGATTTCAAATATGGGGTCGTTCATGCCGCTAGTCCTAACCGTTCTCGAGTTATCGAGGTATTTGATAAAAAAATTTCAAAATTATAATCCGACCATTTGATCGGACATTTTACGAAATAAAACATTTTCTCGAATTCTTTCGGAACTGATCCAATCTTATAGATCTCGACGCGGCGATTTCAAATATGGGGTCGTTCATGCCGCTAGTCCTAACCGTTCTCGAGTTATCGAGGTTTTTGTGTAAAAAATTTCAAAATTTTTTCCGACCATTTGATCGGAAATTTTACGAAAAAAAACATTTTCTCGAATTCTTTCGGAACTGATCCAATCTTATAGATCTCGACGCGGCGATTTCAAATATGGGGTCGTTCATGCCGCTAGTCCTAACCGTTCTCGAGTTATCGAGGTTTTTGTGTAAAAATTTCAATTTTTTTTTCCGACCATTTGATCGGAAATTTTACGAAAAAAAACATTTTCTCGAATTCTTTCGGAACTGATCCAATCTTATAGATCTCGACGCGGCGATTTCAAATATGGGGTCGTTCATGCCGCTAGTCCTAACCGTTCTCGAGTTATCGAGGTTTTTGTGTAAAAAATTTCAAAATTTTTTTCCGACCATTTGATCGGAAATTTTACGAAAAAAAAACATTTTCTCGAATTCTTTCGGAACTGATCCAATCTTATAGATCTCGACGCGGCGATTTCAAATATGGGGTCGTTCATGCCGCTAGTCCTAACCGTTCTCGAGTTATCGAGGTTTTTGTGTAAAAAATTTCAAAATTTTTTCCGACCATTTGATCGGAAATTTTACTAAAAAAGAAAGTTTTCTCGAATTCTTTCGGAACTGATCCAATCTTATAGATCTCGACGCGGCGATTTCAAATATGGGGTCGTTCATGCCGCTAGTCCTAACCGTTCTCGAGTTATCGAGGTTTTTGTGTAAAAATTTTCAAATTCATTTTCCGACCATTTGATCGGAAATTTTACGAAAAAAACATTTTCTCGAATTCTTTCGGAACTGATCCAATCTTATAGATCTCGACGCGGCGATTTCAAATATGGGGTCGTTCATGCCGCTAGTCCTAACCGTTCTCGAGTTATCGAGGTTTTTGTGTAAAAAATTGAAAAATTTTTTACCGACCATTTGATCGGAAATTTTACGAAAAAAACATTTTCTCGAATTCTTTCGGAACTGATCCAATCTTATAGATCTCGACGCGGCGATTTCAAATATGGGGTCGTTCATGCCGCTAGTCCTAACCGTTCTCGAGTTATCGAGGTTTTTGTGTAAAAAATTTCAAAATTTTTTTCCGACCATTTGCTCGGAAATTTTACGAAAAAAAACATTTTCTCGAATTCTTTCGGAACTGATCCAATCTTATAGATCTCGACGCGGCGATTTCAAATATGGGGTCGTTCATGCCGCTAGTCCTAACCGTTCTCGAGTTATCGAGGTTTTTGTGTAAAAAATTTGAAAATTTTTTTCCGACCATTTGATCGGAAATTTTACGAAAAAAAAAACATTTTCTCGAATTCTTTCGGAACTGATCCAATCTTATAGATCTCGACGCGGCGATTTCAAATATGGGGTCGTTCATGCCGCTAGTCCTAACCGTTCTCGAGTTATCGAGGTTTTTGTGTAAAAAATTTCAAAATTTTTTTCCGACCATTTGATCGGAAATTTTACGAAAAAAACATTTTCTCGAATTCTTTCGGAACTGATCCAATCTTATAGATCTCGACGCGGCGATTTCAAATATGGGGTCGTTCATGCCGCTAGTCCTAACCGTTCTCGAGTTATCGAGGTTTTTGTGTGAAATATTTCAAAATTTTTTCCGACCATTTGATCGGAAATTTTACGAAAAAAACATTTTCTCGAATTCTTTCGGAACTGATCCAATCTTATAGATCTCGACGCGGCGATTTCAAATATGGGGTCGTTCATGCCGCTAGTCCTAACCGTTCTCGAGTTATCGAGGTTTTTGTGTAAAAAATTTCAAAATTTTTTTCCGACCATTTGATCGGAAATTTTACGAAAAAAAACATTTTCTCGAATTCTTTCGGAACTGATCCAATCTTATAGATCTCGACGCGGCGATTTCAAATATGGGGTCGTTCATGCCGCTAGTCCTAACCGTTCTCGAGTTATCGAGGTTTTTGTGTAAAAAATTTCAAATTTTTTTCCGACCATTTGATCGGAAATTTTACGAAAAAAACATTTTCTCGAATTCTTTCGGAACTGATCCAATCTTATAGATCTCGACGCGGCGATTTCAAATATGGGGTCGTTCATGCCGCTAGTCCTAACCGTTCTCGAGTTATCGAGGTTTTTGTGTAAAAAATTTCAAATTTTTTTTTGACCCTTTGATCGGAAATTTTACGAAAAAAAACATTTTCTCGAATTCTTTCGGAACTGATCCAATCTTATAGATCTCGACGCGGCGATTTCAAATATGGGGTCGTTCATGCCGCTAGTCCTAACCGTTCTCGAGTTATCTAGGTTTTTTTTAAAATTTTTTTGAAATTTTTTTCCGACCATTTGATCGGAAATTTTACGAAATAAAACATTTTCTCGAATTCTTTCGGAACTGATCCAATCTTATAGATCTCGACGCGGCGATTTCAAATATGGGGTCGTTCATGCCGCTAGTCCTAACCGTTCTCGAGTTATCGAGGTTTTTGTGTAAAAATTTGAAAATATTTTCCGACCATTTGATCGGATTTTTTACGATATAAATCATTTTCTCGAATTCTTTCGGAACTGATCCAATCTTATAGATCTCGACGCGGCGATTTCAAATATGGGGTCGTTCATGCCGCTAGTCCTAACCGTTCTCGAGTTATCGAGGTTTTTGTGTAAAAAATTTCAAATTTTTTTTCCGACCATTTGATCGGAAATTTTACGAAAAAAAAACATTTTCTCGAATTCTTTCGGAACTGATCCAATCTTATAGATCTCGACGCGGCGATTTCAAATATGGGGTCGTTCATGCCGCTAGTCCTAACCGTTCTCGAGTTATCGAGGTTTTTGTGTAAAAAATTTCAAATTTTTTTTCCGACCGATCGGAAATTTTACGAAAAAAAGTTTTCTCGAATTCTTTCGGAACTGATCCATTCTTATAGATCTCGACGCGGCGATTTCAAATATGGGGTCGTTCATGCCGCTAGTCCTAACCGTTCTCGAGTTATCGAGGTTTTTGTGTAAAAAATTTAAAAATTTTTTTCCGACCATTTGATCGGAAATTTTACGAAAAAAAACATTTTCTCGAATTCTTTCGGAACTGATCCAATCTTATAGATCTCGACGCGGCGATTTCAAATATGGGGTCGTTCATGCCGCTAGTCCTAACCGTTCTCGAGTTATCGAGGTTTTTGTGTAAAAATTTGTAAAATTTTTTACGACCATTTGATCGGAAATTTTACGAAAATAAACATTTTCTCGAATTCTTTCGGAACTGATCCAATCTTATAGATCTCGACGCGGCGATTTCAAATATGGGGTCGTTCATGCCGCTAGTCCTAACCGTTCTCGAGTTATCGAGGTTTTTGTGTAATTAATTTACAAATTTTTTTCCGACGATTTCATCGGAAATTTTACGAAAGAAAACATTTTCTCGAATTCTTTCGAACTGATCCAATCTTATAGATCTCGACGCGGCGATTTCAAATATGGGGTCGTTCATGCCGCTAGTCCTAACCGTTCACGAGTTATCGAGGTTTTTGTGTAAAAAATTTGATCGGAAATTTTACGAAAAAAAAACATTTTCTCGAATTCTTTCGGAACTGATCCAATCTTATAGATCTCGACGCGGCGATTTCAAATATGGGGTCGTTCATGCCGCTAGTCCTAACCGTTCTCGAGTTATCGAGGTTTTTGTGTAAAAAATTTGAAATTTTTTTTCCTACCATTTGCACGGAAATTTTACGAAAAAAAACATTTTCTCGAATTCTTTCGGAACTGATCCAATCTTATAGATCTCGACGCGGCGATTTCAAATATGGGGTCGTTCATGCCGCTAGTCCTAACCGTTCTCGAGTTATCGAGGTTTTTGTGTAAAAAATTTGAAAATTTTTTTCCGACCATTTGCTCGGAAATTTTACGAAAAAAAACATTTTCTCGAATTCTTTCGGAACTGATCCAATCTTATAGATCTCGACGCGGCGATTTCAAATATGGGGTCGTTCATGCCGCTAGTCCTAACCGTTCTCGAGTTATCGAGGTTTTTGTGTAATAAATTTGAAGATTTTTTACCGACCATTTGATAGGTAATTTTACTCAAAAAACATTTTCTCGAATTCTTTCGGAACTGATCCAATCTTATAGATCTCGACGCGGCGATTTCAAATATGGGGTCGTTCATGCCGCTAGTCCTAACCGTTCTCGAGTTATCGAGGTTTTTGTGTAAAAATTATCAAAAATTTTTCAGACCATTTGCTCGGAAATTTTACGACAAAAAACATTTTCTCGAATTCTTTCGGAACTGATCCAATCTTATAGATCTCGACGCGGCGATTTCAAATATGGGGTCGTTCATGCCGCTAGTCCTAACCGTTCTCGAGTTATCGAGGTTTTTGTGTAAAAATTTCAAATTTTATTTCCGACCATTTGATTGGAAATTTTACTAAAAAATACATTTTCTCGAATTCTTTCGGAACTGATCCAATCTTATAGATCTCGACGCGGCGATTTCAAATATGGGGTCGTTCATGCCGCTAGTCCTAACCGTTCTCGAGTTATCGAGGTTTTTGTTTAAAAAATTTCAAAAATTATTTACGACGATTTGCTCGTAAATTCTACGAAAAAAATACTTTTTCTCGAATTCTTTCGGAACTGATCCAATCTTATAGATCTCGACGCGGCGATTTCAAATATGGGGTCGTTCATGCCGCTAGTCCTAACCGTTCTCGAGTTATCGAGGTTTTTGTGTAAAAAATTTGAAAATTTTTTTCCGACCATTTGCTCGGAAATTTTACGAAAAAAAACATTTTCTCGAATTCTTTCGGAACTGATCCAATCTTATAGATCTCGACGCGGCGATTTCAAATATGGGGTCGTTCATGCCGCTAGTCCTAACCGTTCTCGAGTTATCGAGGTTTTTGTGTAAATAATTTGAAATTTTTTTTCCGACCATTTGCTCGGAAATTTTACGAAAATAAAACATTTTCTCGAATTCTTTCGGAACTGATCCAATCTTATAGATCTCGACGCGGCGATTTCAAATATGGGGTCGTTCATGCCGCTAGTCCTAACCGTTCTCGAGTTATCGAGGTTTTTGTGTAAAAAATTTGAAATTTTTTTTCCGACCATTTGCTCGGAAATTTTACGAAAAAAAACATTTTCTCGAATTCTTTCGGAACTGATCCAATCTTATAGATCTCGACGCGGCGATTTCAAATATGGGGTCGTTCATGCCGCTAGTCCTAACCGTTCTCGAGTTATCGAGGTTTTTGTGTAAAAAATTTGAAATTTTTTTTCCGACCATTTGCTCGGAAATTTTACGAAAAAAAAATTTTCTCGAATTCTTTCGGAACTGATCCAATCTTATAGATCTCGACGCGGCGATTTCAAATATGGGGTCGTTCATGCCGCTAGTCCTAACCGTTCTCGAGTTATCGAGGTTTTTGTGTAAAAATTTGAAATTTTTACCGACCATTTGCTCGGAAATATTTCGAAATTATACTTTTTCTCTTATTCTTTCGGAACTGATCCAATCTTATAGATCTCGACGCGGCGATTTCAAATATGGGGTCGTTCATGCCGCTAGTCCTAACCGTTCTCGAGTTATCGAGGTTTTTGTGTAAAAATTTATTTAACAACTATTTACTCCAAAATAATAAGAAAAAAGACATTTTCTCGAATTCTTTCGGAACTGATCCAATCTTATAGATCTCGACGCGGCGATTTCAAATATGGGGTCGTTCATGCCGCTAGTCCTAACCGTTCTCGAGTTATCGAGGTTTTTGTGTAAAAATTTGAAATTTTTTTCCGACCATTTGCACGGAAATTTTACGAAAAACATTTTCTCGAATTCTTTCGGAACTGATCCAATCTTATAGATCTCGACGCGGCGATTTCAAATATGGGGTCGTTCATGCCGCTAGTCCTAACCGTTCTCGAGTTATCGAGGTTTTTGTGTATATAATTTGAAAATTTTTTCCGACCATTTGATCGGAAATTTTACGAAAAAAAAATTTTCTCGAATTCTTTCGGAACTGATCCAATCTTATAGATCTCGACGCGGCGATTTCAAATATGGGGTCGTTCATGCCGCTAGTCCTAACCGTTCTCGAGTTATCGAGGTTTTTGTGTAAAAAATTTTATAATATTTTTCCGACCATTTGCTCTGTTATTTTACGAATAAATACATTTTCTCGAATTCTTTCGGAACTGATCCAATCTTATAGATCTCGACGCGGCGATTTCAAATATGGGGTCGTTCATGCCGCTAGTCCTAACCGTTCTCGAGTTATCGAGGTTTTTGTGTAAAAATTTTCACACATCTTTTCCGTCCATTTGTTCGGAAATTTTACGAAAAAAAACATTTTCTCGAATTCTTTCGGAACTGATCCAATCTTATAGATCTCGACGCGGCGATTTCAAATATGGGGTCGTTCATGCCGCTAGTCCTAACCGTTCTCGAGTTATCGAGGTTTTTGTGTAAAAATTTCAAAATTTTTTCCGACCATTTGATCGGAAATTTTACGAAAAAAACATTTTCTCGAATTCTTTCGGAACTGATCCAATCTTATAGATCTCGACGCGGCGATTTCAAATATGGGGTCGTTCATGCCGCTAGTCCTAACCGTTCTCGAGTTATCGAGGTTTTTGTGTAAAAAATTTGAAAATTTTTTTCCGACGATTTGCTCGGAAATTTTACGAAAAAAAACATTTTCTCGAATTCTTTCGGAACTGATCCAATCTTATAGATCTCGACGCGGCGATTTCAAATATGGGGTCGTTCATGCCGCTAGTCCTAACCGTTCTCGAGTTATCGAGGTTTTTGTGTAAAAAATTTGAAAATTTTTTTCCGACGATTTGCTCGGAAATTTTACGAAAAAAAACATTTTCTCGAATTCTTTCGGAACTGATCCAATCTTATAGATCTCGACGCGGCGATTTCAAATATGGGGTCGTTCATGCCGCTAGTCCTAACCGTTCTCGAGTTATCGAGGTTTTTGTGTAAAAAATTTCAAAATTTTTTTCCGACCATTTGCTCGGAAATTTTACGAAAAAAACATTTTCTCGAATTCTTTCGGAACTGATCCAATCTTATAGATCTCGACGCGGCGATTTCAAATATGGGGTCGTTCATGCCGCTAGTCCTAACCGTTCTCGAGTTATCGAGGTTTTTGTGTAAAAATTTGAAATTTTTTTCCGACCATTTGCACGGAAATTTTACGAAAAAACATTTTCTCGAATTATTTCGGAACTGATCCAATCTTATAGATCTCGACGCGGCGATTTCAAATATGGGGTCGTTCATGCCGCTAGTCCTAACCCTTCTCGAGTTATCGAGGTTTTTGTGATGAAAATTTGAAAATTTTTTCCGACGATTTGATCGGAAATTTTACGAAAAAAACATTTTCTCGAATTCTTTCGGAACTGATCCAATCTTATAGATCTCGACGCGGCGATTTCAAATATGGGGTCGTTCATGCCGCTAGTCCTAACCGTTCTCGAGTTATCGAGGTTTTTGTGTAAAAATTTTCAAAATTATTTTGCTACCATTATATCGGAAATTTTACGAAAAAAAACATTTTCTCGAATTCTTTCGGAATGATCCAATCTTATAGATCTCGACGCGGCGATTTCAAATATGGGGTCGTTCATGCCGCTAGTCCTAACCGTTCTCGAGTTATCGAGGTTTTTGTGTAAAAATTTCAAATTTTTTTCCGACCATTTGATCGGAAATTTTACGAAAAAAATCATTTTCTCGAATTCTTTCGGAACTGATCCAATCTTATAGATCTCGACGCGGCGATTTCAAATATGGGGTCGTTCATGCCGCTAGTCCTAACCGTTCTCGAGTTATCGAGGTTTTTGTGTAAAAAATTTCAAAATTTTTTTCCGACCATTTGATCGGAAATTTTACGAAAAAAACATTTTCTCGAATTCTTTCGGAACTGATCCAATCTTATAGATCTCGACGCGGCGATTTCAAATATGGGGTCGTTCATGCCGCTAGTCCTAACCGTTCTCGAGTTATCGAGGTTTTTGTGTAAAAAATTTCAAAATTTTTTCCGACCATTTGATCGGAAATTTTACGAAAAAAAAACATTTTCTCGAATTCTTTCGGAACTGATCCAATCTTATAGATCTCGACGCGGCGATTTCAAATATGGGGTCGTTCATGCCGCTAGTCCTAACCGTTCTCGAGTTATCGAGGTTTTTGTGTAAAAAATTTCAAATTTTTTTTCCGACCATTTGATCGGAAATTTTACGAAAAAAAACATTTTCTCGAATTCTTTCGGAACTGATCCAATCTTATAGATCTCGACGCGGCGATTTCAAATATGGGGTCGTTCATGCCGCTAGTCCTAACCGTTCTCGAGTTATCGAGGTTTTTGTGTAAAAAATTTCAAAATTTTTTCCGACCATTTGATCGGAAATTTTACGAAAAAAACATTTTCTCGAATTCTTTCGGAACTGATCCAATCTTATAGATCTCGACGCGGCGATTTCAAATATGGGGTCGTTCATGCCGCTAGTCCTAACCGTTCTCGAGTTATCGAGGTTTTTGTCTAAATAAAAAAGAAAATTTTTTCCGACCATTTGATCGGAAATTTTACGAAAAAAAACATTTTCTCGAATTCTTTCGGAACTGATCCAATCTTATAGATCTCGACGCGGCGATTTCAAATATGGGGTCGTTCATGCCGCTAGTCCTAACCGTTCTCGAGTTATCGAGGTTTTTGTGTAAAAAATTTCAAAAATTTTTTCCGACCATTTGATCGGAAATTTTACGAAATAACATTTTCTCGAATTCTTTCGGAACTGATCCAATCTTATAGATCTCGACGCGGCGATTTCAAATATGGGGTCGTTCATGCCGCTAGTCCTAACCGTTCTCGAGTTATCGAGGTTTTGTGTAAAAATTTGAAAATTTTTCCGACCATTTGATCGGAAATTTTACGAAAAACATTTTCTCGAATTCTTTCGGAACTGATCCAATCTTATAGATCTCGACGCGGCGATTTCAAATATGGGGTCGTTCATGCCGCTAGTCCTAACCGTTCTCGAGTTATCGAGGTTTTTGTGTAAAAATTTCAAAATTTTTTCCGACCATTTGATCGGAAATTTTACGAAAAAACATTTTCTCGAATTCTTTCGAACTGATCCAATCTTATAGATCTCGACGCGGCGATTTCAAATATGGGGTCGTTCATGCCGCTAGTCCTAACCGTTCTCGAGTTATCGAGGTTTTTGTGTAAAAATTTCAAATTTTTTCCGACCATTTGATCGGAAATTTTACGAAAAAACATTTTCTCGAATTCTTTCGGAACTGATCCAATCTTATAGATCTCGACGCGGCGATTTCAAATATGGGGTCGTTCATGCCGCTAGTCCTAACTGTTCTCGAGTTATCGAGGTTTTGTGTAAAAATTTCAAAATTTTATTCCGACCATTTGATCGGAAATTTTACGAAAATACATTTTCTCGAATTCTTTCGGAACTGATCCAATCTTATAGATCTCGACGCGGCGATTTCAAATATGGGGTCGTTCATGCCGCTAGTCCTAACCGTTCTCGAGTTATCGAGGTTTTTGTGTAATAAAATTAAAAAATTTTTTCCGACCATTTGATCGGATATTTGAGGAAATAACATTTTCTCGTATTCTTTCGGAACTGATCCAATCTTATAGATCTCGACGCGGCGATTTCAAATATGGGGTCGTTCATGCCGCTAGTCCTAACCGTTCTCGAGTTATCGAGGTTTTTGTGTTAAAAATTTAAAATTTTTTTTCCGACCATTTGATCGGAAATTTTACGAAAAAAAAATTTTCTCGAATTCTTTCGGAACTGATCCAATCTTATAGATCTCGACGCGGCGATTTCAAATATGGGGTCGTTCATGCCGCTAGTCCTAACCGTTCTCGAGTTATCGAGGTTTTTGTTTAAAAATTTTAAAAATTTTTTTTCAGACCATTTGATCGGTAATTTTATGTAAAAAAAAATTTTCTCGAATTCTTTCGGAACTGATCCAATCTTATAGATCTCGACGCGGCGATTTCAAATATGGGGTCGTTCATGCCGCTAGTCCTAACCGTTCTCGAGTTATCGAGGTTTTTGTGTAAAAATTTGAAAATTTTTTCCGACCATTTGATCGGAAATTTTACGAAAAAAAACATTTTCTCGAATTCTTTCGGAACTGATCCAATCTTATAGATCTCGACGCGGCGATTTCAAATATGGGGTCGTTCATGCCGCTAGTCCTAACCGTTCTCGAGTTATCGAGGTTTTTGTGTAAAAAATTTCAAAATTTTTTTCCGACCATTTGATCGGAAATTTTAGGAAAAACATTTACTCGAATTCTTTCGGAACTGATCCAATCTTATAGATCTCGACGCGGCGATTTCAAATATGGGGTCGTTCATGCCGCTAGTCCTAACCGTTCTCGAGTTATCGAGGTTTTTGTGTAAAAAATTTGAAAATTAATTTCCGACCATTTGCTCGGAAATTTTACGAAAAAAAAAACATTTTCTCGAATTCTTTCGGAACTGATCCAATCTTATAGATCTCGACGCGGCGATTTCAAATATGGGGTCGTTCATGCCGCTAGTCCTAACCGTTCTCGAGTTATCGAGGTTTTTGTGTAAAAAATTTCAAAATTTTTTCCGACCATTTGATCGGAAATTTTACGAAAAAAAACATTTTCTCGAATTCTTTCGGAACTGATCCAATCTTATAGATCTCGACGCGGCGATTTCAAATATGGGGTCGTTCATGCCGCTAGTCCTAACCGTTCTCGAGTTATCGAGGTTTTTGTGTAAAAAATTTGAAAATTTTTTTCCGACCATTTGATCGGAAATTTTACGAAAAAAACATTTTCTCGAATTCTTTCGGAACTGATCCAATCTTATAGATCTCGACGCGGCGATTTCAAATATGGGGTCGTTCATGCCGCTAGTCCTAACCGTTCTCGAGTTATCGAGGTTTTTGTGTAAAAAATTTGAAAATTTTTTTCCGACCATTTGCTCGGAAATTTTACGAAAAAAAACATTTTCTCGAATTCTTTCGGAACTGATCCAATCTTATAGATCTCGACGCGGCGATTTCAAATATGGGGTCGTTCATGCCGCTAGTCCTAACCGTTCTCGAGTTATCGAGGTTTTTGTGTAAAAATTTACAAAATTTTTTTCAGACCTTTGGCTCGTAAATTTTACGATTAAAAACATTTTCTCGAATTCTTTCGGAACTGATCCAATCTTATAGATCTCGACGCGGCGATTTCAAATATGGGGTCGTTCATGCCGCTAGTCCTAACCGTTCTCGAGTTATCGAGGGTTTTTGTGTAAAAATTTGAAAATTTTTTCCGACCATTTGATCGGAAATTTTACGAAAAAAACATTTTCTCGAATTCTTTCGGAACTGATCCAATCTTATAGATCTCGACGCGGCCATTTCAAATATGGGGTCGTTCATGCCGCTAGTCCTAACCGTTCTCGAGTTATCGAGGTTTTTGTGTAAAAATTTGAAAATTTTTCCGACCATTTGCTCGGAAATTTTACCAAAAGAAACATTTTCTCGAATTCTTTCGGAACTGATCCAATCTTATAGATCTCGACGCGGCGATTTCAAATATGGGGTCGTTCATGCCGCTAGTCCTAACCGTTCTCGAGTTATCGAGGTTTTTGTGTAAAAATTTGAAAATTTTTTTCCGACCATTTGATCGGAAATTTTACGAAAAAACATTTTCTCGAATTCTTTCGGAACTGATCCAATCTTATAGATCTCGACGCGGCGATTTCAAATATGGGGTCGTTCATGCCGCTAGTCCTAACCGTTCTCGAGTTATCGAGGTTTTTGTGTAAAAATTTGAAAATTTTTTTCCGACCATTTGATCGGAAATTTTACGAAAAAAACATTTTCTCGAATTCTTTCGGAACTGATCCAATCTTATAGATCTCGACGCGGCGATTTCAAATATGGGGTCGTTCATGCCGCTAGTCCTAACCGTTCTCGAGTTATCGAGGTTTTTGTGTAAAATTTGAAAATTTTTCCGACCATTTGATCGGAAATTTTACGAAAAAACATTTTCTCGAATTCTTTCGAACTGATCCAATCTTATAGATCTCGACGCTGCGATGTCAAATATGGGGACTTACATGCCGCTATTAATAACCGTTATCGAGTTATCGAGGGTGTTGTATAAAAAATTTAAAATTTTTTTTCCGACCATTTGATCGGAAATTTTACGAAAAAAAGTTTTCTCGAATTCTTTCGGAACTGATCCAATCTTATAGATCTCGACGCGGCGATTTCAAATATGGGGTCGTTCATGCCGCTAGTCCTAACCGTTCTCGAGTTATCGTGTTTTTTGTGTAAAAATTTGAAAATTTTTTCCGACCATTTGATCGGAAATTTTACGAAAAAAAGCATTTTCTCGAATTCTTTCGGAACTGATCCAATCTTATAGATCTCGACGCGGCGATTTCAAATATGGGGTCGTTCATGCCGCTAGTCCTAACCGTTCTCGAGTTATCGAGGTTTTTGTGTAAAAAGTGTCATAATTTTTTTCAGTACAGTTGATCGGAAATTTTACGATAAAAATCATTTTCTCGAATTCTTTCGGAACTGATCCAATCTTATAGATCTCGACGCGGCGATTTCAAATATGGGGTCGTTCATGCCGCTAGTCCTAACCGTTCTCGAGTTATCGTGTGTTTTGTGTATTAAATTTGATTTATATTTTCAGACCATTTGATCGGAAATTTTACGAAAAAAAACATTTTCTCGAATTCTTTCGGAACTGATCCAATCTTATAGATCTCGACGCGGCGATTTCAAATATGGGGTCGTTCATGCCGCTAGTCCCAACCGTTCTCGAGTTATCGAGGTTTTTGTGTAAAAATTTGAAAATTTTTTCCGACCATTTGATCGGAAATTTTACGGAAAAAAACATTTTCTCGAATTCTTTCGGAACTGATCCAATCTTATAGATCTCGACGCGGCGATTTCAAATATGGGGTCGTTCATGCCGCTAGTCCTAACCGTTCTCGAGTTATCGAGGTTTTTGTGTAAAAATTTCAATATTTTTTTCCGACCATTTGATCGGAAATTTTACGAAAAAAACATTTTCTCGAATTCTTTCGGAACTGATCCAATCTTATAGATCTCGACGCGGCGATTTCAAATATGGGGTCGTTCATGCCGCTAGTCCTAACCGTTCTCGAGTTATCGAGGTTTTTGTGTAAAAAAATTCAAATTTTTTTCCGACCATTTGATCGGAAATTTTACGAAAAAAACATTTTCTCGAATTCTTTCGGAAGTGATCCAATCTTATAGATCTCGACGCGGCGATTTCAAATATGGGGTCGTTCATGCCGCTAGTCCTAACCGTTCTCGAGTTATCGAGGTTTTTGTGTCACAAATTTCAAAATTATTTTCCGCCCATTTGATCGGAAATTTTACGAAATAAAACATTTTCTCGAATTCTTTCGGAACTGATCCAATCTTATAGATCTCGACGCGGCGATTTCAAATATGGGGTCGTTCATGCCGCTAGTCCTAACCGTTCTCGAGTTATCGAGGTATTTGAGTAATAAATTAAAAAATATAATTACGACCATTTGATCGGAAATTTTACGAAAAAAAACATTTTCTCGAATTCTTTCGGAACTGATCCAATCTTATAGATCTCGACGCGGCGATTTCAAATATGGGGTCGTTCATGCCGCTAGTCCTAACCGTTCTCGAGTTATCGAGGTTTTTGTGTAAGAGTTGTCAAAATTTTTTTCCGACCATTTGATCGGAAATTTTACGAAAAAAAACATTTTCTCGAATTCTTTCGGAACTGATCCAATCTTATAGATCTCGACGCGGCGATTTCAAATATGGGGTCGTTCATGCCGCTAGTCCTAACCGTTCTCGAGTTATCGAGGTTTTTGTGTAAAAAATTTGAAAATTTTTTTCCGACCATTTGATCGGAAATTTTACGAAAAAAAACATTTTCTCGAATTCTTTCGGAACTGATCCAATCTTATAGATCTCGACGCGGCGATTTCAAATATGGGGTCGTTCATGCCGCTAGTCCTAACCGTTCTCGAGTTATCGAGGTTTTTGTGTAAAAAATTTGAAAATTTTTTCCGACCATTTGATCGGAAATTTTACGAAAAACATTTTCTAGTTTTCTTTCGGAACTGATCCAATCTTATAGATCTCGACGCGGCGATTTCAAATATGGGGTCGTTCATGCCGCTAGTCCTAACCGTTCTCGAGTTATCGAGGTTTTTGTGTAAAGAATTTGAAAATTTTTTTCCGACCATTTGATCGGAAATTTTACTAAATAAAACATTTTCTCGATTTCTTTCGAACTGATCCAATCTTATAGATCTCGACGCGGCGATTTCAAATATGGGGTCGTTCATGCCGCTAGTCCTAACCGTTCTCGAGTTATCGAGGTTTTTGTGTAAAAATTTGAAAATTTTTTCCGACCATTTGATCGGAAATTTTACGAAAAAAATCATTTTCTCGAATTCTTTCGGAACTGATCCAATCTTATAGATCTCGACGCGGCGATTTCAAATATGGGGTCGTTCATGCCGCTAGTCCTAACCGTTCTCGAGTTATCGAGGTAAATGTGTAAAAAATTTGTAGATTTTTTTCCGACCATTTGATCGGAAATTTTACGAAAAAAAACATTTTCTCGAATTCTTTCGGAACTGATCCAATCTTATAGATCTCGACGCGGCGATTTCAAATATGGGGTCGTTCATGCCGCTAGTCCTAACCGTTCTCGAGTTATCTAGGTTTTTGTGTAAAAAATTTCAAATTTTTTTTCCGACCATTTGAACGGAAATCTTACGAAAAAAAACATTTTCTCGAATTCTTTCGGAACTGATCCAATCTTATAGATCTCGACGCGGCGATTTCAAATATGGGGTCGTTCATGCCGCTAGTCCTAACCGTTCTCGAGTTATCGAGGTTTTTGTGTAAAAAATTTGAAAATTTTTTTCCGACCATTTGATCGGAAATTTTACGAAAAAAAAACATTTTCTCGAATTCTTTCGGAACTGATCCAATCTTATAGATCTCGACGCGGCGATTTCAAATATGGGGTCGTTCATGCCGCTAGTCCTAACCGTTCTCGAGTTATCGAGGTTTTTGTGTAAAAAATTTGAAAATTTTTTTCCGACCATTTGATCGGAAATTTTACGAAAAAAACATTTTCTCGAATTCTTTCGGAACTGATCCAATCTTATAGATCTCGACGCGGCGATTTCAAATATGGGGTCGTTCATGCCGCTAGTCCTAACCGTTCTCGAGTTATCGAGGTTTTTGTGTAAAAATTTGAAAATTTTTTCCGACCATTTGATCGGAAATTTTACGAAAAAACATTTTCTCGAATTCTTTCGGAACTGATCCAATCTTATAGATCTCGACGCGGCGATTTCAAATATGGGGTCGTTCATGCCGCTAGTCCTAACCGTTCTCGAGTTATCGAGGTTTTTGTGTAAAATTTGAAAATTTTTTCCGACCATTTGATCGGAAATTTTA